>OX359250.1:26829008-27429008 GCA_947179485.1 Allacma fusca
TTTCATAATCTAAACGATGATGAAACTGGCCCGGATTGGAACTAGGTCTTGCCTGTTAAGTTTGGTTCCATTTGGTGACATGATGTTCAAGGAGTGACCTCCGAGGTCAATATCACACCCATACCGGATTTGGTGCCTAAACATCATTCTAATTTCCCGGAAATAGGCTAGAACTTTTAGTTTAAGCCCAGATGAGGTGCCTGCCAAGTTTGGTTCCAGTTGTTGACACGATGTTCAACCAGTGACCTCCGAGGTCAATATCACACCCATACTGCATTTTTTGCCTAAAAATCATTCTAATTGCCCGCAAATAGGCTAGAACGTTTGGTTTAAGCTCATATGAGTTGCCTGTCAAGTTTGGTTCCAATGGATCATCGTGCCATCAAATGGAACCAAACGTGACAGGCAACTTATCTGGGCTTAAACTAAACGTTCTAGTATATTTGCGGGCAATTCAAATGATTTTTAGGCACCAAATCCGGTATGGGTGTGGTATTGTCCTCGGAGGTCACAGCTTGGTCATCGTGTCACAAACTGGAACCAAACTCGGCACACCTTTAATATATGTCTAATGAAAGCCTTAGTTTTAATCTGGGCCAGTTTCATCATCGTTTAGATTATGAAACCGGTATCGATGTTCTTTGACCTCTTGAGGTCAGTATCTTGGAAATCTTAGGTCATATCTCGCTGAAAATGTTTTGGCACGTTATTTAATTTTTATTCTTGCCATTTTTGAAGTTATATTGCTAATTTTCACGGTTTGAATTTTTTGGTACCCCATGAGCCCCCCCTCATTTTTCGGTAACTTTAATCCGGGATATCTCCGAATTCTGCATTACGATTTCTTTGGGCCGATTATCAAAAATGATCTACTCTTCAAGGCGCACCCTCCAGGAATTTTCTTATCGAGATCACGAATCAGAAAAATACCAAGGCGCAAAATATTTATTTTTAGGTTTGGACCATAAAATTAGAAAACATGAAAACCTTGAAAAAAATTAATGAAGACCTACCGCAATAAAAGCTGGCACCAAGACGTGCAAAATGTCCTAATTGGAAAAATGGCATAGCAAAACACCTCATTTTTCAGTTTGAGATGGGTGTAAACAAGATTTAATTGCAAACGATATTCTCGTTAAATAAAGCGAGATGTCTCGTACTGTCTCGTTGATGCATAAAGAACGAGATAAACGAGATTCTCGTCTCGTTGTCTCGTTATACTCACCCCTACTACAGACCTGTGCATAATAAACACTTAATAATGTAGAAAAATTACCAGGTTTTTAATATTAATTAATTGTATATTAGTATTTAGCTTCCTTTACTGAACAATTTTAATAATAATTATTATAGTTGGTGGAACTGACCAAATGGTTCCTGGACTGGCGCTTCAGGTTAACAGCAAAAGAAATTTATGTACTCAACCATAGTTTATTTACAGTGGTAAGAGAAATATTGCATAAGATGATTTATATTCTTTTTATACATCTAAAATTTATTTATTGTTGGAAAAAGCGACTATTTTGATATTAACAGCTTACATTTATTCTAATTATTAATTATTATTGTCTCAAATTTGTGTCTTCCAGGTGATGGGCACCACGATAACCTACATTATTTTCATCGTTCAACTTCAGGCTGATGAAGGTGTTTTAAGGATTTGATATTTCTCCTCATCAGATGTGCTACGACAGTTTCGGCTACAGTTGAAACTCCAAAGTTGAAGGGGATTTCAGATCATTTTCAAACCAGGAGCTTAGAACATATCCTATTTTTTATCCTTATTTATTTGTACTGGAATCGAAAACGATTTTGACTAAAAGTTATAAAATGAGCAGGGCTAAAATTTTGGAAACATTTCAGCAACGTTAAGAGTGGAAGAACGTCCAAGGCTTTGTGGGAATCTTACAATTAGTTATACACAACTCTTTTTGGGGGTTCGGAAAAGCAAACCTTCAAATAGGGTTATTATATGTAATTTTTATGCTTGAATATTATTGACAAATTTAAGATTTAACCGAAGATCTTTGAGGAGGATTCCCCCGCTTCAACCAGCACAAAATATTCACCCACATTAGAGTGCAAACAGCTATATAAACGATCCTGTACTGCGCTGGAATAAATGTGAAGTTGATTGCCTGAGCTGGGAGCCAAAAGCAGGAGCTTGTCTGGAAGAACACGTAAATACAATTAATTATACTTGTATGTTTTTGTATGAAATGTAAAAAAAAATGATTAAACAACAAATTTTGAAATTCCCAAAGAGGGCAATTACTATAAATGTAGGAACAAATTTTTCCTTTAGCTCCGCCAAAATATCCTCCTTATTTTCCAGTAAACTCATCCCCACATAAAATATCACCAGGAGATTGGGGGTCATGAGGAATTGGTCAATTAGACATTTCTTGACCACCATCCTTGGAGCTGTCCCTTTGAATTTGGCATCAAACCATTTGTACCTTCCCCATAGGGCAGGATTTAAAAAAAAACAAATTATTTTCTCCCCAAGATTTAACGTGTGAGTGCCTCTGAATTTTATACAGCATTGACAAATGTCAGGTTTTACAGTTAATTACCAGTAATATAATGTCGGTGAAATCGCCCCAGTCCCAATGATGGCGTAATTCTTTAAAGTTTCTGTGTCATAGGGCTTTGAAATCTCTCCTGGTTTTTTCTGCAACAATTTTATAAACACGGTATTTTTACTTTCATTTCGTTTACAATTTTAAATTCAATGATTTATTCATTGATTGGTTTCCCTTGAATTTTTCTTTGGAGTCAAATAAATTTTTAAGTGGGTTACCTGAAATTTTCGAAGGAATGTCTGTTGCGAAAATTCTGCTGTCACGTACAGGCTCCCATATATAGCACAATTTGATAGTAGAGGATATTTTTGAAATGCATTTCTCAGGAATGCCATGATCTTGAGAGAAGAATTTTAAAAATAACTCTAACAACGTAACATTCTTTGGATACGAAAAGTTTAAAAAGTACTTGTAAGAACCTATGAGGATTCCCTATCTCTCTTCCCAGAATAGGTTAGAAATTTAACTTGTATGTGCCACAATGTGAGTATCTTGATGACAAGGATTGACTTCTTTGTGCGTATATTCTGTGAGGAATTTATGAGTGTTCAATTGAGCGAAAAGGAGGCCAGATGATCATTCTATACAATGAACTCTCACTATGGAGACGCCCTGGCAAGAGCCTTTTCCCTGTACAGTCAAAAAACTTGGACATGTTTCAATTTGCACAGTAGTGGCTTATTCCTTTATATGAGAGCAAGTATTTATTTGCAACAAGTAAATTTTGTTTTTAATTTTACGGATGCCCTTGGAGTGAGACTGTACTGTACAGTTAAGCCTGTTGTAAATACTGGGTAGGATTTATATTAACGCACAGATTTTCATATATGCATCTCATCTAAGCCTATAGCACAATAGCATAACACTACTAAATACTGAATATGCAAAAGATCACAGTACAAATATGTATGTACAAAAAAACAATGGATAGCCTTGAGATTAACTTAAGCTTCCACATGCGTCCAATTGAAATGGTTCCAATGAACTCACAATCAGCTTGCAAAAATTAAAAGCATCTCCAATTACTAACAAGTTTTTTTTTGCACATATGTCTTGTCCATGCTGAGCACTTAATAACATCGGACTCCGCGCCCTACACTACATATCTTCATTAAAACACACCCACAGACACAACAGCTAGGACATATTACAAAACCGTTCCACGCTTCATTCATGTTTTTTTTTATTATTACATTGTATCAAGAAATCCATAACAGTAAACTAAAGTATTGCTGAGCATTCATAGCAAATAATATTGTAATTATATATTGTCTGTAGAACTATTTCCAGAATAATTGCCACTTGCCAACGCCTAAGTTTTAACTTTAAAGATCTAAGCGAGGCAAAGGATGAAGTAAGTTTCCAATTAGTACTGTTCAAAGATTTCCGTACAAAAAATGATTATGCGTAATTTAATTTTTTTAAGGATTTAATATATAATTATCAAAATAGGAAGGACTTCCTAGGATAAAATCCCAGGTTAAAGGTACAAAGCTCCGAGAGTGGACGCCAGAAATAATAAAAGGGATGAAATCCTTTGAGGGGCTCCAGCTCCGTTGATTGTTAGTCCTTGCAGTTGAGACACTTGACATTGCTTAGCCTCATTGAAAGCCACATAACGAGGGAAAGCTTTGATATGTCCCTATGAATTTGATCCAATGATGACAAAAGGCATTGATTACTTTCAAATTATTTCAAACATTTGGAATCGAAATGTAAACAATAGAATATTAAATGCGGGTAAATTACATCAGTATCAATGCGTCTTCCCCCTTGACTGACACAATGCATGTAGTGCAAGCTGTCGGACCATTTTGAAGCAATCTCATCCTTAGGGCTCTTCCACTTCCGGTGTTTTAAAACCGAGCCCACAGTCGTGTTCACATGGTATTTGGTCATAGTGTACAGATCATCAAAAAGGGTGTAGTTCACTTCTTCCTGCTGGGTTTTGATAAAGAGTACATTTGCATCGTCCAGAGGCGTCGCATCCCTACAAAAATAATTCAATTAAAAATTAACAATTTAATAATAAAAACCCTAAAATAATATCCAGTGCCAATTAAATCCAAAGTCCGGCTCACTTATCCCCAACAGCATTCTTAGGATCGTAAGGGAGGGACAGCTCATTGAGGATCTGTCCATTTACAAGACGAAAGCCCAGCTTGTGGAAGAAGGAATTGAATTCGTACTGACTCCTGCAGTCAACTAAGGAGGACTTGGGGTAATGCATTATCATCCCTAAACACATTTCACGTCTAGCGGACAAACCCCCCTAAAAACAAAAATAATTCCAGAAAAAGTTAAATAAATGTAAAGTTCATAATTCCTTTGATTTGAATTTAAAATCAAACAACTTACCACAACATAATTGTCGGAATCATTGTCGTAATCGCACTCCAAAATAAGTTCATCCCCTGGCAATATCTCTACTTCATGAGGAAGCCGTTTGTATTGCTGGTAGTTAAAGTCATAGTGATTGTCCTAAATACAGAATACAAGGATCGAGGAATAATTTCTTTAATAATTAGTCAAATGCGAATTAAATTGAAATATAATAATATTATGGAATTTCTAAAATATATATATATTTTTTTAAAGCAATTGGACCTACTCTTGCTAAAGGCGGCAGCTCAATCCCATTTCGAATATGACGCAAGATCAGGCGCCGAGTGTGAGTGTGTCCGTGGAGCAAAATACTGAAAGCTGTTATTCCTGTTTCAGGAAATCCCTGGAAACATGAACATTTTAAGAATTAAATTATTGACTTGTGTATAAAAATCCAAGAGGTTTAGGATGAACTACTGTTAAGGGGGGCTGGTGTCGAAATAATCAAAAATACTGACAATGAGGGGTCCGATGTAAGTGCATCGACAGATCAAGGACTATTTAAAAACAAGCAGTACTCACCTTCCTGGTACAGACTCCGGAGCAGAAACCCTTAATCTTAAAGTTCTCCTGCTTCGGCGGGATAAATGTAAATGGAGTGACCCTCTGACCCAATACTATAGCTCCAGTGTCATAAGGGCGGAGATTATCTGTATAAACCACCTTCACACCTGAGCTGTCCACAACTGCGCATAATATAATTTAGAATTTTTTAAATTAAAGAAATTATAAGACAAACGATGTACGTGTGTTTTAGTCGTTACGATATCAACTTACAAGGAGCATCATCCGGATTTTCGTAGTGAACTTCTAGTACGAAATAATTATCTTCATCTTCATCCTCCCCGATGGGCCTGCCCACATGATCTGGGAAGTCTTGCCCTACAATTATTCAATCATACTGGAAATCGTGACCCGCCATGTACAATTATTCGGAGCAAATTGTTGTGATTCATCGATGCCATCTCGATGCTTCTATTTGAGTAAGTGTATATAAAATGTTCCCCTAATTTTTTGTCTTTTAGGAAATTACTTAAAATTTACAAATCTAATAAAAAATGCACTTAAATTTTATTGAGACTCACCTTCAGACCCGTAATTTAAGGAAATCTCAAAAGTAAAGCAGTACTGGATCCACTCAGGGGGTAGCTCATTAGAGTTGCACTTTGCCCCAGGATGTGCAAGTAGATGCTCAAACATGGAATGTCTCGTTCGATTCAATGCCGCTGGGACGTGACATTGGAACAGAGCAATGTGGTGGATAAGTCTTCGATGCTCTTTTATAATTATTGGCAAATACTACCAAAAAAAAACATGTTTACAAAATATTTAAAAAAAATCAAGCAGAAACAAATTTACACCTAAAATTTTAATATTCTAGAAATTTTAAAGAAAACCCTCACCCCAGTGATGTGATGCTTTTTAACCAGCTTTGGGAATTTAAATAACTTGCAGAAGTAATGGGTCCTTTCGACCCCAACTGTGTGCTACATCAAATTTATATTAAAAAAATTAGACTTGTGGCAACAAATTTAAAAATGTTTAAAAAAAAATCCTTACATTTGTTAAGTGTACATCCCAATACTTTTCGTCTTGTTCCGGGATCCGGAATGCTCCCCCTATCCTATGTTTTAAAAAGGCGCTCTGAACACCTCGATTTCCAGCGTGCCAAGGGAGGGCGCCATCTACTGGTATCTCGTCGCTCCAAGCCCAAATAATCCTGACCGTATCATCCTGAGAATCATAAATTAATTAAACATATCTGGATAAATTAAAATTCCTATTTTTCTGCAATATTTAAAACCCTAACAAAATAATTTTTACGATAGGGCCAAAAAAACAGACAAATTTCCCTTTACCATTAGAGATTTCCCCTATCAGGGAGTCATGTTAAAAGGTTCTTTTTTGTCAAAACTACCTTTTTTGTAACTATATATTTCAAACAAATTAAAATGTTAACTAAAATAAAATTCCAAATAAAATTCCAAAAGAAATTTCCAAAATTTTACCTGAATTTTAAAATCATTGTCATCACAAGTATCCCACCGACGTCGGAACACAAACCTAAAGCCATTGTCCATTTGCTCCGCCTCTATTAACTCCACATCTTGGCTAGGGTCCTTAATAGGGGCTGTGCTTTTCTCTGCATAATAATCCTAAAAAATGTAAACATTTTTATCAACCTCTGAAATCTATTAGAAACCCAAAATCTTGACCTAAAATAACTTAACAAGTAAAATTTATTACATTTAAAATAAAATGCCCATTATCCGTAAACCAGCCCATGATTATATCACTCCCAGGCATGCCCCCTGACGGAGAGAATCCAATCCCAGCATAGCCCTGAACCCCATTGGCCACAACTTCCCCAGTAATAAAATCCGGATCGGAAATATCCCATTTAAATTCCAACTCCGGAGCCAACTGAATCCGATTAGTCCAAATAAATTTCTTCCCTTTCCCACAAACCCCACAGATCAGTATCGAAAGTAAAAGGAGTATCCTGAAGCAACTGACTGCCATTACCTTAGAAAATTATTATCCCTTGGAGGGAAATGCTCTACTGAACTATCGATATCGGACAGAAGACAGAAACTATTGTAAAATCCCAACTGGAGTCTTATTATATCAAAGTGACCAAGTCATATGATCCGCAGAGGTTGTTGCTAACAGCCCCAGTAGGATTGATCTCTCAATTTTGGGTACATACTCATAATTGCAATTCGTAAGAAAAAAAAAGTGTTAGACAATAAAATCAGGCAGAAAATAGATAAAGATGAAATGTTACCCTACAAAAGATCACATTGTCTGAGGCATTGTTTTTCTGTTTGCGTATATACCTAGGTTTTTCCACTGGATTAAAAGTTACCTCAACATTATTTCTGTATATAAAATACACAGGAAGTACATACATAGTAATGGCTGAGATACATCTCTGTATATGTAGCTATGATCCCTCTAATTGTTACGCAATTACTGTATACATAACAACAAGAGGGAAACAATAAGAGTAGAGCAAGTATAATAATTGAATCTTGGGTTTTTTCTTTAGGTACACTCCATCCACTTATATTGTTAAAAAAATGTACCGGAGAGGCTTGATAATATGATGATGGCTTGATTTGAAAGCACCTTTCCGGAATGGGAACCTTGATTGGGGTTTTGTTGCGCCTTTTGATATAAAGAGCCCCATGATACGGAGAAGCTGTGAGTTGTAAATAATCATAAGGAAAAACCATGCTAATTATGTCACACGTTCCGCTTCTTTAGAGCAAGCAATAATGAATGGATCACGTAGCAGACGGGACAGAGCTATACTCAATTCAGTACCATATTAGACACATTCCCTGAAATTGCCAAACTCACAGTTATCGTTACTTTTTATCCCCATGTCCAACCACCAACCTGCATGGTAATTACGTATATGAACAGATACTACACTAGTATGAACATATGTACGTACATAATTATGTATGTATGTATGTATGAGCATTTTCTAGGGAACTAACCTTGGGCCCTGATTTCATTTATTTATTATTATTACGTAAAGTCAGGGATTAAATACTATAACATAGGATCCCTTCCCCACTATACAAGCAAGTCCTCCTACTTCCATTGTACATAATAATTACAGGTGGCAAAATACAATTGAATCATGATTAATGAAGCGTATACGAGCTACGAAGGAAAAAAATAAACATGTTTGAAGAATTCACGCTGCAGTGGTCTTGGTGAATGTTACGTTATGGAACTGAGGTAGGGATTTTTGCTTGGACTTTTCTTATATGTATGTAGCTGTATTTATCTCCTGAGGAACAGTACTGTACCATAGCTTGGAGCTTCCTTGTACATAGTGTAGGTAAAGGTACGAAAATGAGTTTACATTTTTTTGGGGAAAAAATATGTACATAGTATGTAGGTTACTCATAGAGCGGCGGCACACGTGTTTTAGGAGATGAAGTCATAAGAAATTATTAATTCGTTTCTTCGTATAGAGCAATTCCACAGGGAAGGTATTTAGGAATTATTTATCTGTCTTAGATACATGTGTGAAAATTAATCGTGACCTTTGCCAATGAAATAAGAAATGGTCATTAATGGATTTTTAGTACTGTACAAATTTCCAAGGTTTTTATATATGGGGGCTTGACTCCGTAGATATGATAACCGTTCTTACGCTCCTGATTTCAAATTATGTTCTAACTCAAATCTAATGTACGATTATAGGGCTTCGTTTTGCAATTTCTAACTTCAAGAGCTGTTATTATATGACGGGATTTTACAACTGTACGTACATACATACATAGTAGTTGGGTAGTTTGATTCGAAGTAGTAATTACGTTTCTGTACAAAATGTACAAAAAATCCTTTTAAAGGTTTGCAATTCAAGAATAAAAAATTTTAAAAGTAAAAGCAAACATACAGAATAATTGGGTTTGTAATTTATGATTATAATCCTTTTCACAGAAGAAACAACTCCGCTACTTGGTGTATAAGTAGCGAGGTTTTCCTCCAAAAGTTTTTTTTATCATCTGTGGAGACAAATCCTGTAAGGTACATCGGCACTCAGAATATCATTACGTAGAAGCTTTTCAGGAAGAGCTTTTTTGAAGTAAAATCAATATTAAAAGTACTGATTGAAAAAATATGAAAATCCTAATTCCTAGGAAAAAAATTATAAAACAAACAAAAAATATTATCCTGAAGGTTGAAGGTCATTTCAGTTGCAGTAATTAATTTCTCTTTAAATCTCAAATTAATTTACAACTACACCGCATTTTTAATTTAGAACATCCCAAGAATTTTTTTAAAATAAAAAATAGTGATACAAACATTTCACACAAACAGAGAAAGTTGTAATGATTATTGAAGCAAAAAAAAATGTGAAGAAGACGTAAGACAGTTATATACATGTTGAGGTTAAATGTTAAATGCTCACGTAATAACTGTTGATACGAAATTCATTATTAATCATATGCAATAATAAAAACAAATAATGAGTTTTAAGTAATTTTGATTAAAAAATCACCATCAATTTGTACCTGTCTATATAAACGTGTGCCGTCCATATAGACTCAGTATCTACAAAACGTCAAATGGGAAAACATGTCAAAATGTAATCATAACTTAAAGAAACTCTTCATCCTCTCCTATTACATCCATCTGATTCATGTGGTAAAAGCTCTGAATTTATTATGCATTCAAGGAGTGTCTCCGTATCCATATGTATGTATGTACATGAACGCATATCTGCACTATAAATTACATATTCCTCAAGCCTCTCCAAGTATCATTTAATATCTCAAATGATGGTATTTTTCTGAAATTAGTATCCCATGTGGTCCTCAAGTATCAAATTCCTCATATATCCCTACATATATGAAAGCTTCACGGGAATTTTGCTTTCCAACGCGTCTTCACACACTCATTTCCTGCTCTGTGAGCCGACAGATCAGAACCCCCACTACTAACAAAGATCCAAATCCAATTAAATACCAGAATGTGTAATTACACGTACGAAACAAGTTATTTTGCACTCTTACTGTCTCCTGTCTCTCTTTTTTGGGCTTTGAAACCTTAAACCTCATGTATACAAACTGTAGCATACAAAATGTTCCGGTAAAGTAAGTTGAGACAAGATTGTTACAAGGCAAATCTCTATTATGTGTAAACAGTAATGCTGACACTCTGACACATATACATACATACATTTGCGTTATTGGAACCCTATGGTTTTTGTATTGTCACTGTCTGACCGAATTCAAGCTTGAATTATTCCTGTTAAGCACACACCATAGTCTCATTAACTACATAAGGGAATGATATCCTTGTATCATTACAAATTGTAATGTTAACAAGGACCTACTAGCCCCTGTGTGTAGACATAGACTCTGTACAGCAAGTATTAATTTCAGCTAAACCTCTTTAAAATTTACATGTGCATTTTATTCGCATGAATGCTAAATCCTCAATGATGTCTATGTGTGTGTGAAAAATACAATTAAGAAAAAATATGGCCAAAATCACAATAATAAAAATATTATAGGCACACGACCCTTTTAAGGAACTGATAAGTTGTGAGTTCTGGGGATAGGGATGATTATATGACGATTATTGTATCATGTCAAGTGTACGCAAAATTGAAACTTTATCACTTCAAACAGAAATTTACAAGAGCGTTCTTTTTATGAAAGGGAGGTGAAAGTTTCTGACATATATTGGACTAACAGTATGCTCATCCATTGGTTTTTCAAGCCCTGACTTTGATTTGTGACCAGCGGAGAAGAGTCCATTAAAAAAATTCTGATTTTTGGGACTCATTCAAGTTCTCATTCAACTTGAAGATTCAAACATGAGCGTTGGTGTGAGGACCCGGACGGAATTGCAAATTGACTCTTGAGCCTCTCCAACTACACAGTATACACTCCTGGCTTCTTTTCCTTTGAATATATATTTTTTTTATAATTTTATTATTTATTCTGTATGAAATTAAATAAGTCTTGAGGGAAATTTCCATTAGCACAGATGCTGAGGCATATATTAAATGCAATGATCCTAAGCCCATCAATTCAGTGAGCTTCTCATTCCGGTGGGACTAGGATGTTCTTTTGGTATAAAAGATTCTGGGAATTACTTGATTGTATTGTGAATCTCATCCCTCAGCAAAAAGTACAGTGATCAGGAGTTGAATAAAGAGCGTGGAGCTTAAGAGGATAAATAAAATAAAATTGTGAATTTTGGAAATGAATTTCTACAAAGTTTTGGCGGTTTTTGCGGTGCTTCTATCGCTCTGTAACTATGAGGCGGAGGGTGGACTGACTCTGTTGTTACTGTTGAAGTTGGTAGCTCTCAAGGGGGCGCTGTTTCTCGGAGCCCCTCTGGCATTCGGGAGTTTTTTGCTGGGACAAGGGATCGGATTTTTGGGTGGAACTGTCCTAGGCGGGTACACTGTTTTGGGAGCTGCGAACAAATTTAATAAGAAACAGAAGGAGAAGGCTGCGGCTGAGGCGGCCAAGGCAACGGCTAAGCCTGCAACGACTGTCGTTGTCAATCAAGGCTGGGGGGCTGCGACTCCTGTGGGCACAGTCAAGCCCGTTGTTGTGAAACAAATTCTGAAAGCTACTTCTGGAGGATGGGGCTGGAACACTCCGAAGAAGGTGAGTTGTCAAATTGGAAATTTATTAACTTTTCAACAATTTTCTAAAATTCAGTTTATAGATTTAAAAATCAAATTTTACAAAAATTGTAAAACCACAGACCTGTTGAACCTTCTCTCAAAAATAATTCTTTGAAATAACAATATTGTAGAAGCCCTTGCATACCCTCTTGATAGAATTTTAAATATTTTGTTTTACTTTAAAGACTTTATGGGGTTTCGAGTGTAAATTCTGGATTTTCAAAATGTATTCATAATTTTCAGAATTACAGTAATTTTTATACGAGTTTTCAAGAACTGGGAAAATTTAAAATAGCATAGTAGTATGTATCAGTAAAATTTCTGGAGCAGTGTCCTCGCAATTGGGACGCCTATGCGGAATTTTCGAGATGTTTTTAAATCGGTGCATCGGTAGCGTAATTCTAATCTTGTAGGGTATTTTATTAGACGTTTTTAAGAATTTGAATTTTTTATTTTCAGCCATCTCTGCTGGCCAGAATCACTGGTATTCCTGGCACCATTATCAGACATTACACCAGACCCAAGCACCATCATCACAAGAAACCCGCTCTTTTGATCGAGTCTGGTTGGGGCTGGCCTGCTCCCTCTCACGACCATCACCATCATCATCATCATGACCATCATGACCACGCCCATGCTCATGACCACGCCCATGCCCACGACCACGCTCATGCTCACGACCATGCTCATGATCTCGGCTGGACCGACTCCCATGACCACGGACATTTCGACAGCCATGCTCATGATCACGGACATTTCGACAGCCACGCTCACGGTCACGGGTACATCGACGGTCATGCCCACGCTCACGGACATTTCGACAGCCATGCTCATGGTCACGGACATTTCGACAGCCATGCTCATGGTCACGGACATTTCGACAGCCACGCTCACGGATACACCGACGGTCACTCCCATGACCACGGCTGGGTAGACACTAAATCAGTGCCAGAAGGTAAGCTTCAGTTGTTCACATCGGAAAGATTACCAATCCAAATTTTCGATGACAAACCAGAATTATCAAGTGAAAGCATTAGACAAACATATATTGTAGCTGACAAGGATTGGAATCTCCATTACTGTAAATGTGCAATTGTTACCTGTCCTGCTACTTCCCAGAAGAATAGACTCCATTGAATTCCTAATTACCTTCCAATCTACACGTTTTTATGGCTATTTTTTAAAATAATGAGATCCAAGTATTTAGATGGGACAACGACTATGCATACTTTTTTATTAACCGCTATTGAGATGATTAGTATGTGAGGGAATGCGTACCTATCCATGTTATTGATAAAAGTGTCAGGAGGGATTTTTCTCAAACGATAGTTTGAAACACTCTGACATTGGAGTGAGAAGCTAGATATATGAAAGTCATGGCGGAGCCCCAGATTTGGATGTGAAAAACATCAACTGTCAATTTGTAGGTTAATTCCATGCATGGGACAGGACAATATAATATGTATGCTGCTCATGTCTTTCACAGTTATCGAGTGCCTGTTTCTAATGTAAACAGACAAACATACATACATACATAGCAGAAACTGGCAGAGCGGTTTGCAATTTCTGTCAAGACTGCTGAGTACATGTAGAAAATCCCTTCGACAGAGAAGCTCAATCATTAGGGGCAGATTCCTGGGGAAATAAAAAAATATAAATAGGAGAAACAACATTGTACAGTAAAAATTCAATAGAAACTTGACGGACAGAATTGATATATGGGAAACTGGTTTTTTTGTGCTCACAATCCATAGGCTGGGGATGGGGTCCGGAGGAACAAGGAAGTGAATGGGCAAGTGCAACTGCAGGTGCTCAAAGTCAAGGATACTCATCATCATCATCATCACCAAGTGGCTCTGGATATTCTGATGCTGGATATTCTACTGGTTCTTCTTCAGGAAGATCCATTTCTGGAGGATACAGTAAACCCAATGCTTTATACGGTCCTCCTCCAACCTCAGGTAAGTCCTCGGATCTTTCCAACCCTTTTTACAATTTTGCTTCCAAGCGAGTCCAATGTACACTCAAGCCTTGGCTGAGGGAATTAAAACAAATATTTCATAATATTTTTATTCCAAACATTTACACTTGTTTTTAAAAAATCTTCAGGTTCATCCTCATCCGGAGGACAAAATTCCTCTCCCGCTTCCGAATCTTCCGACGGTTATGAGCGCAGAGCTGGGGAGGCCACAGAACAGATCTCGAACTACATTCCGGCCCCATCCTCAGCCATGGAAGAGTATCTGGAACAAAAACTCAAGGAGGAAATCAGCACTACCAAGTCCGAGTCCAGGAAGAAGGAAGCCACTCAATTGATGACACTGCTCCGGGAAGTTTACATTCAAGAGCTTGCGAATGCAGTTGTTGGAGATGAGTCCGACGGCTCTACCACAAAAATCCCACCTTTCATGCCAATCCCTGATGAGGTTCCGAACTCAACCTCTGTAAAGCCTGAGCCACTTCCAGTGACGACAGTCAAGCCCCCTGGAAAGTCCCGCTTGAGGAACCCCTTCACAAAGAACAACTCCAAATTTGTTCCGATCATGGAAACCTCCTTCGCTCTACAAAAACAAGGGATTCACAAGAACCATAAAATAGCTGGGGACAGTCAAGCCGTGAAAGCATTTAAGGAGGACGTGACCAAGTTCTTCCTCCTCGTGTCCCTATTGGACCAGGACAGCTGTCTCCAGAAGTTAGTCTGCGATGTCCATGCCAAGAGTGGGGATGGGAAGATTTTGAGCCTCTACGAAAATAACATTGTCACAACTTTCGAGTAAATAATTTTTTTAGACGTTCTTTTAAAAAAATCCTTTAAGTATTTCCAAACAGGAACAATTCTAACCTATTTTTCTATTTCCAGGGTCATGACTGCCGTGATTCCCGAAAATACTGAGGACAGTACTGCTCCGTTTAGGAAAGCCGCGAAGATTGGTGTAACTAGCAAAAGCCTCCAAACATGCACTTCCTCCTTCTCATCTTGCAGTTACTCAACGGAGCAGATTATTAAAATGGGTAATCGGGTCTCCGCCAAACGAGCCGTCAAGACTGGGTCT
Organism: Allacma fusca; assembly: GCA_947179485.1. Taxonomy (NCBI): domain Eukaryota; kingdom Metazoa; phylum Arthropoda; class Collembola; order Symphypleona; family Sminthuridae; genus Allacma; species Allacma fusca. Next base: position 26,844,209 of record OX359250.1, read on the forward strand.
GAAGCGCAATCTTAATTAAATTTATGCAATGTGTATTGCATCTCCAATAATTACTACCTATATATTGCGCCCCAATTAATTTAAAAAAATACACACGCCAGAAGAGTGTCATAACTATATCGTGGATTCAATTGCGTGTGTTCAAGTATACAGTCTTCTCTCGCTAGTGTAAGAGACCCCCCCCCATGTAAGAGCTTTTAGGGGTAAAAATATTTTTTTTTTACTTTCTTACTGAGGTGCTCCTACAAGCAGAGTCAACTGTCTATTGTTCAGTTCTTGTTAATGTTAATTTTGAAAGTAATTAACACAATGCAAGACGTATCTTATTGTTACTATTATGTAATAAGCTTCCAATTTATAATTGTTTAAAAACTGTTCCTCTCTCAAATATTGCGTGGAGTAAAATGGTCCTGATGTAAACATAAATGTCACACATGTAATAATTACTCCTTTTGCTCAATCATTTCTATTGGTTTCCTAGATTTGTAGGATTAAATGGATTTTGTAATATGATTGTATTTCCCATAACATTTGGGCAAAGATCCAATCAATAATTTTTATAATTTTTATACCAAAGACCAATAAAATATTTTTAGCAGAGCTTATATGTTATACGTGAGATCCAATCTAAAATAATTCTTCTCTGAGAGCACTTTCACTCCCGCCACACAAGTTTTTAATTACATACGATCAATATGTTATATTGGCCTCTTTAAAGCTCTTCCGTCCCCAAGGAGCCAGATATTCCGGTTGACCAGCTATAAACAAGAAAGCAGTCAGTAATTAGTGGAAGAGGAGGGGACAAAATAATTTCTAGGTGACTAATAAATATGTATCTTTAGATAAAGAGCAGGTCTTTCAGTTCAGATTGATGACATCCCCTCCACATCAATAAGTCTCAAACAAGTACATACATATATCAGGCTCTTTCTTAATTCTGGGAAGTCAATAATGTTTTGGTAAGAAATTGTATGAATTTAAATTTCAAATTAAACTGTAATCATAGGAATTGGCTGATTTTATTGGGAAATTGTCTCAGAAAAAATCAAAAGACTTACGTGTGAAAGCTAAGGACGCTAGGGCATTCACATACGCTAAATATAATGTTGTCATTTAGAAAGATTTGACAGTTGGGAGGGCATTCAATAAAAAGAGTTTTTCTATCAGCGAGAGATTGAGAGGGATAAACAAAAGCAATAAAATTGTGAAGGCGCTGCTACTCACTTGTTCAATGAGACTTTCTTATCAAGGCTGTAAATTAGCATTTTTTATAATAAACGTATTTGATTTACTGAGGAACTGTACCGGCGTAGATATAAACAGGTGCTTGGGATTATTAGTTCATTATGATGTTTTTTAAAAAAATGATTCAGAGTCCTTTTACCTCTCACAGTTCAGGAGCTTGTAAAATTTTAAAAATATTGGGGAAGGGAAAAGTGCATAAACTGCAGGGATTTTTTATTAGAGTGTGATACAGCTGTATAATTTCTATAGCGGAAGATGCCAAGTAAAGAGGAGGGCTATGACCACACAGTAATAAAATAAATTGATGAAAAGTAAATCCCCAGGTGCTCTTTGCCTATACAAGCCTTGGGGTCCCAATAAAAAGACGTGAGATATTTCTCTTAATTTGAATTGCTAATGCCGGATTTTTTTTAGAGAAGAATAAGAAATTTGCAAGGAATATGAAACGCGTTTCCTTTAGTGTTTATGACCTAGGCCACTATACGTCAATTAGGTTTACAAGGTAATTGAAATTGTCGTAATCTTTGCTCGGTTGTAGTCGAAAATTTAGGGAATGTTACATACTCCTCCCTTGCAGAATGATTACATGCTCGTATCTTATGTGTTTATGGTATGTTAATCTCATGTTGTTGTTAAATATACATTTGGGATGAAGTTAGGAGGATGAGAGGCAGAGAAGAAAATAAATATTGCTTGTATACTTATACATAAATATCTACATTTGTATTTATAATAAGGGCTTCTACAGCATCCAAATCAAATACAAGGTTACGACGCCAGTGAACGGTGCAACAACCTCTTTTCTCAACTCGAGTCCGTGTGTCTCTCTGTAAGTACGTGCCAGTACATATGTACATACGTCTACACCAAAGTCATTCACAATAGGTAAATAGGAGGAACGCTCACTTGCGGCTCCCAACTGCATCCTATTATCCTATAGCAATCCTCAATGAAAAGTAAGTCAAAGAAAGGCACGTTGCAAATTCTCTCTTCCGTACACACACACAATTTGTAGGTATATACAGGGTGACTTTGAATATAATTACTCGATCACTATGCATATCCTGGATGTTACATTTTTTTGGGAGTGATTCCCTCTGTGTGATACCTGAGAATTTTATGTTATAGGGAAGGATACATACGTGGGAGTTAAATACGCAAGGCTTTTACCATGCACAATATTTCCGATGACATTCTGGAAAATGAAAATCGTCCATGACAATAATAACGAGTTTAATACCTTCCGTCTGTAATAATTGCAGGTGGTTTTGAGAAATCACAATAATAAAAGAATGAGCCATAGAACTATTTCCATTGTGTAAAGCAAGGATTGTACCGATTATTACAACTGATATTGCTGTAGTTAGAACTATTTGCGGCGATTAAAATCAATATTAATAATTGTTATTATTATTAAGTATCTCCTGGCAGAAAAGTTACCTCTCCCATAGCCATCGTGGTAGTAATAAGCTTCTCGAACTCAATGTGAAATAAATACACATCAGCTTCCCTGAATAAAATTTCCCTGGAAATGCTACAAGAGTTTGAACTTCATGTTCCCATTAAAGGTTCAAGATTCCAAGAGGCTTATGGCTTATTTTAGTCAAGCATATGGGGAGAATAATAATAATAAAATCCTTAAATGAAATACTAATCTCTGAATAAAACATTTGCTGTTTGAAAAATTGATAACCACAGCTGAATAAGGCTTTAGGATCGAAAGTAATCTTAAAATTCCTCTAATGTTAATGATGCTTTTTTTTTGAAAAAATGTAAATACAAAAATATTGCTATTAAAATGACCCAGACAAATATTTGAAACTTGTCCAGGGATAAGTTATTTAGTAATTATGGCCAAGTGATCAAGCAGTTTAATTAACCTCTGTAAACAAGCAAATGGTACTAAATAACGTAAAGTCATAAGGCTAACATTACAGGTCTAATGACCTGTTAATTAATGCTTGTACATACACAAAAACGCTTCAATGATATCGAACTTATTGTAAAAAAAATTGCATATGAGCTGAGACTCAGAACCAATCCAGCCCAATTTTTTTGTTACACTCTGTACTCATAGAAGACGGCAAGAGAAGAGAAAAAAAATCTTCCTTGACTTTACATACACTCTTTGGTGGTATTCACCAGAGTAAGTGGAAAAGCTTGGGAGGACTCCTTATACTAATGTGGCTATGCTTTTGGCGCTTGTAAATGCCCCATGTAAATGCCGCTTGTAAGTAGTGGTCAGTAGGGATGAAAAAAATAATAACAATATCTAAAGTAAGAGTTGATCACGTCATAATAGTAATCTTTCCTACTTCATCATTAAATTTGCTGTTATTACTCGCATACACAAACACAAGCACACACACTCACACTCACACACACACATACATACATACATACATACACATATACTACTACAAGCCAGATTCTGAGACCAGTTGACTGACTCAGAATGAGTCACTATATGTACTTTTAGTGAAAGTATACTCTAGTGTTTCTATATACACGGGAAAAAAACATCCCTCATAGTCCCTGACATTGATGTCTATGGAAGTCAAGTAACTGTGCTGTTTGTAACCCAATACAAAAATGGTCATATAATTTTTTTCCCCCTACCTCTAGTTTGCTATCCTACGGATATCTCACGTACACATATTTTTGCTTAAGGTGCAAGCCTCGATGAGCCGTTCCTGCTAAAACTGTACAGAGTCACTTTGGCAGTTCCTCGTTTCTCCCTTGAAATTTTCCTCTTGCAAGTGAAACTATAACCCTCCTCCTTGCCTCTAATCCTTTAAAATATACACAATGCTTTTAGAAAGATGATCACATCAAGCTGAAACTTTCGATTTCATTCAAACGATCCGTGAGCTTTGAAGAGGATGTGTGTCAGGAGAGTCTTCAGGAGTTGAAGGTTACGTGCGAGAGAATTTTCCCGGGCATTCTTAACTCTCACAGTTAAAATACAAATTGTGTCATTTCTAACTTAACGTTTTGTCATCAACAATCTTAAGCACAACGGTCCGTGACGTTTGTTACAGCTTAACATAAATTCATAAAATTTTTTCCACGGCAAACAAAAACTTAATTTCCAAAGTTAACCACTAAGTTTTGACCAAGAAAAACCCAAAATACAAGACCGGTTCAGGGGCACTGTGAACTGTACTAAAATTTGTAGCTCTAAATTTTGTCCCTTATTTTCGGGAAAAATAGCAAAAATTCATGACCCTGCGTATAAAGTGATAGTAAAATTGTGGACAGGGACAGTAAGAAAAATTCAGGATGAATTTATACAAAGTGTACGCCGCCCTTGTGATCTTCCTCTCAGTGTGTACTTACGATGCGGAAGGTGGGTTGATATTATTACTGCTATTAAAAATCATTGCTCTCAAAGGGGCTCTTTTCTTCGGGGTGCCTTTAGCCCTCGGGAGCTTTTTGCTCGGCCAAGGGGTGGGTTTCTTCGGCGGAACGGTTTTCGGCGGTTATGGAGTTCTCCATGCGGCGCACAAATATCTAAGTCGCCCTAAACATGTGGCCCATCACGTGATCCAGAAGCCCGTCCATGTGCACCATGGCCCTCCCAAATTTAATCATGGATGGGGTTGGCAAACCACCCCGGGCTTCCACGTGTACAAATATCAATCAGGGCCGAAGCCCACAATTTGGAACAAAATTTCCAGCATTCCTGGGATCCTTACGAACCGTTTGAGGAAGAGGCCTTCCGGGCATCCTCATCATCATCATCATGGCCATGACCATGGCCATGGCTGGCAGAGTAGTCCAGGTTGGACCAAATCCCAGACCTCAAGTTATCATGGACAGAACCCTTTGAATACTTATTATGAAACGGAGGACAGTGACAAGCATCTTCATCATGGTATGTACCTTCGCTTTCACTTCTATGCATTATAACCAGCATTTGTATATGTTTCCTTCTACGGAATCAAGTTATTGGTTCTCAAGAGAGATTTCCTTTTGGGTGACTGGATTTCTGTATCTCTGTTTCTGAAGGGGAGGAACTGCATTGGATTACAGTACTGGCTTCTTATTATGTTATAGTGCTACGCAGATCCTATCAGCTGTGAAACCGGTTTCACGGACGTTGACAATCTTGAGGATATGTCTGAAACGTTTTTTTCCCCATTGAACCTCTGACCATTTCACTTTTTGTATTACACTACCATTAACTTGAATGCAATTCTTGATGTTTTTAAGGCTTTAAACCTCATTTGTTAAAAATTGGCAAAATCTTTAGTGCAATTACATATTTTCCCAAGTTTTTTTGAAAAATTAAATGCAGGGCAAAAAAATTAATTTACCAGCCAATCGTAAAAACTAAAGTTGCAAAAAAAATCAAATTTTGATACATATTAAGGTATCGGTCTACAATAATTTATTATACATACATATGTACTATAGGGTAATTTTTCTTGTACACACGTCCCGCATTGAATTTGCAAAAAGCTCAAGGAACTACTTACACAGGATATGTTTTTGTAAGGAACAAAATCCTCCCGAACGAATCCTACATCCGTACATAAATAACGAGTTTGTCCTTTAAGCAATTGGAAATTAGAACTACAACATAAATTACAAAAGCAAGAGTTAATAATTACAATCTTGTTATGAAGATGTTGATACAGTATTTGATACACTCAACAACAACAAAATTTTAAAATGCGATCGTGTCAAACGTTTATTTTGTGAAAGAAATGTAGACATTTTATTCAATTTTAATTTTATTTAATAGGGATTCGGTCAGGGGCTCCATTAAAATTGGTGCATTTTTTTAGGTTAAAAAATTGTGGTTTTTGAGAAAATTAGTATCTCTTTATCTGTAGATTGAGCACTCAGTGTGGGGAAAGAGTGCAGCGGTAAATTGGAGGTGTGAATCAATGTCATGACAAAAATGATTATAAGGTTGGGCCTTGACAATGTACACTTTCTGACAGTGAACCTGCAAAAGTTAAATGTGTACAGAGATACAATTTCCCCACAGAAAGAGTTGTTTTTTGTACACATGGGGAGGAGGAGAGAGGCCTATTGAGCAGGGAATGAAGGAGTTCATATTATGTATCAAAAAAAAACCTGTCATATATAAATATACATACCTCCCGTTCCGCCTCATGCTTGACCACGATCTGTGTAATAATCTAACATGTGTAGAGAGATTGGAAGGGTTACAAATATCCCTCAACAATCAGAATTTATTTTAGCACTTGTACATACATCTCGAGGGACTCAGCCTGACGTATGTATCTACATATAGATACATATCTAGTGTGCTTCAAGCCATGCACTTTCATTTGCTACTTTTTATCTCCCTCACAGGAGATCCTGATTGGCAGGAACAATTCACAAGAGAAATTAAGCTATCGTAACAATGCTATAAAGTCCCACAAAAAAGTGTTTTTCTTACTGTGAAGTATATCTATATGTATGTATACGTGATTTGTTACAGAGCAGTAATTTGTTTTAAGGGTCAATAAGTCAAATGGAAATAAATCTCTGTCAAATTTGATATACGTTACACAAGGATTTCAGTTGAGGAAAAGTTACAGACTTTATACTCTTAAGCCCATGAGGCAAAACATTTTTGGTTTTGTAACTCTCGATGATAATCATGATATAATAATTTCTAGATTTTAAAATGTAACTCATGTATACGGTCCTTGCTGTGTAACGGTCCTTGCTAATGTTTTACTTTCAAATGGTACTCTCCCAGACATTGGGAATTTTTTCAAGCACTACATGACAAGGGGATATCAAATTAATTAAAAAAAGCGTATTGTAGACAGAATCCTATCTCTCAGCTAATGTTAATGTATTTTGAGCATTTGTGTATACGTACATTTTAAGTATTAATTACTTAAAATTATTTACTACTATTTTTTTATATGGGATTTCAGTAAGTAGCAGCAACTCTAACAGTCAGTCAACGCTAGATTGGGAAAGTATGTTAAAACAGGCGGAGCTGGAAGCAGAGCAGAAATTCAACGGTCAGAGTGATTCCTACGGATTGAACGACAATTCCTACAAAACTCTGGCTCAATCACAAAGTTACGACAAACCAAGCTACACCTCTTACTCCACAAGCTCCAGCAACCCTGAGCATTTACAAGACGGGGGTTATGAATCCTCCAGTTACAATCCAGGACTCATGTACAAAGATCCAAGCAGTGGTTACAGTGGTTCAAAATATGAGACCTCAGGATACTCCTCCGACACTTCCTCAGGAGGTTATGGAACTGGTTACGGCAGCAATTCTGACACATCTTATGACACATCCCCCTCAGAAGGTTACAGCAGTCTTAAGTACGACGGCTACGGCGGTTCAGATACGTACGATGGACAAGGACTCGAGTCCAGTGAGTTCTATAAAAAACTTCCGGCTCCGAACTCCGTCCTGGAACAATTTCTGGAACAGAAACTTCAAAATGAAATCCGAACACAGAAATCGGAGTCGAAGAAGAGGGACGCGGCTCAGTTGATTCAAATGCTAAGGCAAGTTTACATGCAGGAATTGGCCAAGTCCTTGGACACAGCCACAGTGGACAAGACAAGCCGGGCCATGAAAGTAATTTCAACTGTTCCGGATTTTAAACCAATTCCGTCAGTTCCAAATTCAACAACAGCCAAACCAACGGAGGTTGAGAGTGTCCAAGGAAGTTCTACAACTTCTTCAACTTTGGCAATGCCACCTAAAACTCCAAATTTAAATCCTTTATTATTGAGTGCGTCTACGGCTGCAAAATTCCTTCCGATTAGGACCTCTTTCACAATTAGCAGACGCGTTGGGTATGAATTTCCTGAACCAGGGGTGGCAATGACACCTCCAAGTGTGAGAAACAAACGTCAAACACTCCCTGTCCCAACGGACTTGACCTCAGCCCAGGCTCTGGCTACTTTTGCTGATGACGTGAAGAAATTCTTCCTTTTGGTGTCATTACTTGACCAGGACAGATGTCTCCAGAAATTAGTATGCGATGTTCATACGAAGGGACCGGAGGCAAATTTGACACCCTATGAGTCAAATATTGTGATTACGTTTAAGTAAGCTTTTTCCCATACTCTACATTTTTCACTTAGCAATTACAGTACTGTACAATTTCTTACATCCTGTTCCTCAATCTTCCTATGAATCCTCAAATCTCAAACCCATCATCAAGTTTCACATTTTTTACAGCCCTTTCTTTCTCGAAGCTCTAGATATGAATGTACACTGAATTTAAATATGTATATACAAATATTAGGTAATGCTAAAAGTCTCCACTATCTCCATACCCCCTCTTCCTCAAAGACTTTTCCTATAATCAAAACCAGCCCTGTTTACTCACGTTAAATTTGATAACTCAATGGGGCACGCTCTGACTTTCCTCTATTTTTTTTCTTATCATAATGACCATCCCAAAGACACGTAATTGTATGAAGTCAGGTATTGAAGGCAACTACTTGGATTTCTACTTGTGTTTTTAGGGAGAGTGAGGATTATGACCATCTGCCATAAAAGTATGCAAACATGTTCAGAGTTACCTTATACAGTACAGTCCAACTTATTAAATCAATGAAGATTTTTACAGTCAGACGTCATACCTGACATTACAGAGAGATACAATATTGTATGCACAAACTTGTACTCGCCAAATCTCTTGCTTCTGATTGAGTTAGATAATTTTACAGTGCCTGCGCTTAAATAACTCAAGAGTTACTTACAGACTTGTATTCGTCTGAGGAGGAGCTGACTTTTATTATGGGGAAATATTCATTGATTGTGCAAATATTTGAAAGAAAGTTTTTAAGTTTGACTGTTTGGAGTCAACGGAGGGAATTTAAGTGAGATTTGAGAACGTGTAGACAATATGTAAATAAATACCATAGGACTGTCTATTAGCACGTACATATTACAATAGATTCTACACGTCCCCAAAAAACACTAAATTTTTCCTGAATTTGTCACATAAATGTGAACTCCCTCAAAAAGTGTGCTATTAACACATGGGGACATCCGAGTCTGTTTGTTAATTTTTACTCCTTTAATGTACATAACCACACGAGGATTATCAATTACGTACATATGTTTTTTTTTCAATGCCTTATTTTCAATAGGCAGAATTTACAGGACACACTCTCTCTAGCAGAATATTCGTAAGGACCCAAAATTTGAGGATTAAAATTGGGAAGGTCTTAAAAGTAGAAAAAAATATTGTTGTAAAATGCTAAAGGGAAACGTCTCCAAATATTTTGCTCACATGAGAACCTCATGCTTTCAATGAGAGAGTCCGCCCTGTAATGTAGGGGCAAAAAACATTGGATAACTTATTAGAGTATTGGTTTAGCGCTAATTGACCGACTTTCTTGTTCTTGTAGAGTGATGAATGCAATCTTGCCGTTGAACGTGGAAGATAGTACGACGAACTACAGGAAAGCCGCTAAAATTGGAGAGCTGAGTAAGAACGTTCAAGTTTGTGGAAAGGCCTACCCCACGTGTACCTACTCCACAGATCAGATAATCAACATGGGAAATCAAGCCACGGCAGAAGCAAATGCAGCTGGGGCTGAGAGTACACCCCAACCTTTGTCCGCATCAGCTTCCGCTGATATGGAAGCCCAGGCTTCAGAAAATAAGGAGCAAAATGCTCAAGTGCCAACTGCCACCTCACCCTCCCCAATCACTGCAATGCCAAGAGTTTAAATGTTTTAAAGTGTATAATGAGTAATTAACTTCAAGCCTTTTTTAGATTACTATTGTTGTGTATATTATTTACACATTTTGTTACTGATTTGTGGGGTGAACGGAGCGGGAGAGTGACACGCGTGCTTGAGGTGAAAATGTGTCTGAAAAAATTGTATAGTCTTTATAGAGACCAGTACTACTATAATGGCTCAATTAGAGGCAATAACTAATCCCGAGCTTGGAAAGTTGTCAGTGTGAGAACAACTTGATGTACATTATTAATTTATTTCCTTTTCCCCCTGTCAGCATGTTTCTTATTGTTGTTCTTTTTTGGCAGTGTATGTCCATTCATTGTTGATCGTTGTGACAATGTCCCTTGCCTTTTCACTTTTGCTACTTGTCAGAGCATTTTCAGCTCTGTGTATGGTAGCTGGTCTTGACATATGTACGTGCAAAAGATTGGGAATGGATGAATGTCTGGGCTTGAGGGGGGATGTCGGAATGTGTGAATTTAAATGATGGTATTATATTTTTGTAATCCTGTTAATTACAGACACACTCCTGGTAATGCTGTAAGTTATGTGGGCAACTGTGTAATAAAGACATATTAGTTTTGTTGTATGAAATTTCTAATGTTCCTTAATTTTCAAAGACGCTCGCTCTTGTATGCAGATATTTTATAAATGCAAGTATGAACCAAGGACATGAAACAATTTGTACAGGATGGTCTTTTGAACACAAAAACATTTCTAGTGGAAGTGAATCCGTAAAGTAAACAAATCTACGCAGGCCATTAACACAATTTCCATTGGATTTCAGCAGGGTAATTATGGCGTAAGATTAGGGGCAAGAACATAGAAAATATTGAGGGAAATGTAGTACATTTTTTTTGCTAAGAATTGGATACAAATTATGTGTAATGGACGTGCGAAAATTTTAGCCCAAAGTACCGTCGTAATGCTCGACTTTAAAACCAATTTTATGAGTAACCTATTTCTCAGAGCTAATGCTACATAGTTTCTAATTAAATGGAATTTTAACGGCGTCAAAAGTCAGGAACATATCCGTGCGGGGTACGGAGTTATTACAATGCCCATGTCTTAAAGATTCAAACTGTAGTCTGTAGAGCCAAACTGTGAAGTTGAGCATTGAATCTTGACCGGAATATTGTCATCCCTTGTAATCTTTATGACCGGAGGATTTGTGGGAAACTTTTTTTTTTACAGATTTTACTTGTCAATGCTAAGGCCAGAAAAAACCATCAGGGATAAGGATATAAAGGTTTTGCCAAAATTAATATTTGAATGATATTTTGACATCACTTGTAAAAATATGTGTACTAATGGATTGGGTGAAAACACTATTTTTACTTTTATTATTTGTAATTACATGTATAAATTGTGACAACGGGTCGATGAAGTTGGAGACCACTTGTAATTAAGTAATTACAGCTGGTGCTTGTCGGACGACACATTTTATTGGATCTTTCGTGTAGTAAGTTAAATGAGCTATCCCGAGTAGAATTTAGTTGGTCAGTGTACGTCAAATAGTGGTCATTAACGTCAAACTACGTTATTGTGACCAACTTCATAGTATATAGTAATATCAAGACAGTAAATGCAACGTCCACAAAACCATCACTGTTGACGCATGTTTTGGCAACGTTTAATGAACGTTGGAATGAAAGGATGTTTATAACGTACCAATGTGGTCAAAAATCAACGTTAATTAGACGTTGCTTGTCAACACTTCTTCAATGTCCTCTCTAGTCTGGTAAATACAACGCGAATACAACGAAAATAAATGATTCCGCAGACATACGCACGTTGAAAATGCATGGAGAGAATTGTAAATTGTACTGTCAGCCATTTTGAGATCTCCAGCGTACTTCACACCGGACTAAAAGCTTGCTGGGAGTGTTTCTTGTTTTAAATTACAAGGTAAGTAATTATTTATCTTACAATAAACGGTGTTCGCTATATTTATTAATTAATGTAATCATGACTGACCGAACAATTTCTGCACGTCAATTCAGACGAGTTGTCAAAAGATCCGTCGAAGATCAAGTTATTGATATTATTGCAAAACGGGAAAAGAGAATTGGTAATAGTGTCCTGAACAATTTAGTTTCTTGCAACACACAAGAAAGTGATTTGAAAAATTCTGAAGACGATTGTTTCTCAGAGGACTTTCCTGAGTCGGATAACGAAGGTACGCTATTTAGTGAAAGTGATGCAGAAATAGATTCTCAAGAATGTGCTAATGAAATGAAAGAAGATGAAGTGTTGAATTCCAGTTAGTACGAATACTTCGAAGACGATAAGCAATTCATTTACTTTGTAATTTTATAAATCACTAATACCTGTTTCCATGTGTTTTTCATAATTACATTTAATAATTCTAAATTAACTATTATTTATTTTGCATTATAATAAAAGCAAGGGGTTCTTGCGCTAACTGGAGCAAATGGGGAGAAGGAGGCAACGGATCGGGTACTAGCCCAAATTATTTCTAATACGCTAGCTGTTCAGCTTAACTGGAAAGGAACGGTCAAGCAAAACTGTCCAACCAAAGTTGGATTGAGTAAATACGGAAGAATTGTGAAGCTCATTAACCGTAAATATTTTTCATTTATGCTTTCGTTTCAATTTAATTCAAGTATTGCAGTATTTGTAGTTGTACTACTTAAGTTAGTAGTAGTAGTACGTACTATTTTAATTACGTAAATAATTTTGCAATTTATGTAGAGACGGTGCGAGTTCTAGTTGGTGGGGCCACTGACAAGGCCATTCAGGATCGGATTCAGTACTGGCTAAAACACGCTAAAAATCGTATCCGGGTCTTCCAGGCGGAATTAATTAATCCGCAGGCAACCTGAATTTGTATTTTATTTTTTGACCCCTATTAGGTTACCATTTGCTTGGTTCTTATTTGTTTGAAGTAATTCAATTTGTAACTAGTAAATGCACTCATATATGATTGGAATAAATAAAAGTCATTTTTGCTGCTTAATTATGTTTATTGTTTCAAAAATATATAGTTCAATTCGTACGTCAAATTTACAGTCTCGAATGACGTCTCGATGACGAAAGATACGTGGTTTAATTAACGACAAAACTCAACGTCCGATAGACCATAAATACCGCGGACATTTTTTACTCAGAATACCGTCGAATATCAACGTTCAAATGACCATTTCACGTTAAATTATTACCCTTATTTAACGTCGGGTTGACCTAAGTTTCTACTCGGGATGTACCATCATCTCATTCATAATGGTTGCATGCAGCTCTCATTCTTTTGAATGAAGACCTTAACTTTTTTAAGTTACTGAAGCTTGCAGTGTATAAATCGGTAATTATTAGTATTAAAGATAATAACCCCGTCACTAGTTAGAGATATTTTGTTGAGTAAAATAATAGCAGGAAAAATGTCGAAGGTAAGCCATGTGTCAAAAACAAATCCCTTTGCTCAGTTATTATTATTATACTTATTCACGGTGTCAAAAAGATTCAACAGTAAAATTATAAATATGGGTTTTCACCCCAGACACGAAATTTCCAATTCTTAAAGTAAAATACAATCTGTTGTGACGTGAAATAGTATACAGTATTGCTACAGTGTAGCGGTAGTAATTGATACTGTTGTTGGTTTAAATAGAAGAAAGTGATTTTTATTTTATTTTTAAGTTATTTGACAATAGCAAAAGTAATGAATATTAGTTCATAGTAGTATTGTATGAAATGATGAAATGTATTATGGCGAGATGACTAGAACTATTATTATATTTTTCTGGTTAAAATGCAATGATGATTGACAATGGGACAGAATGCCTTAAGACTAGGAACTGTTAACATCTCAATAAATACTTTTGTAAATCATTACTAGAGGTTTGATCAGTTGGGAAATTATATGACTGAAGACCCTTTGATTACACTAAGAATATGCTTGATAAGCAATTTGTTGAAAGTTGTCTGTATAGGCAATCTTGGACTTTAAGCCAACTTGGGTAATTATTCCGTACCTTCACACATAAATAAAATACATTCTTTTCCCTAATCCGTTGTTTGGTTAACTGATACTGATGGGATAATATCTACAATATTGTTTGAAGAACGAAGGTTGCCAGAGGAGAGCTTAACTAGCAAAATACAATTAATGTGATTAACATTATGACCATAATGTAATTACCTGAGGATACATAAACTTGTTACCATAAAACAACTTTTATCAGTTAAAAATTGAAAATATTAAATAACGCACTGATAATATTTCACAGGCAAAAACTCCAGGTGCAAGGTAAATTCCAAAGATCAGAGCAATGAACTCTAGAATAACATTATGCAATGTGAAAGACTTTGCTTCAATGGCCATAGTTTCCATAGTCATTTTCACAGCCTGATATCCCAAATGATCTCGCAGACCCATCTTTTTAAATTTTTTTAACCACAGAATCCCGCCCTTTCCTCATCGCGTCAAGTGTCTGTTCTAGCCACTTTTCAAAATGATCAGTATTTTGAAGCCATCCGACGCTAACGGACACTGACTCGGCGAATTTCGAATATTTTTTTAGTATCCCGTGAAAAGGAGTCTCAAAAATTGAATGCTTTGCTTTTTTAACCGGGTCAAAATTCCTATGCGCGGTTGCATTTTGAACAAGAGCCATCCACCTACCCAGAATATAATTTCTAACGGTAACTTTTCCGCCAACAACAGTTTCCATGATAACTTTCGTGATTTCCTTCACATTCACATTCTCCATTCGCTCTTTGATCTTCAATTACGTTGGATTTTTCGTCTGTTTGAAAAATGTATCCGTGGCGCCACCTGGGTAGTGTAAACATTTGATTGTGTATCTGTCATTTTAGCCAATTCCTCGGGAGTCTCCGGCGCATGCTCAACATCCGGATATGTTAGGAAATGGATCAAATTGCTGTTGAAACAAGTTCCAATGATTATCGAGTAGAACAAAAACAAGATGGTGACCGGGCGAGCTGTTTTCGACGTATCTATGGATTACTGGAGCAACGCACAGTGCGGGGTGTTCACAGCCAAATAAAATGCCATCGTGTGAGACATCCGTGCGTTTCTCATCTGGGACAATTTGAATTTCGAATAAAGTAATAATGAAAACATAAGGACGGAAAAAAGGACGGCTGTCCAAACAGCCCCAGTAAATACCAAAGCACCGCCGTACCGTTTGACACTGATCGATGGTAAAGAGGTGAAGAACCCTACAGCCCCGTTGGATATAATTGGAGTGTAACCAATATACGGATGTCGTTCGTAAGTCAAAGTTAAATAGTATGCCATATCGGATTTGGAATCAACGAGAGCACCGATGAATCCATTCCAACTCCCATTGGAATTCTGAGCTTGATTTTTATAACCTCTGAAATCAAATTTAAACGTGGAGTTATACTTATCAGAAATGGCTTTAGCGAACGTGTAAGAATAACCAGTTCGGAAAACATTTCCATCCTTCGGGACGTAAGATTTAGAGGGGTAGGTGTTTTAAATGAAGTTCTTGTTTCGAAGTAGATCAAATCTTGAATTTACCTCCTTGGAGTATTCTTCGATAGTAAAATATTTGATTTCGGATTGGAAGTGACTTTCATATACTTTATTACAGGGGTGTCATAGACTGTGAATTCTCTGATTAATTAGTTGTTATTTTTAATTTCTCTGATGAATTCTCGAATTCCCACTTCTGCAAAAGCAAGGCGGATTTTTATCTCCTGTCCAACGAAAATCAAATGGGATTGCTGGGAATGGAGGTTAAATGGGAATCTCTGGAAACTTCGAAGTTGGTGTATGTTCTGGGATCGGGGAACCAATCCTTTAGACGATTGCTGGAGTTCTCGATGAGTATCAGAACCTTTTCACAATGTGGGGAGTATTTCAAAATGTTGAATATGGTTATAATAACTGAACCATTCGGATCCTTGTTTAAGGCCGTAATATTTAAAGGTAATATTGATAATTCAGAAATAATAAGTTTCACGTTGGGTGTCTCTTAAAATCCTGCGAAAACTCGGCCATGTCTCTCGCCAACGAAGTTTAAAGTACAGACTCCAGTGGCTTGAATTTTCTGAAAATCAGAGTCGGGCCAGATGTTTCCAGAAACTACAGCTAAAATAGCGGTAGCAAGATTGGGATCCGCGGCGCATTTTGATTGGCGTACATATCCGGAGGACAGAGTTATGAGTAGATGAATAAAAACGGTAGATAACGTTGTCATTGTGTTCCTGGACACATCCATGCTGTTATGGCTGCTTGAATTCCTCCATAATTAAAAGTGAAGGAGAATCCGTTCAAAATAATGTCTTCGCTGCCTTGATACTATCAAAAGCAGCCCCAATCCATTACTATGTGTCCGTGAACACGACAAGTCAATAACTTGTATACTGAATTTTAAACGGAACAAGATATGTCTTCTATCGTATACAGTGCCCCATCGAAACAGGTACTGATAAAGAATTAATGAACTATCATATGTAGCTGCGATTATACTTAGTTAAAAACTTTCCCGGAGATTTTGTCACTTGAAGATGAAATTCATACTTTACATGTTTGAGTATTCTTGAACATACTTTTGATTTAGTCTTACAGTAATTGTGTTTCTTAATTATAATTCAATTAATTTAATTGTGGTAATCATAACTGGAATGGACAATTTTGTCTAAGGAATATTATATTAAAATATGAATTGAAAATCAATATTGAGGAGAAACGAGGTATTTAAATGAGTACAAATATAATTGGTGCAGGAAATTACATACTGTAAAAATTAGCTGCCATCAACGTCTACTGATATAATCAAAATTCCAGGAGGAATAGTACCTTGACTTACGCTACAATATTAGTTTAATATTTAGCCAAAAACATTCCTGGATAAAAGTAACCCTAATTGTAAGTTCTATATAATGAAATTTCCAAAAATATAAATAATATTTTCTGCTGGAGTTCTATATATGATGTTTTTGAATGCTAATACATTTTTCTGCATTCTTCTTCCATTTCTGTAAAATAATGGTTGTATACAAGTGTTTTCTAAATTATACAATAGAATGAACTTGGGTTGCATATTCCAAAACAATAATACATAGTGGGTGTGTTGGACGTTGCTCATGACAGCTTCCTGTGAGAATCGATTCCACGTACTCCCTGACCCTGCATAACTAATGAGGCTAGTCGATGTTTTATCACATTTTTGTAGAATATTTACCTGTAGTGTTTGTTTCCGATTTACTTCCTCTTGCTCGTACCTCGTAGAGCATTTCCACAGAGTGTATTTTACAGTATAAGATACATCCCTGAGCTAGTGCTGTCCATTTGAACAGGAGACACCCAGGTTTTTGGGAACAGGAACAGGAATGGGTGCGTACGGGAGCAAAATTTTTTTCCCCAAAACACTTTGGGAACGTTTGGGAACATAGAAATCGTTCCCAAAATATGGGAACAAAAGCGGGTTTGGGAACAGGAACAAAACGTGTACCTACCTGGTATTCACATGAAGTTTATAATATAAAAATACCTCACAATCAAAATAATATTTTAAAAGCACGTTGCATATCAAATAAGTCCCTTTCGCACAACATAATTTTTAACAAAAAATATATTATTATTATTTAACACGTGGCAAAAATGGAATTCTCTGGAACTTAATCCCAAAATTGTAGCTCAGAAAACTCCGACGTGCTCTTTTCCTTATTAGTTCAGCAAATTATGTATATTGAAAGTGCTACCGGTCTTATTGTTAGCTAATTTCAGTTACTACTGTGCTTTGCGCTGCGATAATTAATTTAATGACTGTTACTGAATTATCATTTAAATTCGAGTAGCTAAAGGTATTGGAGATGGTGTGCTGTTATTTATTTTTAATAAAGTGGATTTGATATTTGGTTTTTAAATCGATGCATAAATGTGTAGGTTGTAATTTTCTGCTAGTGTTCAAGTACTTTTGGGAACAGGAATAGGAACATTCCTGTTCCTGCAGGAACAGGTCCAGGAACTTTGAATTGGTACCTATTTTTATGGGAACAGGAACAGGACCATAGCTTTAGTTCCTGAAAAAATGGGTTCAGGTACAGGAACAGGTATAGGTACCAAATTTCCGTTCCCATGGACAGCACTACCCTGAGCTGCCTCTGAGGGGCTTCATTAGTACCGGTACCATTGTACAATTGCATTTACAATGCAAAAGTGAAGTTGGAAGTGAATTAATAAAATTGCACCTAAAGGTATGCCGAAATAAGAACTTACAATTAGATGCATAGTTTTTGTGAAAACTATCCAAAATCTCATTTTCGTTAAATTTGTAAATTCAGAAGGTCAGAGTGCACACAATATAACATGTGTTTGCAGATTCCGATCTACGGTCCACACAATAAATACGTTGCTAACAAAATGCACAAAAACATTTTTTTCCAGATACAATTTATCTTCTTTTTATATTTTCCCCCCAAATTTATACAATTCCAAGTCATTATGCGTACATATGTATTAAACATAGAATTTTTATTTTTGAAACTTAAATGAATATAACACGAACATGTAAACGTTTCCAGTCTCAATTAAATCTCTTTCTAAATGTCCTTGTTAGCAATGAAATTCTCCACCAAATCAGTGATCCATTCCGGTTGATCTTGAATAGCGTAACTTCCGGCGTTTCGAACCATCACGTAAGAAAAACTTCCCACACTTTGTGTGTAACCAGCAACTTCCCCACCCACACGCCACACTTTCCTGGGAGCAGCAACAAAGTCTGCGGCTTTGTTCCATTTGAGATTAAAAACCACCTCTTCCAGCTTATCATGGGTCAGTAAAATGTCAAATTGTCCAACGTAAATCAAAACACGGTAGCCCTTATTTAAGAGTTCCTCAACAGCAGCAATATGTGAGCCAAATGCATCAGTACCGAAATTCTTTAGCACGACGTTATTCGTGGCTATGAACTTGTGCACTCCGGTATGAAGGTAATTGTGAACCTCCTTGGAGTCGATGAATTTTAAAAACCGGGCAAGGGAAGGTGGATCCCTCGATTTCAGAGCGCTATGAGTATCCTCAAAACCAGTGAGTTTTGCAACCAAGGAATCAGGACCAAGATGTAGGGATGCGCCGTACTGCAAGGTAATTAAAACGCATGTTAACAAATGAGCACCAAATTTCCATCCCTACAACATTTCCCAAATTTCCTAAAATAATTTAGATTTCCTACAGCAGCTGCTTCCTGATCCTTTCCTTGCTTGTGAAGCTCGAATAATTTATCCGTAGCAATGGCAAACTCTTTCTTCTGCTGGGCGTTAATAAGTCCGATGGAGTAGTAATAATTCTCTTTCCGAACTTGTTCACTGTCCAAGTACGGTGATCCCATTATGATCCCCTTCAAATTAATTTGTACGGGGGAGTTTTTATTTTCATCTTCTAATTTCTTTGCAATATAGGGAATAAACGTTCCTACAGAAATGAAAATTGACACATTGTAATCACGAATTTGAAGCTTTCCAGACAGAGCCCAAAATGTTAATTAAGGCTTTGTTTTATTATAATTACCGGCATATGTTTCTCCAGCGAGGTAAAAGTCATTTTTCTGGAATTCCGTGAATACGGTGAAGAATTGTCGGAGGGCTTCGTTGAGCTGAGTTGCTTCATCGTCACTGCTTTTTGCGTATGCATCTTCACTGTCCGCAAAACTGAATCCTAAAATAAAATCGATACCACAAAATATTTATTGCATTAAAATATCGCACTTTATCGCGCCGTTTTGGAATTAATTTCATATTGTTGAATGTTGATTGATAAACTGTAATAATTATTCTAATTGAAATAATTTACAACTGTTGGTAATTTTACAGAAAACAAAATTTACCTGAACCAACTGGTGCGTCTATGTAAAGCATGGAATGAGTTCTCGTCCAACTTGAATTCCTACTTTTGAGCTCATTATTCTCACCCACATAGAAAGGGCCCGTCTCCAAGAACACGCCTTTCAAACAAGTGTAGCCGGGTAAGTCATTAATCCATAAAATAACTGGAGCTTTGTCGGTATTTTCCTAAAATATCAAAATAAAAATTTGTTTTGTCGAATTCACCTTTCTAGAATAAGATTTAAATTATTTTTGTACTAGATAATACTTTGTAAGTAAATTAAATTAAAGGATTTTACTTGTGCAGGGAAGAACCAGAAGAAGAGATTGGAATTTTTGGCTTCGTCTATGGTCAAGTAGCCGCTGTAGCTTTGGACTTCCTTTTCGGAGCTGATTTTGGACAATTTCATACTATCCTTGGCGGACTGTCGGGCTTTGTCAAGATCTCCGCCTTTTATCAACGGAGTCAAGAATAAATCATCGTCACCTGCCGGTGCGGCGGAACTGATCTGAGCTCCGAGCGCAAGTGCGGATACGAATATGAATAAAATTCCGGAGGGGCCCATGTTGGACAATGAAGCAAGAAAAAGGATTCAAATAAGTTTAAAAATTTTGCCCAAAATATGAAGTAAAAATTTGAACGACAAATTAAAATCGCTAGTCAACTACTCGTTGAAGACCTAAAATGTGAGTGATTTACACCACTAACGCCCTGCTACTTATACGCACAAATTTAAAGCCCAGTACCATGCAATTTCCCAGAAATATCTCGAAGGTTGGGATTTACATACTCGTCATGAGAATTTGTTGAAACCCGTTAAGTTGGAAGTGGGGTAATTAATTCAATGATTTTTGCTCAATATTGTTTCTAAGCTGGGAATATTTTATAAGTTAAATTTTATAATTACATAATTTATCCTTCCAAGATCTTGGTTTTGAACATGAGGCTAATTGGTGACAATTACCCTTGGATTTTCGAGAGAGTTCCTACACTCAATCTATTTTTGATCGCTGAAATTATTAAACATGTACAGTTAAGATCTGTGAGGGACAGTATTAATTAGGTTGAAGGTTTGCATGACGTTTTCCAGACCTGGAGTCTGAAGCTATCGTCATTCGTAGAAATAAAACAAGGACAAGTACAAAATAATTAATTACACATCATTAATTTAGGAAACAAATTCACATGGGTATTTGTGTTCCATTCTTCCGAAACTTCGGCTCATTAAAAGACCATATGAAGTCCGTATGAAATTACCTATGTATATGCCATATTTTATAAACATGTGTATTTGAACATATCGTTGGCTAAATTCTAAAAAGTACCATTTTCATTTCATAACCTATGCTTTTTAAATGGGTTCGCAAATGAAAATGGTATTTTTTTAAATTTAGCCAACGATATCAGAGAAGCCTCCTCCTCAGTGAATGTTATACTCGTCTAACCAGGTGCTCGAAATATGTGCATGCTTAGGATTCTGTGTGTGAAATCCGCAGGATGATGGTATCATAATATTATATACCCAAAAATTTTACCAACAGATCCTGTATACAGTCCCATTGTAACTAGTTCTACCTCGTACAGAATTTTAATGAATATTTCAGCCTCATATCATGCCATGTGATTCTGTAGATATACACCATTTTCCTCCGAAAATGAAATTACAAAACTTGTCCTAGTTATTTTAATTTTAAAATTTTAAGTACTATACACTGGTTTTATTTCCCATCTCTAGCAGCTACGACTAGCCAAAAAATATGCAAGAGTCAAAAATAATTACATATTGTTTTTTAAACTCGACCTGAGAGTGATTTTATTTTTCCAGTCATGAAATAGTTTTGAATAAAGTTAAAAGGAAATAAATACCTCAGTAGAAAGTAGGCTTGAGGCAAGAACAACATGACGTGACCACTGTGACATAACAAACAGAACATTCCAGATATGTGGGGTGAATATGTTACGATAAGAGATCAGTTTTTAAAGGAACTTGCTAAATGCGAATTCACATAATTATAGATAATTACAAAGTTGGAACAGTCAGCTTGAAGAACATTTTGAACGGCACAAAATACATCTGTGTATTCTTACAGTAATTAAACATGTTCACCACTAAACAGTAGTCGTGCTGCTCTAAATTCCAAGCATAATATATCCCGAAAATACCTGCGAGTGTGGCATCCAGTCAGCTATAAAGACTCCTTGTCCTTTGTAAATTTCAAGGTTTCTTGAAACTACGTTGGGACCGTACGAAACTTGCTTTTCCCACTTATTGAAAAATTTACAAGCTAAAACAAGAATTTTCCCATTTAACAGAAATAGCGAGTGTTGATCATATTTCAAGTTCATCCTTGTGGACATATTTTCTCATAAATCACCTTGTCCATCAATATCCAGTTTCAAGATTTTTATGAATTAGAACAAATCCTGAGATGTGCACGTGCTAATTGCAAAAACCAGCCTTACCGGGACAGATTGGTTAAAACTTTGCAGAACATTGAGGGCAAACCCTGGACAAATTTATTACTTTTCATGATTGTAAATGTGTCGTAAACTAACAATGAGTCCACATTCAGTATTTTTTCCTGTCAATTTCACTTGGAGTCTTTGTTTTAGTTTTTTTAACCTTAACGAGAAATATAGTAAATACAAATTTGAAAAATATAAATAATGATGCCCGTGGATGTTAACAGGGACTGTGATGCGGTGTCTGGGTTATGAATGGCGTGGAATTGTGAAAGCTAAGAAATGAGTAGTAGCAACGATAGGTTTTAAATTTAAAAAGTACGTTTAATTTAATGAGTCAAAAAGAATACAAGACAAAAATTGTAGGGAATGGCTGTGTGTTGATCGAAGGGAATGTCAACGAGAACTGGTCTTCTTGAGACCTAAAAGTGCACACAAAATGCTTTAATTTGGAGGGAGATAGTCACTGCACAAAAGACCAATGTAGGTCACAGTTCTGGATCCTTCCAGCTTATTTACTTATTCTAAAACATTGATAAGGTTCACGGGGTCATCAGCTGCTCATGCAGGTCTAAGTGAATGGGAAGGTAGGTAAATGTGATAAGGCTGGGAAATATGTTAATGCACATTAACATTCCGCCCGCCAAAACATAACATGTTTTTATTGGGAGATGTAGGATACTATAATAATGTTTACAATTTGTCTACTTTATCATTCTGGCTTTCCTGTGGTAGTAACACAAGTTTGGAGACTGGACGTTTGAAGGTTCCTCTTGCTGTCCTCACTGTTACTACTCGGACGAGTTGCTTCTCATCTGCTTGGTTCGGATGAACTTCTTCTACCCGAGCGAGGTTCCAGTGTTGAGGAGGTAGTTGTTCGTCACGTATTACTACCAGATCTCCAACCTGGATGTTGTCGCGGATGTCTTTCCACTTGGTCCTCCGCTGCAGCTGCTGAAGATATTCATCTTGCCAGCGTTGCCAGAAGTGTTGCTTCATGTATTGCTGGTGCTGCCAACGGCTGAGTCGGTTAACTTTGAGGCTGGTCAGGTCAGGCTCTGGGATTGCTTTTAAGGGCTGTCCTATCAAGAAATGCCCGGGCGTAAGAGCTTCAAAGTCGGATGGGTCGGTTGAAACTGGGCACATGGGTCGAGAGTTCAAGCACGCTTCCACTTCCTTCAGAAGCGTGTCGTATTCTTCGTAATTTAGGCACGCCTTTCCAATGACCCTCAGGAGATGGAACTTGGCTGATTTGACGGCTGCCTCCCATAATCCTCCCATGTGTGGCGCGGCTGGGGGAATAAACTGCCACTTGATTCCATCCTCTCGAGCTAGGGCTCTGGTGACGTCAGTTTGAAAGGAGTCAGAGTTGACATGGGCAAGAATTTCTTGGAGCTCTTTATTTGCCCCCACAAAATTAGTCCCATTGTCACTTTGGATGGTGTTGGGCAGGCCACGACGGGATGCAAATCTTCGGAGGGATGCGAGGAATGCGTCTGTTGACAGGCTGCTGACTAGCTCCAAGTTCACAGCTTTAGTGCATAAACACACGTAGACTGCGACATAGGCTTTTAATGTCTTGGGACTTCTTCCAAAGGAGTCCCTCAGCTTTACGGGTCCAGCATAGTCGACTCAAACGTGCGTGAAGGGTCTACTGGGGTTGACACGTGGCTGGGGAAGTTCTGCCATTAGCTGGTTAATGGTCTGGGCTCGCTGGATAACACAAGTCTTGCACTTGTTGAGAATCCTTCTGACTTGGCTCCGTCCTCTGATTAGCCAGAATCGTCGTTGGATCATTGACAGGGTGAGTTGGGTTCCAGCGTGGTTGAGACTGTGGTGGCTGTGTAGGATGATGAGATCTGTGATATGATGGCGGGGTAGCAGGACTGGATGACGCTTCTCAAATTCAATTTGGGCTCTATCGATCCTACCCCCTACTCTGAGTAGTCCATTTTGTATAAATGGAGTTAGGGACAGTAGTGGCGACCTCCTGGGTAGTTTTCCGTCCTTAAGAAGGGAGGATATTTCTGGTGCAAAGGCCTTCCTCTGTAACCACCGGAACCATCGGTCTTCCACTCGGCGTAGCTCAGCTGGAGAAAGTGGACCTTTCGGAAATTCCTTTCCTCTGGATTTTAAATGAAGTCGGTGCCACCAGGCTGTGTGATGTCGGAGACGATTCCATTCGGAGTAGCGATTGGCGATGACACTAGGGTCAAAGCTATTTCTTCCGTTCAGTTCGGAATTTAATAAGTGGGTCTCTCCGGTCGGCATCTTCTGTTCGGCTTGGATTTTTAATTGTTCATGGGATTTAAGTGGTGGTTGGGGTGTCTGGCTGCCTGTGGACGGAGTGTAAGCATCTCCATCGGGGTCCTGTCTGAAACAGGTCACAGGTTGGGGATCGGGAAGTAAAGACTGCAGGAAGGCAGGCCCTTTGAACCAAACATCGGTTTTGAGGAGCTCTTTTGCTGTAATTCCTCGGCTGGGAAGATCCGCTGGGTTGAGGGTTCCCGGGACATGTCGCCATTGGGATGGAGGAATGATCTCCTGGATTGTGATGACTCTGTTCCTCACAAAAGTCTTCCATTTCTGGGGATCTGACTTGATCCAGGCAAGGGTGATGGTGGAATCCGTCCATGCAACGGTTATGCCTTGAGCGGGTATGGCCTTTTTGACGGAGTCCATTAGCTGGGCAAGGAGCACGGCTCCGCTGAGTTCAAGCTTGGGTAATGTCTGAGGTTTGGTTGGCGCAACTCGTGTTTTGGAGATAATGAGTCGGGTGTGGGATGATGTGGAGGTTAAGGTCCGAAGATATACGGCTGCCGCATATGCTTTCTCCGAAGCATCTGAAAAGCCATGGAACTGGACTTCGTGACCGCCGGCGTGGCTCGGGGGATGCGTAGTTCCTGAATGGCCTTCAAGTCGTCCTGGTATGAAGTCCATGCGTCCAGGGTTGGCTTCGATGGTACGGAATCCCATCCTATTTGCTCTTTCCATAGTTCCTGCATGACCATTTTGGCTCTCACGGTTACAGGTGAGATGAGTCCAAGGGAGTCGAAAACTTGGGCAATCTGGGATAGAATTCTTCGCTTTGTGGGTTTTACTGTGGGACTGGCTGAATTTATGTGGAATCGGAAGTCGTCACTGTTGGAGTTCCAAAATAGACCAAGAGCCTTCGTGCCCTCGTCCTTGTCCAAGTTGAGAGGATTGGTAGATTCTCTCATGTCAGGGGGTATGCTGGCCATGACGACTGGGTCTGAAGAGATCCACTTCCTTAGGATGAAATTGGCTTTGCCTGTGAGCTTGACCAGGTCTTGTTGCAGGCGAATGGCTTCTTCTGTGGAGTTGGCGCCGGTGAGGCAGTCATCCACGTAGAAATCCCTCTGAAGAATTTCTGCAGCTTTGGGAAGTTCGGCTTGGTAATCCTGGGCTAGTCGCTGGAGCGTGTTGACGGCTTGATATGGAGCGCTAGCGGTCCCGAAGGTCACTTTTCTGAGCCGGAAGCATTGTAACGGTTGCTGTGGGTTGTCCCTCCAGAATATCCGCTGAAAGTCTCTGTGGCTGGGGTGCATATGTACATACAAGTACATCTGCTTTATGTCTGCCCGGAGGGGAACGGCCCAGAATCTCCATCGCATGAGGATGGCTGTCAGGTCCTGTTGGAGTACAGGCCCAATCATCAGTTGGTCGTTGAGGGATTGTCCGGATGAAGTTTTGGCGCTCGCGTCAAAAACTATCCGTATCTTGGTGGTCGTGCTGCTCTCCTTTAGAACGGAGTGGTGTGGCAAGTAGTATGAGAGGGAATCAGCTACGTTGGCTTCGTTGCTGGGAACGGGCTCTACATGACCATCTTGAATGAGGTCGTTGATGGCCTGTGTGTACTCCAACTTTAACTTCGGAGTTTTCTGGAGTTTTGACTCTAGTCCTTGGAATCTCCGGAATGCCATTCCTTTTGAATTCCCCAGGGCTGGTTGTTCTTGTTTGAACGGAAGCTCTACTTGGTAGGACCCATCGGGCAATCTACAGGTTGTCCTCTGGTAGTGCGCTTCTATGGAAGTTTCTTCTGGCGTGAGTATCTTCTGGTCTGAGGGACCATGCTCGACATTCCAGAATCGTTGAAGGTCAAAGTCCAGGGTTGTTGTAGTAAGGCTGTTGCAGAGGGAAGAATCGTCGGACTCAGTTGTTCGTCCTCCTCCTACGAGCCAACCTAGGCTTGAGAATTGAGCTACGGGCTCACAATCCTTTCCTTTGAGGATACCATCTTGGATGATGTGGAAGTAAATGTCGGTGGATAATAAAACTTCCGCCTTCTTAGGAATAAAATATTCGGGGTCGGCAAGTCCTTGGGCGGGAATGTGGCTCCATTTGATAGGGTTCAGTCGAAGTTTAGGGTAACTTCCACCAATTTTCTGCACAATTAGTGCCTTGGTAGTAACTTGAGTGTTAGGGTTGTCGATGGATGAAATTTGTAGCTGGACAAATTCAGTTGCCTTCAATACCTGCAGTCTTTGGAGAGCTTTGACTAAATGCGGTTGTTGTAGTTGTTGTCGTTGGAGTCCAAGCTTGTTTACAAGGGCGTCCAGGATAAACGATTGGTCAGAGCAATTGTCAATGATTGCTCGGCTGCGGATTCTCTCTCCTCGGTGGTTACTGATTGTGATGCAGGCTGTGGGCTTTAGTTTAGTAGAGGTCAGGGAATCTCCGGTGAGATTGGTCCCTGATGTTGTGGTTTGTGGAGTTGCTTTTGCAAAGCAGGAGTGTAACAGAGTGTGATGCTTCTGGGAGCACTGGCGACAAGTGCCATTTGATTTGCAGTTTTTCCAGATATGTCCGGCGGCAAGGCAGTTGGTGCAGAGTTTTGCGGTGTCCACTACCTTCTTTCTGGAGTTCTCTGGGGTTGATTTTAGTTTTGTACATGCATGGTGGGGATGATCTCCGTTACACATGGCGCATTTCTTGCGTTGAAAATTATTCAGATAATTCTGTTGTATGCTTGGGTTGGTACTTGGAAATTGGTTAGAATTACCTTTTATTTGTGGTGCTGCTGACCCTGTTGATGTTGAAGGTTGAATGAGTAGTATCTCCTTGTCCAAGAAGTTGAGCAGACTTTGCAGGTCGGGAATGCTGCTGTCACTAAGGGTGTGGTTGAAGCCTTCAAGGGTGACGCTGTCTACTTTGCGGGTCACTAGTCTTGCCACGAGAAGGTTGCCAATATCTGCGCTGCTGTCGATTGCCTTGATAGATGCCAGGGCATTAGACGTAGAATTGGAAATTGACATGATACTATCGGGACTTCGGGAAGTTGAGGGTAGGTCTATGATGGTGTCTGCCAGTTTGAATGCAATCTCTCTAGTGTGTTGAAACAGTTTGGTTATTCTGTCGTACGCTACGGTGTAGTTGTCGTCTGAGATGGGGAAAGATTTGATGGCTTCGGCTGCTCTGCCTTGTAGAGCCGCAAACAGGTACGTTAGCTTCTCTGCTCCTGATAGGTCTTTGCGGACGTGTACAGCTTGGTTGAACCTGTCGCGGAAGGGGAGCCAGTCCTCAAATTTTCCGTCGAAAGTGGGAAGAGAAAGTTGGGGAAGCTTGGGCTTTTGGTTGGGAGTGGCGGTGTGGACAACTGCCGGAGTAGACGATTGAGAGGGGATACCTGCTTTTATCCGTTCTAATTCCAGACGCTCTTCCATTTCTAACCGTTCCTTCCTGATCTTTTCTTCCAACTCTTTCTTTTCAACTGCTAGATTTCCGTCACAAGCGGAGAGGAAGTTGTAGATGGTTTGCATTACCGTGTCTATTGCTTGTTGCTGTTTCTCAACGTCATCTTGCTCGTCTTGGCTAGACGCTGCGTGTGTTAGGTCTGTGTAATTGGCCTCTATTTGCTTGTTGAGTTCATCGTATTCGCCTTCGATCTTGTCATATGTCTTGAGGGATGTCTTGGTTGGGTCATGCCCGTCGACCTTATTCTTTAACTTGGTCACCTTACTTTTGAGGGTTTTACGAGTAGCCTTGAACTTGTCGTAGGACATGTTGATTTTGGATAGATTTGTGGGCTTCGGCTTCTTCAACACTCACCAACAAAACACTAACACCGGCGCTAGTAGAATCACAAAAAAAACTCGAAGGACCAAAATGATGCCCGTGGATGTTAACAGGGACTGTGATGCGGTGTCTGGGTTATGAATGGCGTGGAATTGTGAAAGCTAAGAAATGAGTAGTAGCAACGATAGGTTTTAAATTTAAAAAGTACGTTTAATTTAATGAGTCAAAAAGAATACAAGACAAAAATTGTAGGGAATGGCTGTGTGTTGATCGAAGGGAATGTCAACGAGAACTGGTCTTCTTGAGACCTAAAAGTGCACACAAAATGCTTTAATTTGGAGGGAGATAGTCACTGCACAAAAGACCAATGTAGGTCACAGTTCTGGATCCTTCCAGCTTATTTACTTATTCTAAAACATTGATAAGGTTCACGGGGTCATCAGCTGCTCATGCAGGTCTAAGTGAATGGGAAGGTAGGTAAATGTGATAAGGCTGGGAAATATGTTAATGAACATTAACAAATAATAAATACAAAAAATGTAACGGCATTTTGTATTCTGAATAATTAATGTACCTTCCAATGTTATTAAATAGGGGTAAACACTCGATCAATATATTTGACAGAAGCAAGGGCATCAACACGACCTGCACCCACATGGTTGTTAGGGTAAGTGATGTTAGGGATACTTCCACATGTCACAAATTTGCTTGCGGAGGATAGTATCTACTAATGAAATTATTCCAACAATACACAATACCTCTTATGTAAAAAGCATATAACTGTTAAATTTTGAATAAGCTCGGAGGATATATAAACTCGCTGTCAGACCAAAATCCTCATTCACAATCAGCAAACTTGATATATATTTATCATTTATCGTTAGTGTAGAGTTGGCTCAGAGATAGAAATTGTACTAGTCAAAAATCAGAAACTGGAGTCTTCGAAAAAGTAAAATGTTGAAGAATTTAATTGTAGTTTTACCTCTGACGTTGTTGTCTACTGCAATGGCACGAAACATGAATGACACGAAGGAAGAACGGGTGAGTTAATGCGATAATTATTTTATTTTATTCAATAATTTAACTGAATTTATGTTAACACAGAGCTGACCCAAATTATTTAATATCCTCAGATTACCCAAAACTTTTTCGGCAATGGCATCTTCCATGGTGGTCAAATTACCCTTGACCAGTGGTTTAGTAAGTCTGTATTATGCGCTTATGGTTATATAGAAAATTAAATGATGATATTTTAGCATCTCAGGAATTACGTCAACTCAGGTCTATAAAACTGATACAAACATGGATCTAGAAATTCATATAATTTTTGCTTCATTTTTCCAGGTAACTTACCATGGAATTTCTTTTCGTCGTCGGGGGTAAATCAGCTGGTCCCGGCACCCGGGGAAGAAAAACCATACTCTGCTCCAACTACAATTTACCCACATGATGTTCCTGTTGCACATGACCCACCTGTTGATGGGCCAGAAGAGTATTAGTCAGAACTGTATTTAAGGGTCTAAATTCTGTATACAGTCAACATTATTCCTTATATTGTCGAATTACAAAACAAATTTGTTACCGAGGACTTGTTTGTCGAATATTAATTTTTGAAATTGCGTATGCTTCAAGTAAGAATAAAAAGTACCAATAAACAAAAATTGGTGCATTGAAAAGGCCCCCTGATAGTTTCCTGTTGTTCAAGCGGCACGTCTGTAGTGACGTAAAATACAGAGATGTGATTTCTATCTCAATTTTAGAGAGAAATTTTATTATCTGATTGAATGCACTAATCATACAAATAATCATATAAATTCATGGAACTTTATTATAGATTGAAATCAAAGTTGGAACACAATCAATTGCTTACGCATGATAGTAACTACTTGTGGTTTTATTCCAACAATAAACAAGGCCTCTAATGTAGAAAAGCGTACAAATGTGTTAAAGTATAAAAAAGCTCGGAGCATATGTGCATAAACTCGCTCTGAGACTGAGGCTAAATCACCAATAACAATCAGTAAAATTGGCAGCTATTTATACTATTACTTATCACAAGTGTAGTTGGTTAAAGTGACATAGCATAGAAAATGCTATAATAATTATTGAAAGGAGTGAAAAACCATTTGTAATAAAATGGACTTTTCGTTTCCCGAACATTGAACTATAAACTATAATAAATAGGCAATCACATTATTGCATCCATTGCTTTGAATTCGATGGCTTTGTCAAAATCATTTGTTTTTACGAAACTTTCTTCCATTGCTGTAATATTATTATTGTCATTAAATTATGGAAATAATTTCGTAATATTCGGCATAATTACAACCAAAATAATTCACATAATTCGAGGATCAAAGAATTATTTTGCTGTCACACATACAGAAATTTCTTACCAGCAGTAGTAGTTTTAAGTGACAAATGTTAACAATATTTTAAAAGTAGAAATATATCCTGAAAATAATATCGCATTTATTCATCAAAAGGGCACTTGCCAGTGAAATGTCTTCTTGTGCCATTACGTACATGCTTTCTATTTACAGAACAGTTTTTTAGAGTGGGTTTTTCTTGCCTTATCTAATGCACAGTGTGGTTGGTATACTTACATAGCTTCTGAACAATGCAATATTATTCCAAACCAGGTTTAAGGCTCTAAGAAAGAAAGATGTAGAAACTAGAGCAAAAATTTTGGGAACGTCCCAAAGTAATGATAAAATTATTTACTTTTAATTCCTGAGAACTAACATGCATTGGTCTACTTACAGCAAGGCGAATGGAGCTTAAATCCATTAGCCAAACCTACCGTAAATAACTTTTTTTATACCTTATACTTATACTATAACTACCTGTAATGTTTTAATTTTACTAACTACAACACTGTCTGAAAAACTTTGAAAATATTAGAAATCTTAAAAACTCTGAGAAATCAAAACGGTTGAAAATTAATCTACTCGATAAATTCAGCCTAATTTACAGATTCATTCTGTTTGATTTCAATAATAATTTGACTACATGTACATAATAATATAAAGATATTACCAACCAACGTCGAATTGTACAACAGTGCAAAGCCTGCTCACTAAAACAATAAAAAGTACAATAATGTAGATTTTACCTACTGGTACTATTAATTCTGGAAACAACATTTTCTCCTTAAAACATTACTATTCCCATAGTTAAAACTTTCATTTAAAACGATTTCCTTAAAATATTATCTACAATATACACAGGACGTATAACTCACAATATAGGCAACTTTAATTACCAGCTATTCATCTATTTTGAAAACTCCTTTAGGGTTAATAATCTGCATTGACGCCAATGCTCCGTACATAATTGAAAACGTATTCAGATTTTGCTAGGGTCTTCCTAAAACCGCTCAGGTTCTACAAACAATGATTCTGTTGCATTGCGACATTTCAACATTTTACCTCACAATAAAACAAGCTAAAATATATTGCGCATACACACAGTTAGTTAATTGCTTTAGAAACGAAAAGCGTCGTGTTAGATTCCTACTTAAAAAATGATACACTCAAGTTGGGTCTTAATTACAATTAAAAAGATTGTTCTCATTTCTACTAATGACAATAAAACCTTGAAAGCAACCTGGAGCTCGAAGCTGTGTATTTACGTAGATATGTATTATTTACCACACATAAAAGTATGATCGTTCGAACCTGTGAAGAATAGTTTGATGTGCCTAATCGATTTGTTAAAATGGGGTTTTAGTAAATAATAAAATTATAGATCCTCCCTTGCTTAATTCTTGGATAGGGTCGTCAAATTTAAAAGTCAGTTATTACAGGTCACTAAAAGAGGAGGTTACATAATACAGTGCTTTAACTTTTAAAACCATTCCATTCAAATATGAATTAATTTTTCCTTCTCTTGTTGCTATCAAATGTTGGAGTATCCGGTTTACTGGATCGAACAATCATCGGAGGTCCCTTGCAGGCGCCTGCGAGTGCCTGGGGGAAAATTGTAATTGTGAGACACAAATTAGACTATAATGGAATTCGAGCTGTCATTAAACTAGAAGGAACTCAACTTACTTTAAATGTTCTGGCATTAAACGAGACAATATGTTGGCTTCGACTTCCCGACTGGTCTGTTTGTCGTTTTGGAGGATCCTCAGGGTAGACTAATAGGTCTGAGTCTAACATCTTCTCGGTATTAGACCTCCCTAAAATGTTAAAAAAATTTCCTCAAATCTCATACCAATATAGTCTGAAACCTTTAAATAAATTTTTAAAAATACAACTTACGCTGCCGACGGATGGAGACGTATCCATCACGAACCAGGAAAGAAATATAAAACAAATTTTCCAGATATGTGGAAAAAGATTTTTTGTTCATTGTGAATTCTACGATATTGGTTGCTGATTTTCTGTTCCCACAGTCTTGACGCATGATCCTTAAGATTTCCTGGGATTGAGCCTCAGGACTGTCCTTGTCCTTTCTGGCTCGTTCCGCCTCTGTCATACTAATCTCTTCATGCTGGGTCGACTGGACTTCGCCTGATTCGTTCAGTTTTTTCCTGGAAGCCCTCGGCTTCTTTTCCTTGATTTCCGGGGGAGTGCAGATGGAGTTCCTGTCAAAGGATCCGAGCATAACTATCACAGGAGACAGTGCTTTTTCACCGTATTTCAGTTCCTGATGGATAAATGAGCAGAGAGTCTTTGGATTATACTCTGCTCCTTCCGTCCCTCTATCAATCTAAAATTAAAATGAAAATCATTGTGAACAAAACCGTTCCCGGTGATGATTCTCTTGGTTTCTTCCAATACAGACCCATTGAACTCCTTCAAATGATTAACCGAACGACAGACATAATATAATAATTTATTAACAAAAAGAATGTTTTGATTCGCTTGTCGCGTCCTTTTTTTCTAATTAACTGTAAACTGAAATAAACAGTTGAAACCATGTAGCTCACTCACTGAAATCGTTCTGAAAAATTCTCTGAAAGAAGATTCATCTGAGAAAAAAGTGCTCCTGTGATTTTCTAGAGGAAGAAATATTCGAGTAGAAAAATTCTCCAGTTAGTTTCTCGAGTTGAAATCATTTGAGAAAAAAATTAACTGTTGGTGTAATTTTGAGACGAAAAATCATTTTGGAACGCATAAATTGTTGTTACCATTTACACCTTAAGAGCTGGACCAATAGCGAATAACCACCTACTACCTCTCCCCAAGCAGAAACCCTTTTCATTGTATCATTATAACATAACATGTAAGTAACCTTTTCCTCATTTGATTCAGATAAACTCTGAAGTCACCACTAAGGGCATATGTATTAATCATCATAATTCTCACTAACATCTCAGTAAGAAATCTAACATGACTGTGATCACTTACTAAGGCCTGGAGGAAAGCATCAACCGTGAATCCCGACATGGAACTTCCGATTTTCTCAGCTTTCGAGAGAATCATCCCGGAGTAGATCTTCGTATGGAGAAATGCCATGTACATGTCTCCCGGGCCACCTGTAACAAAGTAAGTAAGATTTCGAAGTCACTCAATGGCTCAGCACCCGAGGCTACCAAGCCACCCAAAATAACAAGTTCATTTTTACCTCCAATTCGTTTAAAGAGTTCATTTCCCTCCGTGATATTTTTGGTCATCAAGTCCTTCAACTCCGTCTCGATCCCCTCCTTCTCCGTTATTGCTACAACAAAAAAAAGTACAAATTAAAGTCACACTACTGCATCCAAATACCATCCAAATATCCAGCTCTCACTAGTCCCTCACCTTGGCAATTTTCAATAAGGTCACTGTACTGTCGTCTCAACTGGGTCTGCGGGGCCTGGTTTTGATTC
Source organism: Allacma fusca (assembly GCA_947179485.1). NCBI lineage: Eukaryota > Metazoa > Arthropoda > Collembola > Symphypleona > Sminthuridae > Allacma > Allacma fusca. The sequence goes on from OX359250.1 coordinate 26,878,318, forward strand.
CCCCGATACACCGAGTCAAAATAATTATTTTCTTGGTCCACATTATCATCCACCGTTGAGTCATCGTCCGAGATCTTGCCGGATCTGAGACGCTTCAGACCCTTCTCTCCTTTTTCGTCCGCCATGGTCCCAAAAGGAACTTTCCCAAAATACTTTTCAAAATAACTAGAACACTTCGTGTCACTACGAACAATACCCACACTGACCTCACTATTTATAAAAATTCCTTATCCTTAAAAATAAAATCGAAAAATGACACCGTTATAAAATCCACATTTTTCGTCTCGTTACAAACTTACAATATTCCCTGTTTTGTTGCAGGAACCCGTAGAAAAATCTAGTAATTACCTCTTGGGGTTTCAAAGGCGGAAATATCACAAAATCACTAATTTATTTAATTCTTGAAAGCTTTACCTCCACTACAATGGAGAAACGTGTGGCAACAACACCAAGTCATAAGTCTATAGTGAAAGACACTTTGAATTTGGAAGCGAGCGTGAGAGACGACCCGACGAAGGAAGAAGTACTAACAGAAGCCTCAAGCATATATAGTCAATGTTTTGACATGCATACTGTGTATATATATCCTGAAGGGTAGGATATACCAATATGCTCTCCACTCATCAGCACGATCACGGCCCCTCACCATTCAATGTTTGGGGTCCTGGGATTTTTCGTATCTCATAACCCCATCCTGCATGTGCACAGTCCACGCTTGACAGTCAGATCCTCCAAACTTCCTGAATGTAATTAACACAGACGTGCTCTAGCCATGTGGTCAGTAACTAGATATTAAACCCTCGATTAGTTAAATAATTTAATAATAATTCAATAACAATAATTTTAATAATTATATCTGTAATTATTTGAAATCACATTTTGTCTTTTATCAGATCAGAGTATCTCCAGTCCTAAAATGTCCAAGCTATTACGAAAAATGCTGGAGGAATAAAAATTCATCTGTAGTTGACCTCAATGATTATCGTCAAGCGGGAGGGTTCGTTGAAATTTTAGTAGTAATTAAATTAGTAGTAAATTAACTATTTAATATTTATTGTGTCACAAGTGCTTTCAAGTATAGAAATTTAATGATAGTTATCTTACTTGTTGCAGAATTCGGAAACTGTTGGGACCAAAGTTTGAAGATGTGGATGCCTTGGATAGGGCTTCAGTTTGGAATCAGTTAAATAGTCACTACGGAAGTATGTCTTACACTAGTTACCAATCTGTTAAGGGAGTAGATTTGAAGAATTATGTGATCATCCATCCAAGTCTGTTACAACGCTTGCTACGGCCCCAATCTTGCAATTGTGCGTCAAAAAGAAAAGTGACGGCAGCAGGCCAGAATGTTAAGCGTTTGGGAAATACCACGCGGGGGAAGGGGAAACAACCAAAGAAGCCTGCAATTTCGAAACCGCTGAAGAAAAAGAAAGTGCAGGATAATTTAAGGGCGAAGAAATTCTACAAGTGTATTTTTTGTAAGAAAAATTATCGGTGTACTTCAAGTTTACATTGCCAAACTAGGAAGCATATCGATGATGAGAAATGTCAATGTCATGTGTGCCCATTAAGCTGCAGATTGCCAGGCCAAGTTCAAGGACATGAAGGACTCCGTGTGAAATCGGAGTTTCCTGAAACTCCAGGAATCCAAGAGTGTCGTAGACAACCTAAACGCACCTGCAGATTACGGCAGTATTTTAACGTCTCTTGCAGGATTTGTGAGCTTACTTTCGGTAACCAGGGCGAACTGGAAGCTCATTATGTCGAATCTCACAAACTACCAGTTGTTCGAGTAAGGAGGTTGGTGATAACAACAAAGTAAGAAGGAACCTTACAAGACAGTATCATTCCGAATACGACGCTAAACACTAATGATATGTAATTATTTTGTACTCGTGTTTTTGTGTACGTATTTGTACGACATTGTCCATGCTGTCATAGGCCCAACAGAAATAAATATAACTTGTTATACGATCTGTATGTAAGTACCGTAAATACTTCACTGCAATCTTCGAAGAAATGGTTGATTTTTAAATTTCGTATTCCTCTGAGGAAGTGCATGGATTCAGTACTTTCAATTCAACCGATGCTTAAAAAAATATATTTGTATATTCATTGTGAAATCTAAATAATTATTCGTAAATTCAGTTTCATGTATACAACAAAGTTAAATTTTATTAATTACTAGAAAATATTTAGACGATGGCTTTTGTTCTTAGTCTATAATGTAGGGACTAGAAACATTGAATGAATTTAAAATAGACCTCAGTACTTTAACAATTCACAGAACGCTAGGGAAACTGAAGCATGGATTAAAAGGGAACATTGTGACTTGAGGTTACTCACTGGCTTTTATATAATGGCAGTGATACTAGCTACTCGATTTAAAACACGACAGGATTAGAAAAAGCGTATTCTTGAAGTTTGAGTAAAAGTATGAAAATGAGTGTACAAAGTACAAAGCCAAACCAAACTGAAGTAGTTTAATGCATTAGTTTGAAATGTTTACCACTCATGTGGGGATAATGCATAATATGAACCTCGCCTAAAACCATGTAGCCCAGAGGAAAAATATACTTAATAAATTCGCTCGGTTTTTTTACTCTGCACTTCAACGGTGCGAAATAGTCGGATGATTACCTCTGGCTGCCACACTTAATAAAAACTGAAGAACTTGGATTTCCTTAAAATAGGTTTCAATATTCGGAATGAACACATCAGTATCCACAGACATCATTGCTTCCTCATTATCAAATTGACCACGGTACTTGGGAGCTGAGAAGGAAACTAGCTGGTGCCGTGCAAAAAGATCGTACCCATCTTCGACAACTTAGTGTGCCCTTCAATGGCACCAGATCATGACGATTTAAGAAACTCTGCTCCAAAAGTAAAGGATACTCCGCGATTATTTTCCCCCAACCAGAATATCACTGTCAGGGTATGGCCGCAAAAGATAACACAGTATACCTGAGTCTGGCACATCTTTGGGCCTGTTTTATTTGTTCCATATATTTTGGAGATTCGGACTCAGCCCCTCATGATAGCAGATCTTCCCAACGAATGTAGCAATCGGGCAACATTTGAAACAATCTGCAAAAATCTTCCATAATTTCATATTGTACCTTCTTTTGGATTCGTCATAGAAATCATGGATATGATTTATGGAAGCACATTGATGGTTTCAAATCAATCAAATTAATCACCATAAATATCCCTATACAAATTTTCAATAGAGCTTCTAAATCAACTGGGATTAGCTGCTCGAGTGAGTTCATTCGACATTCTGGATCTCAATATTAATGCATTACCAGTTTTGATATTTGGAGAAAATGTAAATATGAACACATGGACCATGGACATAATTTGGGCATATTGGTCGGGTCTTGCTGATTTGTGGAAGGTCGGGAGAACACACGATTTTGCGGGAGTCTGAAGGTCTGAGGTGGGTGGTCTGGCTAAATGGCCTAGGATTTGCATTTGTGTTACTCGTATTATTGTAACTTGGCTCAAATGTCGCTTTTAATATAGAATATGATGCTCATATAATTTATCTCTCCTGTAATTACGAATTACAAGCCCTGGTTTATGTAAGCACATCTTCACTTACTACAGGGCAAACAGGGGTTAAAGAACAGCCCTTTGTGAGTGAAACAGGGTGCCCCCAGTTTAGTCATAGGGGCTACACCCATATAGTTTTCCTTGTAATTTAAGCTTAAAAATACCTTCAGACATCCCGATCTTAATACTTTCGGTAAACAGTGAGTTCTCTGAACCTCCCACAAATTAGGAACCTCAATTAGGAGGATTGAAGAAACCCCCTCTGGGTTCGGGTTGGACTTCCCTGATTTTATTTGCAGCAGTAGCTATACATAATGATTATTAAATATAACCAGGGTTACCAGCTGTTCCAATGCAGTTCTGTTTCTATAGCCATAACTCCTAGCACATTAATTTCTTTAAATGTTTACTATTTGACGAGAAAAAAGATGCACGGGCTGTTAATTGTATTACTTAATTGAATAATGCAATATAAGTGTAAGTGAACCTTTATGTTTTTCTGCTTACAACATAATATCTGAAGCTAAAGGTAATGTTTATTCTTACATGGGGCAAGTACTTATTATTATTATTATTATTATTATTTGTGGCAATTAGCACAATTTTTACAATTGGTAGTGTATGTTAATGAGAGAATACACTTAAAAGTAAGCTAGAATTGTATGCAACTTTTTAAAGGGCATTTTTAATGCACAATGTCACGAGCAAAAGCGAGAGTAAACAAATATGCGAAAACCAAAGGTGACTTTTTTGAGCATTTTATAAGAAGTGTTAATGTAAGTGCTCACTTTTGTCAGCATTATTCTTGGGATCAATATTCTCAATTTTTTCTTCCAGTCCAGCTGGTTTACAAATTCAGGGCCTTTTGGAGTCACTCCTTTTACATCTTATTGCCTGTTGCCAAATTATTGGCTTCATTTTAAATTAAATTAAAAATGCCATATCCATGGTTATAATTTTGTAGCTCACTTTATCATACTACTGAAAGCCCTGCTTACTAGGGCACTTACTTGCAGACTGGGGGCCATACTCACTGACTCTAGAATGTATGACATACAGATAAATACCAATTTAGAAAAGAGTACTTACAAAGTACAACACAAAGCTAGGGAAACCATATGAATTCATTCGAAAACACTTGAGAGGTACTTACTTACATCTACATACATTTTTGATTTAAAGTCAAATGATCTGCAGGCAGTCTCACTGAAAGCAAAATGGTCGACATGCACCATATAGTCACACGGTTTAATATATTGTGTGCATTTAGTTCATTCTGCATTTAGTGAAAAATGCTTGTAGATCCTTTTACTGCTAATATAAACTGCTTAAAGATCCTTTTACTCGTAACATAAACTCCCTGTAGATTCTTTCACTTTTAGTGAAAACTGCACGTCGAAAATTTTGCTTTTAGTAAAAATTACTTAAAATACTTATAGTGAAAATTGCATGTAGATTATTTTATTTTAATTCAAAATTTACCTACATCATTCAACGTGCTCACCAACGGCACAACACTATGTAAGCTCTCAGGCGAGATTCATTACTAAGTTTAAATTCCAATAATTAACTCCCAACACAACACAAAAATGCATTCTTGGATTTGGTGCACAATTATAACACCATTAGTACATTTACGGTCCTAAATGCATCTAATCTGGCATGGCTAAATTAATGGGATTTCGATGGCTGGATTAGGTTAGATTGGACCTTAAAATTGTTAAATTCCCCTGGGAAGTTTGCCTATAGTAATTAACGTTTTTAATACACGAATTCTAAAATAATTTGTGGGAACGTCATAAGTGCAGGACCCTTTCGCCTCGATTCTTCATTTTCCACAGTAAATTATAAGATGACACGATCCATGGGCTATGATTCAATAAATGACATCACAAACCTTAAAAATACGTGTATGCATAAACATTATGTATTATGAATTTGCGCCATTAGCCAAGCTAAATTGTAAGTTTTCTAGTTGGCATTAACATTGATCTGTGGTTTAATAGTACTGCAGATACATAGAAACTTCACCAAATTAAACAGATGCTAACCATTCCATTTCCATGACCTAATGTCATTATGAAAAATTATGTATAGCATCTATCAGTTGTAACACATGTGTGTACACATCCGTGCAGGTCTAAATTCTACAAACAGTCAACATTTTCCCTTATTTTGTTAAATTACAAACAAATATTTGTATCTGCGGCCTTGTTTGTCGAAACTGAATTTTCGGAATTACGTGTGCGTCAAGAATAATAATAATTACTAATAAATAATTACTCCAAATCATGGAAGAAGCTTACAAAAAATGTCGCATTAATAAGTCCCTGATGGTGCTTTATTGTTCATGCCACACGTGTGGGGTGACGTAAAATGCAAAGTGATGATTTCAATCTCAATTTTCCAGGTAATTTGGATCATTTGAGTGAATACAGCAACAGTCGCATACATTTATGGGACTTTACCATAGATTAAAATCAAAGTTGGAATACAATAAATTCTTTGAGTATTTTAGCATCTACCAGTAGTATTATTCCAACAATACACAATGCCTCTCATGTACTTAAAAGCCAAACAAACGTGTTAAAATATAAAAAGAACACGGAGGATATATAAACTCACTCGGAGACAGAAATCATCATTCAGATTCAGAAAATTGATATCTATTTATTATTTATCATAAGTGAGAGTTGGCTCAAAGATAGAAATTTCATTAGTCGGAAATCCTCAACTGGAGAATTCTAAAAAGTAAAATGTTGAAGCATTTAGTTGTTGCAGCTTTAGCTCTGATGCTGTTGTCTACTGCAATGGCACGAGGCTTGGATGACACGAAGGTGATTTACTGTAATTATTATTTTAATTCAACCAATTCCTGAATTTATAATAACGTAGAGCTTTCCCAAATTATTTGAAAATCCTGAAATCTATAGCTTAACCAGGGCGAGTCTTCCCCTGTTGAAAATGGCCAGGACGGTGCACTCACCCGGCTCTTTTGTAAGTCTCTTTCTTATGAGCTAATCCTTAAAGTTATCCAGACAAATAATCATAATCTTATCACAGGAATTACCAAAGGTCTGTAAAACCGATAGAACATGTACTACTTAGAAATTCATGTAAAAATTGTTTGCGTTTTTTCCAGTCACTAATTTCCGATGGCCTTTCTTTCCGTTGTTCACGGTGACACGATCCACCACGACAACAACAACAGCATCTACAGCTTCCACTGCTTCTAGCTCACCGGCCACTACTGTTGCAGCAGGAGGACGCTAGTTTTGAAAATAAAAATAAAAATTGAAATATTCTGTATTTCTTGTTTGACTATACTTTCGAATTATAATCAAACATATTTACTTTTACGAAAGACACTGCTGACTTTATTGCTCTAGTTTTGAGAATTTCATGTTCCCATACGGAATGGTGCTGGACATTTTTTGCAAAAGATGAGTTCAAACATTTATGTTATCAAGAAATTACATATAATTATATAAATTGAGACTGTCTGGAGAAAGTACTATTTTACAATCACCTTCAAACATAGATATACTATCACAAAACTACTGGCACCATATGGATTATTTTACAGTGTGAAGGTGAACACAGAATAAATAATCCATCAAAACTAAAAATTCCTTCCATGCAGTTTCTGCCTTTCAGAGGGGTAATATGCAAATCATGTATTTACTTATCATCCCAAAATTAATGACTGCCGGTATATTCTCAATAAAAGTATTTCATTCAAAAATTGTCTAAATCTAAAAAAGTATTGTGCTACTTGAAAATGTAAATGTCAAAAGAAGTCCTCCGTAAAAAAAACCTTACATCTTATTCTTACCACACTTAAAAGCAAAGTAGTAAATTAGTAGCGAACCATCAGCGCTACCTGATCACAATGGGAAGGCCTCCTCATATTTATTTTCATAGGGTAACAAAACATTGTATTGATACAGCTGCTTTTCCGGGAAATCTGCTTCAAGACTTCAACGATTAAATTAATTTTACTTTAAGTTTTACCTTCCGAGAAAAGCCGGGTTACCTCTCAATGTCAGGTAGCCAGAGAATTATGAAGCCAAATAATATGACATGACAGTGGAGTGATGGAGAAATAAGGTTAACTTAACATTTCACGATTTAAAATGCCTACGTGGAATCCCGACGTTATGAGGACAAGATTCATGCAAAGTTCAAAACAGCACACTTTTTTGACCTCATTTGAAATCAAAATATTAGCTAAAAACCTCAACACTCGCATGTTCATAGACCGGTCCGTCTGCCCATAGAAGTATTCATGGTTACTTTAATATTTAATCAGTTTTGCAAATCAAGTACATTTATTTCCCATAATTATATAAAAACGGATCGTCGGGCTCCAGACCTGAATCATAATCACCAAGTATCAGTCATTGTAATAACATAAAGAATACGTGGTTATTCACTTTATTCTTTCATAATTTTATTAATAATTATTCATAATCACTGAATAATTGGTTACCTCAGAAAAGTAAACATTCGCTCTGTTTTTTCCATACCTTTTGCATTAAAAAATCTTATATTTGGAATTCAATTCGAAATGTTCCGTCAAACTATTGTGGCTGCTTTGGCTTTATTTGCACTAGTCTTGGCCACGAGTGAAGAGCTAGACTTGGAAGAATATGAGGTAATTATTTAATCCCTAGGACATTTTTTACATGTGTTTTTCCTCTTTCTAAAGCAAAATTATTTTTTTTTAGTCCGAGACAGAAGCTACTAGTGACGAACTAGTGGTGGACAAAAGGACGGAAGAAAAAAACAAAAACAACCGATTCTTCTGTAAGGACCTTTTCTATGTCATCATTACTTTCATCAGAATAATTTCTACTAAAAATTGAACATCAGTGAAATTAATTATTGTCTTGTATAGTTCCACAAATCTACATCCCACTTCCGATTACCCTATTAACAACCACAGGAACAACAACTGCTACTACGATGGGTCCGGCTAACATGACAATGACAAACATGACGATGACGACGTAGCCACAGCCACAGGAATTCAGCTCCCAGTAATATTTCATGGAAAAAAAAAGGAAAATTTACAATAAATTGTACCTACAGATCCAATGACATTAACAGAACTTGTGCGCAGATTTTCAGAAATAAAATAATTATTTTACATGTAGTTTTTGCTTTAATATGATTTTTTGAATGACAGTAATCACTGCCTGCTACAACTGTCCCTTATGAACATATTAAATCATTATTAACTCCTTAACAAGTCTTTACCTGTTCTAAATTAATTCTACTTATGCTACCCCTGTTTAGGAGTAATTATTCGTAACACAAAATTATTGAATGAGCATATGGGAATCCTTCATACTAGGACCTCGAATCAGGTTAAGACTCCGAAGGCTTTTAGAAAGCTCAATTCCACCTCAGCATTGTCAAAGACAGAGGGTATGAATTGTAGAGTTAAACGGATTGCTAATTTATTATTACACATATTCCATTAGTGGTTAAAATACCCGGAAGTTTGAATACTATCATTATAAAAAAATTACTGGAATTTCCACTTCATATTACATAACCCCTTGAAAAAACCTGCCAATTAAAAGTATCCAAGGAAGGAACATCTCTGGGATGGATATTGGCAATAGAACCGTTGCTGGATTAAATGGGAATATAGGGGAGTCCCGGTGTGTGTCCTACATGTAATTATTTATAAAATCTCTTACGTGATCGACAGAGATCACCATAGAACGGTTGACATATGTGCACACTTGAACAATTATTAGTATAAAATTGAGGCAGCTTACACATTGAATACACACACATATCAATCAATTATTTTCTAGCACATGTTTCAAATTTAATATAATAAATGGAATATTACTCAATACTACTTGACATTGGAAAATCAGAGTCTGGTTTTGTTTGTTTCCGAGTCTTTATCCTTTTACCTGGGCTTTGTCAAGGCATTTTTAAAGTCATTCATTCATGCTTTAATGTACGATCCTCGGGAATTTTTTGCAAGGGTATAAAGCTCGGGTAGCATCATTTCGTCCCCCTGCTTCAACTTCAGCTCCTATTTGTGTCTGGATTGATAATAATTCCAATTTTTCCAAAGATGTTGAAAAAAAATCAAATTTTAGTAGTTTTTCTGTCACTTTCGCTGACAATGCACTCCGTCATCTCGGTCCCTCTACAAGTAAGGAAAGCTCTTAAAACTAGCGTATCTTTCTCATGAATTTGAATTCCTTAAAAAATATATTAAAAATTCTGAAGGGCTTTCTGCTATTGAAATCCGAGGTATTGAATTTTTAGTTAAAAGCTATTGATGCCACAGAGGCCTCATCCGTGCTTGATGGAAGTGGGGCTGAAGATCAGGATTCTAACAAACCTTCCTTGATTGCTCAGTCCAGGCTGCGTAAGAATTAGTTGAAATTTGACGCTCGTTTCACAGGAACCTGGATCTTTATTTTGAATTGAAATGGATGATCGTTCTATGATCAAAAAAATATTTAACTTCCACATTTGGAATCTACATCACTATCTTAATTTGAAAGACCTTTTCCTTGACCTTTCCAGTTTGCCTTCTACTCTTGAAGCCATTTCTAGCCGGGCTAGGCATTGGTAGCTTGCTAGGACGCCCAAGTCAATACTTCCCCCTTGGTAATCTCGGAGGCGCTAACAGGCCTGCTGGGACAGACCCGGCAGCACCGGCAGGAGGAGCAGCCCCTGCACCCGGTGAGGAGAAGCCTGCTGGAGGGGATAAAGCTGAGGAAAAGCCTGGAGACAAACCTGAAGACAAACCTGAAGACAAACCTGAGGACAAGCCTGAAGAAGCTAAAGAAGAGTAGACTCAAATGATCACTATTAAATACATTAATGAATTATTGTACAGCTTAGGATTGTAAATAAACGAAAAAACTTTAACAGGCCCGCTCCAAAGACATATTTTTTCTCATATCCTTCCCCTACTAAATATCAATGAATAGTCCCAGGATCTTATTACAACGACCAGCTTAAACACAAGTGTCCCGTATCACGCCACATACTTAAGTGCGGTAACAAAAAATTAAGCTCTATAAAATTCTAGGTATTATTGATAAATATAAGAATGTCAATGTAAATACAGCCTGGAACGATAGCAGGAGAAGCGGGGGGTCTTGAGAAACTTCAGCCCCAGAACATGTCACTCCTTCGTAAAGACAAGGATCTATTAATAGCCAGAATCATTAAAAATCCTCTCTGTAATCCTTCCAAAGTTCCAATAGCTTAGTCAAATAAATTTTATTAGTTGTTATCTTGTCATAATTACGTATAATTAGGTTTAGCTACTATGTATGTATACTATAGCAAATACTAAATAGCTACTGTATTACTCATGGAAGTTCAGCTCTATAGTTAATATGGTGCTGAAATTATATATGCTATGTACATACATGAGAACATGCCCTCGTGAGGATGTTCCATTAGGAGTAAATCCTTTCCCCTAAAGATGAATCATAAATATGCACTTCCTCCTAATTGCCTTTTAACTTCAACACTGCGTTCATACATATGTGCTAAACGAAAGTTCTCGTTTATTTCATGTCTGGATTTTTCGACACTCAATGTAGCTGTATCTATGTGAATGCGGAAATAAAAATCTTTTATTATAATTCTAAAATTTTTTAAGGATCATGGTAAAAGAGTCAGATTTTGCTCCTTCACAGGACTGCTCTTATAGAGAGGCTACATTGAGATATTTGTAGTACTATTGACCTTAAAATATTCCTAGGGAACTATCTAATGTAAACATTTTCTCATAACGTCATTTTTCTCTGATTAGAGTGAGGTTCCATCAGTAGTAAATAAAAACGTAATAGTGAAGTAATTATTTCTTAATTACTATTTTACTTAATAACTTAATACTGCCACTCAGTGAGCGACTGTATAGCTTAGGATGCCCCAGGGTTCCCCTTGGAAATAAAAAACCCTCATTATCAGAATTATTTCAGAATTGCTTCATCAAAAAATAAAGTACATCTACCAAAATAAAATCCTCCTCCATGTTTTACTGTATCCCTCTATTTCAGGGTTAGATTTACCTCCCTGAACCATCCAAGGTAAAAAATTTAGGGCCACGGTAAAAAAAAGGAGAAACAGCAACCATCTGAAAAAGGCCCATCTGGGAAAGAGGCCCAAGATTCTTTTTAGAGGCTTAGGGCCGAGCTAAGAATTATTATATAGATCCACCCCTGTAGGCTATTTTGAGAGTCCCTTTAAAATACTCCCTTTGAAATTATTTCTAAATAATAAATACTTAATTATATAATATTTGGTCACCCTAGTAGTCCAACTAAAGTCTGCGGAACGTTATATGGAGTTAAGGTATTGACAAACTATCATTTATTGGTAAATTAAGCTCTCTGATAAAAATGTAAACAAACTGGATCTCCATCCATTGGAATATTTCCAGCCCAAAATATACATGACGTGAGCTTCGTGTCAAGTTAAGTTAGATTTTGTGGGACGCTTATCAGCATTGGGAGTGTAACTGCACCTTAACGGACGACATAGAGGGATCCAAGGTATGTGACTATCTGAGAGGCACGTTATATGTAGATACGGAAGGCTATACATACGTACGTATGGCTTCCAAACAGTAAATGACATATGGTGTCAATATGTAGAGTTGACTCCATAATAAGAATAACTCAAAGCTAAAGCCTGAAGAAGAAAGTTTAAAGCTAATATTAACAGGAAGTTCAACATTGTGATAGTGGGGCTCAATCTGTATTGCTGTATTGTGTGTGAACGTGTGGAGTGTCTGTAAAGGTATGATTTTGATTAGGAGACATTAAATTGACTTACAAATAATTATTATTACTAGAATTTATTAGTCAAAATATTTCAAGTGAAATTAAAACTATGGTGCTATAAAAAGTGGTTCGTGCCAAATTTAAAATCTACGCCAGACATTAAACCACATATTATTTCAAACGAATTCAAAGCTTGTCATTAACGGGAACTTTTGCCCACTCAGCTGATCTGCTACTACTTTTGCGTATACAAATAATTATAGTCACTTTACTAATTTTAGTCCTAAGGTCACCACACTCTGCAGTTGAAGATAAACTTGGACGTATCATTTGACATTCCCCCCGAAAAAAAAAAGTCAAAATGCAAACCGTAATTAATACAGTGAAGGGGACGGCACTGGGGATCGCAGAAGGGTTGATGCCAGTGTTGAAGGAGTCCAAGTTCCAAGAAACAGGTGTTTTAACTCCGGAAGAATTCATTGCAGCTGGAGACCATCTCGTCCATCATTGTCCCTCTTGGAAATGGGCTGCGGGGGATGAGAGCAGAGCTAAATCATACTTACCGAAAGATAAACAATTCCTAATAACTAAGAGGGTTCCGTGCTACAAAAGGTGCAAGCAGGTGGGGTTCGAGGAATTTGTAGAAATTGTATTGTTGTATTGGGAATTTTGTAATGGGCTTGAATACGGATTTAGTTCCTGGTTATGTTGAATGGGATTTGAAGTTGTTTTATTTTTTTGGATTTCAGATGGAGTACGATATAGAGCAAGAAAAAGTCCTGGAACCGGACGATGAAGAAGGTAAACTGAGATGAGATGAAATGAGAGAGTGCCTTTGAGGGTTTAATTGTTGAAGAGGAGATGATGACAAGGGGGATGTAGATCAAGGAATTGAGTATTAATTGGAGGTTGTTTTATGGGTTTTAAGGTGGATGGGTGGACACTCATCATTTCGAGAGTGCTGCGGATCAGAAAGTTGTTGACATGAGTATGGACAATATTCAGGGGGAGAGTGGGCCGGAAGCCAGGACCAGTGCCCAAGAGGATGATGATGACGGGGAGGAGGAAGCGGTGGACATGGATGAGTTCGAAGAGAGGGGAGGACTACTGGATGAGACGGATGATGCTGTGGTGGACATTAGCAAATTAAAGTTAGATAAAGACGATGGGGCTGATCGGGGTGGGGAAATCGTCCCTACTCGAACATATGACTTGCACATTACTTATGACAAATATTATCAAACTCCGCGTCTTTGGCTGTTCGGATACGATGAGGTTAGTTACTTTGGAATTGGTGGATCTTGAATGGGGTCCTTTTAGGTAGAGTATTTGTATTATTGTTGCTTGGTAGTACTGTTTATTCAATGATGTTTTAATTTGAAAGACCTGTTTTTGTCGTTTCAGAATCGTAAAATTTTATCTGTTGAACAAATGTACGAAGATGTCAGTCAGGATCATGCCAAAAAAACTGTGACCGTTGAAAATCACCCGCATTTACACGGTGTCTTAGCTGCCTCAGTTCATCCATGTCGTCATGCTGAAGTCATGAAGAAAATTATTCAAACAGTAACTGACGGAGGAAAGGAATTGGGAGTTTTTATGTATCTTATCATCTTTCTTAAGTTTGTCCAAGCCGTTATTCCGACTATTGAATATGACTACACTCAAAACTTTGCTATGTAATGACAGCTTCTTTCGCTTGTCACTCATTTTTCTGATACAGCTCAAGGCAAATGTTTTGCGTGACAATTTTGTACTATTATACATCTACCTGCCATAATTGATAACAGTTTGCAATTTCCAACGCAATATCTGAGGATAATAATCATATTTACCGGTACGACATTTCACGCTTAATAAATGACGTCAAACATATTATTTTAAGCTTCCTTTCATCAAGTTAGATAATAAAAATTGAGTTGATTTTGATTAAAAATAACGTGTACGCATGCCCACTTTAATGGAGTAAAAAATAAAGCATGCTCATCATATTTTGGTATAGAATCAATGCTTTTATTAAAAACTTTAAGATTTGCACACTGATCCTACTAAATCGTCTTGATTACATCAAATATCACTGTACAAGAATACTTTGACTCGATGCAACATTGATACGATCTATCACACAAATTAAACTTGCAATTCAGATTAAACATTTTTTAGGTAAATATTACTCCATTAATTACCAACAAGTTTCTTTTAACACAATTATTAATACTACAGTAATCCACCAGTATGATGAAGCAAAGTTTCGACATGCGTAATGCAATTTGTAATCGTTATACCAAGCTGAATACGAACGACGCCGTGTTTTGCAGTGACCTTTTACTGAAAGGCTTCAAATAGAAAATATTTTATTTTTTCAACAGCGCCATTCCAAGACCTACAAGTCCACCCGCAACTAATATGCCAGCACCAGCAATTGCAGCTCCCTTGACCGCGTCTATGACAGAAATAACAATAATAAAATGTTGATTGAAATTCATATTCCTTAATTCTGGATGAAGGATAAACGATAAACTTTACAGAGAGTGGCTTACCGGATCCCCTGTTCTTTTCTATTATTTTCTCTAATTCTTGCGCTTGCCGGTTTCCTGGCTCTTGCTAATAATCGAAATAAATTTTGAAATTAGAATCACCATAATCGTAAAATCACCAAAGAGGTTGTAAATGTATTAAATGAGATGTGAATGATTTCGTACATCCCATTAATTCAATAAAATAGCAACAAATAGCTATACAAATATATCATACGTACGATCGATACATGAACAGTGTACCATTTTGCAAAATATGTACTTTCCAAAGACAAGTTTGTACAGAGCACTGATTTACTTGATCTAATTACACGCACTCCCCATATCAATAAAACGTAAGTACTTTTTTTTATCAGGATGGCATGGATACCGGTTTTAACAAAACCCGGTATCCATGGCCATCGGAAAACACTGTCTTAAAAATATTTTTAATTGCATATAATCAGTAAGCCTAAGTGTAAAAAAAGAAATCCACAAAACTTAGCACCGAATTAAGCTTTTAAGTACTTCAAACAGTTTTACTACGAAACCTCCAGACAAGTTTCAAAACTATTTTCCACAGTAAAACTCACCCTTAAAAGAGTCCTGATGGATTTAAGTGCCGGCTCATAGTCCTTAAGTCGAGCATGTGCCACGGCTAGATAATACAAATAATCTCTGGGGCTAGACGTATCCCGGTTCTTTTCCGAGGCTGAAAAGAAACCAAACGCATCATTCATAGCAAAACTAATCTCATCCATCATATGACTTGAAACGACATTTTTATGCCTACTTTATAAATCCAAATCAAATAAAAGTATAATTTCCCTCAACATACCGGCTAACAAACCCTGCAAAAGTCCTATCCCGCGTCTCACATCTGTATTTAATCTTGACCGCACCTACAAGATTAAACAAAAGTTCACAGATTAAATCAATACTAATAACATATACTTTCCCAATTAAATCCACGACACACACAGTCCCTTCCATCTTTGCCAGTCCATGACTTGCCCTACAAATTCTAACCGATGACTCATCCCATTCACATCATTCTCCAAAACGTTCTATTGACGTCTTATCGATTGGCACTCGTCAGCTTTGGCTTGCTCAGAAATTAAATAATAAAATGTATGAAAATAATTCCAAATTAAATTGAATTAATTAAAGCTAACATTTTACTTCTAGCAATATGTACTATACATTTTACTTACAGCACCTATCAAATACATATAAACAGTTTCTTACCAAACACCATGCATATTGGAATGTCGTATCATCTGACACTTTGCCTCCGTTGGCTTTCTCCTCATTATAATTTTTTTCGAATTCCTGCAATACAATTTACAATTAAATATTACACTAAAATTATTTTAATACTTCAAGCTATCACGTACTCCATTATTAGACTTCACAAGAAAAATGTAACTTCACTTACCAGTAAATATTCCTCGGAGACGTAATCAGTCAATGCATCCGCAGCCATTTTAACTGGAGGTTTGAATCTCGCGCTGAGGACTCCCAAATGACTTCGACTAACGAACGTGTTGCGGTCACTTGAATTCAGAGTTTCAGTCTTGGCTGGGGGCTGAACAAACTGTGATTCGGGAAGGGGTCGTGGTTAAACAATTGAACTAATAGTGAGGTTTACAAAATTCCGAGATCTAAAATAATTCACGGAAACTATACAAAAAAGTTTTAAATTATAAATTTGAGCCAGTTATCATTTATTAAGTGACAGTGTTCGTGGTTGAATTAATATCTTTTGAGCGGAATAATATTCCAAGATGACTACTGCTGCAAGACCCACTTTTGATCCAGCGAAAGGTGGTGGTGGTCGGGGGGAAAAGGATTTAAGTGCAATAACAAGACAATATTCCTCAAGAGATTTACCTGCCCATACAAAGCTTAAATATCGGTAAGTATAAATTTAGGGTTGAGTGGTGAATTACAAAAGAATGTTTTGTTTATGTATATACGTTACTGGTAGACTGTCGTTTCGGGAAAGGAAGATATTACTGAAATAATATGGGAAGATAACTTAATGTGTACAGTAATCCGACGTGTTTATTTTGAGTAGAGATTGACGTCATTGTTTCTTACATTTGTCTGATGAAATTTCAGAGAGTCTGGACAAGGAACCGTTGATGAGCACAAAAATAAGGACTACCGACGTGAATTGGAAGACCGTGAAAGAACTGTACGAAGAGAGAAGGATAAAGTACGTAAATAAATACTTTGGGGGAAACTTGTATTTGTTGATGGAATTTTGTTGTGTAGAACGTAGAAGGAGGGATTGGGTCGGAGGAAATGGTTTAGTCTGAGGTTGGATAGTATAGTAGCAAGTGATTTATTTAACTTGTTATAGTTTTTCTCGACGTTCCTGTTACTAAGTCACTTGCAATGACTCATTCAACTGACGTCACTGGAGTGTATTTAAGATGTGATGAAATATAATGGTGAATGTAGATGAGAATAATATTGTGGAATTGGAATCCGTGGTGTAAATATATGCATTTCGGTTGGAGTTGGAAGGGATGTAATTAGGGGTTTGATGGAATTTTTTACTGGTGGTATGTTGGGGTAGTTACTGAATTTAACGTTAAATTTAGGTGGGAGGGATGTTCTTTAGAGTTAATTTGATCATGTGATGCTAAAAATTATTTTAATTTTCGATTAAAGGAGTCATCTAAGAGTCGGCCGGAGCCGTCAGAAAGCCAAAAGGCAATTCAGCCACCGCCTTCCAAGAAGTCTAGGGTTGATCCCGCCAATCTTGACGCTGATGATCCTTTGGATGATTCGGATGTGGAAGGAGATGGTGATGATACTTCTGACGATGAAGATGATACTGCTGCTTTGATGGCGGAACTTCAACGGATTAAGAAAGAGAGGGCAGCGGACCAGGCTAGAAAAGAGGCTGAAAAACGGGCAGAAGAAGAGCGAATCAGAGCTGAGAATATTTTGTCTGGAAATCCCCTGCTTAATAATGCGGGACCATCGAGTGTCAAAGCTGATTTGAAGGTGAGATGTGTGATGCGTAATGTGATCAAATGTAAAATACTTGTTATTAACACGGTGTACTGAATATTTTAGGTGAAACGACGTTGGGATGAAGATGTCGTCTTTAAAAATTGCGCCAGAGCCGAAAGTTCGGATAAAAACAAAGGATTTATTAATGACTGCTTGCGCTCTGATTTCCATCGCAAATTTATGGAAAAATACATTAAATAGGTGCGGATCAAGATTTTCCTGTTTTTCTGAAGATGTTCTAATGGTTGCGAGTGATACAAGCAGCTGTATAAGCTTTTTGGATGTCAAGAGTACTAAATTGTTTGTTCGCTGCATGAATCATCGTTTGTTTTGTACAAAGTGTATATATATCTATTTAGGTTCTGATTTTCGTAATGTTTTCCAATAAAAATTTGACGCCTTTTCTCAAGTTATTCAGTTACAAAGGTCTGTTAACTGTGTGAATATTTTGTTCTCTTCGAGGAGTTAATTTTTTTCGCGAGTTCATTAGATGTTCTTCCCAAGTATATTACTAAAGTGCAGATTATCACTTGGTCATTGTTGTTCGCTATGGGTATCGAATTCAAAATGAATCTACCATCAGTACCGTCACATTTTAAGTATTGCATGGAGCTGTACGTACTCACGACTCGCGGCCGCCACAACATCAAGTATGTTATTCAATATTTTTAAAATATACTGCATTTCTCTAAAATTGTTATGTTCCTCTCATTACTAGTAATGAAATAAATTTTTAAGGAAAAATAGTGCAAAAATACAAACTTGGGACAGACAAGCGTTTACTACTTTAATAATAGCGAGCAGTTCAATCTTAATAAGACTTTAGAATATGCTTCACACGATTATCATATCAATGAAATAAAATGGTATCAATTAGCCTATCAATTCGTTTTACAATTTTCGTCAAAACATATACCCGAAAATTAAAAAAACGCCATAAACATTTATAATTAAAAGTCATTACTCCATGAATTCATTTGAACATTTGGAGCACTAGCGGTGGTGTTTAACGTTTGACTGTTTTTTGGCCTGGCTGGAGTTGGTGCTGGTTGGTTGGGATTTATTCGACGGGGGCTTAGCCTGGTTGCTCTTCTGTTTACTGCCTCTCGAAGTTTGACTATTCATGTGACTGCCTTTCGAACCTTGACTATTTGTGTGACTGCCTTTCGAAGCTTGGCTATTTCTGTGATTGACTTTCGGAGCTTGACTTTGTACCGGAACCGTCGTATTTTTCCGACTTTGGTTGCTTCTATCAGGAGATCTCTGAAATTGCTGGTGACCTGGTGTGTTCTGGGATGGCTGTGTGTAGACTGGGGCTGCCTGAGGACGTTGACCTGTCACGGTAGGTCTGCTTCTATATTGTGATGTATAGGATGGAGCTGGTGTAGTCTTGTGCTCGTTGCCCTTAACAAAAACGCGACGCTTACGCTTTTTGCAACAAGAAAACATGCCCGTCATTATACTCTGACTTTTTGGCTGTTGTCTCTGGGGTCTACGGTTAGTGGTTACTGAATCTGAAGATTCTGAAGATGATGGCGTCCAGTCCGTGTCTCTCTTTCTGGGAGGTCCTTTTTTTTTCTTTTTTTTTAAACACCCAAATATTTTAAGCCATATATTTTTCTTTTTCCCTTTTCTTCTCTTGTCGGGTTTGTTCGAGTTTCTGTTCATTGGTTGACTAGTATTACTCGATCTTCTTACAATTGACGACATTTTCTGTCGGGGCCCTTCCTTCGACCAAGAAACGGCTAATAAACCTACATACTGTCAATCGAATAAACCAATAGTTTTCTCTTCCAGATGAGTAGTTGTAGCCACCTTGACAGCACAATTATTACAACGGATTTTTTAGGTGACATATTCGGGAGCCATCACATCCGTCGGGTGATGGGTCAGCCAGGAATGTGCTGCAACACTTTGCTTTACAAATTATAAACCGCACACTGAACTATCACATAATTTTCATTTTAGAGCACGAGGCGAAGGCACTGGTTTCTGATCCTTCCTGACTTTGAGTCTTCGCTTAAGCCTTTTTAATTTTTAATATTTCCTTCCAACATCCTCAAGTCCTTATCCTCGTACACCTGCTTTTATTTAACGTACAAAAACTTCACATTTTGTGTACTGCAAAACTCCAATAAAATATTCTACTCCAATATTGTCTAAAATTAACCTCAGTGTTCCGATTTTCATTTTCTGGTTTTATAGGTATTCTTGTATATCCACTCGTTCCACTCAAATAAAGATTTGCATTTTGTAGACTTGCATACAATTTTTCTAGAGAAATTGAAACATATAGCAAGAGCCAATGACAAGGCCAAGAGTAAAGAAGTAAAAAATTGGGAACGTTGTATATGCAATCCATGGAATTACGACTACTTATACTATTTGCAGTAAAAATCCGGACCAAACACAAAATATACATGGGCATCTTCACTCTGCACTGAATCTGATTGTGAGTCGTCAAACGTCCAATTTAATAAAAAAAATTATAGCATGCTAAGAATATATTTTTGTTGGATAATAAAAATTTATTGTATAATAAATTGTAATATAAGGAATAATTTATTTATTCCTTATAATTAAAATTATTAACTTTTATACACCTATATTATTGGGTGATGCTAAAATTATTATTCTTTTAGATCATTTAATGTTATTTCATTTATTAAAAAAAGCATCCTCGTAAAAAAATTCAATTTTTAGCAACCAAGAGTAGGTACGGTAACAGCCACAGAAATTAAGTTCCATAACCCATGACCCATCATGACTTCATGACAAGACAACATTTATGACCATCAAGAGCCAAAAGATGTAGTATATCAGCCAAAATTAGGCCAACAGAGGTAAAAAAATATCCAACATACGGAACGCAAAAGTTTGATAATTCTGCAAGTAATAATAAATTATTGATTTACCTAAATGAAATTACTGAAATACATTTTCCAAAATAATCCTGTCGACAGACCTGAAAGTCAAATAAATGTTCGAATATAACATATATAACCCTCGATTTATCCTACAAATTAATTAAGTATTTCATGCATATTTTCGCAGTTTGATCAATAATTGAAATCTTTATAATTTACTTCATTAATTTTCCATAAAATGAACATTTATTATGTACTATCTCTCTACAAGAACACTAAAATTTGACTTAAAATGAGATGCTGTGGTAAAGATAAAAATAAGGATTATATTTAATGGGATAAGTTCACGCGCTTTTACCCCTGTAGAGAAAATGCTCTTAAAAGGGGACTCTTACGGTGATTGACATACTGTACGTATGTACACCAATCCCTGCCACTTCTGGAAATCTCAATGTTACTGTTCCCATGAGTTTGTACAGGGTACATTGCTCAGGGGACGCTGTAAAAGTGTCACAAAACATTAAGTACCCTTTCACTTTTTCCTCTCAAGGTTACGATAGCCTGTACCTTGGAAGTTTCAGTTTACGGTTTCATGTGGAGCCTGTGGATCGTTCCTATTAAAGACTATACGTATTTCAGTGCAACGTTCGAAACGTTTAGTTGACCCTACCAAAGAAGTGGAAAGGCTAGGAACAGGACCCCTCTGAAGTTGTTGTACTACCAGAAGTCACCAAGAAGCTGTTTTATTCGTCGAGGGTATCATCAGTGTGTACTTCAAGTTGCAATCCTCCGAATATTTTTTAAAATCGTTTTTATCTTTTGTTGTCCCTTTTGTGCTGTATTAAGAATTATTATTAAGCTAATGGTATCCAAAAAAAAAATCAATGGCGAGTTTCAAAAATGTTCAAAAAAGTTTCCCAAAAATATGGAATCTAATAATTTGGGAGCTGCGCATTTATTTAGTCCAGTGAGTGAAATGATTCGCAAAATTTAGGTTAAAATTTAAAATCTTGAATGACTTAAAGGTTATTCGAATTTGCCACTAACCCATTGTGATAAAAATATAAGTTCGAGAATAATCTCCGTGATTATCATAATATTTTCCAGTAAAGATGGGGTACCCTTTCTAAAGTTACTCAGTTACAGTGGTCAATTAACTGATTAAATATTTTGTCGTCTTTGTGAAGTTAATGTTTTACGGGAGTTCATTGGCTGTTCTTCGGAAGTATGTTACCAAACGTTCAGATTATCTCCTGATAATTATTCTCTTTTCTCTAAAATTGTTACAGTCCTCTCATTATACAAGTGATAGAATAAACGTGTAAGGAAAAATAGTGCAAAAATACAAACTTGGGACAGACAAACGTTTACTACTTTAATAATAGCGAGCAGTTCAATCTAAATAAGACTTTAGAATATGTTTCAAACGATTATCATATCAATGAAATAAAATGGTATCAATTAGTCTATCAATTCTAAATCACGCTTATCGTCTTCATCCTCTACATGGTTAAGGGACAGATCTGTAACCGATTCCGTCGGATTTTTCGACCCCTTTTCTGTCTTTCCACGTTTCCTGGACTTTTTTGCAGACAGCTGATTGGGACTAGCTTGAGCTTCAAGGAATTTAGATAAAGTTTCCTTGTGATGTATTGCTTCCAGATAGTATTTCCTAGCGGCTAAGACGTTTTCCATCTCTACTTTGTATTTCAATGCCAGTTCCAACGCTCTGCATTACAAAGGTTTACATCAACTTTATTAAAATCATCAAAGTTCAAGGAGGGAAATTATTGTAGTAATCATTTCAATACTACCTCTCCCATCGATGACAATTAATATTCAGTTGCACAGCCTGTGAAATTTTCCCAGCTTGCAGTAAAATATTCTCAGATTCATGTATCCCTCCAGATAGTAACGCCATCTGAGCTTTTTTAACTGCTTCATCTGGTGTATTTTCCTGCGCCAGCAAATTGAGTAATAAATAATCAGTTTTGAAATTCCTAAAAGCCACTACTACTAATAAGTAAATATTCTCCTGATTTGTCACCATACCTTGATATCCTGAACGAAAAACACTTTGTCGAAATGCCCTATCTCAGCATAACAAATTTCTGCTAGATCCAGCTCCCCCTTCCAGGCGCATAAACCCGCCATTGTCCCCCACAGAACTTTTTCCTACCCACAAAAAAAAAATCAATCTTTGATAATAATAATTCTTTACTCATATCTCATAGTACTATCAAAAATTGGGTTTTTATTAAATTGCATTTATCATCTAGTGATAAAAGATCTCTTGCTCACATTAACATAACGGCAGATCCTTCTAGCCTGGACGAACTTCCCATGTATAGCATGATTATGCAAGTGGGGAGCAAAAGGCGATGCTGATGCCACAATAACCACCCCATCAGGACGACGGATTGAGATGCGATTAGATTCATAACTTAAAAGCTCAGGTGATCTTCCCAGATCCCTGTGTAGCAAAGATTAGTACATTAGCTTCCAGTACTTTCTAGCCCTTTTAAATTATTGCAATAAGCACTAGACAGGAAAGTACTCACGGGAGATCCTTATCCTCCCAAGTAAAGTCCAACAATGTGGGATCAATATAAACAACATTCGGATAGTAGTAAATCCTTAATTTCCCATCCCTAATGACAGCCAAGATCGGAGACTCCGTATGCCAATGAATGGACTGGGCCATCACAGCCAACTTTTTGGGTGTGTCTGCCGCCCCAAATTTTTTCATAATTGTCAAGTACAGGTCCCGATTTTTATCCACAATGGCTAGTGTTCGTTCGGAAATCCCCGGGTAGTCATGCTGACTCAAAGCTATTTGCTTGATTTCATGGCGCATTTTAACCACGTCGTTATTCAAAGACTTCCCCGTGGTCGGATCGAACAACCGGATAATTCGGGAGTCTGTGGTGTCAATGAATGCCAGAGCGTCTACCGTCATCGTCGCTGTGAGACTATTCATCAGATCCGAGCGCATCCCAGACCACTTAATGTTCCCTACATGTCTACCCTCGTAACTCCACAGGGTAACCATAATGCCTCCACAAAGTGCGAAATTCCTATACGAGCAATGCATAAAAACAGATTTTTGCAGTAGAGGTTACAACCCCATATATACATAATTATCGAGACTGTACTGAGCCTAAATTACTTGCTAGACTGTAGTATCAAACTGATGGAGTTGTTTTCCTTCAGGTCACAAATGACGGGTGTGTTGAGATTGGTAATGCTATAAATATACACTTGGGACGGTGTGATTACTATTAAGTACCCGTGATTGAGGGATATCTGAAAAAGAATACCCAAAATTCGGATCATTAACACGTCCTGGAGTCATTGTGTGTCAATATTTATGCTCCAGCAGAATTTATGTGTCTCGCAAAGGACAACCTTGATAACACGGTCCCGAAAATCTAATTTGTCTTCTGCATTTGCAGTAAACTCTGCCACTGTGATGGTTCTCCGGCCTGTCATAGTCGCTGTCAAGGTTTTCCAGTAGACACTTCGGTCCACAATATTCGCTAAAAATACATGCCCGGATGCACCTGCCCCCACAAACTGTGTCCCATCGTTGCTCCACTGAAGAGCATAAATGCTCCCTGCCTTGGGCTTCTCCAAACAGTGGGACCACTGGAAAGTAGTCCATTAAAAATAATTACAACAATTACCAGAAAATAAATTCTCCAAGATCTGCCTACTCACGTAATATAAATACAATCTGTTCCAACTCCCCAGGTAATTCATGTAATTATTAAAAGGGAACAGTATTTATAGCCAACGTAAAAGTTGTGGGACTGACCCGGGATCCTGTCTGATTCCTAAAAATACATTTTACTCTTAAAAATTAACAAAATGACAATTGGATTGACCCTTGACTTTTTAAATCTCCAGCTGGGATAACCAGCACTGGAATGTTTGCCGAAGCTCCGGGGCGTCAGTGTCACAGATTTTACAGTCTATTCACAGCTCAATCTTAGGAGATAATTTTGGAACAATTCAAGGAACCCGTGTAGGACATATGTGAGACTCACCCCGTATTTATCACATAGCCTCAGAGAATTGAAACCCCCGACAGAAAATAAATCCCCGGATGGTGTCCAAGCAACGGAAGTTATTGGATGGTCGTGACTAGAACTGGAGAAAATAGGCCTCCCATATGAATCCCAAACCTTATAGCGACAATCTTCCCCTCCAGATAAGATCATTCCTGTAGAGGAGCTCCAGGACAAGCACAGAATAATCCCATCGTGGGCTTTCCATTGCGTGGGTTTTGTGGACGGAGCAATGGGCTTAATAACAAGATTATGTCCATTGGTGTGGATTACGGATTGTCCATCCGGGCCCCATGCGGAGGCGTAAACCGGAGCTGCACAAGTTGCCAATGTTGATCGGAGCATGCCAGCACGAGACCAAATCCTTACAACCCCATCCTCCCCTGAAGTAAGGATCTCCGACCCGTCCATGTTCCAGCATCCGCTCAAAATTGCTCCTGAAAGTTGAGACCGAATTTGAGTGAGGCATAATTATATAATTCAATACATGTGCTCCCCCAAGGAATAGATATGTACATAATATTGTTGACTACTAGAAAAATATCTAGTTACTCTACTACGGCTTAAATTCACAACTACAGGGAATTCCTACTGTTGGCTTAGGGGGAAGGAAATCAAATTACTTTGACTGTTTCGCCCAGAGAGATTTTATAAACCCGGGACATTTCCAACTATACATTTACCTTTATGACCCTGGACACTCTTTTCAATCCTGCCCCCTCTCCCCAGTAAATGGAAGTGACCATCGGAGGCGGTGATGAGTAAAAGTTCACTGCTCTTCCGGGCCCCGGAGGTGGACACACCACTGCTCTTCGGTGGCCATTGCATAGAGGTGGGGAATAGGTCATTCGGTAATTCCACAACTTTGGACGTCTCATTTGAAACTAAATTCCAGAGTAACAGCTGGTGGTCATCTCTGCACACAAATATACAAATAAGTTACGGGGTTCCCCCGGGGTCTGGGCATTTGATGGTGGAATGCCCCTGAGAAATTAAATGTCCTGGTCCCATTACATACAACAAGAAACCCATTTAAGTAACAGAATTTAGACTACACATATCTATATGTAGTAAAATAGTATAATACCCGCAAGAAAAAATTTCATCACTTGTATTCCAAGCAACACAGGTCGCAAAGTCTGAATGTTTTGGAGATGTATCGAGGGATATTTTCAATTTCATTTTTCTCTTCTCTGCCACCTACTCTGTCTCTTTGCTCAGAATATACCCAGTGCATTTGCAATCAGTCCGTTTCCTCGACTGTACCATTTTGCTCTCACTTTCGAACTACATATAAACACTATCATCGTGACATTTCAAGGATATTCAAGGAACCAACTTACACAAATAACTAAATCAATATGTGGTCACAAGTCACGGCAGTCGCAAAAATGAATTCGAGTCTAGGTCTAAGAAGTTCCAGGTGGGAATGGGAATTAGTTGTAATATAATGTGAATTAATTGCTTAAATAATTCCAATTAACAAAATGTTACTCTCTTCCCTTCCTCTTAAGAAAGCCGTTGTGCTGAGGAAGAGGCGGAGTAAGGATTATTAAATCAGAAATAATTTTAAATTAGTAATTTTTTCAAGGATTTTTTTCCCCCAAAAATATGAACAGTTCCTTCCGGAAATGACTTTCCACAAGAAATGTTCCGGGCATAACAAAAACGTTGTCATGGAGACGCAGACTGCAAAAAGTGCAAACACTCTGACTATTACACGAACGTTATAACTCTACGCTAATGCATTGGTGTTCGTATAAGAGATGGCTCTTTTGTATGATTGTAGTTTTATTTTTCACTGGGTTTATTTCTTACCTGTGTGCAATGTGCAACGTCCTCATATTTTTTTTTTCATGGAGTAATAATTATTGGTTCCTCTGTGGTGGAAATCTCGGATGTAGAAATTATTGAGTAAGAATGAATGGCAAAAGAATTTTTCCATGCACATTTTTTTCTACTAATAGTTCGTCAGGAGTTAAGAAAAAATGGATGAAAAAAAAAGAGAGACTATTTGCTTCATTCGATTTATTTGAATGTGTGAAAAATACTTTTTGTACAGTTGCTCCCTACATTTTTGTATTAACAGCAAACATTTACATGCTACATACATGCATTCATGAGTATACACGTGTCTCTGATACCTCCAACACTAGCTTTGACTAGATGTCAAAATGCTCACAACCATTCAGAAGCTTTCGTAGTACATTGGTCCCTTGAATGGTTAATTGTAGTGTATGGAGAAAGTTTTGTGTGTATACTCTCATACTTTTAAAATTTTTTACTTAAAAATAATCTTTATGAAAATATTCTTACTTTACTGTTATGCGCGCACATACGTTGATTACTCTTAAATTAAAGCTTAATTAAAATCTTACACAATGTTTTCACCACTAATGACTAGACATTAAATATGTAGTAAATACTAATAGTAAATTACACGGTAATAAATGTTAGGTATGTTTTTTTCCCTTTTTTTCATAGACTCTACTGCTCAACATATACACTATTATCATTAAATTTGACTATCCTGACACTACTGCTAGATTTGAGGGGGCCGTTCCTCTGTCTAATACTCCTAGTGCTACTTTTCCTGGACATCCTAGAAACGCTGGACTCACTCTTCTGGAGGGAAGTCCTACTAGACCCAAGACCACACTCCCGACAGATCCACTTATCACTCAAGTACTTATTAACCTCTTTAATTTCACATCTCTTGGTGGACTTGGGCTCCAGGAGTCTCTTCATGAGTCGGACGAGTCTCGGAGAGAAGACTTTGAAGAGGTCCGGGACTCTAATGGATTTTTTCTTGTGCCAGTCGGAAAATTGACAGTAGAAGGGGTCAGTGATGTCAGCCTCTTGCCAGGGGTCACAGCCCGTGAGACACTGTACGATGAGGATCCCCACTTGCCAGACGTCCAAGGAGGTGTACATGTAATACTTCTCTTGGGGTAAGATCTGACTGATCTCAGGTGGGTAAATACAGGAGGAAGTAATTTCAGTTTTCTTTACAAGAGATCCCACTGGACGTGTTGAGCCGAAATCACTGAGCTTGAAGCTACTCAAATTCGGACCCACCACCAGGATATTATCCAATGTGACACATCCATGAACTAAATTGAGACTATGCATGAATTCTAAAGCGGAGGCTACTTGTTGAGCCATGGTCTTCACTTGTGGCTCCAGGAGACCGATTCCAGCTCGCTTCCCTCCCAGGACAAATTTAGAGAGGGGACCGTAGGGTGCATACTCTTGTACAAAAACAAATAAATTGTCTAAAATGAAGGGGACATTGTAGGATGTGATGATGTTGGGATGAGGGCTGAGAAAATAATTGTAGTCCATTTCTCGCTTGAAATCCTCATAAGTTGCAGATTCGGAACTGATTGCTTTAAGAGCCATTTTATCCGTATCCTTCCTCACGAGCACAATTTTTGAAAACCTTCCCTCAGCGACGATCTTGAGGAAGCGGAAGTCCTCTTGGACACAAAGTTTCTCCAAGCTTCCTTGCGGTTGAACTTCTTTCGATGTGTGGGGAACAGCTAATGGCTTTTGTCTAGTGGACATTTTCGGTAGCGTCATTGAATGCTGGTTTCAGAATTCTAAAAAAATTTCAAAAAAAAAAATAATATATATTAAATCTGCTTTATAATCTTTTATTCCACTCCAACTTTGAGTTAAATGCTTTCGAAACCAATTAGCTCAGCAGTAGTCAAGAATCCGTAAATTGGTACTTACAATAATTGAGAGAGAGAGTCACTTTTTTGTAATGTTCACTCTGTAAAAGTTATTTCTTAGCAGTTTTGCTAGTTGTGTCAACTTGTGGAGTAGCTTGAGAACACTAATACAATTTATAGTGGACAAATTCCTTGCACGAGTTTCCGCTGACGATTGATCCTTGAGTATTTTGTCGAACTTGAACTTTGGCTTTATAGGTTTTTATTGGGTTTTGGTTTTGAGATGAAATGTTAGTAAACGTTTTGTAGAACTGAACCTATTTGACTATTCGGATCTCACAAGGAACCTTTCTCACCGAGTTTTAGCCTCGAACTGATGGCTTATCCGAGTGAATCAAGGCATTTATAACGGAGCGTGTGTGTGTTTACTATCTGTATAGTTTCCCGAGTCCGCTCCGTGCACTCGCTCCTATGCATGTAATGTTACGGGAAGGCAGTGGCATCATGCAGGATGACACATACCCGGTTTCTTTTTTCTAGCTAGGAAAAACCAGGACCAGACTTTCCGAGAACTCTTTGGCACCGACTGCTCAGGGTATTGAGAAATCACGGCCCTTCCTGTCGTCATTACTTTCAAGATTTTTTTCTGTAACTCCCATGATTTTCCCATTTCTCATGTACCATGTTCCAAAGCCCGGAGTAGGGGCTCATAGAGAGGTACATACCAGTATCTAGTAGTTGTTACGTTATAAACTTTTTTTTTTGACAACGAATCCCCACCAAAGCATTATGATGGAGTTCATGAGGTGAAGGAGGAAGTGCGGAGTTTAAAACGGTCGCCGGTGTCGCGTGTGCCTCTTGTAAATATACCCATTTGACCCATTATCAAAATGTCCTGATTTCCACAGGTCTTTTTTTTTTCTCTCTCTCTCTCTCTCTCTCTCTTGTAACATCTATCTCCCTCCGATTTCCTTGGAAATCTCCTGGCTCTTGTATATAGTAGTTGAAACCTCAAAAGCAGTCACACCGCTCCATGCTCCCAGCATACATACCCTCTATTAAATGTTTAGGGTTTAAAAATAAGAATGTGCTCAGCGCCCTTTAACAACAGTTACAAACTCCTGTCGCATCAACACTTTTGTTCATCCTCGTATCATTTGAATTTATTTCTTGTCAACCACACACGCTTCTACTTCAACTCACCGTAATTTTCTCAAAATCCCGTCCTCCCAAACAACGTGTGCCACACTCATCCCGTCAAGTCAAAAGGGTTTTGATGGAAGAAACCTCAGAAGTATAATATGGTACAATTCATTGGGAAAAATCAGGTCTTGGAGTACATAAGCAAGCATCAAAAGCAGAAGAGATCCGAGGACTCCTGAGGAGATGTCAAAACAAACTCAATTATCACTTGTATTGAGTAGGCGTGTAATTACCTTGTAATTAGTTGCGTGTGCTTCCCTAGAAACGTATGTACGAGGATTCCTATTACATAATCCTGCTCCTTCCAATCCTCGCTTTTTTTTTTCCAAGAGAACACACAATCCAAGAAGAACTATGAACTCACGCGAAACAACTTGTACAGAAGTTGCTCTGTCCTAGAGTACTACACACAGCAGGGCAGGTACATATGTCCATAAGTACTAAACGGCAACCTGCCAAAGCCTTACGGAGGAAGAGAAGAACATCAATGTGCCTCGTAAAATATCAACCATTTAGAAAACATACATGCTCATTGGGTTCACTTCCAGTGAATTTCAACTTGATGGCTTTTTGCTCTATTGAATTTGATCGGGGAGGAGTGCCAAGAAAGTGAAAAGTTTTGAGAATTCAATAATAATTATTTGTCACTTTCCTCCAAATTATTAATATTCAGGGAAGGCTTGGGGGAAAAAAAATGATGCTCTTGCACTTTACTCGCACTATCAGGAAGGAATCACTGGATGACTCAAAGTAAAGGTAGTACTAGAAGAGACAATGCCCGGGCTTTTCATCATTTTCCTGGCACCAGGACTCCTTCGCTGGCATCTATCTTGTCCTAGTTTCTTCCCCAGCCAGTAAAATATATCGGAAGCGTTGATAGCTCTTCCAAATAAAATGTTTTGATTGAAAAATTCTTTTTAGAATTCTAACATTTGTCTACATATTTTTCCCCTTTGTAATTCCACAAACTACTTAACTAAACTTTTGCTTTTACAACCACACCGCCAATGCATTAGAAAGGATTTTTCTACGGGGGAAGGGAATTGCGGACTTTCAAGAATTTTTGCTCCGTCATTCCCAATAAATTCCCAATTTCCAATGATTCCTCGAGACGTTTCTCAATAAAAGAAAACAAGCATGATACCATGCATGAGTGAGTGTTTAGTAATTGGCCAACCTAATAGATTTCATGGTAAAAACCACCCCCATGAATTCATCCGGATTTCCTGTAATATTTTGAAATAAACATAAAATATTAGTAAGGAATGAGGCGCCGCATATGTCACATTAGCGTTAAGCGCTATTTACCTATGCATGGTCAATTTATGTGAATAAACTTTTGGAAATCAGTGAGCTCATTGGAGACTGATGGTTGTTGTACTTTCCTTTTTCCTTTTTTTTTTTTTTTTACTAAAGATCGCAAGTTAACTCAAAAGGACTTGCCTCACTTTGACGCACATGATTCTATTTGTAACACGTTCTATTTAAACGTAAAGGCTACCTAGCCTCTGTAAATAACCCTATATGTGTGCATATGTTTGCAAAAAGAAAAAGATTGCTCCAGGTATAGAACAGTCTGTGTATAGCCCCTGTAGGAATCCTCCTGTTTACATTAACAGATCCGATTGTTTATTTTCTAAAGGTTTTGCTCGAAAGTTTTTGTTTATACCGTCCTTATTTTGTACACTCTGTGAGAATCCTTCTTTTTTTTTGCAGATTTCAACTTGTTGTGCATGTGTGGAATCCCATGCAGTTTGACTTGACAGTGGGGATCACAGGGAAAAAAATCCGACTCCAAAAAATCTACATGAACTATCCCAAATGAGAAAAAAAACATGCACTTGGGAAATGGCCCTTTTCACCTACAAAGTGTAAATATTTTTAGAGAGCCATTGCGAAAGGTTATGTGATTTTACTTTTTCGCTCACATCTTTCTCTCTCCCATCAATTATTTGTCTTTGCAGTTTGGTGCTGCTCGATTTCTCTCATTCAGCTTGCACACTTGAAGCCATAGCTCAGAGGTTGAGGGTTCTTAGATCAAAAATTCCCCCCAGAACGCCAACTTTTTGACAGGGCAGGAATAATCTAAGGAGGATTCGTACATATTTGTGATATCTCACGATTCAGCACGAAATCTGACTTAGGTTGGAGAAAAATTAGAAACTTTTTAAAGAGACTCGTAAAAACAAATGTGGATCACATAATCCTATTGCTTCCACACGGGTCGTAATTATTCAGAAACCTCAAAGGAAATAGAGCAGTATTTGTGTTGGGGAAGGTACTCTAAGTTAAATAAAAACCTGTAATTTTATTACAACTCGCACCAAAAAATCTTTGTTTACATGCACAAACCATAGGGGATGAGTTGAATAAAAACTTGCGTGCACTGCAACAGTTTCTAATTTCCTCAGACTTTTTTTTCCCCCATTCATTTCCAAATCGAACAGATCCATTCTCACCTTGGTTTTCCTTATGTATAGGAACTTTTCCCCTTTGAGTCCTGAGCTCAGCTCATGTTAATATCTTTTGTTGAATTGCCTCTATGCCACACATGATTACAAATGATATTTTCTCGAGGTACGGCTCCCTCCTGAAATCTCTGTAGAGATGTGTATGCTAAATACAGCATAACTTTTTCCTCCTTTTTTTAATATGATTTCGTGTGTAGACAGGGAGTACACACACACACACCAGCCATAATTTAAATTCATTGGATTGTCAATGACATTAACCTGTAGAGGCAATTCATTTGAATTTTTGGAACATCAGGAGAATTCAGAAAATCTCAATGTTTTAGAAACTTGAGAAATTATAACTATGGATTTCGAGTTCAAGGTTTCATCACACAACTCGAGTCGACACTCGTAAGGAGTTGGGCTCACATTAAAATTCTATTGACACGATTTCCTCTGCTCATGGCAGGAGTCACGATGGTGTGTATTTAGTTCAGTCTATTGATATCTTTTGGAACTTGGCATATGCACACGTGTAGGAACAACCTACTTGTATTGACAGGACTGTCCAGAATTACTTTTTAAGTGCTACGACAATTTTTGTTTTTGTGGGACGATCATTGCCGAATAGGTTGTAGCCAATTAGTAATCGTACCCAGGGAGTGTGAGAGTTCCGTGCGAATCCGAGATTGCTGGGCCGTTTAAATACTAATATCTGCAGAGAGAAAGAGAGAGAGAGAGAGAGAGAGAGAGTGCGGAAACGTGCTAACCATTAGATCCTCTTCCCAGACCTTGTGCAATTAAGTCAAATGCGCACGTAATACCTATTTTTAAAAATGGTCATATCTCCCCGAACTCAAATGCAGAGATGGGAACGACTCAAATCCACTTGCTCGGGCTGGAAATGAGCGGAGTTGAAAGAGAAAAATTAAAATCAAAGGAAAATAAATAAAACGAAAGGAGAGAGAGAGCACATTTGCCATATTGGTAATAATTCCGCTCATAAATAGGAAAATAGGGAGAATAAAAGTTATTGAGCACAACAGTCTTTTTTTCCCTTGTGTACTCCTCGCATCTGTAGACAGAATCAAAGCACTGGGCTTGGACTCCTTGGATTCAGCTCAAGAAACCCCATAGCCATTGTTTTCATTCCCAACAACTCAACGGCGGGGAGTGAAGAGACGGAACAGACAACGTCTTTTTCTTCGAGCCTTAATTTATTCCCTCATTTCAGAATTTAGAGACAGCATCACAATAAGTTAGTTGGTGAAGTGTAGGGAGAGAGACTTTACTTTGGGGAAGAATAGGAGAAACAACTAATTGCTCAGTTGCATTGTGTAATAAAATAAAATGGTTTCATTACTTTGTTTTGCTCATATCCCTTCCCTTCACTTGTGCTGTTGTCTTTTCATGTTGAGGTTTTGGGGGAATTTAGGGAGCATAAACCAAATAGGAAAAATTAGCTTGGGAAGCACCATCCACTCACCAAATAAAAAGTAACTTCCAAAAAATGGGAATATTTAGACGCACAGCTCCATGCTTGTCACTTGTCACATGTCACCATTACTATAGACTCTGAGACTCCTCTCGCTCCTCTGTATAAAAATCCTATGTAAGAAATTGACAAAAATATCTGTGCACATTTAAGTGTCTCTTTTATTCCCCAACTTTTGCCCGTCACAATTATTACACTTCCCCATGTAACACACATTGGCTTCCTCTCCTCATTAAGGGAACATGATCCGATTCATTAAATTTTGATGATAGGGAAATGAATCCATATTTAAAAATAGCCTCTCCACTGTCCTATCTGGAAGGGAGCATTTGTGTCTCAGGAGAAAAATCATAAAATGTATGATATGCTTATGAGTGTAAATTTTTTTGGAAAAAGATCAAATTAAAGTCCAGTGTGTGAGTCATGTTGTTGTGGGATGCCCACTCTGTAGTAGTACAAAAGAGCTTGAGGAACAAGGCACGAGTAAATTACATGAGGAAATTATTCATATTGCTGAAGTAATGCCTGGCCTTTGAGCATATAATTATTAGAGATGGCATGAATAGCTCCTGCTAATGAGGTTAATTTGCCAGTATAACGTTGCATGATGAACCTCATGGATGAAACATTTCACGACTTTTTACGTTATTTCTGGGCTTCTCAACGATCCTGGCCCATATTATGAGGTGAAAGTTGGAGTCCACTTTATTATGCGTTTCATTTATTGTCATATGAGTCACCATCAGAAATGATTTCATCGTACGTTCACTTCATCATCCCCCGCTTATAAAGTGGAGAAGGTATATAGTAATATGCATTCTAAGTGCATTCCTTCCCTATTTTTACATATCAGATACATACTTAAGTCTATGCATTCCCTCAAGATTTCCGGATTTTTCAAAAAGAGATTCCACGTGCCGACAGGGGTTTCCTCATCCCAGCTCTTGTGTACAGTGCTAATAAGAAGACATTAAAAACTTTTTACAAC
Source organism: Allacma fusca (assembly GCA_947179485.1). Lineage (NCBI taxonomy): Eukaryota > Metazoa > Arthropoda > Collembola > Symphypleona > Sminthuridae > Allacma > Allacma fusca. Next base: position 26,912,958 of record OX359250.1, read on the forward strand.
TTATTCATTACGTGTACTAAATTAAATTTATGTTACAGCTCCAATCCGTCGCATCCTTTCTGACGCCCCCACATTTCCCTTTAGCCTGACTCTCCGTGTCCTTACTAACCCAATGGCACCCGTAATTTCCAGAGTTAATCATTCAGAACCTAGGACCGTTAACAAATTTGTCACGACTAAGCCCCAATTAATCTCCTGGAAACGCTCCCTGGAGACAGTCTGGCAGTCTGCCGGGCTCTGTGCAAAAAAAAAAAAAAAATATGCACTGACAATGGAAAGGACCTACTCATGTATCACAGTAGTTACCAATCATGCCAATTACCCATCACAGGGCTATCGTAAGTGTGATCGTTGGGTTAGTCACGTAGTCAGGAGTTACAGCCAATTATTATATATTTTCCTCATTATTTTCTCTGAAACCTGAGCCCATTGTAATAAGAGCTGGGAAAAGTTGGAGTACAATGGCTCCTCCTGAAACTACAGGTGTCACAGGAGTAGGAGCCGTGTACACATGTTCAAGAATTGATAAAATCAGGGAAGTGAGAGCAGTAGCACCGAAACTCCTCCGGCCTTGCCCTGCTTTTTATGTCCCATACATATATTTGCAAGAGTAGGAGTGCCAATACGTGTGAAATTTGCGTTTACGATATATGCTCGAAAACAAAGCTTTTCCAGTGTTCCTCGAGAGCAGGAAGGTAGCCAGCCGCCTGTTCCATTTCCTCATTTTCGAAAGGTAATAATAGTAGTAAGTATATTTTACTTGACGAGGATGCGTCTCACCATTTCCCAAAGATGCACACACACACACACACACACACACACACACACACACGAGTATGTACTTCTCTTGTGTGTGTGTAAATACTCCCAAGTATATTTTTTTTTACATAAAGCATTTTCGTAGAGATTGTGGGACGCACGCACTCCCTTTGGAAACTAGTTCGGCAGTCCCTGGGCTTGTGACGCCGATAACGGTATACTCAAAGAACAGTACTTTTTCCAGGTGCAATTTTTTGCAAGATTTTACGACAAGCCTTCCTCTAAGAGTGGCTCAGTTATTGCTGAGGGAACGGTATCCTAAAATCCCAGGACGGTCCATGACTGGTATCAGGGCTCATAAAGGCACGATGACCTGATTACCTCAAGCGAAGGTATGTTTCTCATTGTTCATGGAGCATCTTCAAATAAACAACAGTTATCATAATGCTCCGTGCACCTACTATACCCCACAAAACAACAACGTCAATAACAGTGGAAAGAAAAAGTAAAATGTTTTCCCTTTCAGGAACCGGAACGTTATGGGGAACAGAATGGGAGCAGCGGTAGGAAATCAAAAATGAGGTCTCATAAATAACCATCCGTTTGGATATCCCCTTACAATCCCCCATTTGTTTCCCATTCCTTCATTAACAGCATCCCCAAAGAAAGGATCTTGTGATTGCCGACGTAACACGACTGATTTCTCACATACGTCAGGTATTATTATTGTTGGTCAGTTCCCTCTCGGCAGAGTTAGTAGACAAGGAGACTTTGCATAACTTTCCGTTTAACATCAACGTCAAAAGTCACAAGTGGAAGCATAAACACAGACAAAAACAAGGACGGGTAACTCCGTATGGTATGTAACCCAAATCAGGAGTACATACCTGATGACAAACAATTGAGTTGTAATGTGTCTCAATGTGTTGAGATTGTAAACTCTCTCTCTCTCTCTCTCTCTCTCTCTCTTTTCTCTCTTTATGCAAAAATCCCCTTACCGTGTGAGGACACGATGAGCCAGTCTGATGGAGTCTGGATCCCATTGTAAAACATACCATTGTGTTGTAGTTGATTAAAAAAACATTAAAAACTTATGAATGATAAAGTTGCTCAAGTATGCAGAATATGTGCGTTGGAAGCCCCCGAACCCGCCCACCGGATACGCTGACATTTATTGTTCCACTGCTCACAGTGTCATCGTCTCAACGGAGAGTCCACCCACATGGTTTATCCAACAACGATAGTCACTTGCATTTAGTGAATATGTATCTACGCCAGAGTCTGTAGTCCCAGCTATTTACAATCCGTGTGGTTTCTTTTTGGCAACAACTTTTTCCTTTCAATGAGCTCTCTCACCACCGTTCAGTCCTCGTCCACATGCGAGGCTCCGACTCCTTTCGCACTTGCTCAGTGATATATACTGAGCAAAGGTAGGAACCACAAGTCATACAGACAGTACACATGGAATTAATGCTCAATTTTAAGGCACATATCCCATATATACAATCCACACATTACAACTCCAACGACTACACTTTTCGAATCCGGCTCTATTTCAACAGTGCAAGTTGAAACTCCCCAACGATACATTCTCAAGTGGATTCTAGGTCAACGTCAACGTTTATGCAGTTTTACTGAATTATCAGTGGGCTCGATGACTAAAGGGTAATCCTACATTTGTTCATGCATAATATGTGGACACATGTTACTTGAACGTGAAGCCCATGTACATTGCATGAGTCGAGATGAGGAAAAATGTACATACCTACAGGTTGCACCACATTTTTAAAAAATAACTACTCCGCTCACACTTCCGAAGATTCGGAAGTTAATGATTTCATCATTTAAGAATAGAAGGATTTGTCACTTGGAGTCTTCCACTCACATTTGAGAAATGAACTATTAACTTCCGGGGGTGTTTAGGACCAATTTGTCGGGAACAAAATAATGTCTGAAGATAAAGGGAAACACATTTGCTCGGAGTTGCTTCCAAGTTGCAAGGTAAAATCTAATCTCTGAAACGCAACTCTGTCCCAGGGTTTTTACTTCCGTGGAGAAAACATTTCCGGAGTTGGTGACATTATTACCAACTCTTTCTTTCATAAGTTGTACAATGGAACACATTTATTAGAGGAGGTTAATTTTTTTATGACTGTGTCATAATTATATTAGAAACTGTAAAGTATTTATTAATTTTGTAGGTACTATTTTCTCTGGTAATTTCACAATTGGGAGGATGACTGTCCAAAGTTGCACTCATTGGGGCAGAGGTACAAATGACTGGATTGAATGGGTCATATGTATGTGAGGCGGATCGAAAGTCATTTGAATGGAGTGTGAGAGCAGAGAGGTATTACCGTTGGAGCGTAATACACTTTTGATAATAATTAAAAGTTTCTCCAAAATACTAACATCCGAGAGGACAATTTACTCTGGGTCTTTCTCCATGTCTAATTAATTCAATGACGCCATTACAACGGAGTTTCGAGGATTTGAGGAGCAATTAGTATTAACAATGCAGCTTGGAAGATCCCAACATCACACCGTGCATTCCATGCATACTTAATTCCCTAAGTGTACAAATTACATGGCTTGTTTAATTTTATTCCCTGCCTTCGTACATACACAAGATCGTACTCATAACCATCCCTCTACCTTTTCGTTCATTGAAATTCCCCAACTTTTACAATTTAATTTGGGAAAATCAACATTTTACTGGGCAGGCTCACGCGAGGCTCCAACTTTCGAAACAACTTGAAAACTTACTGCCCTGTTTCTGTGAATTCTGACTTTATACTTACTTTCACACATACATAAAATTATCTTCATTCAAAGTAACAAGTGTATGGGACAATTAAGTCCTATATCGGATTTTAATTGCAAGGAGCCATTGGACTCGCAAGACTTGGAACAATAGTTAAATTAGCTCATGCAAGGGATTTGCTTTGATTTATTGTATACAAACAATTGAGATGAGAATGACGCTCAGGCTTGTACATTTTAGTATGTCCTAGTAACATCTAGAGGTACTCTAATTTTAGCAGTCCACAACAGATGAGCAACTACAAGACAAAAACATCTTCTCTAATTTTTTGAGCGCAATGTTATTTACATTGACAGGGAAATCTTGAGAGGGAATATTGTCAAATAAAAAAATATTTGTACAATTGTTTGCATATACTGTGACTCTATGCGGAAGGTAAACATTGTGGATGAGAATGGGACACAGTGTTTGACAGAATATCAAAGTCGGGAAGGTAAGAGAGAAACTACTTATAGTGTGAGATAATGGTGTGAAGACATTTGCAGACCTCTGAGATTCACATGAATATCCCTTGTTCAAATAGACTTTTAAAATGAGACCGAGACTATATGGTTATCTTCTGAAATAAGACAAGAATTGATCCTCAGGTCGCTCGGACACTCCTGCCCTGAGTCAAGTTACCTATAGAAGGCCTCCGTGGCCATAAAGTCGACTGAAAGACTCAGTCCCCAAAATGTGTAACAGCCTCAACAATGGTAATGATCTGCTGTAGTAAATAACAATAAACAATGCAGAAAAGAAATTGTCTTCTCTCACTTTTTTCCTCATCTGTATTATTATTTGTTTCCATTGAAGAAAATGTGGTTCTAATTTTTCCCCCTTCTTTTTCTTCAACACAATATATGTACAGTACGTAAATAGTACATAAATATAGACACACACACACACACACACATCACAGAGAGCTGCATCTTTACCGTACTCTCTGTCTTGTTGGTCCTGTTGCTTCTCTCCTCTTTGGTGAGTCAGGGTAATGCGAGGATGATGATGATGGTAACTTCATGTTGGTAACTTCATGATGGTAGCTTCATTATCCATCGTACACTCATCCAACCAAACGTATGTATGTATGTATGTATCTGAACGTGCGTATACTCCCACAGACATAAGGAACTTGTCTCAAAAGATGACATTCTTTCTATCAAGCTCACTGACTTTGACTTTTAGAGTTTATTTGTGAAGTAAACAAGTAAGTACATACTTATACATGCTCAGAGACACGGCTCCGCTGAGTGTTAAATTCACCATCGAAATCAAAGGGAATTGTCTTGGTGTACGGAGGACATAATGGGTTTCCATCGTGGAAACTGCATTGTGTGTCCTTTATATTAGTATGTATGTATGTATCTATGTATGTATGTATGTATTATTTTTGTGTATGTAGATATAACCCTTACTATATGCCCGTCCCCTGGCTCTAACTCTGGTCTTAGGCTGACTTCAATATGTACTTTACTATCCCAGCCCCTTTTATGTCTGGTCCTCACCATTCACAATATTTAGGAGGCAAGACGTAAATAAAAACTATGGAAACGGCTAGAGCAAAAAGGTATCCATGTATACATGCGTTTACCTACATTTGTCAAACAATGGATAGCAACTCCGGGTGTCGCCAAAAATTTCCCTTCATTTTCTATTTTATAGTATCTATTATGCTTACTTTCTAGAGCATTAACATTTTTTAATCTTGAAAAATTATAACGAGACCCAGTCATAATTTCTTTTACGGCAGTCGTCTATAACCCATCGTTATTTTGTAATTTGACATGTCTTCCCACACACATATGTATGTATCTACCCATGGCTCCTCTCACCATGGTGAGGAACCCATAACTACAACGGTGGTAATTAGTAGCAACCTTGAAATGGTCATATGGAGTCTCTGCACTTGATACATCAAATTACACATTATTATGCTAAATTGACATGTGATTGCTCTCATTGCGCACATTGTGGAAGGTATCGCTGTCAACTACTTAAGGATTTAGTTATCATCTTAGAATTCGTACAGAATGACTGGATTCGAAATGGACTTCACCACAGAGAGAAGATTGGATTCCAATGAGAATGTGGATTAATAGGCCATGAAAATCTTTAAATGGATTTTGCTTTTGTTGAATCAATCAGTTTTACTGAGAGGCTTCCTCAGGCGAGCCCACAACTGACACTGTAAGCTGATTGATCTCCAAGTCCGATCACCTCCGGACTGTCAGGATCACCTTCGTAATTAAAAGTTTGTTTGAATTCAATCCACGCATTTGCATTTACTTCACATTTATTTTGGCTGACTGTCATACAGATACAGAAGAAGGCTCCATATGCCCTGGGGAATCACAGTTATGGAGTAATCTCGTGTGAGGGCAGAGCTTGGAGGAAAGCTGCTAGGTTTAAAGACCGACAAAATCTGATCGCTATGGATGATCGTTCACATATGTGTTGTGGAGGAACTGGTAAATGCTAGATTTTTCACCCGACTCTCAGCTTCTAAGTCAGTGGGCAGAAATGTGAAAAAAAAATGACACTCTCCCATGCCTCTCCTTCCTGTGTAGCGTGACTGTACCATGGAGTCCGTATGTTCAACGACGGATTCCTAGGATGTCGGAAAAATGTCCAACTTTGTCCGCTTAATGGAAGAATGGAAGTGGAAAGGTTAGGGGAAGCAAGTGTTTGATAAATAAGGTTTTAATTGAACAAAGACCTACTTTTCATTGAGATGCAGATGAGTTTGAAGGAGCTGTCAGTACATCCCGACGGAGGCATTCATCATGCCTTCATATATTCTAATGTATGGTTGTAATCATTAAAAAAAGTAAACATCAACTTTAAAATCGTATTATCCATTTTAATCCATTCGCTACGAAAGATATGGGTTCAACGGCAAGTCATCCAAGACAATCATGTGTGTGGGGTATGTATAGACAGCTGAGAGCATACGTCTGTCTACAGTACACACACACACACACATTGCACTACATTATATTGTAACATCAGATTACAAGGATTCACATTAATGTGAGGATTTCGAAATGTGCACGCTAATAATATAGGACTGAGTCTGTGCATGTGTCCTGCATTGTATTGTAAACCCCTGCTTTTGCATACAGTATTTACAGATGCGTCCTTTATAAACTTACCTTGCCTCAAGACACGAAAAAAAAATTACCCTTGTTAGATTATGCGATCATGACGGATCACAGCTTTGGTCTAGAAAAATGCTGGTTGAGGATTAATTTACACTTTAGCTTGCAAATTAATGAGGAAGGCTCCATAAAAAAAATCCGCAACTTAGTTCTTGCAACCATTCCAACGTTGACAGCCATTACTGCTTTGGATTACCAACAACAACAACAACAAGCCCGCTCTGGTGCAAACTCTTGGAAATGTCTGACTCCAAAAGGCTCAAAACAGTACTATGACAAAATGCCGTCCACATGACAGGAGACTCTGGCTAAGGGAGTCAGAAATGTGTAATATTTTAAGATGGTATTATACGCCAGGATATGAGAAGGAAGGAGAATTTAGAGTGGACATGGAAAAATTGTTGGTCAAAGAATTCCAACGTGTCCAACGGGACCGGTCATATATTTTCAAGGTTTACATTTGAATCACATATCTGGGTCATGTAGGGTTTAACAATTAACATTTCTAAGCCAATGCAAACTGACTTCTGGATTTTCTCCCAATTTCTCCCATCTCTGGGATTACTCACTAAAAGATCCACTCAACGGTAGGGACTTTTGAGTGAATTTGACAGTCCGGATTTTATTGTACTTTTAATTGGTTCCGAATGAGAAACTATGCCACAGCAAGGAAAGCCACATTGGTATCTAATACAAGAGCCTCTCTTTCAGAGAGGAGTAGTTAGTAGGTATTGATACTATCACCAAAAAAAAAGTTTAGCTCTTTTTTTTAATCTGGACTGTACATCTGTTACATACCCTTGTAGTACATCGTACATTTGCATATGTAAATATCAAATGATCTAGTGCATGCATTACAATTTCCCTTCAAAAGAGGATTACGTGACAGGATCTTGGAAGTATAATTTTTTGGTTGGTAATTTTATTCTTTGTGTGTGTGTGTGTGTGTGTTGTGTGCGTTAGTATTAGTGTAGTTGTAGAAATTGTCATAAATAGTATAATTTGTGATAATATGTAACTGCGAGGGAATCCCCGTAATAAGGATGGTACAAGAACTCAAAGTAATTGCAACTTCTCTTCATCCCATGATATTTTAGTTTTGCAAGAAGCCTTAATTGGTTTGGGTGCAGTCTTGCCTCTGAGTCTGTGTCCCAGTGAAATAGTTATAATCTGAGAGGTTGTCAACTAAAATGTGGTTAGGAAAATAAAGGAATGAGTCGCAAGTCAATCTTATTTTTTTGTTGTTGGTGCGGACTCAGAAAGAAATACTATTATAATGAAAAGCTTACCGTTACCTTTTGCACGCGTGTCCGTATGGCTGATTGTGAATGAAATGTCTACGCAATATAGTCCTACCTTGTACACATGTAGTTATCATTTTTCCTTCACAAAATATTACATAGATCACAACTCCTGTTTTTCCCCCCTGTTACATACAGATACCTACATACACACATATGAAGATGTATCTCTCAAAAAAATTCCTTTCCTGTTCTTCACTTCCCTCAAACAAGCTTATCCAAATGTACACACACACATTATTACATTTGCGGATCATTCATGTAATAATCTCTGCACCCTTGATGCATTTCTACTTTTTATAAATATAGTTACATATGTGTAGTTACCACATACATATTTTGGCTATCCATAGATACAGTTTGCGTAGTGTACTTACCTCCATCCTAACATTATTTTTTACACAATCATCTTGTACAATAATAGAATTTTCGTATCATTGTGGAGCAACCCTGAAATATCTGAAACGCACGTATGGGTTTGCAATAAGAGCAGGGGCAAAAGCGTACAGCTTGGGATTATCATTTCCGCAAAATTATTTTTTTTGGAGGATCAGCCCTATATGTACTGTAACATTACCAGAAGGTACATATTTTCTTTCCAAGTGTTTATTATACGGCTATTGCGGCCCTCTGAGTAATCATAACTGACCCAGTGAAACAAACTATGAGAAAATTAGAGAGGTGTGTATGACCAGAGATTGCTCATCAATGAAAAACTGACGGCTGAAGTCGGATTAGGTTATGGGAATTGACTTTGTTTCATATTTTATATGTAATGAAGACTCACTAATAGGAAATTGAACCATTGATGACTCACTGACAATGAAGCTACATATAGAGGACAAGTCTCAATGGACACTCTCCTGTTCAAAAGGTAAGGAGGAGGAGGGTCTTGTCCATAAAAGTATCAAATACTGTACATTTGTACAAAAGTCCACATTTATTTCATTATTGTTCATTTCCATTGTATCTTTTACGGGTCAGGTGTCATTTGGGATTCAAAATTAGAACCTCGATGGGTACCCACGTAGAGACGGGAGGGTAAGTGCCAGAACTTGGAATTAACAAGGGTCAGTCACAATAAGATTTCTTGATTAATTTTCAACTTCTCAGTTCCGGCTTCAACAGACACCAATAATTAATTGTTGCTCATTCTGAGCCTCATTACTCTCCAGAGAGCCATTTTACCATTTTTAATTACACAATGTATTTGATTAATAAAGCCATCAACCCGGAAATTGTAGCATATTGTGTAGAATACAAATAATTATTATTGTGTGTCAAAAGCACCCTCTGATATACTGTATACTAAGCTGAGGCTTTAAATTAAAAGGAATTGAGTAAATTATTTAATGATTTTTAGTACAGCTTTGAAAAATAGTATTTTTGAGACATTAATTAAAAATACCTCAGGGAAGAGAACAATGATTTTGCGAATAACAATTTAAGTATGAACGCTGGCTCCGGGCTGTTTGCTCAAATAATCAGAGCTCTGGTGTGATGATAGTTTTGACCAAGTTTAACTCATCTTGTGCATTTCCTCGCCTTACTTTGGAGACGTTCCGTGCTGTAAGTGAGTTGAGATGGGTAATTCATACACACAATAAAAGCTGTCTGACACTGATGCATAACAAACACTATCATTTATTCCAAATGATAAGCCTTTGATATCTATCTCTTCCCTTACCTATAGAATACCGCTCTCATCTGCTCTCTGTAAATCCTACGGCCCCCAATATATCTCTTGTATTTTTTTCTTTTTCTTTTTTTTTCTTTTTTTTTTTAGCATGGAAGTAATAAAAGTATAACTGAATTTGTTCAGAACGGTCGGGATTTTGAGGGAACACGTGTGCCTGTACATATAGAGTTGTTTGAGACTTAACCTAATTTTATGTTAAAAATAATTTAATTGCTGGCTGAAACAAGCCTTTGTACAGTAAATCATGGTAGGAATAAAAAAAATCAATAATCTAATGGATGCTGCCACTAAACATTTTATTTTACTGCCTTGCGGTTCCCCCCGTCTCAGCGCACCTATTAAGTGCAGGAGGTTAATGCACTTGCGGCTTCTTTAAAAACCTCACAGACTCTCACCCAAGAAGATTTCCGTAAAAATGCATAGATTGTCTTTTCCTGAAAATAACCCCTTGTAGTTTCCAATGATGCAGTCATATTAGCCCAATTTCGTCCGGGAGGGGGGGGGGAACTCCCTCCATTGAGCTATTGATAATTGAGGGATGACAGACTCTGACAGGATGTAAAAGTGCAAGCTGTCTGTGCCAGCTCGTTAGAAATTTGCATTGCAAATGCAGTTTGTGAATGTGTGAATCAGGAAATCCCTGTGTGAGGAGCTGTACGTAAGAAAACATATCCATATAGTAGATCCCAAATATGCACACCTTTAAAGATTTTCCCTGAAACGTCAACATCTCTGCGTCATCATCGTTATTGTCGTAAAAAAAAACTATCAACTTATGGCACTACATGCACCAAGGGTTCAAGTTTATTTGCAAGGAAAATAAACAGTAGAGTTTATGCAGACACATAAATGTTTTGCAAGACAATGGCACAAGTGAAAGTAATAATTCTTGGGAAAAATCTGACTTGCAGGATACTTTGCAGGGATGTCACTGAAAAGTGAATTGAGTGAAACCCAGCCCCAGAGAGTTTCATAATTTTTTAAGGATCCGGATCTAATAGTATTGAATATCTGTGCTAGATTTCTATCTCATGTGTATATCCCCTCCCTCATAACTAAATCGAGATGAGGGAATTTTCACTGACCACATCACTCGTAAAAATCATTGCGGATGTCCTTGTGGCGATAGGTTTTTGGACAGACTCCAAAGTCGTATCTTTCCCTACTGACTTATTGCAAACCTAAATTTTCAAGTCATTCTTTTCTCAGAGGGGAATTTGTAGGATGCGTCTGTCTGCCTCTACTTTTATTCAGAGACTCTAAAACACAGGGAGATACTTACAAATATTTTTGTTGATACCAAAACCCATTTATGTAAATTTATGACTGGCCCGAATTTATTTTTAAAACCAAAATGACCAACATCCTTCATCCTAATTACTCAAAGTAGCCCTCCGTCGAGTATCTCCTCTGAAGATGACTCGAGTGAGGAACGTGTCTGGAAATAAAGGCTTTTGTCTACCAAAATAAGGATTGATTTCACAAGATTATTAACATTTTATTAATTCCACGGACATTGTTTCTCGCCTGCTCTACATAAGCAGCTGGTGTCCATTCAAAGGCTCGGGAGAGACCGGCACCCTACACAAATTCCCCAACTGACCGCAGTCATTGTCTTTTGTCTCCCTGAATAATTACAATGATTATCAAAGAATGAGGAAAAAAAGAGTAGGGGATGAGTACTAACACCTATAGGCATATAGCTACATAGCTCAGCCTCAGTTATACATGATGCTTTAGATTGACAGCCTTTAGGCAAAAAAATTAAGATTTTACGACACATCCGCACGTATCCTTGCGTCCTATCTGTGCATATGTATCTATCGTATTTGATTTCCAAGGCTGGGACCACTACTACTACTACTACAACTACAACTACTACTACTGGTGAGGGCTACAGTGAACGTTTCGGGGGAAGAGATTATGCACTTGTGTCGGAGGAACCAAGTTAATCAGCATGGGAAGATAGGTACTCTCCCCATAATTCCATTCTGCATACATTTGCAAGTCTGTATACACAACAGGGACCATGCTTCAAGTCCAAAACGTACTGCAACAATGTGTGTGTGTGTGATGGGTAAATCCAAGTTTGTATGCCCTACTAAACCTCATGGTATATAACGGAAAAAAATGAAAGATTTTTTACCTACTTAAAAAAGTTAACTTGGAAATCCTCATGAGGATATATATATATGCTGCTCTTCAATCTTGATTATTTTCCACCTTACATTTAGAAGCTCGTCAGGATTAAAAACCTCATTCATTCACTGGCAGCTGTGAAAGAAACATTTGATTTTCCATTATCCTCCTTGGAACATTATTGTTTTCAATCTCGATTCCTTCAAATCTCTAGCTTTTGGTCTCTCAAAATATTTCTTTCATTCAGTGGCCGGTCATCCGCTGGTTTTATCCATTAACTCCCTCCAACAACACAATTTTAACTTTGTCCGAGTCCCTCCTGTCAAAACTCAAATTTTCAATTAAAAAACCCGTAATCTCCGCTCATACTCAAAAGTGCACAACTTTGTGATTACGAATTCAAAAGTTACCCAGAAAAAGTTTTTTTTTTGCCTTGAAAACATAAGTTGAGATTGCGTTCAGTCAGAGACGTCCTCAGTGGAAGTGCAAGATAATTGGGCCTTTGAATAGTGCTCTCTTGAGTTCGTGTGGAAACAAAGTTTGAAAGCGAGGAAGGAGACGTGGAGTCATTTACCAGCGAAAAAAAAATTTACTTGCGGATATATCGGACACACTCACAGGGTCAAGGTCAGTCATTTGAAATCTTTTGTTGTGTCGTCGTAAACTCTTTACAGCATCTTGATGATACTATATGGTCTTACTGCTGTTATGGTCCTCATTACGCTCCCAAGCTACTATACACAAATGATAGCTTTCATCTAATGGTTCATCTTGGAAGGGAAAAGTGGTTTGGTCAGCCGGTGTAGATATAGGTCCGGGTTTCAATTTTTATTACTGTTCTTGAAACGTATACAGAGAAAAAAAAAGCAAACGTCAAGCGTCAAGCCATACTCTGGCATGGGAAGGTTCATTGGGTGAGTGAGATCATTCTTGATATGTAGAAATGCTCTCGGAATGACATCTAATGAAAAGGGAAGTGGATTTTCCGGATTTGATTTCACTTTTGACTCATCAAATTATTTTTATTAGACCTTGTTGGGCTGCCCAGAGACAGACATTCCTCTGAAGGAAGATGGTAGTAAAATATTAAATAACAGGTATATAATAACAGAGTGTATTATCCAAAACAATTATTATATAAAAACAGGGAAACCATATTTAGTACAAATTCAAAAACTCCACTAGTTAATTAAGAATATACATAATTTTTGAGGCTGTGGGAAAGATTTTATGTAGGAGGGAGATTTTGATGGTGATAATATTCAAAGGAGCAAACGAAAGGAAAAGATGTGAAGAATCCTTAGGGACGGTTTTTTTCCTTTACTGAAGACCCATTCAATTATCTAATTGAGTTTGAGCTAGATGTCCCTTGAATTGAAACGAGGCGAGTGGGGATTAAATAGGATTTTAATTGTACATAGATAGACCCACCGGGAAAAATGCAAGCAATGAAAAAACTTGCTTTTCATTCCTCCAAATGACCCTACAGGATTAAATGTAGTGAGTTGCTCTGGCTCCAAAATAAGGCTGTATGTGTCTACCTATGGTTTCGTACGCATAGGAAATATGTGCAGTCAGCTTTAAAGATATACTATAGCCTGTTTACAACAAGCAAGGCATTCCCATTCATTAGATCATGTTCAAGCAGACACCTGGCTGTGGGATACATACATCCTGCATTTCCCCTCAAGACTTATTGAGAAAATGGTCAAGTCAGGATGATTCAACGGATTCTACCAGTTTCCCATTAACCTACAGAATTTTGCAATGCAATCCTATCAATATAATACTTTGTTGTATCCCTCTCTCCTATCTCCCCATATCTTTTTGAAGTTGCAAACTCGGGCTAAGTTGTAGCATCAGGAGGTTTGTCAATAGCAAACAACAGTAAGGTATGAAACACTGTGCTAAATTCCTTCCTCCTTTAGAATCTTAAAATCGAATTGGGATTTTCGTTTTTCATGGTATTTTATACCAACTGCTGTTCAAACTAACATTCACAAGTATACATATGGGCCTGGGCAGAAGTGCATGTACATATGTAATTATGTATCTATGTATGTGAGCCTGTGTGAAGGGAAATGTTTTGACTCGCTTCTGGCAAAATCCGCTTACAATCCCCAGCCCTTGATCCACTAGCGAGTGCATACATACAGATATGTGCGGATGTTATGATATTTTCCAAGGAATTAAATTGTAGTCAATTTAAACTCTATAATTAATCATGGGCGTCAGTTACATTGGACGTCAGTGTAATAATGAGCCCATCAATAATTGTTTGCACATGAGTAAGTAAGTACCAGAGAAGAGCCGAGACAGAGTTAATTATCACATGAACTCATCTCACTTGAGAAGAAGTTCATGTCACAACAACAGACGTTCAAACCTCAGGTGTACATATTATCTCTCTTGTGTTATTGCATCCACATATCTACTTTTACAGTCCTTCTATTCAGAGCCAATCCGCTCCGAGGCAAGAACAACGGGTTTCATTCACATGAATTTTTATTTATACATGCCTCAAAAGCTCTGGCCTCCTCACATTAGAGCACCTTATCAGCCTTCGACAGGTCTCCTCTCCAACGTGTTCACACCGTCAAATGAATGCAGAGAACCACTTGTTAATTTGATGATTTTTACGCATAGGGAGCACGTGGACTTGAATTTGCTCGGAAATGGATTCTGTCAAAAAAAAAAAACCAGTTGTAACACCCTCCTTGCCTTGGCATTCCTTCCCTTACTGTCAAGTGTCATTCTTCCCCCCCCAAAATATATTCAGACTTGAGTCAATTGGAAATAACAGTTACAGTAGTTGACAAATTATCCAAATATTTCATGAAGGCAGAGGTCTCAAGTAACAGTACCTGGTCAGTTGTGTAGGTGTAAAAGGAAATCTTGTTTTAATTTCAAATTTGAGGGCATACGGAACGTTCCTATGCCCTCCTGCACAACAGCCCCAAGATTCAAAGGGAAGTAGGAATTCCTGTATTAAAAATTACTATTAAAAATAATAATTATTACTATATAGAAATTTGTGGATAGATACAGTATACCTACAAGTAGATACTTATGGGAGTTTGGAAGGATGGGGATTCCAAAGAAGGGAGAAGCATAAATATAGTAAATGAACTTATAAAGAGAAACCAGTAGTAGTCAATGTTTGGAATACAGTCACCGTCAAATTACTTCTAAAAGGAGGTAAGGATGAGGCAAGTAGACTGGAATGTGGAGTGTGACCTGGATTTGGACGTCTCCTTAAGGAAATGTCGATTTCATCCGTGAATTACTCAATTACTACAATAGCAGGTGTTGCTTTCCGTCATCCTGCTTTGCACTACTCACTTGAGCTATGTATGTACATAATGTAGATACTCCAACCAACACATGTACCGTACACTGTGTGGAGATAGGACTTTTTAAGGGCTGGGATTAGTCCAAGAGGTCTGTAGAGAGAAACCACACGATCCTTTCCCACTCTCATATCTGTAGATTCCTCCTCACCTGCCGGTGAAGGGGGATTTAAACTGAATATAAAATACCTACTTAATGTCCATGCCAGAAGAATTTTAATAAACGGGTTTTTATTGAGCAATAAATTGCATCAGTTTTTTCCATGGAGTCTCTCACCGCGCGTGAACTTTTTCCATTACGATCTATTAGTAGCCTCTCAATTCCTTTTAATAGGTTTGAAAAATTGTTAAACGGCATGAAACTCACAGGGTGGAAGTGCATCTTGGGGCTGTACAAGTTCTGGCTTCTGCTTGTCAGGGTCGATGATCTATAGTACCGTGATTATTTACACCTATAATAATAACTCATAATTATTGTGATCAGGAATTTCGGCTATGATAGTCATTACTATCCACTTTGGCAATAATTTACAAATAAACCCAGGGATGATTTTAGAATTGAGGGATATCCTTTATCAGGTGAATTTAGTCTCCTTCAGAGTTTCAAAACAAACAACAAATATACAGACGGAGCTTCAACAATATTTTGGGAACGCCTGGCATTATTGATAATGCTAGTGTGTGTGTGTGTGTGTGTGTGTGTTGCGTTGACTACACCTAAAAATAGAAAGAAGCACAGTTTACAATTCCGACCCAGCTGCACAAGGAAAATCGACACGAGACTTGTACTTTCGGCTGTGAGTGATTGACAGTGCTGATGGTTCAATTGGTGTGCATATGATTTTGTGACTAAAATATCTGAGTCAAATCGAATCAGGGAATGGTAACAGAATGACATGGAAATGTAGGGTAGCGCCGTGGTATTAATACTGAAAGAGAACGTCTCTTGAGAGAGACTCCTTCCTTGATTGATTAGCTCTTGTGAAATGTGAATAGGATCAAGCGTGAAGGAATGAATACACGGGCATTAAACAGTTAAGGAACACAATGGTCTTAATCGAAAGGGGTAACGAATTCTATGCAAGTCTCAAACTTTAACAAAATGATCCGCTTTTAAACTTCACTTTGAGTCTGTCCAACTCTTAATCTATACTTCAGTCACATCAAACACTGGGATTAGCATGGGTATAGATCTCTCTGGGTCTTCAACATCATGTACATACATAAGAATCATACCCGTGCATCTTCATATATCAATAGATATGTGCATACGGGACTGAAATAGGTACAACAGATCCAATAGCACCTTCATGAGCCATATGCATATAATATGTATATATACTGAACTGAAGGAACGTAGGATCTACACATAGGCGTTATTTTAATTCATGGGCCACTGTGCTTCGCTGAAACCTTACAAGGTTGTAAAGAGGCAATAAATAAGATACAGAGATGGACTTGAAGCATCGGGAAAATTCTCAGGGTGGAATATATCTTCAAATGATCTCTTTTCTTTCCAAATTACATTCTTCACACGTTTCATAGATATCGTCCCTTCTGAGACGATCTAGTTTAGAGATGCAGTCTCATCAGAATTAGATCGGTCACTTGACATTTCAATATGCATTCTCTCCATTACAATCACAATAACAACAACAGGAGTGAGGGAAGGCTGTAAATACAAGAGTAGCACTTACGGAGGATTAAAAAAGGATTTGGATAATGTCTTCAAGCTCCTGTGTCAGAAGCAAAGGATTTCACTCACAGTCTCCCGAAGTAGGAGGAATAAAATCGAAAATGTGGGTTAATTCCTAATAATAGCCAAAGGGAGGAAATAGTGACGGAACTGTACCATTTCCTCAACTGTACTATTTTGTGATTGTCACAAAATGTCACCGGAACCTTCTCAGCTGACCAGCCCTGAGCTTGCCCGTGACAAATTTAGATTTCCGCCTTTTATACTGTAGAAGGGACGAATTGAAAGTGATGATTATTTTGGAACTATTGTTATTAATCCCTTGTCAGGATTTACCTCTTGTGTGAAAGCATGTGCAGAGCCGGAAGCTAGGCTGGAACTATTGTGTATCTACTTTAATAATTTAGGAGCAATCTTATTTAGCTATCTTGTTAGTTCCTGTAATGAGGTTACACTCTAACACACTTACGTTTTGGAAATAGCCAAAAGGTGTAAATTTGGTTTTAAAAGTAAATCCTTCACCTTCTCACCAGATTAATATTTACCTATTCAGTTCAAATCCCAAAGAGTGTACATACATACAGATGAGAAAGCCGTAACAGTACTTATGCTGGCAACCTGCTGGTAGAATAATACAGTCGACACCGACCATGTGTTTGTCTCACCTGCCAATCTCCCAGATAAATGTACTCCCTCGAAGCTGGAGTCTTGAGGTAATACAATTTGTATTGTATGCCGAACTTAATAATTTGTACACATTCTTGTCATCTTTGTATGAACTTCTCATCATCATATCTTGTTTGAGAATAAAGCCCAACTTGAATGATGACACCTCTGATATGCCTCGTATGTACGTACAACGGCAGTGCCTCCGTAATTATATATATGAGGAACGATTACCCTCTTTTTTTTCCTCGGCATCAATTTTCTTCAAAGAAATTTAATAATTTCCTCAGTAGTAAAATCCGCATACAGAAGCTCATCCTTCGTTTAGACTTATCTCATCCTTAATCTACAGTTCCTCGGGGACTCACTCCATCCCAGAGGAAGGAATCATCTTGGACTTAAATGTATAGCAAGAAGGAATTGGGAAGTCAATATCAGGCCCTATGGGTGCTATTTTAAATCAAAGTCATGGACTTGTCAAACTGCCAATCGTAGTTCCTCTGTACAGGATTTTGCACGTTTGGAGACCAGGTACTCCCTGCGTAAACTCGTTCGTGTACTCAACTTGAATCAATTTATGAGCTCTGCATACATGACTTTGCTCTATTCGTCATCATTATCATCTTTACAAGTTATTTTTCAGCTCAGCCAAAAAAGCACCCATCATGAATGCCAATTCTGAGGTCCATTTCATATGGACTGTCCGCCGGGAGCTACACGTCCTTTGATTGATACGTGACTGATCGAATGTCGTAATTGTGTGAGGATTTTATTTGTCAAATATTTTAAGCATTTTCTCTCCCTCGTCCTTAAATATTACTCTTTGGTTATCTCGACCAGAGCACACGTGAGGAAGGTGAAGTCTATTGTGTCTTTGTACACACACAAGTTCCACATCATCTCTTTACATGAACGAACACGGTATCACAAAAAATGCTCAGATCCCGGGATACAAAACCCATAGATATATCTGTAGCTATTTTGTGGGAAGGTAGTCCCAACAACTCTGCGTAAATAATATTCCTTTCGTTACATGATTTTTCTGTTTGGTAATGATCCCCCTGATTATTCCACATTGGAATCTCCAAAGTCCAACGGATGCTAAATTACCTCACTTGAATTTACAAGAATAGACTTTCAAATCCCGAGTACTGTACTCTACTCAAAATACACATAACGGGAAGGACACTTAATTACAAACGGTCTTGACTCTCAAGATTTAAAATCAAGAGGGTCTATATGTCTGGAGTAACTCGGACTACTCACCTTTGGTTGAGTGAGGAAGACTCTGGTCAAGTTCACGCAGATTTTGTAAATTGTTATGAACCCAAATTAACAGAGACGTTTCATCTCTACGACACCTCAGGCCTCAAAACAATTTAGTTTTTGGGATAGGTTGCAGGAACGTCTCAGTTTTGTCTCAAAGCTTTTTCAGAAAATTGGTCGGAAATAGGAGCAAGGTTCAGATAGGTCTTAATAGTAATCTTAAAATACGGGAAGATGC
The DNA here is from genome assembly GCA_947179485.1 of Allacma fusca. NCBI lineage: Eukaryota > Metazoa > Arthropoda > Collembola > Symphypleona > Sminthuridae > Allacma > Allacma fusca. The sequence continues at coordinate 26,932,036 of OX359250.1, forward strand.
ACTTTTTTTTTACTATTTCCTACACTCAGAGACTCAAACAGCTTGACAGAAAAAGGCTTAGGAAGGGTAGATGTTAAAAGCTTCACCTTTTTTTTTACTTGATAACAACACAAGATTGAGGTAGTATCATCTGTCAGTTTTTTGGATGCTACTCAAACTCTTCTCTCTTGATCAGGTCGGAGATCCCTTGTGAATATTAAGTAACTAATTTGAATATTCCTTCGCTAAGGAAATCCTCAATGCGTACAGACACCGATGATATTAACTTTCCTTAAATATTATTTTGAGTCCGGGACAGGGAAAGTTTACAGGTCCAATTTTGGACCCTCCTTACATCTAATCGTCTGTCGATGTTCCTTAAAAAAAAGAGGGGAGAAAAGCGAAACTACTTTTCCATGTATGGCCTCTTATTATAATTATTACTGTAATGGTTATGTTTTTCCCAGATTAGGACCAACGTCCAAAGTCCAACTGTAATCCATGGTGGCTTCTTGGGAATTTTATTTTAATATTCTAATTGTCAGAATGATTATTTTTAGTACGTAGACTACAATCGTACAAAAGACTTTCAATGAGATTTAACATGTTGTTAATATATTCTAAATTGTATTTAATTAATTACTGACGAAATTCCCTTTTGAAATAATAATTGATAGTAACAAAAAACTGGAGTCAGAAGTCAGTTATGCGGAAATGCATGAAAGAGAAGTTCACTCGTAATTTTTATGTATAAATCAAAGGACCATGGAAGCTTCAGAGAAGGATTTAGTAAAAAACAACAAAATACTTAGCACTTTGCTGTTGAGAGTATACAGGAAGTTCTGAAATAGTAAATCTTTCAATTAATCCCTTCCCAAGGCACTTTCCATGGGTTGAGTCTACAGGACTAACAGTAAATCAAGAAGGCTCCTAGTAATTCTCGAGCGGAGTTTTTTTTTTTTTTTTTTTTTGTGTGGAGCCTGTCAAAGTAAATCAGTGGAGTTAAGAGTCTGTTAGCATGAAATTATATCATATTGGTGAAAAATTTTAGGGAGAATCCTTTATTGCTCAAAACTTGTGACTTGTGATTAAATGTTACACACTCCGTATATAAAACAACAAAAATTATGAAATGAGGTCAGTGGTAGAATGTTACAGGAAGATAAAAAACGACAAATTGCTTACCTTGGGAGACACACACACTCACACACACACACACACACATATTTATTTACAAACGTATTCCCATTAGCATAAGAGATACCTTGGTTACCGACAGTAACAAAGCGTTTTGGCAACGGTGAGTGAAACGCATGGAGCACAAGTGGAAAAAAATGCATCTGTATCCATTTCATGTTCTTACATATATCTATCCATCCCCTCTATAATCTGACTCTACACTAGAAATTATCGACGCGTAGATGAAGCCAACTATAATATGGGGCTCTTATGAAAAGATTGCATTTCATGGCTGCATTTCATCTTCCCAAATTTTTCCCGTGCGTTCAACATTCTACAGTAGAAAATAAGTACAAGATAATCAGTGATTCTAATTTTTCTCACGCGTAGTTTTCCCTCTGCGTAAAGAGACGCCTCTCTCACATCTGAATGTATTTACAACAATAGATCTGACAGCTCTGGGCATACAGGGATATATATCCTTCCACCCGCAAACCTACAATTTTATGTTGAAGAGTAATTTCAATTTATAAAATTCTTTCGTACCTGCCAGAAATTACATTTAGAGTGGTGTGAAACCAAGTGTGCAAAGTAAACTAGTACTGCTAGTGTGAATGGTAAGTTTTAAAGTTTTGCGGAGATGAGGAGTGTGTTACTTATAAGCACCTCAACATTGTTTTATTATTGTTTGGTGTGAACAATAATCCTCGTCCTCTGCTCATCCTTTCTTCATCACAGGGTTTTGTTTTACTCAACCCTGGCTTTCCTCCGCACACTACTACAGACTACAGATATACACTGCCTGCCTCCTGCTTGTAATAGTAATTTCAGAAGAATTCTGCACACACACCAGAATTTACATCCTTTTACAAGATCATTCCTATACTTTCCCATGTAATGGGACAGCTGTAGCCATAGCTTGTGCATAGCTTCCACGAAAGAATTCACCTGTGTGTGTGAATACACATGAAGAAAAAAAAATAAGCATTGACCGACATTAGCTTTCAGGATATGACCAGGTATGTATGCACTATTGCTCTCAAGGAGGTGAAGATGAGCGGACGGAAAAATTATCCCGGCAGATCAGATTACAAATAATAATGATACTTAATCCCTCAGAGATTTTTCTCTTGCACAGATTAATATCTCAAGCTGTAATACTATATACCTACACAGGTAAACATAATTTTGAGGGGCTCAATTACATTATTTATCATGTAAATATACGTATATAAGAGTACTCCTATATAGCAGCTCACTTAGAGCCTCACACTCACACTCATCCAGCCCCTTCTGAGGATTGTCCCGCTGTCTATAAATTCGCTGAGGGATAAAATTCGCTTAGGGTTCTCTGTAGGCCCTGATCAATGTTGGGATATACGTCAGGAAGATAAAGCATGAACTTGGCCGCTGCTTCCAAGTTATTAAAATTTCAAGACTGGGAAGACCCCGAAAGTAAAAAGTGATTTATGAAAAATCCTCTATCTTTTACAGTCCAACGGGATGGGTGTACATTTGACATGAAGCCATTCAAGTTTTGGCAAAGGAAAAATGCGAGGGTGGATTATGCTCACAAAACCCACTTTTTCCTACATTACAGGATCCCACCGAAGCCATATAATGGATAGGAAAGGTCGACTGTCGGTGGGATACTGTGTATATAGTGTCTGCTCATAAAATACTATGAGTTGTAGTATTATTGTGCTTGTATTAATTAGAAGCTCATTAATGCTGAGGACTGACTGCGATACCAAATGCAGGGTCTTTGGAATTTGGAATGGTGATGATAGTAAAGTAATATTTCAAAATGCTCGATTTTAAAAAAGGACAGCTGTCATTTGGTCGTAAGTTAAAACAAAACTCAACTCGTACAGTTGGGCTTTGACATGGGCATGGGGACCAGTCGTGTAAGCCTTAAAGACATGGAAAATAATACAGCGTTAACATTTTACTGGCCGAGACAATAATTTGCAGTTAATTTAGAACAGTTTGTGTTCATCTGGCTGGGGCTGATATATTCCTTTGGTATATACGGACTGTGCGAGTCCTACCTTGATAGACGAAGCTTTAACTTTTCCCCATAGGTATGTATATAATTCCCAATGTAACTACCCCATATGTACGAACATGGGATAGGCACTGGCCGTATACATAAATACAGATGTAATCTTCCGCTCAAGTTGAGAGTATTGTTCGCTGGGAGTTGGCAGTGGTCATATATACAAAATGTTATTGTATACTTTGCGGTCCTTTCCTTGACTATATACAGAAGATTCGCAAACTCATACACACTAAGGACTGTTGATTGTATGGATGTAGTGTAGTATATTGTTTTGTAGGTGTGAATTGACACGAATACCGTCGAGTCATCCACCCCCAAATATTTAATTATAATCAAAGGAAAGATATAGTTTTATCTCATCGGTTTTTGTAGTTAAGGTGTCTCGTGTGTCCGTCCTGCTCAGAGTCAGCTGATGCCTAAACTGTATTTCTTGACTTGTCTCAAGCATTTAAATTACCTGCCTTGTAACAGCCCATTCATTCCCGACCCATTGTCACTACCCCACTGTATGTACATACATACACCATCATCCGCATAATATCCCGCATTGTCCCTGCACACCGACAATATCCTCTGAGTCTGCACATACATTTATTTGCATGCGTGGATCTGCCCACATCCTAATCCTTCCCTGAATCTCATCTCTCATCTGTGGGAAATACATCTAGAGATTTTTTGGGGTTTTAGTCCACGCGTGTGTAACCAACACACTGACCATGGTGTGTATTCAAGAGCAGACTAGCTCAGAATTAAATAATGGTCCTCATGCTATATCCCAACGTAATTAGGTTAGGATGACCGGAGACTCCTGGGCTTTATTATAAGGAGCTGATGATCCACACTGGGCTTCAGCTCTCTTCAAATACCATAATTTTACCATTATTCCTCCACAATTTAGTCATCACTCGGAGCTCGCTCGAAGGAAATCCTACAGGAGATTTTTGTGCATATGAAAAAAAAAAGACTTTCAACACTTCCTTAATGAGTCCCATTCCAGTTTGACAATGCTCTATTGGGATTTGAGCAGACAATAGTTCTTTTCCCTTCTTGAGTCTAAGAACGGGAAAGAATTTGGAAAATGTGATGATATTGGGTTCAAAAATAAAGAAACAGTGTAGATATATAGAGACATTCGCGGAAGCGTAAAACTGTCTCCTGAACACAAATGTAACATAATACGCTGTCAGAATCATGTCGAGTTTACTGCACTTCAGAGTTTGACACTTCCTTCCAAATTTTGACATGTTTTTCAAGTGATTTGAGAACCCCTGCCCTAAAGTAAGCGTAATACAATCAGAATCTTTGTACTCTTTGGGATTCAATGTCCCTCCTATTATTTTTTCAGAAGTAATGTAATGTTTTTTTTTTTGTTATTGAAGTGAAGTACTGTACACCCCAATGGTATTGTTGTATAGGAGGCCGTAGCAGGTCTTATGCACGCAATTAGGACTCTTGCATGTTACATTACTAGCATTTTCGCACAGGTGGAATGTACTTCTCCCAAGGTTTTTCCTCTGACTGTGTGTTTCTACACATGTATGTACATACATAGGCAGACTCGAGCAGGTAGGATATATAATAAACGCTTTGGTGGAAAAAATTGCATCTTCCGTTAGCCCAGTTACCTTTGATAATAAAAAGTCAGGCTTATTCTCCTGAGTAGTGAAGGACAGCCAAATGTTTGTTTACTACGTGTCTCACCACTAAAATATTTTCTACTTCAGAAACTTAATTACTCACAGAGTGTTGAAATCAGGATGCTCATCTCTTCACACACAGTAGGGATTGTGGTCTTAGTAAATACCCATACATTTTAAAGGTTGGAGTCGAACGTAGGAGGTTTCCATATGAAAGTGCCATAATCATTGAGAACTTAATTTAAATAATGCTTATGATTGAAGGGTATAATATTTCACATTATCCTTTCTTTAAGTATCTATTCAAATAAGGATTTTTACAAGTTCACTTCCGAAAATATTTTCTATTGGTTTGAAAGGTATAGTGTAATAATTACATTGCAGCACAAGTGAGGATGGAATTATTATTGATGTTGCAATAATTAAGGAGTTTTCATTCCGGTCTGAGATTTTAGCAGGATTCACTCAATGACAGATCCTCCATGAAGTGTGTAAAATGAATGAATTTGCTTTAAGAGGGATTTTTTCCAAAAAGTAAAGCTCCCTCCCTTCATTCTTTGGATTTTGTAAATTGGCCTTTATAATAGGTAAATTGGAATGAATGGTTACAATTACGAAATTTAATTTTCACTGATTTCTCCTGTCTCATTATTCCAAATGACATTTGTGCGTTACATTTGTGTGGGGGTCTGTGGTTGAGCAAGTGGAATCAATCCTCAACCCATTTTGAACAATGAAATAATAGTTTTTGAGAATTAAATAATTGAAACGCTAGTTGACTCTTACGGTTTGGTTGTTTGGACTGGGCCGAGTGTGTTTCAATGTGACAGCACTCTTGGTGCATTAAGTCTCTAAATTCCTTTGGTGGTGTCTCGCAACTCTTGGAGTACTATATCAATCATTTGTATTAATTATGTCAAATTTATTGAGCCTATATGTACACAAGGGGATTTCTGCTACCATTTCCAAACTTTCTACCGGATGTCTTTCTGTTTATTTTCCTAGTCGCTCCTATTACTCTACTATTATTATTTATTACTATTATCCATGCTTGAGAGTCTAAATCAACAAGCACAGAGGCATGCATATGACTTCACCACACGGCCACAGAGACACAGAGACATTTCAGGCAGGGCTGTTGTACTTTACAGTGTAATTATACTTACTTATATGTGCTCTCTGCAACTATAGGAGTCCCAAGAATCGATCCGTACCACAAAAAGTCGTCCTTATATTTACCTCGGGCTCATGTTAAAGAAGCACATCCTAATTCTTACAGTGTAATTTGTCTCTCAAGTAAATTAATTTCAATTGTGACTCTAACTTCTACGCATTCCCTTCATGATTATGAACCAACCTATGACCAAACTTGCACGAATTTCTCACTCTTACCTTTTGTCTGCTACACTTTCCTCACAAACACTATTTCCATTGTATTTGCTCAGAGTTTCTGAACCCTGTGACTTCTCCTTAGAATTTTGCTCTAGTGAGAGTCAGTCCTTTGGGTTTACTAATGTATAACAAAACAACAAGCTACGTCAGCAATTATAGCCATACATGTATGTACATCTTTATACACAGTTTTCCAAGACTCTCCTACCAACTCGCTGACCAATTAACCAATTTTGTAATTTGATTCTCGTGGTTGATCACTTGAGGTATAGTTATTTAGGAGGGTAATTTCGTCAGGATCAAAATTGCCTTAATTTTATTACCCCACAAGGAGAATTATTGCAAATAGCTGAAGGAGTTACCACAGGGCCTGACATGCATGTACATATGTAGTAAGGCCTGCCTCACAAAAAGCATCGGTTTCAATCATCAGCTCGTTAGGAACGTTGCGAGTTCCTGTCTGCAACCTTAAGAGTTGTGTTACGAACGGAATTAGAATGAATGGTACAAGTGGAAGACTTGTTTGTGACTTGTGAGTGTCCTGATAATGAGCAGAGTGTATATAGAAAGAAAGGAATAAAATACCGAGCAAGTCACACTTTCTACCGGATGTCCATTTTTGTGGAAATACCCCACGCACACCTGTTTTAGAGACATTTCCCTGTTTAGTAGTAGTTGGAAAAAAAAAACAGAACATGAATATGTAGATTTATCACGGCAGACTTGATGACACAGTTTCACTCTTCACTGTTTTCTGTTTCAGTCCTCCTGCTTCAGTGGCCAGGCTTGATTTGCACTTGAATGCCCACATTTCAGATATTTCCCTGCAAATTTCCTTCTCCCGTCCTTCTCTGCCTGTCAAATTAAATACCATAATAATGGTTGGAATTTTCAGCACTCTTGTGACATTTTGAGTGAGCGAAAATGCAGAGAATTCTTTTTATTCCCAGGCCCCCTTCATATAGATAGATACACAAGGAGTAGATACATAAATACAGACACTTGTGCATAAAGGAAGGGGAATGCGAGACCGAGGAGAACGGAGAGATATTATCTACAATAAGAAAAGATTTCGTATGGTTTCCTCATGTATACAAGAGCAACCCAGAAAATGAGACTAGGGTTGGCATTGATCCTGAATTGTTGTAGTGAAAACTAAAGGAGTGTCTGTATGAATGAGTCAGGCCCCAAAATAAGGAGAGGTTGCAGACATCAAAACATCATTTCTCCCATCATTTCATGAATTATTAAAGTGGTCATCATCGAAAGGATGCAGAAAAAAAGGAATGAAAAAAAAAAACTTTCTCAGGAAACTTATCTCTTGCCCTCCCACAGACATATATAGTAAATACTAATTTTAAACAAATTCTTTCAAGCGGCATACAGCACGGGGCTTCCACTTACTCTTGTGTGCAGGACATAAGGATAAACCAGGAGGTTTATCGCTAACATTTTTATTATCTTTGAACTACAAGCAAATTCTTGAAATCTCTTTCCCTCCTATTTGGTTTGACCCAGAATATTTTTGCTTTTAATATTTCTCCTCTTTTTTTTAATTTCCCAATCAATAACCAGCGACAGTCGAAATTTAAATCAGATACAGAAATCGACACAGTGCACTAGAAAAAACAAAAGCAAGGGATGAAATGCACGATCAGGGCAGTCTCTCTCACTGCTGACTTCCTAATTTACAACATACCGGAGTAAATGCTTAATTACACCTACACGTTCCTCCGACTCATCGTCCCAGCAGTGGTTTCCTCCATCTCTAAGGATGTAAATACTCTCATGTACATGTGTGTTGGAAACCCAAGGGATCCGTGAGGACATAAGGATGAGAAACCATACAGTAATTCGTGAATCGAGTCGGAGTATGTGATATGGTTATGGATTCATGGATCAAATAGTATGTGCACAAGAGCAATTTGTACTACAATGCTTGTTTTATTACATGCAAAAAATTTACATACAAATCTCATTATTTTAACCCTTCCACCACCGTCCGACAAACCTCACTATATGTGGAGCCTCACTGAGGAGCCAACTCGATGATAGTTATAGGATATCATTTAATGCTGCATATGATAATCTCTACCATGTTATTATTATTGTATGATAGAAAACGTGACTCACGCCCAAAAGCAAACACAAATGATTACATTGTTGCAGTCCCCTCGGATCTAATCTAGCCCAGTGAGTCGTACGTCTCATTCCGACATTTTCTGCATTGTTGGACTAATTTACCATCTCCACCAGAAATGATAAAGATTTTGGATTAATAAATTCACGAGCGAGGCCCGTACTCCATACGAGCGTGCAAATACCCCTGGGGCAGGCATACTTGAGCTAACTACTATATAAAGGATTAAGAAAATAAATGGTTTACTACAGGGATGGACATTTATGAGGGAAAAATAATAAAAAAGAGCAGGGCTGCTTCTGTACACTTTACAATCCGCTCACTTAATATGGAATTTATTACTCGTGGATATACACACAAGGTGTGGGACTCCGTATGCATCTCTCTCTCTCTCTCTCTCTCTCTGAATTCTGACTAAATTCTCTGAATGGGAGAATTCTGACTGGAGGTGTACCTCGTAAACGATAAATGACTAACAATTTAATAAGATGGAGGGAAGGAAGTCTGTAGGAATTTAGGATGAGCGTACATACGTCCGAGTGTTACACATTTGGAATGGATTAAATTCCGTCCAAGAAATTAAAGTAGTGGAGATCTACTTATGGAATTTATGAAGACATGACCCTTGAGAGTAGATTAGAATAAAAGTAGGGAATAATTTGAGAAGACTATGGGATCTCTCTGCACGCTTGTCCTCCTGAAATTTCTCAATAACTTAGACTCGGGAAGCAGGCAGTGTCCATTGTCATGTCATAGCTGATTAATGCTCTCCCAGGCTACAATGAGGCAACGTGAGGAGGAATTGAGGAGATTTTGCGTCAACCAACACACAATATGTGAGCTGCTCGAACGGGCATGGAATCAAGCGTGAATGATAGCAGAACATTGTAAATTTCTTTACTTTTCACTCAAATGAGTTTCAATTTTCAATGCTCAATTTGACACGTCACTTCTTACATGTACAATTCATTCAGGATTTTCTCCTCGTTTTCGTTTGATCCTTTCACACCGATCAACGTAATTTGTTAATTTGCTGGTTCTCTGCACGATACGAAATTTAGCATAAAAATCCTATTGGTTTCTTCATACATGGGCATGTATGTATCTATAGTTAACTTGAGACCTCCAAAGAGAGTTTCTACAATTGTGTAATTGGACTCTCCTAACACATGATTTGCTTTTGGACACATGTAAATATATATACTTTGTAGACGCATTGTCTCGTGAGTCTCGTCAAGACCGCCCTGAAATAGTTTCTGAATAGGTTACTCTATAGTAGTAAGAGATTTCATTTTGAAGAAAAAAAAATCTCTACAGAGACTAGCCCTGAAAGTAAGGATTTGGCAGAGGGGTCTATGCTTATAGTTTCTAAAAGATTGTAATAGTAAATGGAAGGAGAAAAGGGAATATCTGTCTGGAGATAGGAGCTATCAACAATATTGACATTACAGCTCACTCTGATGCATATGGAATCATTGGAGATTAACTAAGAAACCATCTTCCGTCCCCGTATCTTGATCGTACAGTCAAGTTTAAGGGCGACCTATGTTTTGAAATGTTATCGGCAAAGAATTGCTGAAGTAAACCACAAAAATACTTTTGCTCCTTTGAGCACACACACACACACACACCAACAACTATTCCTTGACTTCATAAGCACAGGCAGGCTGTTTATTGTATTTTGTATGCTCTTTTACCACTCTGCGAGGAAGGAATAGTGAAGTGATTATCTTGTCTGTCATGTCATTAGCACAAATATTTCCACTTTATGAGTACAGTATACTTTACGCCCTGCTAATTCCTCATAATTCCCCTGCCGCTCCGTATTGCAGTCATAGTCAAGAAATGCACTCTCTTGCCGCTTCTGTAGCCATCTCATGTTTTGTATGTATCCTTATATGCATCTCCGTAACACACTTGGGAAGAACAGCATATCCAGTTCAACTTTACTGACACTACTAGTTTTGCAAAATTAAACTTGGATATTTGGGGGAAGGTGGTAAGAATTTTAATAGTTGGTGTAGTGTTCCGAGTCTACGGATATTTATTGCAGCGGAGGAGCCCTCTTCTTTGACATACCCCTTGTGTAGAGCTCCTCGTAATTCTACAAAGAAAGGAATGGGTTGGATTGTAAGTATACATACGAAGTTACCATAAGTTATATTTTCCTCAGAGGCATTCAACCATGCAAAACTGATGTTTATATTCACTTACCTAATCAAAGGTAAAAAAAGAAAAAAAAAAAAAACTAAGACAAAAGTTGAGGAACGGGTCCCTTCATAGAATCCCTCAGTATAGTATTATTATGCCAGTAAGATTGGAGAACGGGATGTGTTACCACGAATGCAAACAATCAGGCAGAACAAAAAGTTTTTCAGAATGTAACCAAACTTGCTATGATTTCTTTATTGACTTGATGGAGAGGTAACCTCCATTTGTCCCAGTGAGAAATATTCCTGTAACTTCTTCAGCCTGGTGGATGGTTGAGGGGAATCTACTTGAGACTCTACATGTACAAGATACATAGATACAAATATCTACATACAAGAACAGAACAAGTGGTTCGGAATTTATTTTTCGTGTACTTGACTCATTTCGGCCCAATATGACGACAAGGAGTCTGTACACTCTTCAAATGTAACACGAGAATGAAATAAAATCATTTTTTTGCGGTTTGTTTGAAAACAACCTGAAGAATGTAGTATTTGTCATACTCTCAACCGCAAGGTAAAATCAGATCCTTTCAAGCAAGAGGATACTTGACGTTAGATATATTTTTAGCTTACAATTCCGTCCTGATTCCTTCCGACATGACCTAAGTATAATTCTAATTATTATCTCATGGATGAAAAATCAGGTCCGCATACTAACACACAAACAATTAAGTGCTATGTGTCTCTCTCTCTCTCTCTCTGCACGCATCTTGGACCAAATGTGTTGAGGGGAACCAGGACTCACACACACACTCTCTGCAGAGACTTACACTTATTCCTCTTAAATTTACCTATAGATCTCAAAAATTGCGTAAAGCCCTCCATGTCCACTACCATCTGTGGGTATAAGTATACATGGGCCGTCTCTTCCGTTGAGGATGGTTCCTTATGCTTGAAAAAATGACGCTGGGACATGCAACTTGTATTGCTGCTCCTGGTTACTACTGCAGTATCTACTACCGCAGAGGAAGGAGTTATGAATTGAGACATAATCATACATGAGAGGGGGAGAGATTAAAAATCAACTCAGAGCAGGGAAGATGAGTGGCACACGTACTACATAATATTAAAGTAAAGTGTATTACAGGTGATGATATTCCATGTGGACATGCTCTCCGCTCAGTGAGCTCTCGCAACTTATTTACCTACTTTGTCTTCTTATTTGGAGCGTCTTTTGAAGTCTGAGCTAATGCCTAGATCTCATGTATATCTAACGAGGAAAAATGTAAACGCTTTTGTAAACATTTTCATCTCCCTCAGTATGCATATACATATATCTTTACATAGATATGTATACATGGCGAAGTCTCTTAGCTCTGTCTATCGACAATAGTAGTAGCTACATATGATTGTGCCCATCGCTCACTCATGTACGTGAAATTTTAGCCCACGTTGCTCATGGGTGCTGATGTTGGACATTGGTCTGCTTTCCTTCAAGCTGTATAGTCTCCTTGCCTTGGTGATCATCAATGTTTACGATGGGCTTGAATTCTTTTCATTCCTACAATCAACTCAGATCTTTCCATTTTTCTTTTCTGATTCCTTCAGCAACAGCAACAGGAACAGCAATAGGAATAGCAGTAACAGCAGAAGCTGTAGATCTCATATCCCTCAAGTTACTCCAACCAGGTCTCTTCAGGCTCTGTGTAATTATCAGGGAAGGTGCCAGAACGAGGGATTTTAAAAGTAGCATAAATTATGACGAGTGTATGAGTCTGTACAAGGCAAAAACGCCAGGGATTTAATAAGGGGAATGATTTAGAAAGACTATTCATCCACCATATAAAAACAATCATCACAACTAGAATACAGCTCCTGGGCACACTCAGGACGGCGGTCCCATAAGTCCGAGTCATAAATCACCTTCATTAATGATGACTGACAATGAGACATCCAACAGTGTGACTACTAGCGGAGTTCTGTCTCCTTCCTCAGGTAATTTAACATTTGACCCGAATTCATCCTCTTCCATGAGTCCCCTTCAAAGATGGGTCTTCCGTCCCTCCAACAACTGTCACGGCAGTCATCGTTCCAACCATTTTGGCTATTAAATTCCCGACAAGCTACTTACCATAAGTAAATGAGAAGGTCTGGATAGGATTGGGACGGGTGACAAGCGTAAAAAAAAGCACATGTTGGACAACCTCCGTATTTAACGAGGTTTTTACACAAGGTCTCTTTTTTTGACAATCATGCAAAATGCAAAAACTGGAGAAAGAAACTGGTCATTGTGGGAAAAGAGTTGATGTGTTTTTTTATGCTATTCAGACATTGGGATGATGCACCTGTCAAAGCAGGGATTCTTTACTTGGATGGTATGTATGTATTTTGCAGAGGGATTCCGACTCAAGCCATTGTTTCTGTCGATATTGAGGGGAAAAAGGCAAATAATTTTTGGAATGTAGTACAGAAGTTGGGAATGGTAAGTGCTTCTGATGTGGGACTGCGGTTCGGAGGAAGTACCTATATTATATGCAATGATATATGGACGTGATCGAATTCATACTAAAAAATACAAATAGTTTGGTTCCTCCACAGTACGCAGGTTGCGCTTAAAAAAAAAAAGAGTTACATTAGAACAAAGCACTCCCCATATAGCCCACATGCTCACAGGATACACACGAGAGGAAAATGCTTGATGTTATAGGTTTAATAATCGTATCGTAACTCATACATCTTGAGCAGAAGAAGTCAAAAAAAAAAAAAAACTTCAGTAATGAAACGAAGGAGTCTCAAACTACCTTCAACATGGTCTCTCCGCTCGTCTTCTCTCTCTCTCTCTCTCCTTCAGTCTTTCTCAAGACGTTTTAAGTTTTGAGCAGACTGACACACTAGCCAAGTAACGGGACTCTTTATACACACGTACACGTTAACTACACTTTAAGTACAGGCAGGAGTAATATGCCTCGGCTCTTGAAGCCCCAGTCGCACTTGCCGAGTTGGTTCATCTCCACGGAGGTGGCAAAGTCATAATATTATCCCAATGGGGATATATATTTTCTACGCACTTCATTTTTACTCCTCAACTCTTATATCGTAGTCAGATCAGTACAACTCACCTTTACTGTATGAGGAGTTCCAATATCTACAGATAGGATGCATGTGTGTGTGTGTGTATGGCTCTTATGTATATATACTCTCCACTAATTCCTCCACATTTCCCCTGCATTATGCATCCATTATCACTGTACTCAATCGTTAATTCCTATGTGTTAAATTCCTAGACTTGCCTTCCCTATACATACTGACTTCACTAATTCCCTTCCCTGACTTTCCCGTTCTTGTACAATTAAACCCAGCAATTAAACTTCGCACATCACCAAAAATCTGTAAAAAAAATGATACATTTAAAATACCATTTTTTTCCTGTAAGGGGTCATGTATCTACATATCCTCCCGTTGTGCTTTGCCTACAAACAATTACAATTAGATTGCATTCCATACATTCGCACAAGTCCCCTTAAAAATTTTTCCTTACACAAAATCCTTCAAAATAAAAATATCCCGTTTGAAAGGACTGTTGTTTTTTTTTTGCGTCCCTGTACGAAAAAAAAATTTTACGATGATACGTTTTACGAATTTTACGCACGTGGAATGGAATGTGTACAGAGGAATGCGTTTGTGCAATTATATGACTCTGAATGGGAAAAAAAAGGATTTCTTTTTATGAAGGATGTTGTGAGGTGCGTGGGGTTCTCCTAGAATTGATGGAAGTGACCATCATCGGGAAATGCTGTTGTTGCTGTCGGAGTGATTGTTGTTACGTTTCCCATCAACTGAGGAGACCAGTGTGATAATGAGGATACATAAGTTCATGGGCTGATGATGACGTGACGTATGAGATATTTGAGATCATATTGATATCGACACATAAGAGATGTAGATATTTATCCTCATATAGTAAGGAGAAGCTCCGGCTTCACACATGAGGGTATCTATACATAGGTAACCACTGCACCTCCTCTTCATAATAATGTAATGAGCCAGTCCACCACCGTTTTGAAGGAAAAGTAGAGTAAATCCACGAAAGTTTAACTATATGTGAGGTACTTTTAGCCAAATGTATAGAATGTATTTATATTTTCCAACGGGGGGAGGGGTAGCACATGTATGTCTTGTCTTACGTTTAGTTTGAGTAGCACTAGGAAGGTAAACCCTTTTAACTTCACACTACATTTTACATGTAGGTTAGTCCTTTTTTCGTCTTGCATCCTATTTGTACGAGAGCGAGAAAGAGAGAGAGAGAGAGAGAAGGGGGATGTGAAAGAAAGAGAGAAGACAGAGACTCAACGTAGGGTTTCTTCATTCTTCTACTTTTGTCTGTCCAACTAACAGCTCTTTAAACATTAGCCTGCTCATTGTCATTAAAGGGTTTTTTGGGCTGCAGTCTTGTACTTGCTTGACAGTGGGCTCACGTTGAGTTTCTATATTGCTCGTCTTCAGTTTCAATGCAGCTAAGGTGACTGTGACGGGACGTTCTTGTGTGGTGCTCTACACCGGGCTTCTTCATTTATTTCCCAAACAGAATACAAATTGTGCTTTGACAGTTACGAGAACATTTTATTTCCAAACAAAATAATTAGTTGGAGACGAGGAAAAAAAAAAGTTTTACGGTTTTATTATTTCACAAGGAATCCCTAAATTTGTGAACTTCAAGTGTTTCCGGGTGACCAAAATGCCCGTTTTTGGAAATTGTTAAAAATTCAGTTGTGGTCGTTGGATCTCTCGTGTTGAAAACATATAATTTAAAAAATTTTAAGTGAAGTTTGTGAACCTGGGAATATTTTTCTAACAAAACGTTTTACAAATTATTTTTTGACCATTCCACAGGAACAAAAGCGTCTGAACAACTTTTACAGGTGAATTTACACGAGCACTAAGCATACCCAAAAGGCTGTACTTGGGATTTATTAGAATGTTTTTATTACAGCGTATTTGTCACAACAAAATTTTTGTAACAAACTAAATTTAAAAAAAAAACTTAACATTTTTAGCAGAATTACATACTAAGTATTTAATTTAGAACTTCTTACAAATCCCAAAATTATCTTATCATCATTCTCCTCCGGGGGTAAAAAGGACAGTATTTATTGAACGAGTGTTAATCAGAATTAAAAATAAGTTCTTTTAGCTCCATCTCCCCTCTGAGACAGAATTTCCTTTCGATCTAAATTTTTTTTTCAAGGTATTTTTAATTGGCAACGAAAGTGGAAAGTCCAATTTTGATTCCTTTTCGTTGGTGACTGTTTAGGATTGAAGGTGGAAGTGAACCAGCAAGTTTTCATGAAAAATGTGGTTCTGATTGTGAGTTTAATCAAGTGTAACTCGCTTTCGTACAGGATGCTGTATAGCAGGCGGACTATTACATATGTGTCCTGGTAGATTATATAGGGACATGACTGCACGCAACGTCTAATCCATTGCCATGTGCTAATTGAACCGGTTTCATGGTCACAGTCCTATCCAAAGAAAAAAAAAGTGTACTACAAAAATATAGCGGAGTGTCAAAAGGTCATGGAGTAAATAACTGGACAAGGTGTAATTGGATAGTCGTGGGTGGTTTATTCATCTTTTTTTTTCCTTCTCTCTCTCTCTCTCTCTCTCTCTCCACAGTAATAAGACTGAAGGTTGGGAAGAGTCCAGTGACTCACATGGGCTGATTCCCTAGTTCCTTGTACAAAACTTACCTGAGCCAACATCATCATATGCATGAACTTGCTCCACGAAGATTGAGTAGGACTGTATGTACTCATATGATTGTATGTACATACATATGTACATACACATGCGTGATGCTGAAGGAAAAAAAGAAAGTTTTTCAATTTCTTTTATAGAGCTCCCGTTAGTAAAAAAAAATTAATGGGACCCGAGGAAGATGAGTAGTACTGTATCCTCCTTGATTATTTCTTTGATAAATTATTGCAATTTAAAAGAGTACATATGCATATGTTGTTGGAGGATTCTTGGAGGGGCCGTTCGACAAACAATCGAGAGTCAGGGATATGAGAGCTGTAAATGTTACCTCCCTTATTATTTCTCGTTTGATTAAATAAAAAGACTCAGTTCCGCTCCAGGACTATAATATCTGTAGTTTCGCTTTCCTAAAGAATTCGTTTCATTTGAACAGTATATAAATTTTACAAGCCAAACAAAATCCTGAGCTGAGTGTCCATCTCATAAAATTTCTAAACTGTATGCTTGTCTTGTGAAAACAATAGTGTGGACTTATGTACAGGTGTAGTTGAAGGCTAGGGAATTAATTGATTCGATTAACTCATTACGTTGGAAGCAGTGCTCAGGACTCAGTTTTGAGTACTACTATGTGCAGGAATGGACGAGTATGAAGGAGACGAAAGACTTGTGTGCTAAGGATGGGAAATTAGGACATCCTAAGCTTCTTTTTTTTTTCTTGAATAATTAATCGCTATGATTTTGATTTCTGTACGGATCATACCGACAAGGTTAGATGAGATGACTTTTAATTAGGTTAATTTGAGCTTGGTAAATTAATGCTCTTTGGAATCATGCTCTCATGATGAGACTCTCATCAGGGTATTTTAGGTGTTTTTTTTTGTTTAAAGTTACCATGTAATTTCTCCCAGGGCCGAGAGATTTTAACGCTCGTTAGTTTCCAAGAAAAGTCATCCCTACCTGATCGTGGAGTGTGAATATATACCTTGAAATGGAAATTCCCAAAAGGCTTAAGCCTCATGAAAAGTGACAGACATGTGTTTCTTGAGGGGAGAAGAATGAGCGGTCACTGATTTTGCACATTCTGTCAGAAATCTCTTTTGTCAAATCATACTTGTGTAGAGACTCACTCGGAGAATTAACTCCAAGGAGTATGTATTTTATACAATGGTTTCTTTTTTGGGGGTACGGACATAAGTCGGTCTGTCTCACACATATAGGAACTTTAAGTACACTTGAGTCTACGAAATGAATGACAATTGCTTTTTTTTTTGACCACTGACTACACACAAAGATAACCACTAACCAAGTGAACTACTAAGAAAAAAAAACTCACTTCGTTCCCAAAAAATCTTTGGCGCTTCCGCGTCAGTGTTTTTTTTACTACCTTCACCTCGTTCATTTTTTTTTGTGTGGGGCTTAATCGTCGTGGCTAATGTTATCATTATCCGGGAGATGACCACTAGGGAAGATCCACTCTCTTGATGGGCATCATAGTGGGCTTTTCGCTTCTTGTAATTAAGAGCAGTACAGGCGTTGCATGTGTAATCGCAAGGGATTGTTGGGACTGTAATAATTGAATTATGTGTTATCATCGAGTGACGTTTCTATTTTGTGACAATGTAAATGTCATAATCAAGTCATGACTCTTATTCCGAAACCATATTTTCTACGTGGGTATGGTACATCTTCATATGAGATTAATTGTGATTTTTTTTCAATTTCAGACAGTGTCGTTGTTACCTTCTTTCAATAATTTCTTCCACAACTGTACTTCATTCTGCCAAAATGCCAGCCAGTAGTAGCTTTTCTAACACTCAAAACGGACGGAGTTTACGGAGACACCCTCTAGGAAAAATGGCTTCCTGCATCTCCGTCGGGCAAATAGTTCTCCTAGTCATCTTGTCACAAGTAAGTTATCCCTGGTCATTTACTACCCCTGATGGATCATCCACCAAAAAAACTGACATTCTCCTCGATACTCAAACCATGTCCGGGACAATTATCCCTTATAGAAGATGTCTTATAGTGACCAGCAGTGGACATTGCCTAGTGTCATAGGACAGCTCATTACCATTTACTTAGGTTACAAATCACCCCTCCCGCAGCAACAATTTTTTCGAAAAGTGTTTTGAAACCGAAACGGTTATTTACTATAGGAGAGGCACAGTGCCCCACTTAAAGCCCATGGGATTGGACTAATGTGAGGAAAATTAATGAACGGAGTAAATTAGAGAGGCAATCTCGCAGGTGATGTTTGCATCCACTACCGCAGAGCCCACATGCATCTCTATGTCTCTAATAATGGAGGGTAGAGTAAATTAAAACTTTTACAAAACCAGTAAAATAAATGAAGCGGTGGAAGGTCTCTGAAGGGGAGAAAGATTTTTTTATCAACGGAATCCAGGTCAGACCGACGTAATTGAGGGAAATGAAATAGAAACGTTTGCTTAAGTACTCAAGCCGTCCTCTCAAGATCCTATGGTCTTCTTGATATTCTTCAAGTATATCACCGAACCATTTAAGTCTGCACTATTTTCCCCAAGACTCACTCCAAGATTGTTGATTTTTTTTTAAAGGAAAGGTTTCCAAACCTACAACATTAGAGTACTGTATCTACAGTGAAGACAGGAATAGTTCTAGAAACATATGTCACAGATATACAATTCCATGGAGCATCTGCACCCCTATGTTTTCGTGTCAAAAATGTTTCCTCCACACACATATGCATATTATTTACTTGATTCATTCACTGTAGCCAGAAGGAGTTGAACTTGAATAGTAATAGCATCACTGTGGTCAATTCCTACAAGATTCTCAAGAATGATTTGAGTGCCAGAGATTTAGCACGGGTGTATAATGCAAAACAAATAACCCTTTCGTGTGGGACGACAGTCAAATAAAAAGGTACAAGTGTGCCCATGGTTTACAATTACCCATCTCATTCATACACAATATAATTATTGTATATAATGCTCCGGCTCATCTGTACGACAGAGGGACCTTTTACCTCAGCGAACGGTATGCACCGAGCCAGACTTCTCTCACCCCATCTTTGCATACATTACAGATCGCACTTCATATTAATTTCTATTAACTCTTGAGACAACCACAAGGCAATTGAATTTTAATTAAAGTGCAGGACCTATACGAAAGAATCCGCTTCATTGGGAACGCTTCAGGGTAATTGTAAGTAAATTTCTGAAAGAGCCATTAATGCAGTCGGTACAGTCCTGTACTAGTCCTGTACTATGTGATGCCCCTAATTAAGCTAGTGTCAGGAGTTCCTCCCGATATAATTAGATACCTCAGACCTCTCAAGCTACTACATAAGATTAAGATTTTTTTTTGGGGGGGGGGAGGGGGGCATACTGCAACAGAGCCGATAACAGACACTAAACCAATAGCGGACATTTCAGGATTATGCTAAATCTTTTGAGAACTTGTAAAAACTGTTTGAGTCTTTTAGAAGTATGTACAGAGTGTGGGGAACACAATGGGCCAAAGTCCTCCTTCTTATGACCAGAGAGTGTCTCGAGAGTCAGAGAAACTTTTGTATTTCCCAAGCCTACGGGGAGAGTTAGAGTTGGTTTTTAATAGGATCAGCGGAGTGAGTTATGATTTACTTGCACAAGGAACTGTGTCATTCCTTTAACCGTTCTTTCTGCAAAAACATTTGACATTCAGGAGTAAGACAAGAGACGTAATACCGAATTCCTGTCTTGTTTACACAAGTATGTACGAAAAGACCCTTGTCACACGGAAGAGGAAATTATGGACGGAGGGCATTGGGCACCCTCGAGGTAACTCCTCAGCTCCAACTCTGTAGTATACTGTTCCGTCCTGGTAATACATGCAAAAACATTAATAATGTACGAGTTCATTAATTATTCACGTAAGCACACATTACGTCTACATGTGCTCTCTCTGTAATGACTGTGAGGAGAATTATTAGGTTTTTTTTTGCCGACTTCAGTCCTGTGTGGAGTATATAGTGTTGCCGGCGGTGAGAAAATCAGAGCAAATTCATTGTTTGTAAGCAGAACAACATTGGATGGGGGGAGAACATGTATAATTTGGTGGTAAGTGAGGAAGTAGTCATTAGACTGTCTCTCACATATGTCTCCAAAACAGCATTTCATATTTCGACATTAACAATCAGCTATTTAATGTCATTTGAAACTGTACTCTGGCTAACGTGACGATTATAGGGATACTTTCCTCAGCCGCAAAGGCTAATAATCAAAATATAGTTGATGGGACCTCTAAGTTGGTCCTGATGTTTTAATGTATCTACCGATGTATGTATGTATGTACGCTTAGTGTGTCCTCTGCCTTTATGTGTAAATACATATCTCAGTAGATTCCTATTATAGACGTAAATCCAAGTGACAGCCTCTGCCTGGGCTATGGTCAGTCAGAATGACTGATGTTCATGGGATCCTTTCTATAGGAATAGTTGACCATGTGCCTTAATTATATGAGCTGTAGCATTTGCAACTGTATTGAGACTCCTAAAATTAATCCCCTCTCCCGTTACTTTCCACTAGCATTTTAAGAGTCCGCTTCCCGACCACTGGGTCTTTCCTATACACCACATTACGAGAGGGTAACTCTTGAGGATGAGTGTACCGAAATATGCAAATTTCAAATGAGATTTTATGAAGTGTCACCAAACCCATTGTTCTAAAATGATATACAGCTGAGTGTGGCGAGACTAGACAAGTGTGTGTTAATTTACGAGAAAAAAAAATTATAATTACTAATAGTACACAATCGAACATTTCATATCGAGGGTTTGTAATAATAATAATAATTATTGTTGATCATGTTTCTTGCAGTACAAGGATATTCCATATAATCCAACAATGACTAGGATAAATAGGGACATTGCAGAAACTAACTTTTGTGTTGTAAAGACATTAAATATTATTAAAAACAACTGTTTATAAATGAGCCTAAGTATTTGCTTAAAGTTTTGTTTAATCAGATTTAATACAAATTATGTAGAATTAATAAGGGCTCATTTAAAGAACATAGGAGACGTCCGGTTCAGTTCTTAAGTAAATACCAAGAAGCGTATCGCAACATTGCTGCTCAAAGGTTGGAGGACTATTATCCCTATTAAGTGTGATGGTTGCTCGAGTAAAGAAAACAAGGATTTTAATTATCTCTGTATGTTTTTATGTCTGCAGTGTCCTTGCTATAATTCTTACCTTGTGGGGAAGGATTGAGGTTTATTATCTGGATTGGGTCCACAGTTGGGGTTAATCATCAACTAGTATTTTTGTAAAATGTCTCCTTAATTATGCGAATCTTTGTTGACAAGAATGTGAGGGAGGTTATAGTGTGGATCTCTGGCTGGAGGTAGAAATATGCCCTAACTTCATAAATTCCCATGTACATATTTGCACATTATTGTAAAAGACTGGATTCAAGGGATTTGACAATATACAGTAGTAGAGGGCACTACGGAATACATAGACTGTAGGAGCTGAAATCATGAGAGGAGTCAAAATGATTCTTGTAATAATTCAGAATTGTACAGAGGCACGGAGAGAGGTTATGGTAACGCTGCTGAAAGAAACACCAGAGTATCATCCTTAGAGTATAAGAAGAAGAGGTTCATTGTTGTGTCCTTACAACGGACTGGCATTGACTGACCTGAAAATCTGTCCATTTGGAAAAGTTAGGCCAGGAAACGTGGATGATTATTACTCTAAGTGTGTACTTTTGGATTGTGGTGACTGCTTGTGGTGAGTTGGTTATTATGTTTGATGAGATATAGTTAGGAAAGTGTGATGATATATACTGGAGTGGAGCAGACTTTTCTTGCCTGACAGAGGGGCTATGGCTAGAGGACTGCTATGAATTACTTACCTGTAAGGTTTAGTATGAGTTGTTGGCGATTAGAAGGTTTATGAATTACATGATATTAAGGTTGACTGTGGTGTTATCCACTGTTGTGGTGTGTCCTGCAGGAGTAACATAGTATTAAGTCGTACCATTAGCCATGGATAGGCAGGCTGACTGATGCTTAGTATGATTGTGACTTGAAGAATATCCTTGGCAGATTGGGAAGATGATCCACATAGATTATTTAATTTTTATTGTTGGCAGCGATGGCCGTATCAGCACACGATAGTCCGCATGTATTAAACGGATCCGTGAGCAGCATGTTTATCATGAGACTTACCCATCCACTTCTTTTTTGCTAACTGTAAAAAATGGTATTTATTAATTACCAATTTTATTTTATTGCATTGTGAAGTTGGGATTCGGAAAGCGTTAAGTGATAATGATCAAATCAAAATGTTTTCTAATTGTGAGTTTGGGCATGGCCTCAGGAACAATTAGCGGGCTACGTGATGGGATGAGGAGAATATGTCAGAAGTTTATGATTCCGTAAGAGTTACACCTGTTAATTATTTCGGTTTAAACTTGTTTTTTTTTCCTATCACAGATTGCTGCAGGGGACTCAAATAACAAAGCTGGATCACCCAACAGTATCATTCCTGACCAAATTGCTATGGCAGCGGAGCATAGGATAGGAATTCACGGACCGCCCAATGTTTACGGGCCACCACCTCCAGGATTCAATGGTCCACCTCCACCACCTCAAGCTTATGGAGGTCCCGGAGGACCTGGTCCAGCTGGTCCAGGCCCTGCTCAAGGAGGTCCTGTTGATGAAGCCTGGCCTCTACAAACTCAGCATGACATGCCTCAAATTAAAACTCTCCAAGTTCAGTGTGAGAAGTCTCATATGAGAGTAAATATCGTATTTGATCGTCCCTTCTATGGAATGATCTTCTCCAAGGGACACTACTCGGATCCACACTGTGTCCATCTCGCTCCTGGCTCTGGTCACTTGGACGCTACCTTTGACATTTACTTGAATGCTTGCGGGATGACTTCTAGTGCTAATGCTAATGGGATCTATGGCCCAGCCCCATCTGGAACTTTCGTCGAGAATACAATCATCGTCCAATATGATCCTTTAGTTCAGGAGGTTTGGGATCAAGCTAGAAAACTCCGTTGCACTTGGTATGACTTCTACGAGAAGTCCGTCACTTTCAGACCATTCCAAGTTGATATGTTGCACGCCGTGACTGCTAACTTCTTAGGGGACAATCTTCAATGCTGGATGCAAATTCAAGTATGTGCTAATAAGATTTAAAAATTCTTATATTAAAACTTGTTTCATGTAATTATGTGCTGTCCTTTACTGTTTACAATCATTTCTAAAATATTCTTATATCTTTAAATAAATAAAAATCCTTAATTCGGTCTTTCAGGTCGGCAAAGGTCCCTGGGCTTCAGAGGTATCAGGGATTGTGAAGATTGGACAGACTATGACGATGGTGCTTGCTATTAAAGATGATGAGAATAAGTTTGACATGTTGGTAAGGAACTGTGTCGCTCATGACGGGAAACGTGCTCCAATTCAACTCGTTGATGCGTACGGATGCGTCACTAGACCAAAGATTATGTCCAGATTCCACAAGATCAAAAACTTTGGAGCTTCTGCCTCTGTTGTGTCTTACGCCTATTTCCAAGCTTTCAAGTTCCCTGACTCCATGAACGTCCATTTCCAATGTGTCATCCAAGTTTGCAGGTACCAATGCCCAGAGCCTAAATGCGGTGGGGAAGAAATCTACGGACCTCCAGGACCCGGTGGTATTCCAGCCCTTCCTCACGGTGGTGGTATTCCTGGTAAGCTAACACTGAAAATAATAAAAATATAAAAATTTCCCTTACGGTTTAAGGGGCATTACTCAAATTTATCCTCCTAATGGAGAACACATCAGGACTAAATAATTATTTGAAATAAACGTGCCAAATGTAACATTATTACTATCACAGATCCTCGCATTCCCCACGGAGCCTATTCAGAGAATTCCGAAGTGGTCTCAGGAGCCCCAAGTCAAAAACAACAACCCACATCATCCGAGAACGACCAAGAACCACATGTTGCCCAAAGCGCGCCCAAACCCCAACAGCAACCCGCACCTCAAAACCTCCAACCTCACCCACAAAACCACGGTCCTCCACAACCACCAGCAGGCTTCAACAAGCCCATGTTGGTTCCTGGACCCATGCCCGGAAAGCCCAGTCATGTTATGCTCCCTCCTATGCCACATGCCAGCTATGCCAACGTCAAGCGAGAGGGAACCATTGTTGACGGAGATAATGAGGATGAGGATGAAGAACCCACATATTCTGCCCTTGGAGGACGACCCAGGTCCGTGGACTTCGATAAGGACGAGCGTCAACGACAGAGATCCAGGCGTAGCGCGGATGAGGATCACCACAGTTTCGTTGTTCACCTTAGTACCCACCGTGTTTACAAGCGTGAAACCCAAGAAATGGTAGATATTGACACCACCAGAGTCATTCAGGTAAGATTTTCTGGGCAATTAACCCCTATATCTGAGTTGATTTGAGCTGGACATGTCAATGGATTTAAGTATGCAAAGCCGTTAGTAATGCAAATCTTTTTTATCGGTCAGGTGGTTGCCCCAGGAGATGTTGCCTTCAGTTTAGGTGGACAACCTAACTCCTCGGAGTCTGTTGTTGTGGAAAGTACTACCCGATCGGACGTTGATGGAATTTGTATGTCGGTGTCTTCATTCGTAGGAGGACTCGTGATGCTTCTCCTATTGTTGGTTGTTGCGTCCTTGGTAGCAGCCTTTCTGTTCGTCCGTGTACGCTCAATCCATAGAAAAACCGCGGTGTTTACCAGTGGCTTCGATAACCCCGAATATATCAAACAAGCCTCCAGTTAATTAAACTAAATGGTGTCTAACTTATTTAAATTGTTATAAAAAGACTAGCGAATTGGAAATATTTTTTTACATTGGTCCTCGGTTATAAAATTAGTATTTCAACTATTTTTGTGCGTGACAAATTGTTTGTTTCCCGCTATTCCCCGCAAAAAAAGTATAACAAAATAGACTTGACAAAAACAGAAAAAGTGTGCATTACAGAAGATATCCGTCATCGAATGAGCTTTTTTGGTTTTTTTTTTACAAGAAAAACTTTTTAAGAAGTTAAATTTTAAGTTTCAATCCACGCATTTTAAAGTACCCAGTTTCACAACGTAATTTACCGGAATACTGTAGGAATCAGTTTGTCGTGCAAGGGAAGGAGGGGTCATCACCTTTAAAAATAATGATTCATTTTGTGTACTATAGCTAGAAAAAAAATCTGAAGATGGAATCATATGCATATATATCGAGTGCTAGTTTTTCAGAGTTTTGGTTGTTGATCTAAAATTTTGAAAATCGTTTTTAAAATCAATAATTAAAAATTTTCCTTTAAACTTGCGTTCAGCACACGCACCATATTATTGTTATGGGTTTGATGCAATCTTTTAAATCCTTGTTTTTTTTACAGGTCTGCCCGTGTATTTGTTTTAATATGTGTGGGGGAAAAAATTAAGAGTTTTATTATTATTTTTTTGTTTCTCAAATGTACTTAATTAATTCCGTGTAGTAGACTCTATCCTAGGCCCTAGGTAATATCCTTTATATATTTAATTGGGGAATCTGGAGTTTTACATGACTGCTAGGTTAAGTTTATGAAATAGCTCATGTTGACATTTAGGACCTAAAATATTTTTTTAGGGAACTATATATGTCATCCAATCTACGAGGCGAATTTATAGGCGATTTATGAATATAGTTTTTAACCTGTCAGAGTTTTGTTATTGATTCCGCACAGATTTGTGTGCATTATTACTATGCACTGTTATTTGTTTAACATTTATTGTATTTCGTCCCCAGCTCCATGTGTGCAGGTCAAATGTATCAAAATGTACAGTGATTCCTATTTTAATGACTGGGCTTTCCTCATTGCGCATTTCTGCTTTAATTTTACGCTGTTATCTTTGCCTGGAATCGCTGTACATCCGCATATAAAAAAACACACATGTAAATTTTATTTTGTATAACGAACGAACCTATAAGTATAGAAATGTTCACGCACACCCTTTTGCCCCACGTCATCATCTACTTACTTGTAACCTTCGACCAGGACGGAGGAGATGACAGGAGGGAGTTAAAAAAATGCAACTTTAATTTTTAATATGAAGCTTGTGAATGAATATTTTAACCTCAGCGGTTTATAAGCTACTTTAACAATATCCTACTAAGATTAATCCTTATCCTTTAGTTTAAATTCTCATGTTAGCACATAGCATGAGACCAAGGGGAGTGTGAGTGGGTTTTAATTTATTTGTACATTTTCCAGACCTAAATCATTTCCGAGTTGATATACGTCTATCATGCACATCATCTAAAATAACTCCGTAAAATAAATGCAAGGGAATTATCTTTGTGTACTTAATTGTAGAATGTAAAGTAAACTACTACTAATTGTACGTTGTGAATGTGTCAGTGTGCTACAGTTGTGCTAAATATTATTATTATATTTTGTAAAGCTAGACTTATTTTCCATATTAAACCATTTTACACACGTTGAGTTGAAATCCCTGAACGTTCATTTATTTCTTATTCATTTCTCATTCAATTCATTAATATTGCACCCCCTTCCTCTATTCATTCAAAAATCATGGAGCTTTCTAAGGACCCTTTGAATATTCATTTTAGTATGAATTTTTAAAAAAATTCTTATGCAAATGTTTATACAAGGCTGGAATTTTATTGTTGAGGCAAAATAATTGTGCAAATGAAAGAATATATTAAAAATAATAAAAAATAAATAAATGCTGAAATAAGCCCGTCAGAGCATGGATGCAAATGAAATGAAAAATGCATTTTTTCAAACAGTTCCATATTGAAGTTTGCAGTTTGTGGGTTTTACAATTCGTAACGTTTGAATTTATTTGTGAAGGTGGGAAAGTAGTGATAGGGTTGAGAAAGAAGCCTATGAGGGAAAAATGTGCATATTTTATTATTCATACAGGAAATTAAATAGTTGTTGATTGTCAAGGTTGACGGGAGAAAAATGTGAAGAGAAAATTCACAGACTCCGTAAAAGTGCACTTCCAATGTGTCATCCAAGTGTGGGGGTACCATACCATGAATTTAAATTTGAAGATATTTATGGGTCTTCTGGATCAAATGGGCTATCAACACTTCCACTTGTCGGCATCCCTGGGAAGTTAAAACTCGCACTTAGTTCAGCACCTTCAAAGATCATCAACTATAGATTGGTCCAATGCAAGGTCATTGCCCGGACATTTAATTATAGTAACTTTAGAATAAAACAAATCAGGAATATTTCCAAACATTCTGGCAACCCATGTTTTTATGAGACCCTCGCCCACCCCTCGAGGATCTCTACAAGAGGTAATTCATATCCAAAGTACGAAGGACATTAACCCTGACTGGAGGTTAAAAAGTGTCCATGAGGAGTACATCACCAAATTAATACATCATTTGGATATTATTGATGAATTATGGGTGGACGTCCAAGCTGCGTGAACTTCCTTCAGGATGAGCTAACTAATCGTCAGTAGTCCGTAAAACCAGCGTGATGAGAGTAAATAGCTCCTTCCTTTCTCATCTCAGAATTAGATGTTACCATTTTTAAAAGTTATGGGAGAAAAACAAGGGAAATAGAAACTTGGTTTTAAAATAAAGTACATACATATATACATTACAAGCCAAATCGGATTAATGGATTTACGAATTTGGTACTGTACAGATGGGTTGTGTCAGTTGTTTATTTTTTGTATGACATACAAACTTATTACTCACTCCTGAGCACCCGCTTCATACTCTCAATACTGAGTACTCAAAATTAGGCAAACTTAAATTGTGTGAGTGTGCTAAATATGTATTAAGGTAGATACGTCATGTGTCTTAAGTAGCTGCACTTGTGCGCTGCATATTAATACATAAATGGATTTACAAACAAGGTGTAAATCGTACCACTCCATATCAGTCATCAGTGTCATTATCAAGTTATTTATGGCAGCCTTTTCTATTAAATGTCCTTTATGGATTTCTTTCCCCTATTATATTTGTGCTTTGAGGTTTGTAGCTTTCACATAGAGAATACATTGTAGCTACCTATATGTATGAAGGTAATCCAGGTTTGTGATTAGTGCAGCAGTTGAGTTAGCTCAAATAAATCAAAACCGATATCAATAAAAATTTCCAATGCCAATAGCAATCGAGGGGGGGGGCGGTGGAGTAACTGATATATTGTGTCAGACTGTTTTCTGTTAACAGGTTCACTTTATCGATCCCTTTCAGAGACACAGGTACCTGGATTTTGCTCATGGCCATCATACCAGGTTCAATATTATTTTCGGGAAAAGGCATATCATTGATCATGTAAATGTGGGAATACTGGAGGTACGTAATTAACTTGTTGTGTTGACCCAAGTGCATAATAATGCATTTCTATAATCCCTCTTATTTGTGTCCTCAATGCTGCGACGAGTCTCCAGTCGTATGTGGAATTTCAGAGACTATTAATGTACGAATTGCAAAAATTATGAACACCACCTCATCAAGGTTTCAGGGAGTGTCAATCCATAAAATGAATCCGAATTTCGTTGATGGAATGACAATGTCATACAAACTGGTAAAAACACTCGTAAATCAAGCTGTAATCGAGCTGTGAAGAAAGCGTGGGAATTTTGCAAGAGCTGTGGTGACCAAGGCCTAAATTCCAAAGGATTATTTATCTGAGGTAGATCGTGTCACAATTAAATTTAATCTTATGGGTGACTAAAGGTAATTACAGCAACTAGCAATTATATTTTAATTCCTAGTGTTTTTTCAAAAAATCAGCAGAGAAATATGATCGTGCGCAGAATTTGTTTCGAGCGTGTAATAATTATCGATCATACCAAAGTTTCTCGGGACGGGAGTCGTGAATGGTCAATTTCTTCAAATATTCTAAATTTCTAAAATAGTAACTAATTATCTGTCCAACTTGACAATAATTACTAGTTGATTTTCCTAAATTTAGGCTTTTGTTAAACTTGTACCATACATCCACCAATATGACTGGAACGCTGCGTGTAACGTTGTAAATATTTAGTAAATTATATAACGATGAAACGTTTACAAACGCGATCACTCTAGTCATTAAAACCTAACACAATTCCCTAATTTTTCTAAAACTGTGTAATTTCTGACGATTGAATCAAGCTTATATGTACGTAAATTGAACCTATTTTTAGGAGATCGCCTATTGAATTTATCACTCAAGTCATATGCCCAGTAAAATTATTATCGTGAATTACTCCCTATGGTTAAAAATTTTGGGAGTCCGGAGCCCAGGTATTATTGATTAACTATACACATCCGTTATTATTCTGGAAATTCCGACGTTCCGTCCCATCTTTGAGGAGCTACTTCTGAAATCCACTGTCGAGTTGTCCAAGTCCTACATTTCTATTAGGGAGCCTACTGTGACTGTTATAACTGGAGGAAAGATGCTGTCCCGACGCTTTGTGCAACTTCTGGGGCAACTGCTAATAAATTCAATCCGACTCCAGTGCATACCCTACATCTTCAACAAGGATAAATTCCAGCTAAAAATGAGGAAATCCAAATCAATTTTCTACTACTTGGTTAATCTCAACGCATTAATTCAAACGTTAATCATCATCGTGCAGTACTTTGCTACGAAAAAGAGTCAATCTGTCAACTCATCCTTTATGCACTTGTTCCGGGTCATTTGTAACTCGACAGGGGCAGTTCTTCAGTTACAAATATTAATTAATCCAAATAGTATTAAAATATTTGTCAACTCCTTATTCTACTATACTATCAATTTTTCAGGTTTGTACAACAAAAATACCAAAATATTTCCTAAAATATCTCCCTTCCATATTTGCTGAAATTTCTATGATTCCCTCATCCTTACTGTTTCTTGTTTTGTATTCAATTTATGAATTATTTTTTTTAGGACGGTACAAACTTCCCCAGAAAGTGCAAAAAGGTCTGAAATTGGATATCCTCTTAAAAGTCCTCTACAGATTTGCTTTCTTTTATAGCGTCCTAATCCCTATTGCAATTTTCAAGAATCCCACTTCGCCCCGGTACTCCTACTCCCTGTTTTACAAGCTCTGCAAAAATCGTCTCTTCACACCATGTTTTGTCCTAATGGAGATTCTCTACGCCCTATTTTCCTGGCATATAATCCTCTTCAATATTTTTATCTTCCTGGCCTACATCTTTGCCACGCTGCGACTTCTCGAAGCAGCTTTGTAAGTACCACTCTTGGGGATAAAATTCTTTTAAATTGTCAATTTAAAAAATCAAAGGAAGTATCCTATTTTGCTGATTGGGATTTAAAAATGTAAGATAGCCCACAGCAGTATTTATTACTGGGTCTGCTTTCCTCCCCAGGGTTGGAGAAATACAGAGGAGGGGTTGTGAGTCCGAGGAGAAATTAAGAGCTTCCGAACTCTTCAAAATTTATCGTTCCATGCAAATTCTTAATAATGAGCTACTGACAGTGATGTCTCCAGTCTCACTCCCAACCGTCAAGCTGGCTTGTATTGGGATTCCAATAACTCTCAATTTCATGTCCATCCGACTCCAGGATGCTGTCCCAGGGGCGGGTTACATGGTCATTTTAGTTTTCAGCTCTATCGGAATGATCTTCACTCTGTCCTGCTGGCCCACGGCTGCCAGTGTTAATTCATTGTCTGTCAAACTGATTGGGAAATATGGGTTTTCCAAACGGGAGAAGAACACACTGTGGCCCCTTCGAGTCAGATTCAGTTGTTTTAATCTCACTCGGTTCACCAGCATAAAAGTTTTTGGTTTTGTAGTGTACTGGACCATGAAAATTTTACTGCTATTTCCCAGTTGATTGTGAGGGGGGAAGGTGTTTTTTTAATTAAAAAAAAACAAAAATCTAAAAATATTCTTCACAAAAAATTGCATGGTGGACAAAAACAAAATCTGTAGGATGATTTGTTCGGTTTAACAATTTTATTATTCTTGTTTTGAATTAATATAATTTTCTCTACTTTAACAATAATGTACTTCCTAAAGTCCTACAATGGCTGGGCGAAATATATAGTTTACTAAATAAATCAGTCCAATAATTTCTCGTCTCGATTTTTTTTAGGTTACGGTAACGTGTGGATTCATTTTTTAAGTTTTTTTTTGGTTTGGCGTAAACTATATAGATAATTACGTATATAGAGACTATATATTGTATATTGCAAATATGTTCTGATTCGAAACAGTGAATATGTTCTGAAAAATTAATCTTAATATAAATTGGCACACAAAATCACATCGTGAAAATGACTGACTCGAAAAAAGAAAGCAAAGGGAGAAAAAAATTTTTTTTTAGTGGCAGATCCACAAATAGTGTAGAATGATAGGTCGCTTGACTGACAAGATTCAGCGATGACAGAATTTAAATAGTGATTAGTGGTCACACAAACAAAACAACAAAAAAATAATTAACAATAATAATTAGTTCATTTCTGTTAAACAAATTTGAGGTTGATAGAGGTCATTCATAAAGATTTGTATAGCGGTCTCTCTGTCGTCAACCTTATAGTTTTATGGGTTACATAATATTGTGTAGAAAAAAGTAAGTTATTCTTGTAACAAGGTTAATACAGTCAATGCATTTATATATTCGTTGTTGACACGTCTAAATAAATCAAGTGAATTTGAATTTGGGGTATCAACGTAATAATATCAACCACTTCTTCTGTTCATTAGGTAAATGAAGTGGGAATTTTTTTTTTGTATAGTGTGAATTATTATATAGTAATAATCTGTATTTTTTTTTTCTCATCGTGGTATAATTTTATAGGGGAGCAGAAGGGCGCCCATAGCGATGACCAACACCAGTGCACAGCCTAAAGTGAGTCCGTAACCGATACTCGGAATATTACTAGATTTGTTAGTATTAGGGGTCTGTTTCTGTTCTCCATTGACTGTCTTCTGAGTCATGGCTTGCTCACGCTTTTTTTTCGATCCTATATTTTAATTATGAAATCGGTGGATTGGTTCAAAAACATATATATATTTTTGTAATGGGTATATATAAGTTTGAGATTTTTTTTTAAAATAATGACAGAAATCGGATGAATAGATTTTCTTTCGTCAAGGCAGCACATAGTAGATAATAGAAATGATAGGAAGAAGACAGACATGAGTTGAAGCAGACGTATAATGTTCAAGGGACCAAAAGACGATCAGCAAATATTTTGAGGAATCGCAACACCACCGTTAACCACACCACACCAACACAGCAAAGGAGTAGTAGGCGGGTAGCCAGTATTTTCAGGATTGTTAGCAAAGCATGCAAAAAAACACAAGGAAATACACACGTTGATAAGAATGTAATAATTATTCTTCTTAATTACTCTCATATTATTTGTATCTACTTTGATTATCATAAGCTCATGAAACTACTGTTTGATTCACTGGTGTTATTGTGTTATTGTCATGGATTGTCATGTTTCGATTGCTACAATAATTTGACTTGAAAGTGTTGAAACTTAGTATAAGGCATGTTTTATGTGTAGATATATAGGCGTATTATTTCACAGCTTTGAATTTACTTTTTACCTTTTCCTTTGCCTCGCGGAGGAGCCTTTGGTTGTTGCTGTGGTTGCTGAGGTACAGGAGCCGGTTCTTGCTTCGATGGCGCAGCCGCTGAAGCTTGAGCAGCAGCAGATGCTTTGGCAGCAGCCTCTTCAGCAGCTTTAGCAGCTGCCAGCGCGGCGGCGGCTGCAGCAGCTCGCTGTTTCTCTTCTTCGAGCTTCTGTTCAGCGATAAGTTTCTGCTCGGCTAACTTCTTTTCAATTGCTTGCCGCTCTTGAGCTAAAAGTTCCTCTTCAATCTCATCAGCAGATTTTTGGGGTGGTGCCGGAGCTGCTTGTTTGACTTCTTTTGCAGGAGGGGCGGCTGGGGCAGCTTGCTTTTGAGCAGCCGCTTTTTGAGGAATAATGATGGGTTCCACCACTGGAACTGGTTCCGGTTGAGATTCTTGGGCAACTGGTGCTGCTGGAGCAGGAGTTGCTACAGGTTCGGGAGCAGGAGTTGCTGCTGGTTCAGGAGCAGGAGCTGCTGCTGGTTCTGAAGCTGGTGTTGCTACTGGCTCTGGAGCAGGAGTTGCTGCTGGTTCTGGAGCAGGAGTTGCTGCTGGTTCAGGAGCAGGAGTTGCTTCTGGAGCTGGTGTTACCGCTGGTACAGCAGCAGGTTCAGCAACTGGTGCAGGTTCAGCAGCAGGAGCTGCTGCTAGTTCAGGAGCAGCTGGTGCGGCGGCAGGTTCAGCAGCAGGAGTTGCTGCTGGTTCAGGAGCAGCTGGTGCGGCGGCAGGTTCAGCAGCAGGAGTTGCGGCTGGTTCTGGAGCAGCTGGTGCGGCGGCAGGTTCAGCAGCAGGAGTTGCGGCTGGTTCTGGAGCAGGAGTTGCAGCAGGTTCAGCAGCAGGAGTTGCTGCTGGTTCAGGAGCAGCTGGTGCGGCGGCAGGTTCAGCAGCAGGAGTTGCCGCTGGTTCTGAAGCAGGAGTTGCAGCAGGTTCTGGCGTTGGTTCTGGTACTGAAGGAGCAGCTGCAGTTTCAGAAGCAGCAGCAGCTGATTGAACCGGCTCTACAACAGGTTCGGGAGCCGGAGTTGCTGCTGCTGGTTCTGGAGCAGGAGTTTCTCCAGCTGCGGGTACAGACTCTGGGGCTGGAACAGCCACAGGTTCTGCCTCGGACTGTACAGCAGGAGTTGCCTCTACAGACGCTGGTGCTGGTTCGGCAGCCGCTACTGGCTCAGGAGCAGGGACTGCTTCCGGTTGAGCTTGTGGCTCTGGAGCTGGAGCAGCTGCAGCTTCTGGCACTGGTGTTTCCTTAGGTGGTGAAGTTCTTGGGGATTTTTTTGTTGATTTCGCTGGAGAAGGTGATTTGGAACGCGGTTTTGGTTCGACGCCTGAAATGTTAATTTTATAAATATGGACGCAAAATTAGTAAAGCAGACAGGGTATTTACATGGGAACGCCGGTTATTGACAAGTATGTATTTATATGAAATATTTGTCAAGTTAAAACTACATCTTACTTGCTTGAGCCAACGAAGCCTGAATCTTTTTCAAGATATTATCGAATGAGTCTTTGCCCAAATAGTCAATTCTTCCCTGTTCCCAAGCTGACTTTCTCATTGCATCTTCAATTTGCAATTGCTCCCCCGTTTTCTCGCCTACCAAGGACATTTTAGCGTAAGCTCCCGCCAACCCTTTCTATAAATTAAAACGAACTTTTAGCCCCAACTCAAAAGTATGAACACGGAAACGATTAGTGGTACACTCAGAAACACATACATACATAGATATATAGTCACAAATACACCATATTTACATGTCTGCGTCGGTCAACTGCTCTCAAACGGCTAAATAGTTACTCAGGAACACCCACAAACAACAACTACACTTTAGGGTAACGAGACATCATCTGAACAATGACTGGTATCATACCAAAAGAGTCAAGCCTAACCTTACTGGTTCTTGAGCAGAACCTTTTCCCAGCTCCCTTTCGGCAATTGTCCGACGCATCTTATTTTTCACACATAATTACATGTTAGCAACAGAGAAAATGTTTGTGTTACACGCACAACGCAGGAAAGCCACTTGAGATATTATATTGCAGTGCAGTTAACGAAAGCTATTCCACATACTTTCCACTCAATTCCCAATTTTATGTATGTAATGACAGGAAGAAAGGAATTTTAATGAAATGAGAGGTTGACAGGCAAAATGTGTGTGTATGTAAATGCAGCAACAAGAATACAAGCCACAATGCTACCCAATCATATATCTAATTACCCGTGGATCCAATTTTCCGTATAGATTTCAAAAATAGAAAAGTCTGTCAAGACGGAGGAGACAACATGCGAAGAGAGATAAAATGGACACCCCACCCCAATGTTTGACTGACTGTTGAAAATGAAAGCATGTTTGGATACGCCACACTCAGTGTTTCTTGTAGTTTGGACATGATTTTTTTTTTTTTGGACATGAAATTTTTTTAAAAAATATTTACAGAAAAGCATTTTCCCCCTGGACCCAAAGAGAAGACTTACAGTGTTACTACTAGTGTCAGACGGAACTGTGTCAAGGCTTGCTCCCAGATTGGTAGCAACAACGGAAGGTGCCGGGACTTCATAATGGACAGAAGGACTTAGACTAGATTGGGATGGATGAGGCTCATTTGAACTGTTTTCTTGTTGATGTGATTGAGCAAATACATTTTGATTTACATAATCGGGAGTTGCGGTATAACTTGAGATATCAGGCTGGGATTGAGCAGTGTGAGAAGAAGAGCTACTGTACGAATTTTCATGGTATTGAGCATGAGGTGGGGGAGGGGGAGGAAAGTATTCTTGATGATTGTGCACAGGTGGGGGAGGGAAATATTCTTGATGGTTGTGCACGGGTGGGGGCTGGGCATGATCTTGAGAGTAGTGCACAGGTGGTCGGGGAGGATAGTCATGGAACTGCTGATGAGTGTGCACAGGCGGGGGAGGATAATTATTAGACTCTTGATGAGGGTGCACAGGCGGGGGAGGAGTACTCTGTTGCTGTATTTGCATTTGAACATTTTCAGGTGGGAATCTTTGTATGGCAATGTGCAGTTGGCTCAAATCAAGAGGAGGATAACCCAAACCAGACGGATAGGAATATTGAGAATCGGTAGGATAGTGCATTGGTGCCGTGATTATTTGTGCATAAGATGAGTGTACCTGCTCCACCTCCGTGGCACTTTCCCCCTGTCACCCAGTACCAAAATTCCAAAATTTTCCAAAACAACAAAAAACCAAAAAAAAAAATATTCCAACAAGATTCCAAAATTCAAAAGTCAATAAACACTATATGATATTAGGTAAGAGAAAAATAGTAATACTCAAGAACAACGACAATCGTCATCAAAAACAAGAAGTTACGGATTAATTCAAACAACAGATCTAAAAAATATTAGTTACAGTTGCAAAATGCTAAAAATTTTCAAACTTGTTGCAACACTGTTGCATCTATGTATAGACCATACAGAATTTCTACCTTACCATTTCTGGTGTTAGTCTGGGATGTACATCAGTACGGAAAATATTCCACCATGATTGAAGTAAATCCTATCAACACAATAGACATCATTTATCAATTTCAATCCTCATGAGATCCCCGGGTCCGGAGCAATACTCCAAAAATCCAAATCCTACCTGTAAATGTTCTTGGCCTGATTCGGGTTGTACGAGTCCAGTGGAACTGTCAAAAAATTGAAGCCATGGTTTGGAGGGTCCGATAAAATGGGCGATCTTTACATTTTGTCCAAATCTATAAAAAATTCCACGAACCGACCTCATAAATAAATACTTGTCCATACATTTAAGTCTAAGTCATTTACTCCTACAAAAAAATCAATAGATACTGGAAACACTTTATCATCCAAAACGTGTAAATATTCTGAATGTAAATTTCTTCATCTATGTACATATGTACAAATGTAGAAATAGTAAAAAGCAGATTTGACGCACACTTTATAAGCAGGTAAGTAAGAATAAGTAGCAGTTGCCACCATGTTATAAATGAATGGAAGATGCCTTCCAATGTCAGAGGTAGACCAGTCACTAAAGTATAGATTCAATAAGCCTTGATCTCCACCTGAAAATACGAAAGCAAAAAATTACATCTCAATTTTTGAAAAATCTTTTGAAAGAATCCGAATCCCTCAAAAATAAGGAGTCCCACCATCAAAAGATCCTTTTTCGACAGCGAATGTCAATAATTTAGCATAAGTGTCCAAGGAGGGTGTAAAGACAAACACTCCAGAATTAAAACAATCCGGCCATCCAGAATCGGGGGCTGCAGAGAATTCATCCCTGTTGAAGAGCTCATCGCTATTAGCCAGGACCTGAGTAGCATAGAATTGGAAATACAAATAAATTCCAACATAATCATCCAACATTATTCCAGAGTGTACGCGCTGCGTAATTTGTAAGCATGAGTTCCCAGTCAAACAAGCTTAGTGAGTATGTTTACTAGTTAATCCGTTCCTTGATTATCGAGTTTGTCTGTGTGACAGCCAGGAAAAAAAATATTTATAAGTACTAATTTATGTTTGACTTGCAATTTAGCAAGTGCTCCACAAGGACAGACCTCACAAATAACGCAAATATTTGAGCTATCAGGATTATGCAATTCAATCAACTCTTTATACCTCTATAGAGCAATGCTTTTTCAAGAGCACCACTTTTAGCTCCAAGAGGAGCAACACCTACCGAAATGTTTTCCCTTCATTACATCAACTCACACAGTTATAGCCATTGCTCTTATCTCAAGTCCAGCCTAATCTGTAGGTAAAGAGTGACGAGGTAGGTTCCATAATCAAGTCATTACCTCACAAACATCCCATTTATCTAGAATTTGATGGCTCAATTATAATTCTTTTAATGTCTTAAGATTTCCCAGATTAGATGCATGCGACCAGCTTGGGGAGCTCATCTTGTGTGTGTGAACTAAACTCCAGACACAAAATGGCATCTGTACCTACATACACGTTCTCATGTTCAGACGTCAACGTACATTCCACTCTACTCTCCCAAGACGTGTCCACACACGTACACCGAACCCACACATGCCATACACTCTTGGATTGAGATTACAACAACAAAGCCTACACTAAAAGCTCCTATGTAAATTGCATGGATGCATCCAATGCAAATACCAGCCCCAGCCCCAGCCCCAGCGGTGAGGCAAAGTAAAGAGAGATAAAAAAAAATTTGAGCGTACCAAAGTATCCGCATCTAGAAAGACACACTTCTCATACT
The DNA here is from genome assembly GCA_947179485.1 of Allacma fusca. NCBI lineage: Eukaryota > Metazoa > Arthropoda > Collembola > Symphypleona > Sminthuridae > Allacma > Allacma fusca. Next base: position 26,970,095 of record OX359250.1, read on the forward strand.
GAGTCAGCCTCCAACAATGCAGTTTTGTAAATGTTATTCCCAATTCAGGTCTCGTGAGTAGAGCCAAGTTAGCTGCATCCTCAGAGTCAAGAACATTGACCTCTGAAACTTCATTAAAAGTTTGCTCCAAAACTCCTCTGCAAAAATAAAAGACGAAGATTCCTATCAAACCTGAAGAGACCACATCCGATGTCTATTGGCTCTGCCCGAGAGAATCTTTTCAGGAGGAGTCAAGCAGGGAGGAAATATTGAACAGCATTTATTAATTTCCATACCTCATAGCACTAGAAACACCGGGCGTAATCATCACAACTAATCTCCCCACCGTGTTGACTCTCTTGAGAGAGTTGGCAAGGACGCACGCTCCCAAAGCATACGAATCGTTCGTCGCCAGAGTCACCCATGCTTTTCCGCCGTCTGTTAAAAAAAAAAAAAGAGGAAAAAATTCAATATTTCATATTACTGGAATTTCATATCATCACTTTATTCTTCCCTCATCTCAACTTTCAACCACGTATCAGAAACAAACAGGCTATTTGAATGTGTGTAAAAGTCCACACTTCTTTCCTTCAACACATGAACCAAACCTTCAACAAACTGGTTTCTCCACATTGTCATCCACCAGTGTACTTATACTTTCAAGTACGGCACATCCATACAATCCTACCATTAAACAATGTCACAATGAAAGGAACAACCCCCCCAAAAAAAAGGTTACTCACACTCCTCCAAAGCTCCCTATGGAACTGCATACATGTTTTTTTTTAACTTCAATATCTATTTCAACATCTTCCCCGCTGTCTTACCCTACCCCTACCATGTACTACCATACAATGACAGAAAAGTTCTAAACAAGATATTAGCTGGAAAGCACGTCTGGGAAAATGCTCAACGTCTCATCCTGTGCCTCTCCATCCTTCCATGAACTAGTACTCAATAGTGAAAATCTTGATACTATTATCCAATTCATTCCCCACTCGCTCCTGTTCATTTCCACTCTACAAGTAAATATCTCCTCTCCATTTCCTTTGACAAAACCACTCAATAAGTGACTCCCCAGAAATTATGCGTGTACATTCAAATTATGCAAGATACTAGGAGATAGTGTATACTGCGCATTTGAATTACTCAACGCATAAAAGATGTTGATGGTCCGACGTACATACGTATCTATCCCTACTCAGTAAGTAAGATCAGAAAAACCGGCATTTTTATGTCTGTCATAAGAAGTGTTCCATCCCTATACATTTTTATCTCAAAGTACTGTAGCTGTTTGAGGACGTTTAAAAACTAGGGCTATAGCAGGGGGAGCACTTCGACAATTGCCCCATAATTATTATTGCCAATAGAACTCGAGACAGTCGAAGGCGTCGTAAAGCTCATGTAATTATAGATGCTGGTGTAATGTACAGTAAGCATTAATCTAGGAGTGAGAGGGTAATAAGAGTTGTTTACTCCAGCGAAAACAATAATTTAATATTTTTGTTCAAAAATACAACCGAAAGGCTGACGAGTTGACTCAGTTTCCACTACTACAGTACTACAACTACTACTACTACTACTTTTGGCTCAAGGAAATCAACATTGGTTGGAGTGGTGAGTGTGTATAACGGACTGGACGAGGTTATAACGGCTCCTATATTATAACCTACTTATGGTGACCCATCTTATGCATTGACTCTATATACAGCCTCAGTCCCTACAAGGATTTATCACTAGGAAGAATCAAAAAAAAAACTCTAAATCCTATACAGTTAATAATCTCCTCCGTGGGCTTTCATATGAGGACGTACATATGTACGCTTGTATTGACAACGAGTTGTAGGTTTTTGTAGTATAGTATGAGTGATTAAGTACAAGATAATTTCCAGCACACAAGACCATGGATATGATAACAACTCATAGGAGGACCGGGGCTATGTAATCTTATATGTCTCAGGGTTTTGAATACATACATACAGCAAACTGACCACGCCATCATGTTGGAGTACCACTCATCCCCCTGATGTTCGTAGATTATGGTGGAAATGGAAAATACTTTTTTTTTTATCTGAAACTCTCCTCAAAAATAGTAAGTAGGTAATGCAAAGACCTCAAAAAATCTATAGGGATGCCACGTTGGGATTTTAAAATGGGGTAGAGCCTGACCGTGTGACGTTGTCATCTGATACTTGTATTTCCGTGCATAATTTTTTTTTTCCAACATGGACAGACGACTTTGAGCATTTTGCTGAGTGTTGCTCATGAAGGTCTTTCAGCTCATTGCTAGATTATAAAAATGTACTTATTAGCGTCTTGGAAAAACTTTCTGTAACATAACTTACACACAACCAGTTTAATGATATGAATACCTCTCGAGAGCACATGGCTTCCTACAAGAGTTACAGCGTAGATTAGCCCCAGAGTCGTTCCGATATCATAAAATGTTCAGTGCTCAAGAGATCCCCAAGGAATATGATTGAGAGTCTGACTGTGCGTGTAGAGTCATTAAATGCATACACAGTCTTAAGAGAAACCTCCCTGACATGATCTGCACTAAGTCCGGACATTTGATTCACTTTTGAGCCCTATGACCATACGCTGTTTAATCATAATTAAGAGATGGTATGGAGAACCAATTGGTACACATTTTTACACTCCCGCACGTGACCTTCCGTCTACACGTTGCCAAATAGGACTTACAACAATATTTTCATTCATTTCCCCAAGTACTTGTTTTTATCTTGTTCCCTGGAGTATCTCTAAATTCGCAAGTGCCTCAAAAACGTTAAATACACAGAGACACTCTCGTACACGGGGACATGCCACGACACATGCTGTTGCTCATCATCCTGAGTACCGAATTATTATTGGAGTGTAACTTCCCTACATGTTTTTTAAAATAGAATCTCAGATCAACAGATATAACTCTCCAGTGTACGCTACCTCGGAGTACACACAACTCCTGCAGTATTATAATCAGACTAGGATCTAATTCAGCGTTCCCTTCTTGCATTCTGCAAAATTTCGGGCTAATTTGAAACCAAGCGGGATATTTTTCTCTGAATAAATGGTACATCCTAATTCACAGGTTCTTGGTTCCTGTTGAGGATTGTCTGGATGATTTACACCGTGCTAACATGCTGCATGCCGCAAAAGCCGCAATATATCTATTCTTGAAAGGATTGCACGCTTGGAGAGGAGAATAATTAATTCCATGCAAAAATGTCATATGCAGCTTCAAATGAGTCATATTACACAACTACGAGGTCACTCTGAAGACTGTTTTTTTTTAAAAGAGTGCTCTCTGCTATCTTCCGTGTATACCGCCGTCGTGAAACCACTATGTTGTGAACGAATTGCGGGCAGAAGGGAATCCCGTATGTAAATTCTAACTGTGCCAGAATCTTAAGGTATTTATGGGTCTTGAAAAAAATTGGCACCCGACAAAAAATTTTAGTAGCTTTTTTTTTCTTCGAACGTTCCTCTCCTTTGCAGCATGGCTTCGATAAAATGGCTAATAGACTCTACAACGTCTGCACAATGATTTCTCCCCACAAGCCTCCTGCCTTCCTCTCATTTATATCTTTAAATGAGGAATCAAGCAACAAAACATTTATCTCCGTTCACATACATATCTACTTGGAAGCTCGAAGACATTACGCATTTCACGGAATATTTTGATACTGTTCACTGTATTTATTTTGCACGTATGTACATACACGCTGAGACGAGGGTTATATAACTAGGAAAGGAAAATAGAATCTGTTTCTGGTTGGAGTCTGAGAGTTCATGTGGAAATGTATGTGGTATGTATGTATATCTATATACATAAGTAAAATTGTGTGCATGCACTCCCTATGTATAGACTCCTTCTGCCAATAAAGATTTTGATCGTCCAGCTGTGTTAGTTTTTTCTGTTGTTTTCACCAGTCCTGTACAACTAGGAAAAGGAACAAAAGGAGCAAATCCAAGGCTCAAAGGCTGCGCCAAGAAAAAAACCGTGAATAAACTAAAGAGAGTCATTTTTATCCACGAGACGTGACTATGACACACTATGTAGATTTGGAGCTGGGTGTGAACTTATAGCTGTGGTGCAGTTGTCGATAGGTGCTTTTAATGTGTTAGATTCGTCTTTTAATTATAGTTCCCATGTACCCCTATCACATCATTCCGTGTCTCTGTTCTAACTATGCATGAAAATATGTTTTTCCTCACTGCTCTTGTTCCTACTCGTGCGCGGCGCCAGGGAAATGAAATTGAACGCCAAATAAAATAACAATTCAAAAAAAAAAAAGATGACTACGATGATGACAAACACTTCCAAGGAAATACATACATTCTCATTATTTCCCATATGTTCAGCTCCTTCCTCGTGTAATATCCTGTCATCAACCAGGAGCAATAATAATAATTCCCAATTTTAAATCTGGGTGTCTACCCTGATGAGCCCACTGTGCTCTCACAGAGGACGGTTATGACTGTTTATTTTGATATGGTTTCCTCACAATTTCAGGAATACATCACCCGAAAATTTGTCGACAGATACTTTCCTAAAAATCATGTCGAACATGCTAAAGCGGGGGTAACATCCTCCTCATAAAATAACTCCCATGCCAAAACCAGAGGAGATAAAGACGGATTGGCCGTCGTCCTCACACCAGCAAATGACACTCGATGACTCCGAGGGAAAAAATAGCTGTGGAGCTCCACGGAGTTATTGGGGAGACGAAGATAATGGTATTGACAGACAAATTATTACATATAAAAAATAATGGGCTCAAGCTCGACAGAAAAGTTATCCTCCATATGTAGATAGGAAACTAATTAAAAAGACCATACAACCAGAAAAAGCTGCAGGAGTACCTCCATGCTCAAAGGGCGGGTAAGACTTGAACAGCACAGATGCAACAACTGCTCAGATTTTACCAGCGGCTTAAGAGGAAAATACTGCAACGCAGCACGAGAGAGAGAGAGAGAGAGAGCGAGAGAGTGAGAGAGTGAGAGAGAGAGAGAGAGAGGAGTTGCATCACACGGAAACTGTGTCACTCCTAATTGCACTGTTGATGGAACCCATACAGCCGGAGACATAGGGGGAATGACATAGTGAACAGACATTTAAAACAGCGCCTTTAACAGGTACGACGTCCTCAGATCCGAAGTAGTTAGAAACCATGTCAAGAAAATGTTGGCACCCAAAACCCCCAGTTTTTTTTCCCTCCTGCTCCAACTCAATGAAGTTTATTATAGGGAAGAGTCGTCGAGGAGGATTTTTTTTTTTTAAAATGTTTTTCTCGTAATTTTTTTTTTCCTATAAGCTCCATCCTCCCCCTACCAACAACCTACAACCTAGTTTCCAGTTCCGTACTCTGCATATGTACTCACATCCCCACAAATTGACTCTAATATGACTCAAAGATATGATCACGAGCACTGGGAATATTAAGCCCTACCATCCCTAAGCGTAATAAGAGTTGAACGGGTATCAAAAAAATTGAATGGTATAAAAACATCTAAAAATAGTTGATTTTTTCCTACAAGTGTCTCTCATGGTGAAAGACAAGGAAACTTTTATCCCGAGTCGTTCAAGGGGAGCCAAAGGAAATTACCCGATTTTCTAATAATAAACTCCAATTGGGAAAAATGGTGTTGGCTGGAACTGGAGACGGATTCATAAGCCTGAACTTATTACGGTTGAACTGAGAGTTGTGTATATAGTTAAGTATCTATGCTTTCGTATTAAATACCTGCTATGTTTACCATCCTCCTCCTCATCTCAATCATAGGACATAGTTGGAGCGTGGGAGAGTTTACAAATTCTCCTGCCAAATCCGTATTTACTGGGATATTACATGGGACTTGTCCCGTAGTAATAATAATAATTTGAGCCAATGACGTCCCATCCCAATTAACTGCATCTTTTGAGTACCTTGGTGTTGTCCATTAAAATTACCATTAACTACGGTAAAACTTCATTCAAAAATCCCCCATTAGTTTTCAATGCCACTCTTGGCCCTCGGTTATTTATATACGCAGATCTGATTATGACAGAGAGGGTTTTCAACATCAGAGAAAACAAAATCGTTGTTAGATAAACAAGTCCAAGTGCTTACACAAAATCCGTGTTGGTTTACAATTAGTATGCTCCCATGAAATGTCTGCATGTGTACAAATACTCTTGCACATATGAAGTACCGGTGGTGAGGAAATGCATGGAAGCACAAGGGGAAATCGTTATAGTAGATGTCATACAACTTGACAAACAATTTTTCCATCTACACAATCCTGTGGTTCCCCACATTGAAATATTCATGAGAAGAAATATTACCACATAAGTAATTTTCACCCTACTGAATTTGAATTGTCCGAGCAAATGAAATACTTAACATGCAGCAAAAATAACAGATAAAAATAACAAGAGGGAACTCACTCACTCACTCACTCACTCACTCACTCCAAAAGCCTACATATGTAAAAACAATGCATTATAATCTACGCTTGACCCATATATTATCCAGTCTAATGCGAGTCTAAGGACACATTTCTCCCTACTACATGTGACGGCCTTATGTACATACATTTATCCCAATATGTATGATTTCCCCATGATCCGCATGAGTCTTTACAGAATCTCATCCTGCTAAAAGGCTACGCTCCAGCCCAACTATCACAGAGGCAGATGAAAAATCAATAATTTATACTTATAAAACCGAGAAACCGGGACTTTTGACACAAAACAACTATTTTTCCCACACGATCACACCATATGAGTAAAAAATAGCTACAATAAAAAAAAAAGTCACTCCAACGTCTACATGTATCTTACCTGTCATGCTGTCCCAGTTAATAATTTCCTACAAGACCCAGAGATCCACAACTTGCCGGTATAACAGTGAGAGAGAAAAAACAACTCAATCCAACTCCAAAGACTCGGTTCCAAAAATTCGGAGACTACGTATCCAGAAAAGCCTTTAGTTCTTTCAGGAACAAAAACAACAAAAAATTATATTTTTGAGCTATATATTTTTTTTAATAGGAATTAACGAGACAGAGAGAGAGAGAGAGAGGGGGGAGAGAGATGAGAAATGCAACTTGTCTGGTATTCGACTCAATTGAATCTGAGCCGTATGAAATAAAATCTAACCTTGACTAGCGACGGAAGACGAAATAGTATTCCGTACTGTGGGAGAGAGGTAGCTTGAACACTGTGATGGTTCTCCCTATGGAACAAATGTACAAAACCCAAAGAGAGAGAGATGCTGAAGCCAGAGGAACCTCAAGAATGTTCATACGTTAACAAGTACTCCCTGCTTTACTTGCGTTATGTTACGTTCCGAGAGCGGAATTTTACTTACACATTATTACATCCTACTGTTCAGAAAAGTGTACTGGGTTGCGCCTGTTCACTGGGTTATATATTTGCTCTCCCTTTGAATTATATAATGAGAGGAGACTACGGGGAAATATAGAACGTAATTTTACTTCCTCGTCCTTTTAAATATGTGGATATAGCTGTCAGTTACATGTGTAAAAAGTATGAGGTAGAGAGAGGTAAGTGGAGTTTAAAAAAAAAAGTCCAAGCTCAGTGAATGCAGTATTTTCCATGGAGCCACAGCTATGACTTTTTTTATTAGGGAAACCACAGTTCTGGAATTACATTAGAAGTAAACGAGTTTCGATATGTAAATTTTACCTATATTTCTATACGCAAATTAAAGCATGGGACCTTTTTGATTCATGGTGGTTCTCCTGACTGCTATTTGTATCTCTTTCACTTCCCCATGTTTTTATCAGCCCACAAAAAAAAGTTCATTCTTCAATGAACCTGAGTTGTTTAGATTGAGAGCTCTCTCTCTCTCTCTCTTTATATGTTGACTGTAAATCTTGTATATAGGATTACGCCGTTCCAGTAAATGCCGAGACGGTAATTAGCTTGACCGTTCTTGCAGACTTTGAAGCAATGCCGTAGTTACGGCTTGCATATGGATAACTTGTATCAAATGTGCAGTCACATTGTCCCCAGCTGAAATGTTTCAAGTTTAGGATTATGTACTGATTGGATGATACGATCCTTGATAGTAAATCCAAGGGAAATTCCAAGGAAGCAATCAGAAGATGGTATTCTATTTAGCTCATGATGAGTTGCTCCTTTTTCTCACGACACGCTTTCCTAGGCCTTTGGGAGCATGGCAGAATATTTTTAGAAATTCCAAACCCAAACAGCGTCAACGGGAAGAATGACGATGAATCAACCGGCTTTGTTGTGTCTGATTTATTAAAACAATGCGCTTTCAGGAAGTTTTTACAACTTGGAAGCTCGGTATTTCCCCCATTAAATCTATCTTTATATCAGGTGGCAATATTCACCTACTATTACAGTTGTCACGCCAGCTATTTTCTTTGAATACTGACTATTACCGGTGTACAAAATTAAATTAGTATATCCCCGCTATATGACTTTCAAATCCAAAATAAGAACCTAACATACTTCAAACAAAACCATATAATAAAAAAACTAAAGCCACATTGAGGATTAACTCCGTGAAGGTTCTAATTGGATCATACGATCCTAGGACTTTCGTGGTGACGAAGGAGAGGCTCATAAATATTTTTGCTTTCTTGAACGGGGTGTCCTGGATGAGGTGGAGGTTAAACTGGGAAACTACCGAAGATCACTGACTGAATTGACCGAATCCTTACGTGACCTCGACAGGTCATCGGCTGTTTTATGTTCCCACGTTGTCCTTTACAGGCTTAGTGGCAGTAAATAGTGACTGAAGGGGACAACAGTCAAAATCACGGAATTTGTGTAAAAAATTTAAGTACGTGACTTAGTCTAACAATGATCTTAGTACCCCACTGCCGAGCTCAGCATCAACACATACATAATACATTACACTAACAAACCCTCACTGTATTTTAAAACAAATAAATTAAAACTCCAAATAAATTCTTCTGATTCTTTATTTGACCCCGTGGGTGTTTCAGTCAAGTTAAAATTATTCTCAAGACTTGTGGCCTTGAAAAGTGACCACGGTCGACCTGTCCATGTCATAGCTGCCCTTGTATAATTTAGATAGGAGTCCAGGTTCCAGAACGCAACTACAATACCAAAAAAACATTTTATTCAAAATTATGCTACAAAATTTTTATTATATAAAATAATATGTAATTTAATAAATATGAAATTACGAATCCTTTATGTAAGAAACCCTTGCTTTTCTTTTTACATGCGGCTTCAGCCTTCAGCATTCAGCAGTCACCAGGGTTTGAGGGATTCATAGATGTAGGTTTTTTTCCCACTCGCACTCACACTCGCACTCCCATAAAGAAAAAATCCACCACTCCTACTCTTGCCCACTCGTAGTGTTACTGAGAATGTAAAACTCCTACTCCTACTCTCAGCGCTAACTTCAAATCTCACAACTCCTACTCACCACTCGTGAGTTACTCAATGTTTTCACCGAAATATTTGCAAATATTAAGACAAAAATTTTCCTTATAATTATGAAAGCGAATACTAAGCACAAAATAGTTCAGTTTAATTTTATAGTCAAAATTCAATGACAAATACCGACGAAGTTTACAATACATGACTATTTATAATAACAACGCCTGGAAGTATGCTCAAGATTTATTTCTAATCTGTGACATATTTTGTCTTCCAATGCATGGCTTGTACATAAGTCGGCATTGCACAAGATTGTTTGTTTAAAATTAGGAAATATTTCGAAGTATCCGCCAATCTTTTAGCGTGGCAATGCTAGCTTTATGCGTTTAATACAATGGTAAAAGAAATAGTGAGTAGCAAAGCAAGCTACTCCTACTCCTACTCTTTTTCTATGCTTCGATTTATACCACTCCAACTCACGAAGTTTTTGGCGCCTTCACTCCTACTCTTTACCTTGCTACTCCCCTGTGAGTGTGAGTAGGAGTGTGTTGAGTGCACTCGTCACTCGCGAGTAGCCCCCATGTATGGAGGGATTCATGTACAAAATAATTTTAAATTCAAAAATTCGCGCCTTTTGAAAGCACAGTGAATTTGAATTAGAGCTCCTTGCAGTGAAGTCATGTGGGTGCCATGAGATACATCTCAGAAATATTGTGTCCCAGAAATTCCGTGATAATTTCAACTCAAATTTTAAGTAAGGTATAAATTGTTAATATTATTATTTTCTGTTGTTGCCCATTTTGTGGGCTGTTGTTGACCAACTGCTTTTTTACATGACCTTTGAATTTAACTAATAATACTTAAATCTATCTGTCTCGTATTAAATTAAAGTCTGTGCTCTCGGTTGTGTTGACAGTCATCTGTGGAGCGGCTTCTGTAAAAAAAAACCTTCCTCGAAGTTCTGGTCTGACGACAATAAAAACTGAGATTTGAATTAAAGTTGACTCGTGGAAGTAGCTGTGACTGATAAGTCATACAGAAGTTAAGAGGATGTATCGAATTAATCGATCCTACGATATCCCAGCTCAGATGGAACTGCCTAAAAGCATGTACAGTGTAAGACCTGTGAATGGCCAGACAGCTGGGCTTTATTCAAGTGTGAATGGAAACTCGGAAGTAACTACAAGGTTAACAGTTGCTTAAACATTTTGTTCGGAATTTGCATCATCTGTTGTACTTAACATACTAATTTGTTTCGGTTTTGAGTTGGGCTTGTTATTGTGTAATATGATGTTGGGAGAATAACTCGGAGGGAATGCATTATTGATATTGTAAAAATTATTTTTATTTTTTTAGGAAAGGGACTTTGAGTGAGTCGAATAGGAACTCTGTGAAGGATTCGCCGAAGCCTAACTCCCCGCTTGACAGTAAATCCGTCGGTAAAAGGAAAAGGTAGAAGAATACATGGTACATGTATTTGCTGATTGATAAATAGGTTTGCTAATTGTTACGTTTGATGTGTGGGGACCGTCTAGTTGGCGAGCGTATTTTTAGGGATAATTTTTATAAAATAGGTGTGAATGTTGTCATTCTGATTTTGTTGGGATGGCATTATGTGTTATGATTAGTAGTTTACGGATGATGGGATGAAACTTAATGGGCTGGTTATATTGAATTTTTAGGTCTGGCTCCAAATCTCCGCCGAGAAACAAGTCTCCAGTTGTTAAAAGGGAACTGCATAAAGTTGGAGGGTCGAAGATGACCAATGAAAACGTAAACAACTCTTTTGATGATGCTGCAAGGGATGCGATAATTGGGAAACTGGAGGCACGGCAGAAGGTTGTCATTGATAAGTTGCTGCATTTGAGAGACATACTAAATAACCTTGGAGCTACTGCTGTCACTGCGTCCTCTGGAGGAAGCTCGGCGAAGAGTGAGGTTACTAGTTCTGTGGTAAGAGCTCAGATAGATGTTAGACTCCGTTTTGAGTGTAGTTGGAGGTTGTTATTTTAGATAATTAATTTTTATGGGATTTAATTTCTATTTCCTTTTTTGTATTCTAAGGAGGTTGTTGTCAACGCTGATCCTGCAAATCCTCCTTTGTCGGTGGTATTCTTGACGAAATTATTGAGGGATACGTATGGCTCGGCTGCAGTGTCTCTTCAGTCATATCGACACTCTTCGTGTCAGAATAGTTTAACTGTGAACTCAAATTTATTTAATAAGCCGCTCGATGCTGATTCTAAAGCTAGCAAGACCATAAAAGTTTCTGTTATTTGGAAACGAGGTACTACTGGTATTCTTTGTTAACCTTTTGTTGTAATTTAAATATTAGGAACCATAAATATTCACAAATAACAGTGTTTGATATTTAATATTCATTTTATTGTGGATTTTATTGAAATATTTAGTGGAAGATGGAGAACCTGAACTAATAGTTCAGCCAAGCGTCCAGGCTCCTGTTACTGGCGAAGCAAATATAGCTCGTTATTTGTCACGTCTCTTACCATCAGTTTATCCCATTCATTACGACACTCTCAGTTGGGATGATATTATTCGAGTGGACGGTGCTCTAGAAAAAGCTGCTAGTGGAGTCAAAAATTTAAATGACTTGGAGCAACAGCTACAGAACAATCAACCTTTCTTGTGTGGAGAAGCCACTATTGCGGATTTTGTCACTTTTTCAGCAGTTGCAGCGTACTTGCAAAAGAATCGAAAAGGTACGGAGAAACATCCTCGTGTGGCTCAGTGGTTGGGCAGTTGTCAAAATTTAGGCGGTTTTCGATTGTAATTTGCTGACCCAATTTCAGACTCCTTATTTATGAAATTTTATGAAACTACCTCCACTACTTTATGATTTTATCTTACTTGAATTATCTTCGACCTTGAAAATGTAGGTGGTTTTATTATTATTCAATTGGCTGTCCAACCTTGACTTTGACTGTGTGTATTGAGAGTCAATAAAATATATGCTGTTTCTTTCCATGAATCATGATCTACGTGTTTTGTCGTTTTAAAAAATTATATACTTACGTTGCTTGCGATTGTTAGCACCTACAGATATTAGCGCTGCAAGAGGTGGAATGTATAATTTTATATACAGCCAGTACTTCAGTTCAATTTCCTCCTCGAATTTTTATTTGGGCTAACTTAAAGTTAAGCACTTTTAAAGATACATCTATCCAGTGTGTGTGTATACATAATTTTTTTTATTGTTTCCTCAGCTCTATTTACTGTATATCTATATTATCTATGTATAGTAGTCATATTAAATTTCGGAGATTCTGTTTACACATTTTGAAGTATTCATATCGTCCTTTTTAACGTTCCAATGTTAAATATATACTATAGATTATCTCATGATAGGAATGGAAGAACTGTAAACCAAGACGCAAAACAAAACCTTCTGTAACGTAATTTTTCAGCGAGTAGATAGTATCTGTTTTACTAACTCGAAATTTCTATAACGAATGTGAGAGCATGCGACAACAGAAGAATAGGAAGATATGCTATCATCCATGCTGACTTGCACTGCATTTGCTCTAAAAACATGGCATTGTGCTAGGTGCGCGATGTTCCCCGGGACAGGCAGTCAATGCACAAACAACATCTTTCGGTTCATAAATTGTAACTAACTCGCGATTCCCACGGCGGTACAGAAATTCTCAGCATAAATTTCAGTGTCAACTGGAACATCTCCAATTTTCACTGAATTTTTCGAAATTGTCACTGGTATGTTGCAACTATTTTAATACGTTGTCAACTTTGTGTGTCTTGAATTAAATAATACAGTGACTCGCTATAAGGGATGGATTTATAAGGGATTGGAATTTCCAGTCCCGATTCACGTTTACCCAATGTAAAAGACTATGCTACTTACAACGGATATGTTTATAAGGGACTGTTTGCTGGTTCCTTGAGCATCCCTTAAAGCGAGGGTTGACTGTAATAATTCGACTTATTATTTTATTACAGCAAAATCTCGTTAAAGAGTATTCTTAAGGAGTCGAGGAGTTCACGACCCATATGAAAAGGGCCCCTTTTAAGTATTTTAGTAACTGTGTACAGAATGTGTCATACCATTTGCCTCCTCTAAAGCCCACATAAGGGAGTGAGAATCGTTCAATTTTTGATTCCTCAAGTTTGTACAAATGTTTTTCCCAGATTTACTACAATTTTGTTCATTGATCTATGTCAAGTTTACGGTTTAACAACGTGAAACCGTCAGATTATTTTAAGGATTTAAAAGGTACAATTTTTTCGTTTCGTTTCAGAGAAAATAGTTTCACTCTTCGTTTCAGAAAATCATTAGGGTTTTCCAGTGGGGCTATGTGATATGACCATGCGAATAAAATTGTGGTCGTGAAGGCTACAAATCAAACTACAGGACTTAATTTTGCTCCTCAAAATTATTTCATGTGTTATTAATTTAAGGAAGGTTTAAGAAATGCTTTTCAGAAAGGGCATACATAAATATGCGGTGTGGCACATGCCCGACAATTTTAACTGACTAATATAAACAAATTATATCAAGGATAAGTGTCATATTACTGAAATGTGAAAATGAAATATTAAGGTGGGAGAAAGAGAGCGAAAAATAGATATGTAAATTATAGATACCAATAAGTATCCTAAAATATTACCTAAACGTATGGTTATATGAGAAAACTTATAAATTCAATAAACATATGTACGCTCTGAATCCTTCGTTACACTTAAGTTAATAGCAGAAAAAAGCATTATCTGCAGAATTGGTAGGTATCTTAAAGCTTACACTATGGCGACAGCGTTCTCATCACAACTGCTTCAATTTAAATTTCTTGAAATTCAATATTCATATTCAACCCGTGTAGTTATTCTTGTATTTTGAATCAAATAGGAAGTAAAACTCTGACACTATCGATTATTTCTGTCAACCCTAGGCAGTGCACAATAGACCAGGAGAGTAGCCTATGTGTAAGTGAGTACACAATAGACATGCCATATGTGTATTCATTTTCTCAATTTTGTATAAGCTGAGCAAACGAGCTTAAAAGATTACAAAAGTCAAAGTGTTCGCATTAATGTCGAGAGATAGTATTGAGTCTATTAACAACAGGAAAACATTTAGTCTAATACAATCAATTTACTTTAATGTCCGGATTTACAAAACAGTCATTGAAATTTCTTCGTTACATCATTATTATTACTGACTTTGAATCTTTCATCCAGATACTTAAGTTCCAGAAAGAAATACCAATATATTTACTGAAAGCTCAGTTGTTGTTTTGGTAGCATTTGTTAAGAATGGAAACAAAATAAATTATTTTTTTAAAGTATCGAAAATAAATTGGGGTGCATAACGATAGGGTAACATATGGTATGTTTATATCCCCACCGTATACGGCGTATACTGCATGAACAGTATAGAATATGCAATTATTAAGTTTTGATAAAACCAAAAAGTATAATAATGAAGACGCGCTACTTATGGATGTAACAAATCACCAGAAATTATTTCATAAATCATTCTTTCGCGGTAATAATTCATATGCTCTTGCTTGAAATTCAGTTCCGCGTCTCGAGACAGGTACTCGGCGAATTTACAGGTAAACATTCCACAATCACTCCCATTTTGTTGCTGCGGAATTCCCTGCATTAAAAATAATTTAATTAATTATTATGTATAGCCTCCTCAACTGACCGCTTTCATTTAACAATCTGCCCTGTTTACCTGCACAATTTCTGCCTTCCAGTTATCCCCTATACTTGACTTTTTCCTCTCTTGATGTTCTTTACCCAAATACTGTAAAAGAGCCTGAAAAATTCCCCACAAAATACATCACAGAATTTATGAAAAGAAATCCAATCAGCAGAGCACGATCGTTCACAAATTATAAAAAATACCTTCGGACACTGGTAATTTTTGCCTCCCAAAGAGTCGTAATATTTTACAATTTTCCGCCTGACATCCGCCGCGGCAAGGCACCAATGAATACCCAAATGGATGGGAAATATCAACAAATCAAAGGAGAAAATATCCACCTAAAAGGATTCAAACAATTACAATAAATTACAATTTGGATTAATCTTCACATGATTGTAAAGTTAAACAATCTTCACACAGCGACAACGACAAAGCCTCGAAAAAAACAAAAACAAATCTTTCAGAGTAGCCAAATTAAAAATTCTCTTACTTTACGAGTCCAGCGTTTAAGAATATTGGAATATCCTTCCTTCAGATATTTAGGGTAGAAAAAGGTTGTGAATACATAAACGGAGGGCCACTCGTTATGATAATTACTACGAAGAGCCACCAAATCTAGGTACGAGTTAATTACCTAAACCAAACAATATTACAACTTGATTTCCGCCCATACAAAACAACCTGGGGTATAAATCAATAGCAAAGGAAAGGATAGTCACTCACATTATCATTGAGCCACTGCGTTGGTTCTAAAGACCTTATGTCAGATTTGGTGATTTCAATATTATTAGTAGTTGTTGTGATAATCTCAGTAAAATCTCGTCCGTAGCGCTGTTAAGAAATTAAAAAGTAAAATGCATCAAGTTATGCAAAAAAATAAATAAAGCGTAAACAAATGGATACTAGCAATTAGATTTAGTTAAACGAAAAATTCCAGTTACCGCACGAGTTATCACATCCTTCATGTATTCCGTTATCTCGGGAAGTTTAAGTTTTTCGGGCTCTTCTAGAACTAGGACATCTCTTAAAGACAAGTTACGCTGGACTATTTGCGCTAAGTCCCTATCTAACGCAGATTCGTTCTTAAGATTTTGTAGTTTCTTCTCTTCCCGTTTAACCCTTTCAGCCCGATCGCGCTGCGATTCAGCGAAAGAAGATTTTCTATATTTATATATATTTTGTTTATTACAATTACGTCTTCTCATTTTTTCGCATGAAAATGATTGTTTAATACTTTCTCGACGGTAAGCAACTTACTACCGAGAAACTTATTTTCATACTTACGAATCCTTTAGCCAGTTTTCATTTGCAAAAAGATTGCTTTGCAAATCTAAAGCTAACGCATTGATTGGCTGACGTTTTAATGAGGGAGGAGACAAAACTTCCACTTCATCGTCGTTTTCTTTTTCACTAGAATTCACTGTTGACTCGGTCTCACTATCATCGCCGAGATCAACGACTACGACGGGTTTCTTTCGGGTTTCTAAGCTAGTGTCTAATACAAGCTGAATACGTTCCTCCAAAGATTCTAATTTCTTCGCCGACACAGACTTCTTCATCAGGGTTCTAGGAACAAACTCTGGTTTTGGTATCGAGACTGTTGTATCACAAATTACACTATCGTCTGAATCGGACTCTCGACTTAAATCAATTGTTTCGATGACTTTACTCGATGAACAATCACCGACTACAGAAGAGGAAATGCTATCCTTTATACAGTCTTTGCTACTTCCAGCCATTGTAGGTGATATATTCAAGGATCCCTTATAAGCTGCATTGGAGGTATTATACCAATTTAACATCATATGTACCAAGTCCGGTTGAGACAACTTGGATCTCGTCAGTGGTACTGAATTTATCCGATGATGCTGCCAAAGTTGATCAGAGTCAGAAGTTGAACGATTACTGAAAGAAAGGGTATTACACCGTAAGTAATCTGAAGCTGCAATACGATTTTAATTAATAGCTGAATATGATGACCGAGATAGTGTCCACACTTCTGGTAAACACTTTTTGGTACAAGCAACTTGTTGATTTTAGGTTCCAAATATCTAACAACCGTCCAATTCGCATTAAATTATACCTCGTCTAAACCAAGCGCATATGTAACATCCGTCCCCGTATTGAAAGCTCAAAGTACGATATATGTTACCGACAGTAAAATACACCAGTAATTTTTTTGGTTTTCACCAACCTAACCCGCCGAACGTCGTTTCGAACGTTCACGTTAGGTTAATTAGGACTGAAAAGGACCTTTCAAAATGACCACCACAAAAACATTCTCTGTAATCTGGATCTGTAAAAACGAAAATGGGAGAGTTTTAGAAATGCGAAAGATTGTGGAACAAATACACAGCGGGAGAAAGACAAGACGTAGAAGACACAGAAAGAATGTTAGCAATGCTAGAAAGATAAGACAAGAAAATCACTGTTCAGAAAGAATTCATAAATGAATTAACTCGAAATGTGGGTAAAAGAGAAAAGGAATTTGACGACTTTAGCAGTATCATTATAAACGTGGACACAGTTATCTTGTAATTTTAAACCTGCACAGAAAGCTTTCACTGTGGAAGGCGGATATCACTATTTGAGCTTTTAATTTGGGTACGGATATCGTCTTTCAACCCCGAACCTTTTCAAATAAATTGATCGCAGTTATTTACGAAGTTACTTTTACCAACAGTGGCAACAAGTCCCCACACATCTACTATTGCACATCACTCATTTTTACGCTAATAACAAATACAAAAAACCAATGTACTCTACATATCACTATTATTGTCCAACGCCAGAAGCTGAAAACAAATTCTTTCTTTAAAACAATCATACCTTGATTTCCGTAAATCATTGGAGGCCATCATTGTATCAACAAGTTTCACGTAGCTGTTCTTTTCATCTAATCTTACGACCTAAAATTGTTAAAAATCAGCAAGCATTAATGTCTAAAGTAATTTAAGAATAATTTATTATTGTTTTCCGTATTGTTACTAAACAATAACTAACATTTTGCTTGAAGGTTTCATAGACAGGCAGTGAATTTTTCCGGAATCTGTCAGTGAGAAAATTAGATCCTTTGGTTTTCCTCATCACTTCCTTTTTAGGCAGCCAATAATTATGACTTCTATGAAAAGGAGAAACGGACGAAAATAGTGAACGAGGGCGTGAGTTTGAAACGGCACTACCAGCAGTGACGGAAACAACATCATCAACTTTGGACCTCACATTTCGAACCTATAATGTAAACGATTATTACGAATCCATACACACAAAGTCAAGAGAACTGAATAAGATTTGATTTCCAGCAAGGGTCTAAGCATTCCACCCATGCCTTGAGACAACTCTCCAGTGCAAGAATAAGAATGTAAAAACAATAACTCCTCATTACAAAGCCCCCAAGCTCGAAAACACACTCACATTTTCAGATGTCAGTTCAATCGGTATAGTTCTTCCTCTACTTAAATCGTCCGCAAATGATTTATCAAACATCGCCATCGAAGTTGCACTTGAACTCTGACCATGGTCTAAACTAGACCTCATTCTTTTACTAAAACTAAAAAACGAATTGGGCACTTCTTCGTCATCAGTAATTTCCGATCTGAAATAATAGAAAGTTTACTCCAATAATTTAATTGCACACCCCACACCCTCAATGCAAACATTACTAACCAAATAATTCCATAACTAAAATAAGAAATCACGACTGTCCCCGATCCCAAACGCTTGTCGCTCTAAAACAACTATCATTCACTATCTCATAAAAAATTTTCAACGAACCAACAGACCCACCATACACAAAACTTATCAATCAACCTAATACAAATCTATTAAATCAACGAAATTTATATTTACTCAAAACTGTCCACAGTTCGCTTCCTCACAATGATGGGCTCCTTGAATCTATCCGGCACAATAGTATTCACAACGTTGGAGAATACCCGTCGGAGGAGGTCCATCTAGAAAATAGGCTCGGAGGATGAAAGGATGATTGCGGATAATTGGGAATCAATTAATATCCCTCAAATTTAACACTTCCATGGGTGCAGTCTCTTCTCAAAAGACCTACAAAAACATTACCCAACGACACTATAGTTAGTAATTCGGCCCAACCATATAAAGCAATAACTTCTTGCATAACAACATGACACATGACCATAAAAATTACACTACCTAAAATTACCTTTCTTTGAAACTCAAGTATCCTGACTTGTACAAATGTAAATTGTCCCCTTCGCCAATTTTTGTTGATTTAATGACCCAATCGAAAATTAATGACTAATGGTCCCAGAATAGACCCAGGTGTCTTCACGTCTCCTTTCCTTCACTGCTGTAAGTGGACAAAAGACGTATACCGAAGATGAGATTAGAATTAAATCCCCATCACTTGGCCTTCAAAGAGACGCCAAACAGAGTAAAGTGTTAAGAGAGTCCATTACAAAAATGTAAAGTTAAAACTTACAATAATTTAAAATGACTTTCGAAAAATTCCCAGTCAACTCGTACTCAATGTTCGTCCCATGACACTATTTCCGGTCACATTCCATTGTTTACTTGATCTGCAGATGTGAACAAAATTTTATGACAACCCATTTCATACCAAGTTTGCCCCCAATTTATGCACATAAATTTTTAAACTCAAAACTTCAAAGGAGCAGCAATACAGAAGAAGAAACTACGAGGACAAAACACTATTAACACTCAACACTCACACAACCGTCCAACACATGTTAATTTCCCATAAGAACAGAATCCCTGTCAGACACAGTTGGGAGTTCACGCATATACAAACTCAAGCTCACGAGGAGACCTTCAGAGCTGCTTCATTTGGTGAAGCCTCAAAAACCCCTCTGAGGCTCACGTATTTCAAAAGCGCCTCTTTCCATACAAGCCCTGTATTTGCTTCCACATTATATTTCTGAAGCTTGAACAAACCCTTTTTCCTACGTAGTCTTCATACACACAATGAATTAGCCTTTAATACATATATTTGAATGGAAATACACTACGTTTTTGTCCTCTTCCAAATCCATGTGTTCAAAAGAAATTGAGGGCGGCCCAAGGCTTACGCCTTTCCCTTTAACGTTATTGGCCCTATTGGAAATACAGGCGGAAGAATGAACCAATTGTTTAATATTTTCCGTTTTTAAAATACAAAAGTCTCACAGATGCACATGTTTTTGCTTTTTTTTAAGGCTGCAAAAAATTACGATGGGACAGAAGCAACTGCGAAGGAAGTTCGGGATTCCGCATTGGTTTTGGATTTGAGACGCAAATTCCTGGATGACTGAATGAGCATGCTTATTTTTAGTGATGATTGAAATTATAATGACTGAAGGATTTATGTGGAGAATTGGAGTTGTGAAATGTAATGAGTAATTTGTGGATGGGATGATTTACTTTCAGGATTTCTAAGGGATTTTTGGCCCATGCATGGTACGATTGTTTTAATTGTTTGCAAGAGGGTAATGATACGCTGATACAATAAAGAGGTCAGGGAGATGTTTTAGATCTTTGCTGGGAGTATGCCTTCAATGAGGATTCGAGCAATTTTAAAAAAAGTTTATTTTTATTTTGTGGATTTTAGCATTTTTGCTTAAAGTTTACAGAGCCTGAAGAATCCCCGTCGTGGGACTAGGTCAATGATGAAGTTTTTGAGGTTTTTTGTAATAGGTTCATTCTGGTCCATGAGGTTTTCGATGATGGAGAAATGATCATCTTGATCTGCAATCCAGCAAGTGGTGTCAGCTCCTAGTTTCTTTAAATGTTGACTGTAGAGATGGGCATGATTTAGGAATATTTGACTCTCGAACTTCCCCGATGTTAAAAATACTTTTACATCCTTTTCTTGGAAATGTGGATTGCATTTGGTTTGGAGGAGACCGCTCAGATGGTCTGCTTCATTTCTGAAAAGGGAATAAATTATTGTAGTAGAGTTAGAGCTGGTTCCGTATAATAATTAATGATATTTCTAATTATTAGTAAATGTATACCCGGTGATTTTAGGAATGGCATTGAATACAGTCATTGTGAAAGGCCGGAGGTCATAGATTCCAGAAACTAGAACAACTTTTTTAATTTGCCGGCAGTCAATTAATTGATCGTGAAGAATGCAGGAAACAAGGTGTGCTCCTGCAGAGTGTCCACCCACCACAAAATCCGACTTCGGATTTAATTTGAATGCTGCCCGAAGTCCATCTTTGAGCTCCTCCACCATTTGAGTTACGGAAGCTGTGAACACACCGAAGAATAATTTTTATCAAGGGAATTTCGAACGAAATAAAACTCTGAAAATCTTCCACTCACATCTAGGAGCAAGACTGTAACCGAACACAATCGTTTTGAAGCCCCAACGGTGAAGAGTCCCAGCGAAAAATCCATTTAAGTTTTTACTCCCAACTATTTACGCCAAAAAGAATCACATTACACAACAAACGATACTATTTCAAAAATTTCTGTACTTGCTAACAATCAAAGAATATTTTAAATCTGTTTACAAAATTACATTGCCAGCCTCCTCCATGAACCCAAAAGAATACGGGGGCCTTGTCTCCCAAATCAGTCCCATAAATGTCAAAGCTCTGTGACTCTTGAACTCCATAATGGTAATCCAAAATGCATGACAACTCCTCCCTCACTTGGTTCGTCCCTGGAATAATTTCCAAAATTCCAAAAATTTGTGTAAATAAAAATATAAATAGAGTCCATCTCAGCACAAAATACTGGACGTCCCGAGGCTCCTAAAATTCCGAAGTATCTCTCAAAACTCAATTTAAAATATCCAAATTATTTTTTCAGATTTGTTTCTTTAAAATGTTTACCTTCACGTGAAATCTCAAAATGGTCCGTGAGTAATTGTGCCTTGTCGTAGTTGTCCCGCCGGCAAAAATGATGAGGAGAGAATTGAATCTGGAGTTCCTATATTAGAAAGTAAATAAATTTTTTATTTAATCCCTGTCAGGAACAGTCAATAATTAAAAAAAATTCTAATATAGTACCATGTACTACATTGCGATCTCATAATTTATGAAATATTTTTCCTTCTTACCTTTCTAGTGAATTTCTCGTAAAACTGAAGAGGATCTGTACTGCCGGGATCACTACTCATGTTGAATTTAAAATTTTAAAATATTTAATTCCTAAATTTTGATTCCTAAAAAATTAATCAGAGCTGGGGAAAAAATAGCTCTGATAATAACATGCCTTTTGAAGTCATATGTAATAATTAGAAAAATACAGACACTATCAAAACAAGAGTCAAGTGACACTAGTCTTTAGCATGGGTAGAGAAATTTATCAGTAACTTTGCCACATGTAAATAATTCCCAGAAAGGAAAGTACAGTTGAAGAGTTTATCGATGAGGGAAAAAAATAATGGTATAACATTTTAACAATTTCTGTATTTTGCTCCAAGCAGTTAGGGTGGACTGAAGTCAAGGTTATCATCTATAACCATTCTGTGTAGTAACGAGGTTGAGGTCATTTTTACATTCATCTGGGACTTGATGATGTTCACTTCACATTTTCAACAGGACATATAAGTAATAGTAAATAACAGTTGGATTCTTTCGTATACGTATACGAAATCGCGTGTGAGACATGTTGTCATCACTGGTTAAATGAAAGGTGTAAATGTTATTGTTCATATAGTTGAAGTATTTTGCAAGGGTTATCGTAAGCGTAATAACAAACCAATTATAAGTATAATGCTCCCTCGCTATAAGAGACCCACTTGAGCATTGTCTCTGCATAAAAGGGAAAATATTTGGTTATATCCACGCTATTTTTTTCCCCTTTCGGAGAGCATTTCATGTTATAAGTCAAATTTTGCTGCTTGGGGGGTGCCCTTATACTGAGAGGGTTTTGTGCATTAACTCCTGCAAAACTCCTATGTGTGCTTAATGCTTCATGAATAGGTGAAAAAGGAAAAGTTCTTTAGCCAATGGCAGTATGTTTTTTATCCACTTTGCAAGCATAGACACAACTAACAAAACAAACAACAAACTCTTTATAAAGTTACGACAGAATGGAAAAAAACCTTTTTCTGTTTATCTACTCAAAATCGCTGAGCTTTCAATAGTACTAGAACGATCCCTCTGAAAGATATCCCTCCAAGAAAAAGATTTTAAATCTTTTCGAGACGAAAAAATACTAACAGTCAGTACTCTCTGTAACGGATTGATGTAATAGCAGGAATAATTGTCTTATTGCTCTTCCATATGCCCAATCTGTATAGATAATGCTTATTAGTACATCTTAGGGATTTTTTTGTGACAGTATCTTTTTCATAATTTTTTATGACAGATGGAATTTTTATTCCACATATTGAGTTTTGACTGATTGTGAGTGAGCTGAACAATTATTATTGTACAGTGAAATCTCTATTTTCTCTAATTATTACTGTAAGTAATAATCCCTATTGTTAGATATTTTTGCCCTATTGTCCCAGTCTAGGGGTGAGACTGGGAGACGAGGATATTTGGAAACGTCTTCGCTGACAGCCCAATATAAGTCACTATTTTTACAAGAGTATCCCTTTACAGCAAAATTGATGTTAAGAGAGGAACATTTTTTGTAGGGATGCATGTAACAGAGAGTTCTCTGTAGATACAATGACTTCGCCCAGAATTTTTAAGTGCAATAAAAATACGGAGGAATTAGGCCTTTGCAGGTTCAATAGATGCCATCAATTGCTTGTAACTTGGAAGTACCATGCTGATGTCCAATTATTTACTTGCATCCATTCCAAAAAAAACATTTTTGTAAAAATACAAAAATAAACATGCTCTGTGTATATCCGTACAATAGGGACAAGGGAATAAATGTGGGAGATTAGAGTAGCAAATCCTTTATGGCTACTGGTGTGTGAGCATGCTATTTTTGCTAATTGTAAAAGCTGTAAACAGATACTGTAGTGGTGCTTCCTTGGCGGTGTCAAAGTTATTTTTCCTCTATGAAAAAACTGAGCTTCCTCATCCCTTCTAGATTTTACTGGATGTTCCTCATAAATGTAGGAATCAAAACTGAAGCTTATTTCTGGGTATTGGAACATATAGTCAAGGCTATAGTATTATTCTAGTTAAAGTTAAATGTATTTACATTAGCATAAATGGTATCCTGATTAGTAACTTTTCATGCGTAAGATTAATTCGGGAAGATTCTCATGGATTTCGAAAACCTTACCATGCATCAACTATTTTTTGTACTGCTTGCGTAATTAAACTCATGCTCAGCTAAAAATGGGTAGATTAACATAACAGGTTGAGAGCATAAAGTTCCATATTTTTAATCAACCTTCCTTCAAAGTGTGCATAAGCTTACAAGCATACACATACATGTATACAAATTTTTCTACCTTCCCAATATATGCCTATTATATGTATCAATTATATTAGATTTATAAATTATCTGCATTTTGTATCCTCAACAATGTAGCTTAACACGAAGGAGATAATAATTATTTAGGAGAACCAATGGCATTAAGTTTGTATTTTTGAGGCTTCATTAATCTTATCACTCAGTGGTGGAAGTCACTGAAGTCAATAATATTTAACCAGTTGATGCCCACTATGTACGTAGAGATATAGAAAGGACTGTTACTTTAAATCTCCGTAACCCTTCAAAACAACCAAAGTTCCCACCCATTACCCTTTAATTTCAACTTGGTCGACAGCAGCCCTGCAGTATAAAGGTCGAAACTTGAATCATAACGATGTGTAGTTTAAAACTAATTGGCGGATATTAAAGTTCTGTGGAAATAATTGGTGAAATGGCCCCAAATCAAGGAAATACCGCACCGCCCTCGAGTTTCCCAGGCATCTGGAAATATCCCACGAATAGGAACCAGAATGAAAATGCACTAGATTGGCTTGCGGGTAAAAATTTATTTGACACATTATTATATTCCAGAATTTGAAAACATTTACTTCCAGGTCTTTATACATATGGAATACCTTTTGAAAGCATTTTGAAAATGATTTTGGAGGAGGACTGTCCTTGTATTTTATTTTGAATGGAAGTAAATAGTATGAACAGAGGCAGGAAATCAGATAATAGGAAAGTACCGCAGAGCTGGTCACAAACACACAGTTTAGAACATTTTCCAGGGAAGGTACATGTTTGGACGGTAAGCCTCATACTGTCCTGGGAGATAGGAACAAATGGGCAGCATGCGTATCCACAGTTGAAGACTTATTAATGGATTTGTATTGTTCTGTTTCCCCATCCTTTGCTTTATGATGGAAATAATGCAGCTAAACGGATTGATGATAACGTGGGAGGTTGCTGGAGAGTCCATGATAAGCTGTACAACTTGGAGAATTTTATCAAAAAGCATCCCGGCGGCTCAGAGTGGATTGAAATGACCCGAGGAACGGACATTACGGAAGCTTTTGAATCATCTCATGTCATCAATGTCAAACATGTGGAGCAAATTCTCGCCAAGTATTACGTGGGAATGGCTAAGAGTCCCCGCATATCCCCCTACACTTTCAAGCAGGAAGGTTTTTATAAAACCTTGAAGCGAAAAATTGAACCCATCCTCCAAGTAAGTCCATCAACTGATTTACTCATGATCGGATATTTCCCTGGAACATTCTTAAAAGTGCTACAACTTCCCAATAATACTTAATTCATAGGAAGTTGGCACGGGTCCTGATGTAACAGTCCGAGCTATTACCGATGGTCTTGTTTTAACATCAATTACTCTGGCTGTCCTCGGAGTGACGTGGCAAAGTGTCATTCTTTTAGCTCTCTCCGGATTTATTCTGACCAGTGCCACCATCGCCTCTCACAATTTCTTCCATTTGAAGCACAACTGGAGAACGTACTACTGGGATCTGAGCCTCCTGTCGTCCTACGAATGGAGAATTAGTCATTCTTTGAGCCATCATCTGTTCCCTAATACAGTAATGGTAGGGGCATTATGTTGTCATAAAATACAACCGTAAAACCAGGAGAGGAGTTAACGACTCCCAAATAATCTTAATTTGATAAAACCGCTTGTACACAAATACCTACCATAATTTTATGCTACACTTTTATTTGGTGCACAGGACCTCTTCCGAACTACGAACACCGACAGTACTGTCAATAACAATGACTTATATATTTTTAGGATGCTGAGATCAGTATGTTTGAACCTGTGTTGGAGTTTCTTCCTAAAAAGGACAAGAGTCTCTTTCAGCGCTATGGTGTTATCTTGATCACTCATTGGATTTTTATATCTACGCTTTTTAAAGCATTGTACTATCGATGGAAGAAAATATGCACGGGGCAACAACAACTTCGCCCAGAGAATATCCTCAACTTGGTTCAGTTACTACTGTTAATAGTATTGGGACAAAGTTTCTGGGTAAGGGCTTGACTTGGTATCAGTTCCGTGTGAACTCCATGACATTTACGAGATCGTATCTTTTTGGCTGTGTAAACTGGGAAGTGCCGAGCAGTTACTGCACATTTCCATTTTTTTTTAATAGGGTGGCTTTAAAGCTTGGATGATAATGCACGCAGCCTCATCCTACCTCTTGCTCCTGATTGGACTTAATGCTGCTCATCACCATCCTGACATTTTTCATGACGGGGATGAGGCTCGGAAGGACCCAGATTTTGGGTAGTTTAATTTGTACTTATCATAGATACTGGTCCAGATAGCTAGGAAAATAGTGTGTGTGTGCCCTCGAATTTATTGGAAAACAAGCTGAGACGTCAAATTCTTTTTCATGCATAGATTGTGTCAACTGGATGCGGTCCGGGACCGAGCTGGAGAAACTCATAAGAATTTCCTTGTAATCATGATAACATTTGGAGATCATTCTCTGCATCATTTATTTCCCACTGTGTGTCACTCAAAACTTCCCCATTTGAAAGGAGTGTTCGAGGAAACTTTACAGGAGTTTTCTGAACAATTTCCAGCCCTGACGCAGTGGGAATTGTACCGTGGATGCCTCAAGCAACTCGCCCGAACTGAACCGAAAAGAAAAATTCAATGAAAACTTTTACACTATATGCCACTGTCATGAAAATTTTGTTTCGTTTTAAATCCTACCTGGAGGATATACAAGAATGTCATTCCACCAAAAATATCCCAAAATTTTCACTTTCTAGAAACCAGACCGTCAGAGTTGGGCTCAACTCTCACGTCTCTTATATATAAATCTGTATTGTTTTTGTTTTTATCACTAATAGAAACGTGCCTCATTTCTTGTCTTATTTCTCCTTCCCCTGTACATCACACTCATTTTATTTATTCCTTCTCTTTGACATTTGCTTCCACAACTCTACAAAAGCCTTCCAGTAGTGGCATCATTTCAATCAATTCATTATATTTGAAGAAATAAGAAGTGTTAACTTTTCCATTCAGACTTGACACTGCTACAACTAACCAGGAATATATTTCTTGGGGGTAACTTTTTGTTCCATGAATCAAAAATGACTCGGGGTGACAACAAAATTACCTGGTCCCAACAATAAAAATCCTGTTGCTGATAGACACATCTGAAATAATAATAATTGCTGACTTAGCTCCAAATGAACATATGTTTCAGAAGAAGTAGTAATGAGCAGCACAAGATTTGACGTTTGGCACTCGAGGAGAGGTGATTGGAAAAAATTGGCACCTTTCGCCAATTCCCCTGGTCTGTCAGCACCAACACAAAAGACCTGACAAAATTCAATTTTCAGCAACTCCTCCCGGCCTGATGTTCCGTTATGTAACATAAACTACTGTGTCAGAGACATTGCCACTTGGCAATACAGAAACTCATATCTGTCATAATTCATACGGCAGAGCCAGCACAATTAGTAGTATTTCTGACTGGCAGTGATGCAGCTCCAGAAATTGACACAGAGAGAGCAGATAGGAATGTCACCAGCTGACAACCCTGAAGTAAATGAGCTTCGAGACTGTAGCTTTCATCCTTTTGTTTGGGACCTCAAGCATTATTTCCTTGTTCCTTTCATTTACTTATGGCTGATTGCCAACTGAATCATCCTCTAAATTCCACGTTTGAGTTCACAAGTAACATTTGATCGACCGCATAAACCATGCTGGTAAATATTGTTAATATCTACCCTTTCCTATTGGGACTGTACATAATTATACGACGGTCATTTCATAAATGTCATGTTCATGGAGATCATCGAGGTTGTTAAACTCCTCTAGCTTTTCACTAGCTTTGACTCTTTAGAACTGAAATGGCCTTCATAGCCATTTGATTCACAATCCCCCTATAATTTGAGACAAATCTCCTCAAACCGTAATTTTAACAACGTGCTGGTAATTATAAGCCCCGAATTCAATTTCCTCAGGAGTACAAAGCAACCATTGAGGAGAAGGATTCAGCCATCAATCACTTAATCACCTCAAACCCTATATCTCAGCCCTGATGCAATCCTGGATTTGCAGTGACTGAAACTAGATTTTATTCTGGGTTATCAATACTCCATAAAATATTCCTTCCATACATAACACATGAGAGTTCATGATCAAGGAGACAACCGCAGAAGGGACACTTTACAGTTTCATTCAGTTTTTTAAAAATTAGTTAAAATTGAGCAATCTTTATTTAAAATGTTGCTGAAATTATATATATTTCTGTATAGTCCTGAACTTGACCCCACAAGTGCCCTGATGGACCTCTGCTAGCAATGTTGCATAAGTAAAAATTTGCCTGAGATTATGAGGTGGTACAATTTCATGTTTCATGTTTCTGATAAACCTTCCTATCTTTATTACAATTTTCAGACTGTTACTTTGAAAGTGTCATTTTTTGTACATATCGTGCCTAACTGACATGGATGATACTTTAGGTTATCACAGTTTACATTGGGAGTTGTCAGGCTCATCAAAAATATTTTTGCTAAGAAGAGGGATGCAACAAGGTGTCGTGGGCATCATGCATACTTTGTTTGTGCGTTCCCAGATCCCATATAAAAACGTAGGGAATCAATGGAAATTTTTAGGGGTCTTGGTGTTAATGGGTAGAACATGTAATGTTAAATTTAAAGATGAAAATAAAGTTTTATCTTATATCACAGAATTATTAGGTCTAACAAGTGTGGAGGGCTGGCATTAAAATAGTTTTGCTCGACGCACTAGTCTTATTAGTTGTGTCTGGTCTTTGAAGTGGTCCTGAAGTTGTGATTGTGTGGTCTTGATTGAAAAAATCATATTTAGTTGAGGATTGATAGAGCATAGAATCATGGCACCCAACCAAGGGAGCTCCTCTGGATTGTCTCCGAAAAATCCCTCCAGCTTCCCTGGAATTTATAAATATCCAGCGGACAGAAATCTACCGTTTAAGAACGGCTACCAGTGGTTAGCAGGTATTTTTATTCTATTTTCTAGTAGCATATCTACAGTATCTCTTGAGAATCGATAACTTCCCGTACATTATTAAACGGTGATGGAGTCAATTCGAAATTTCCCAACAGTGAATGAAGAGGGTGGAAGTTTCACGCACGAAAGCCCCCAGAACTTAAAAAATAGTGCTCAAAAAAAGTAACACAAAATATACAAATTTCAGGTAAAAGGAAGGACGACGACATTGGCAAGTTATGGAGAGTTTATGACAAATTGTACAATTTAGAAAGTTTTGCACATAAACATCCCGGAGGAGATTATTGGATCCGATTAACTCAAGGAACCGACATAACAGAAGCCTTTGAAGCGTCTCATGTAGCTCATGTAAAAAAAGTTGAGGAGATTCTTGCAAAATATTATGTTCGGGATGTTGAATTCCCTCGCAATTCCCCGTACACATTTAAACAAGATGGATTTTACATGACACTGAAAAGAAGAGCGGGACCTATTTTAGAAGTTAGTCCTATTTACTCAAAAAAAAAAATGTTTTATTAACTTCACTTTCCCC
The DNA here is from genome assembly GCA_947179485.1 of Allacma fusca. Classification (NCBI taxonomy): domain Eukaryota; kingdom Metazoa; phylum Arthropoda; class Collembola; order Symphypleona; family Sminthuridae; genus Allacma; species Allacma fusca. Next base: position 27,000,015 of record OX359250.1, read on the forward strand.
TTTGCTGATTGTTTTCATGGTTTATTACACACAGGAAGTTGGGACCAACTCCACACTTCAAATTCGACTTATGATAGATGGTCTGGGACTTGCCTACGTCCTTTTGTCATTCTTTGGAGTCTTTCTCAATTCCACTCTGCTTCAAATCCTCGCTGGATTGGATCTGGCTATGCTAATCATTGCTGCACACAATTTCTTTCATATGAGAGACAACTGGAGAAAGTTCTACTATGACTTTAGCCTCCAGTCCTCAATTGAACTACAGATCAGCCATGCTATCAGTCATCATCTCTATACTAACACAGTCATGGTAAGATAATATTACTGGGGAATTGTGAGCATTCTACACATTCTGAGCTCCATGAAATGTATACTTGACGTTAATCTTTTCGAGTATCTACATTTGTATCCCCTCAAATGCCCATTATATGCTCCAGCATCAAATTTCTAGTAAAGGATTTAATCCTTATGGGAATAATTTCAATGGGAAATTGTAATTTTTAATTAACAATGCTCTAGGACATTGAAATATCAAATTTGGAGCCGGCTTTCGAGTTTTTACCAAAAGAGAAGACCTTTTTGAAGCGCTATGCTCCTGGAGTCTACGCACATTTATTTTACATCGTCAGTTTCTTCTTGGATTTGATCAAAAGAGGTCGAGCCATTGCCAATGGTACGCAGCAGCTTCGCCCTGAGAACCTAATTGTATTTATTCAACTTGCCGTTTGGATGCTGATCGCCCCTTCGGTGCCCGTAAGTGCATCTTCCATTATGTAACTTCTATTCTCCTACTGAGTCCCAGGATGGAGATTGAGGGAGTGGGAAGAGCTAAAAATTAATACTTTGAGGATTGGAAACTCTCATCGGTACGTTTCCTATTTTTATGTTAGACTGGAATCTACTCCTGGTTATTCATCCACGCTGTTGCTTCATACTGGTTCATGCTTGTGGCTGTGGGTGGATCAGCTCATCACCATCCATCTTGCTTTCATGACGGGGACGAAGCACGAAATGAGGCTGATTTTGGGTAAATGAAAGTTTCAAGTACACTGAGAAATGCATTTATTTCAGATGTTTCGTAGCTGTGAAAGTTGTTGATTAATTTTAATTGAACAGACTATGTCAACTGGATGCAATTCGAGACCGCTCCGACGATCTTCATCAAACCCTGTTCGTCATCTTGACAACCTTCGGAGCTCACTCCCTTCACCATCTCTTTCCCACCGTGTGTCACTCAAAGCTACATCATTTACAAGAAGTTTATGAGCAGACTTTGAAAGAATTTAATGAAGAATTTCATCCAGTCTCACAGTTTGAACTGTTCCTGGGTATGCACAAACAGTTGGCCCGTGTGGAAGCCCTACCACATCCTGCGGAAATTAAGAAGCAGAAGTAAACAGTTGCCGCAGAGTTCAAGACATAATGAAATTGATTTACTGATACAAAATACTTTATGATATTTACATTTATGATCATTTTACATAAGTATACTTACAAATTTTAAAGAGCTATATAAAGAGGCATATATATCACCGCATTCAACCATATCCTCTCTGGCCTGTGCAAATATACCCCCAAATATAACGAGCACATGTTGGGTCTCCTCTGCCAGTTAGTGTAAAAAGTATTTCGAAAATAAACACATTGGTAGACAGTACAACCATTACCTTTGACATGTTTCCAGACGCACTGATTTAGCGACTGGCAGTCAGTACAGTCTTCATAAACAGAACGTCCTTATCCTTTCAAGTCCTCTCATTCGTCAAGTAAATAGGAAAAATTCTATGGTTGCAGTAGTTACGGTTGTTAAAATTATTTGTGACGATGTGCTACTGTACTAGAGTACTATAACATCGTACAAAAAAATCCCCGTTTTATTTTTGTCTGGCAGAGTAATTTTTTTTATCATTACTATAGAACCACTGGAAATTTCACAGCCCAAATTATTTTTACACATTGTAGGTAGTTGCATGCATGCAAATTTTGTCCCATCAACTATGAGGAGAGAGCTCCAAGACATTGTATTCCTTTTAATTTGACAAAGTTCAGTGCATACAATGTGGCTGTAATTAGATGGTGATAGGAAATTTCGACATGGATTCAATATGCTCGCCGTCTCGAATTTCTGAATATTTACTGAAACTATGGGTAAGATATTGGGATCGTATTGTTTCATAGTTGTTCCCGGGTGAGTCCACAGAATTTTCCTGATATGCTCTTTGAAGTTCCTCTTGAATGCCACACGCCACTTCTACTTCCACTTGGTTGAAATCCTTCAGTACCAGGGGGATGGGACATGGAGCAATGCAATACTACATTTTCCCACTGTTTTTCTCCAGCCACGAGGACTTTGAAGTGGGAAGAATCTTAACATGGGCCCGGAAACAAGTGAAGAGTAAACATTGGTGATACAAAAACAATGAGGACTCATGAGTCATGTCTCATCTGTATTGTCTATTTGTTGAAATAGAGATACAAAATTCAGTTCAAATGCTCTCTCTCTGTCCGCTAAAAACTTTTTCACGAATATCTTCCGTCTCACGCATCGGCAACCATCACACTTGTTAACACCTCTACAAGTTTGCAAGTCTGGAATTATCTTGGAATAATTCATTTCAAGGGGAAATCTCCCTAACAACTGGAGAATAGTTGTTGGAGAGCTCCGTGGAATACCTTCCCTCGTCAGAGCAAAGTTTTAAATAGAATTGTTCCAAGGTTGAGCAAGCACACAGTTCTCGTCAAATGAGCAGTAAATCTAGTTACAGTGTACTCTCGCTATGGGAGATCCCCTTACAAGGGTATTTATCCTCCATTGGACCAAACTTTAAATGTTTGGGTTGAACCCAATGTTAAATTTTCTCCCCATATATGGGCTTTCCCCTATAAAAGAGTATTTGCTGCTTTTTGGGGTCCTACTCCTGAGAGAGTCTCTGCGAGCACTGTAGAATACCATAACAGTAACAATATAATTCATTTACAAATGCTCAAAGCTCCATAATTTGTATAACTGGGAAAAAATGCTTTGATTTGAGCAACCCTATTGCTTCCGCATCAATGCATCAGCCACTTGTACGATTGTCGCCTTTACACCAAAAGGAAATTATTCCATGCTATTTTTAATTGACAGTTAGGAGACCTAATTCTAATTTTAGTTCAACACTCGTTCTAATTTTAATAATGAGAAATTTTTCTAGTCCTATCCCCAGCAACCTGCAAAAGAAGGTTGGGAAATCGTGGAGCAGGGTAGACCTCATAGAAAATGAGAAAGGAAGCATTTCAACGATTTTCAATGCTCATTAGAATTGGAAATGGCCTCGTTAATAACACAAACAGTGTAACTTTATTAAAATGTCACGTGCTACACAATTTCAACTGACTTCCAGGATTTCAACTTGGATTATGGAAATCCGTCCGCAACCTGCGGGGCTTCTTTCATGCAGATACTCAAGGGTTCGGACAGAAGAATAAAACCCTCGTTCTACTTTATACCCCACCAGACAAAGTAGGAGAATCCTATCAGATATGCAATTTTTTTTAAAACTCAGGTATGCTTTTTCAGCGTACCTCCCATATTGGAAATTGGAATACATAAATACCTCTATACGGATGACACCTTTGGTTCCTCGAGCTTCCCGAGATCTTCCAGGAGCTATATGTACTTTCCTATAGACTGTCTACAATCCACTCCTAAAATCTGAAGCCATGTGTAATATAGTATTGGACCGGAACCACACTCCTTACCTTTTCCACCTAAGCTTCCTTATGTACATACTCCGACCTAACCCGAAACTATACAGAGCATAGTAGACTGTACTTCATCCCTACTCAATAAGTTGAGACGCTCCAGAAGAGTAACGGGAAGCTGGGGCAAGAAACTTTCCGCAAGTTTTTCCATACAGTGAATCTTAAACTGCTTCTAGTGATTTCAAAAGGACAATAACTTTTCTTTATTGAGTTATTACTCCGACCGTTTCTAAACTACCGTCATTTTCATTTTAATTCCTGATTTTAACGTCTCCAGCTTTATCATCCGGAGCATGGTCACAATTTTGCTTACATGCTGAGACTTACTTAATTATTTCCACATTTAACATACAGCAGATATAGAATTTATAGAACATGTAACGAATACTTTATACATATGTACTGAAAGGTAAGCGTTCCAAAGAAATGATGATTGTTTCCTGGGATCGTACAAAAATGAAGGGTTTAAATCTTGAATGCTGATTAATCCACAGTCCTAATAATATTTAATTCCCCTAAATGAATTGGATTGAAACCTCTGAAAAATCTAACCACTGTAGGTGTAAGCGTCATAATTTTATGCAGGAACAGTGTTTACCAAAGGTAAGGACACTATATTAAATTAGACTATATCGTTACTTCAATAAAACAGGTTATCTATTAAAAAAACTATTTTTAAGTAACAGGTCAACATAAGGTGGACCCCTAAATTATAAACAGTAATTCATCCGTACATTTCCTTTGGATTCATTAATTATTATTATTGTCAGTTGGGTGTGCGCTTAAAGGTAAAACAATTTTCGCCCATATCTTTTCCTGTGTAAAAACAGCACTTTTCACCACAAACACAAAATGTAGTTGATTTATCTGACTGCAATAAAAACTATCCATGCTTGGCTGCTTGGACGTTAAACGTTTCATGTAATGGCTTTGACTCCTTGATTATGTATGTACCTGGGCTCGTTAAGTTGGTGAATTCTCTAAATCAGATTCTATCGTGGCCAGGGAAGCCACTTACTTATGACATTTAATATGTGCATATAGTGATGAGGGCACACAGTCGGAAAAAGTAGAATTTTTGAAGGGAACTTTTCTAAGTATGCGTTTACCCGCGTGCCCTGTCCCCATGCACGGATGAGCTCGAGGCTGTTCTAGCTCGGCAGAAAGAAAAACATTTACCTGGGATGGTCGTCACTGTGCATATTACTGGACGGTAATTATTTAATAAGTGGTAGTGGTTTACTAGGTAAGTGCCATGCCACAGCACTTACAATTAAACTAGCGATAAGAGGAATTCTAGTATAAATGACAGTAAGGAAGGTGTGTATCCTTCGGTTCCATTACACTCATTAATAGATTCTAGAAAAACATTAATGTCTGGGATGCGACTCCACATTTGCATGAAACCACTCCACGAGGATTTTAAATGAACCCTGTGTCTGTCTATACTTACGTAACGCAACTGTGGATGGATGGATGGGTACGTGTCCCATACAAACCCCCATGGCTTATCACAAGTTGAAGTTTGGAAAATAATTCTTTGTGGCTAATAGTCTCACTTAATGCGGGCAGTAAAATTATGGCACAAGTAGTAATTACTGATTCCCAATCAATTTTATTGATTGGTTTCGGCAATGCCCTCACTCACACAGGGACCAGCACAGACCTGTATAAGTTGAGTACCACCGCTAATGGTTGAGGGCACTTGGTAATTTCGGATTCAGCAACCTGGAGCCGGGGTAGGAATATAGAAAGGAGAAGGCCTGAGGCCTTGCGTAATGCTTGGATATATTGTTTGTGGCTTAAGTAGCATTTTTTTCCCCTTCTGGGATGGCGACAGCACTAAATTGTTGCGTTGGTGGCAGTGTCCTGCAGAACTCGTACGACTGTGTCGAGCTTGATGCAATTATTATCTCAGACTTGAGGATCCCGATTGCATGCAATATTTCCAGGTATGTATGTACAGCCCCTGTTCTTAATATTCTCCGGATATGAGCATATATGATGGTCATCTTGAGAAAGATTATCCAAAGCCAATTAACATCTATACGTATTTATGGTTTTGAATTTTTTTTTTGTATTCAGACACATTTGTAAGAAATCTTTTTTTTTTTTTTTCGTGCGGGACCTCCTTGTTATTAGCAACACGTTCCCAGTCGGAACTACTTCAGGAGGTGCGTTACTTCTGTGTACTATAGAGTTTGACACATATGCTGAGTACCATATTATTCTGGGCTTTGTTTGGCCGGTGAAGGTTGTCTTTGTTGCGTGGTGGGGTGTATATAGACTCGCTCACACGGATCAATTTTTCCATCGAGGAGTAGTACAATATACGGAGATAGAATCGTTGCATTTGGCTTCGCCCCTGTACTGTACGTATAGGACTCCACTGTTCTCGTGTTGTTCAGTTCACGATCGACCCGTTCTTGATTACCATTTTGTATCATCATTGATTGATTAAATGAATTTTGTATGACAATTATTATGGTAGCAATGGAGTATTTACAGTTTTCGTGGACAATAGTGTGGGTAATCAAAGCCGGGGGACTGTCTGGCTATATCTATTGCATAGTCTGCCGGGCATTGTCAAGTCACATGCTCCACGGTCTAGATCTAGCGGGGAGATGTTGTCATGCAGTGCGTCTATATCGGGATGGGTTTTCGAGAAAAACTTTGACATCGGGTAGGTATCTCCAAAACGGCCCTCTCGATACATGTTCTTTTTGTTGCGTACGCATTTGTGTGTAACAACGTTCGTGTACTCACATATATCTACTTCTACATGTATATAATTATTACGACCATGAAGTCACGCTGATGGAATTCCTCCTTTGGTTTCTCTCAATTAAGTCATTGGAATAAGGTTCTCGGCCTCGCATTTCTCGGGGGGCTGAGGCGACGGGAGCTCGGAGTAACTTTTCAACTTTCTTTCTGCCGTTTTAAAGCGGATATGGGATTCTAGGTGTGAGGAAGGTTTCCACCGCATCGCATATAGAATTTCCTCCAATTCCTCAGCTTTTCCCGAGATGTTTGCTACGCCAGTCCATTAGATCCTCTTGAAAGAACCTGTAATTATGGGGTAATTACATCCCGATTCCTTCTCTCCAGACTACCTAACTAAAGACAAGGGAAGGTTTATTAGCAAGGCAGAGACGTCGGAGAGTTTTCCACCAGCATTCTATTCTAATCGTAGGACAAGAAGACAAGGCATCGTGAAAACTTACATCTGTAGTCTTAAGCCCCTGTCTCCACATCTTACATTCACAAAACCCCTGGCAGTCTTCTATGCCGTTCGGTCTCCCCATAGAGGTAAATTCTATAGATTTCTGGGTAATGTACTAGATACTTGTATATAGTATTTCATTGGTTTGAAACTACAGTAATTCATTTCCCTCAACTTGAAAAGTAGTCGGAAGCTATATACCATATGACCGATGGAGATGGGTTCACTTGAGTAATTACTAATAGAGTGACTTCTTACTGTATGAAATTTCCTGGGGACTAGTGGGACTCCTATATCCGTATGTATAGACAGACGTACATAGTCCCTTCTAGTATCTAGTAATGTGTGCTCAACGGATAAGATCACGGGATTTTGTAACTTGGAGAAGCTCATATTAAAAACTTGTGTCAAGAGGGTTTTGTTTTCAATCTTCGCAATTTTTCAAAGAGTTTTTAATTATACTTTTGAATATAAAATAATCAGAGTTTGGGGCAGGGACTCGATAGAACTCAGAAGGGAAGAGATGTCAAGGTACGCGTCTCCTCTGAAAGTTTGAGGACACCCAAAACCTTCCCAATTTGGGTGACTTGTCTGACGATGTAAATTCCGACCAGCCCCCTATATCTATATGTACATACTTATGGACTGATTGTGTACACGACGTGTCGTCTCTGTGTGCGGGGTTCTGTGGGGCGATGTTGACTGTGCGATTGCTTTTGTGCAAACAGAATGCCAGAGTCATCGTTATTGAAATGAATGTGTGAGATAAATTAAGTACGCCAGAGTAGATGTTTTTCCCAGCCATTTGCTGTGTAGTTTAAAAGGGAAAAATTAACAGCTCATTTTATATTCCACGCAATAAAACATGGCTTTTTGATCTGGCATGCAGGAGCTATATGTCATTTTTTATAGTTCCCTATAAAGCCTGTGGTCGCATTTGAAGGAGATACCTGCGTATAAATTAAAAGTTGGTAGTCGACTGTCTCTCTCTCCCCTCTTTGGAAGTTCCAACTCCCGGAAATCTGATTTTAAATAAATGACGAAGAAATGACATGGAATTCACTGGGATTTCATGACTCCCGGAATGTTGGCATCTTATGTGTAAAACGACGGGGGTAAGTGGGTGATGACAGTGAAGTAGATCAAATAGAATTTATAGATCCACTTGCGTGTTTGCACTTTTATCCCTCACATTTCATTCCATGGAGCTGCCTCAATGACCAATGATAGTAGTAAAATTTTATTCCTAAACTTTAACAGCATTTGATGACCATCCTATTCATTCCGCATGCCTTTGACAGCTATATTCCCAATCCCTCATGTTCAGCATGGGGCATGTGGTGAAAGCAACCTTCGGATCATAATTTCAGGGAAACTCTGGGTGAGAATTACATATGTAGCATGTGCGGGAGTAGTCCCAGTCGAATAAAATTCCCAGTACAAGGGGATTCTCAGAATAAGGGAAATAACTTCTGTAAATTGAAAGTCGCTTTAGTTCCTACGAGGTATATAGTTTACAATGATTTTATTTGAGATCCAAGCATTTTTTCCTCTATTCATTTCCCAAGCTGACTTTCAAGGGGAATTTCAAACTGAATCTACTGAACTTCCGACTTTTTTCCCCCCCTTTCACATTGAATCTCATTAGAGTATCACAGAAATGCTTTACTAGTTTGGATTAGTACAAATTAAACCTCCTTTTCATCGCATATATATATCCTGGCGTGTGTTTTTGTTTGTCAACGCCGGTGAATGAGCATGGATTATTTCCATAGGTGTACGCACATAAATATACTTGTAATGAAAACAAACTACTTGGGTCTATCCTTCCAATAATGCTCCCATTGATCAGATAAAAAGTCCTATCACAAGTGTGGAATTATCCTGGAAATAGGGAAGGATATAAGTCATTGCTGGAGAGTCCGCCTGGATACTAATCTCCATTAGATTTTTCCCAGAGCCTCCCAGTATCACTGGGAAAGATGGTGGGGAGGTGAAGATTCCTGCAAATATTTATTCACTCAAACTCATTCCAGGATTCTGGTTATGAATCCCTGTTTCCTCCAGTGTTTTCCCACAGTTTCACAGTTTGTACAAGTAATCATTTTACGGCCACTTCAGTTCTAAAGTGTTTCCTCAAAAGCATACTTTCAGGTGAGATGTGTAGTTTGGTGTGGGCCCTGGGACATGAACAAGTGGTGTTTCCTCATTCAATCTTCACGTTGTTTAGGAACACATTTCAAGCCTTTAACTAGGCAGTACTTGTGAGGCCTGCGACCTGCGTTTAATACTATTACTTTGATTTCCTTCATAATACATCTCCTTGTAGACCGAAAGTCTTCCTATGTCTTTCCAGACCAGGTTGAGTCTTCCAGGGCGAGGTGTATGCATGCATGTATAAGTACTGTGCCAGACTGTCTGCACTATGTACGACCGTGTCAGGATTTGTGAATGCAGAGATGACTCTACATATGGGAAAGTAATTATTATGTACGTACATACTAAAAGTTGGGAGTTCTTCACCATAGCAGCAGAAGATCAGAGAGAACTTTTGCGACCCTCCACCTTTCAAGCGTACTGTGGTCTAAGGCTAATACAAATCCTGTGTATGGTCATGAACAACACAAGTGGGATTCTTCCAGTCTCTAACATAAACCTCATCTGTACCTTGGAATAAATGAGCTTTTGAAAAAAAAAATACATAAAAGAAGCAAATGCGCAACATTATATTCTTACTCACTCAGCTTGGAACAAAATAGATTGAAATACCCATAATAATGAGTGGATATCATCAAAGTTCAATTCCCCCATGGTTACGCCACCATACATGACAGTAGTACTCATTGGGGGATTTTGCTTTTGTATTTATCAAAAGTATACGATATACTCAGGTAAGCTGACTTCTACGCCCTCATGTGCTCCTGTCTCTCTCCTGCCTATGAGATCATCAAGGAAATCATTAAAGAGTTGAATAAAATATTCGAATTCAATACAGAGGCAATGCAATTAGCTTTGAACAGGGATCCCTTTCAAAATCGAATCCTTATTTGTTTTTTTTTGTCAAAAAGCTCCGAAATGGTACAGTCTACCAAAAGAAGAGGAATTCATTTAATGTAATAGGGATTGTGGAAATTATGCCATAAAACCTATCGCAGTCCACGAATGGAGAATGGGGACGACTGAACGACTTTTTGCATGGGCGTTGGCAAAAAATTTTACTCTCTATGTATATACATGTATGTAATTATTTCTCCATATATGTACATACATACTCGTTCGGAAGCAATGTGCACACAGAGAGAGAGAGAGAGAGACAGACACACACACTCTGATTTTCTTTAGCAGGGAGAGTACACCTACATATGTTCTTATATACAGAGCCTGCATGTGTTGGAATTATTACCCTCCAATAGTGACGGCCGTTCTTTTATCAGCATCTCAAAGTATCGATTTTCTGTTTGTGTTTACATCACCAACTTTTACAAAAAGTTTGATTAGAAAATCTGTATGACCTTCGGTTTTAATTTGGATATCAAGAGGACATCGTAAAGGGTGACTCTGGTGTTGGTGCCAATGCGTTGTTGTTGTAGTTCGATATGGAATCCGCACAAGTGATAGGGATCACTGTATCTCCGTCGGCTCCTTCTGATGACTCCCCTGCATGGCTTCATGAGGATAAGATGGTCATGCAAAGTATGAACTGGTTCTGAGGCCAGTCACCACACATGTCCCGCAGTTGGTTTCTGACGTTAATGGAGATGCAATGTTATGGGAGATATGAGTATAGTAGGATGATTGGAAATGAGATGCAGAAGTAGATGTGGAGCTGTTTTAGAAAATAGTCCTGTATCATTATTATTATTATTATTATTATTATTATTATTTCCAATATGATTACTTTTTGTTCGAGTCATACAAGTTGGAAAGATGAAAGTATTCTCATAATAACTTTACAAATGCAAAAGAGTCTATAAACAGGGTAAAAACAAGTATTATCTTTTCATCTTCTGCTTCTGGTGACACAGGGTACCGCCCTTGGATCTATTTACAATATATTATTTTTGGAATTATAATGAGATATTTAACAAATAACTTTTAATCCTCGTCAGATTTTTCTAAGTCCTTAGTATATAATGGCCCTTCGCCCCTCGCACGCTTCGGTGATTTCATGGTGGATGACACGCCCCAAATAAAAAAGATTTTGAAGAAAGCACTAACAAGGATATAGTTGAAAAATTCTCTGAGTGACTTCTGTATGCTTGTTAACTCATGATGCTCGTTCTCCGGATTGGGGCTGTAGTTATCTTTTAGATTATACATTAGCGTCGGGGTGAGGAAAATACCCAGCTGAATTGCGAACTGGATGAGAGAAAGCAATATCCATATTTTTGGGACCAGCCCTGGATGAATATCCTTCCCGTGCGTCTCAGTATTGTACTGTGGGGGAAGAGCAGGAGCGTTGGAAATGAAAAAAAAAAAAAAAGAGCGACACCGTGAAACAACATGCCTAATTAGTTACTATAATTGACTAACTCATCGTCACACGCAAATGGGATCCAAGTCCACGTACACTTTTTGGACAAGTTTCAGTCCACAAAAAATGACACATGGCACATTCTCGGAAATAAATGGTGAATTCGTTCACTCTCTACATGCATGCTTCTCCATAATCCACCCATTTTTGGATTTCCCCGTTCAGCAAATATATCAGAAAAAAAGAGCTGGGTTTTTTTACTACTCTCTTGTGCCTCCAAAACTATGTGAGTGTGTTGGGCTCTGGGAGAGAGAGAGAGAGAGAGACGGAACGGTTACATTAATGATACGATACCATTAAATTTTATACGATCAGCTCGTTCCTAGGAACTTGTTTGTGCGTACAATAAAACACATGAATGTTAAAAGAAAAAAATTACGCGTAGGAAGTATGTACATAGGAAGTCTCGCGTCCCAGTGTACTCATCATGGTGCATGTCTACACTCACAATGTCTCCGTGCCTATCCCAAAAAGCTTGATTTCTGCATCTATATGAGACAAGTCTCTCTACAAAGGGCACACAAAAGTCTCTATCATTCTCCGGACTTGGCTGATCAATGATCTTTTCCATATTTGATAACTCCTCTAACTGTTTCTATCTGCCGTAACTCCTTCCTCATACCTACCCCACCCCATCCTACATATGTACACATGGTTTCACGACTATGTGATAATTGTACCTATATCCTGGGAAACTTTGACAAATAGGAGATAGAGCAGAAATCTTTATGAAAAGTTAAACACTTTACCGACCGGGGTCCCCATTAACTCCGACGCATCAAACTAATATATACCCCCCGACATAAAAAAACATGCATGTAGTACATCACATACGGAGCTTCAAAAACTCAAACCTTACTACTGTACAACTTCGGGTTCCGTCTCAACCCGTAAGTTTAGTACAAGGTAGACAGACATGAACAGAGTACTATATAACGGAGTTTCCCAAGTTGGGAGTCCCAACCCGCTCAAAAACCTCAGACCGCCGCACCTTATAGATTTTTCCACCTAAATATTTCAAATAAAAATTCTTACTTCAGATTTGATGACAAGAAGAACAGCAGCCAGTATCTGAATTATACTCTGACCACAAGCAGCAATGGCAGCATCTGTGGAAGTTCGTGAAGAAATAAAAAAAATAATTATGAATTCTTTAAGGAAATTGTCCTAATGCGCAGTTCTCCCACATTTCTTCAATAACCCTTCCCCATGAAACCATTAATTTTGAAAGAACCCCACGGAACGGTTTGAGTCAATTGAAAAATTACAACTCGCCCATATCCCAACTCATATATTTGTTTATAATTTGGTCCCAGAAATTACGCAATACTTACACTCCACAAATTCTCTCTCCCTGTCTTTGTACGCCGGCGGTAATGTCGTATCGGTATGATACAGCACCAAGGTATTTATGCCGAATGCAAGTATCACAATACCGAACACCTGCGAGGGTACAAAAAAAATCATGTAAAAGATATATGCATAAAAAAACTAGGCAAACTAGTCCCACACATATAAGATTTAGTATCGTCCTTATATTTATGCTTCCATCCCACATATATGCATAACCTCTGGAGTACAGACTTGGTAAATAGGCATATACTGTAATTATAGATATATGCTCAATGGATTTTTTTTTCATACCACACGTCTAGGAAACACTGCATACCAATCATCTTCATTTAGGTACATACACCACTCATCGCACTCTCTCATAAGCTTGCATTTGGAATGTCCTTGAATTAAAAATCCGACTGATTCAGTGACAAGTCCTCCGTTTTGAGCTTATTTTTAACCCTTCCCGATCGAAGTGAAACAATTCCTGAGTCTAGCTCTGAGGGTAAATTACTAACTAATTCAGAAGGAAAACCATTTATATACCTATAGGGGAAATGAAGTTGCAAACTGAATAATTTCAACACGTGCAAGGATGTAATCATGCCTATTCGTATTATTGTAATTACAGCTTTTTGATACATTTCTTAACCGAAATCATCCTTCGGAAGGCAACTGATTACAGTGGATAGAGACATCGCAGTAATGTCACGAATGACGCATCAGTACTCACTCCTTTACATTATGACAAAACCCCAACTACCAGTGGAATATTCCTCACAAGCAATTTTTAAAACACATAGGATTTTTCCGTCGGAAACAAAACTTTGTATGTACGTGTAAGGAAAGCCCTATGCTGTGTTTACCCAGGCTGGACGCACATCAATAGATATATGCGAGATACGAGAGAGGGACCTTCCGTATCTGTGTATATTATGAACGTGGACAGAATTCTGGTACCTCCCGAAAGGGAGACCAAGTCAGAAATGTCAAGATAAAAAAAAAGAATTTCACTTGAAGAGGAAATCAATGGAAATAATTTAGAATTATTGCGTTACTCATAATAATGACATTGCTGACTTAATTGCAAAGAATAAAATGGAGTTGAATAAATGAATGTTAAGTATGACCAGCAAACTCTCTCACACACACACACATATACATACATCCACACACATACACACACTCACACAATGCCCTATTATCTCCTTGCCTGCCACTCTTCCTGACAACAGCATATCAAAATATTATTATTAGACTGTATATTATGCAATGAATATAAGCATAAACACACCCCACGAGCCAGGCTGGCCTTCCAAAGCACTCTGAATCCACATTCCTCATACACAGCATAGTTTTCCCTGCTAGCTCTCTATTACCACATATGAAAACAGGAAAACTTGGAGGAACTGCGGGGAGGAAGCCTCATGTAAGACAAATCTACTTTGCGATGGAAAGCTTCGTAATTAAATTACTAAAAGGCATGTTCACAAAATTACGAAATTGTTTTCCACAAAATATCAAGCCTGTCTGCAGCCTGCACCCATAAAAATCCCTGGCTCTCTGGGAGGAAGGGGAAAGGAGTGTTGTAAATGCAAAAATACTCACTGATTGACAGGAATAAATAAATATTTGTTCTACTCCAATTTCTAACTGCGTGTATCCTGCACGAGGCCCTTAGTAGTAGTATTTTTTGGATGCATAATGCCAAGAGTACAGTAGAGATGCCCTCCGACCAAAAAAAAAAGTAAAAATGCTTGTGGCACTATCAACAAAAAGAAGAAAAAAAAAGTTAGAAAGGAAATAACGTCCAAAAAAAATTATTACTCACACTTTCAAGAGTACCAATGAACTGGTAAATTGTTTTAGTTGAGAATGCTGATCCCATGATGATGTAACTTTAAAAGTTGAATACTTGAAAATATTAACAGAATTATTTTGGTATTCTTCACACACACGTTCACAAGTGCAGGAGCATGAAACTCACGAACGTCTTCCCTTGTGTACAGTCACTCCATGGAAGAACAGAGGAACAGAGTTCGAATGCAAGTTAAACACCTCAATCACTGTTGGGCAAAAAATACGATTTAAACTTACACTCTGTATTCTACTCTACACACACTCTCTATATGCCCTCCGTTCAAGGTAAAGGGAAAAAAGGGAGAGAGAGAGAGAGAGAGAGAGAGAGAGAGTACACATGAGTTAAATTATGATATAAAGGCATACACGGAACGAACTTCTCGAGTCTTGAGCTAACGTGTCCATATACCTTAACCCAAGCAAGAACGTATAGGTACTGGCGGATAGTAAATACACAAGAGACAGGAAAAAATCCTACTAATTGCTCGTGGTCCGCGCTCCACCGCTTTACCTTGTCTCTGGCAGACAAGTTAATAGGAGGTTTCGAACTTGCAATTGAACAAGCAGACCCCTTAAGAATCTTTTTTTTTTTCAACTTAGCACATTTTCTCCACCTTCCCTCGTTTTTTATTTAACTGTTTTTCTCTCTTCTTTCTCCGCTGAACAGGTTGAAAGACAGTTCCAGGATACTTTTTTCAAAAGACAACTTAAGGGAATTGAACAGGTTTTTCCAACTAGGAACAAATACAAACCCCAAAAAAAAAATATATAGGAAGCAACCGGAAGAAGCCAAGTTGGAGAGTCCAGACACCTCTTCTTGTGTAGGTGCGGGGGGGAAAAGTTGGAGAGTGGAATTATTCAAAGAGGAATTAATTGAAGGATTTAATTGAAATCAAAAGATAAAAGGGTGTACCTGATGATTAAAACAAATACAGAGCGAGTGAGTACTCGTGTAGAACGAGGAGGACTGAGAATGGTTGTATACCCAATGGATCAGAGTGGCAATACAATGTCCCGCGACTGTTCTCTGGTATGTGAGTGTGTCTTGAAGCTTAGTCAGTGGACGACTGACATGCAATGAGACTATTGTACCACCATCAGTTCTTCTTCGTCAACTCATATTGACTCCACTCCTAACTTTCTCTTGTCTACCTTCCCGTTCAGCCTTCCTGATGATGACTAACAACAACTCCGCTGTCTCTTTGCTCTATAATAGCTGTATTTTGTTGCCCATGTTCACCGTGGTAGTTGTTGTATGTATGCTTTCCAAGTTTTCTAGGGTTCTGGGGAAACCGTAAGGGTTATCGCAGAAACTATTCCCTTCACTGTCTTTGGTCTCACTCCCTGCCTCTCTCTCTCTCTCTCTCTCTCTCTCTCTCTCTTACACACACACACACACACACACACACACATTCAGTCAGTCTCTGTGTATCTGGTATGTTCTGGGCAGAACTCCCATCCAGATGATTCTGCTATTGTACAGCCCATGTCACTTGTTAGGACTGTAGGGCAGGGGAAATCTAGGTACACCGGGAGTTTAGGTAAAACTAATTCCTGTATTTTGGCTAAAAACTTCTTTTTGTAAGTGCTTAAACGCGCATATCCTCCAACACTCACACTTGACAAGAGTCCCAAGTTACGTATCAGAATGTGTCAGTTAGAGCACACTACTACTTCTCCTGTTGGATTATACCCCAGAAGTTTTAGTCCTACAACCGGAGTTCTAGTCGTGTCGAGTAGTCGTAGTATTTACTATTACCAGAAAAGCTGAAAGAACTTGAGTATTTTCTGTACGTAAATCGTTCGGAGAGAGAGAGAGAGAGAGAGAGAGAGAGAGAGAGAGAGAGAGAGAGAGAGAGAGAGAGAGAGAGAGAGAGAGAGAGAGAGAGACTCCTATATGAGGACGAGAGGATACATGGACGGCGGACTCAAACATGACAATTTCCTCGTAGATATGCCTCATATCACAGTCATTACAATCGAATTATTTATCAACCCTCCTGTCACTCGCACTCTATCTCTTATTTTCTTCCCCTTTTATTCTATGGGACGCTTAAACAGGCAGAAAGAGACAGACTGGGAGCAATCATACGTTAACAAGACCTTACATACTCCCTTTAAACCAATATATCATCACCAACACCATCATCATCGTCATGTACCAGGTCCACAGTACTGGGGTACCCTGTCTCTTCACACATTACTCCAAGTACCCAAATTCAACTCTGGGTATACATGCACAGCACTGACAAACTTTCCGCGTTTTCTCTAGTTAGTTAGATCCTATTATCTGTAGCGTCGCCCTCCCTGCATAGCAAAGTACATGGAAGCAAAAGGGAAGCTAGTCTCCCGTTCACAAACACATAGTTAGGAGAATGGGGAAACTAGCACCACACGACTACTACAACTACTAATACTGGAGCAGTTATTATAATAACAGACGCTTCTTCCAATACGTTTCTATAGATATAGGTACGGGATCCTCCTGAACACCCATTTTGCCTTGCTAACTTCAACGGCACACAAAAACCCATAGGAAACGGAGAGAGTGAGGAGCTTTTGCCGTCATGACCACAGTCGATATGCTCCAGTCTATATACGGGGCTACTATGTTGAAGGTAATAATTGGACATTGGACTGAGACTCTGAGACCATCTAACTAAAAACTATCTACTAGTAATTCCTGTTGTGTATATTCCTTCCCTAGCCTGTTCCAACTGCACAAACCTAAATTTTTTATGACTTGCTCTCTCCGGCTCTCTCACTCAGTAGCCGTTGCAGGGAAAGGATGTCATGTCCTCTTCTTATGATACCTGAACGAATCACAAAAGAATGAAACTTAATCAGGCTCACCCTTAAGGATCTCCAGGCCTCCAGCCATACCATCCAGAAACCAATTATTGTTTTCAATTTATTCTACCAGAAACCACCATCCATACAAGAAGTAAGACTAGACTCGCCTCAAATTTCCAACTCTCCCTCCTTTAAATACTTAAAAAGTCTCATTCAATGACTAATTAAATAAGATTGTATCAGATCTCAATAGAATCCAAGAGATCGGTCAATGCTAGTATGACCGGGGGCTCCGCAACTCTAAAATCATCCGCTCGTCAGTTATGATGATGTTTTTGCAAACCTGTACTGTGAAGCTTGTCTCCATTCACCCAGCAGGAAATGGTAGACGTATTGTAATTTTAATTAAACTCCGACGTAGTATCCTTCGAAGCATCAATAAGCCTCGAAATATCCTCTATTTTTCTGAAGAACGTACATGCTCCAGAGTAGTTTTGAAATTCAAAAGGCATCCAGGCAAATAAGTAAGTTGCTCTGTTTTCCCCACGATATCCAGGTACTTAAATAGTCGTCAAAGCGAAGGCAGGGCTTAGGATGCTAATTCTCAGAAGTAAAAAGCCAATTAACACATGACTGTCATTATTAGAAATATTATTACCTTGTGCAGTGTTAAAATTCAACCGCGTTACCATACTCACATTTGCATTGATTAGAGGAGCGATTCCCTGAAGTTTTTGTAACAATAGGAAATTACAAACACGACTATAAAAATCCCTGCTGTATACATTTACAGGCTTCCAGCCCACATATAATTATAGACTGAGGCTTTAACGAGGAACGGGATGCTAATGAAAGGCTGAGTATATAGATTCTTAGGAACAGGATTCTTTGACGAGGGAAGTTTGTTCAACAATTTATTGCGTGGCTTGCGAAATTCAGCTTTATTCTCTATTTGAAACTCATATTGAATTCCCATTATGTTTGCGCCGATTGTAGTTGAAGTTTGTATGTATATGTACCATATACTCTAAAAGTGAAATCCCTACTCGGCGCACACGTTCTTTCACAATACAGTAGTCATAATTACTTAATATTTGTTATGCTCTTGAACTATGACTACATTTTTAAGCCCGTATTTGTAACAGCTGCTGTTTATATGTTGACATCTCTCATAATCATTCCTTCAAATAAAATTCTTACCAGATGGTTAACATGGAGAGATAATACTTGTCATTTGTAGGACTTGACGGGAAATTGGACCTCCTCCGTGCATCTGACTATGACTCATAATTTCGATGCATTTCTGAGATGTGTCGGAATGCCGGGTATGCCTCCTATTATTTAAGGACCCGAGTTTTTTAAAGAAATAAATAGAATTGCACAGTACGAACTGAATAATAAAATTTTAGAGCGCTTCCGTGTATTCTAAATAAGGGCCTCGGAGTGAGCAAAAAACATTATTGGATACGGGAGTAAATGCAAAGGAAAAGACAATTCAATGATCACATTCATAGGTTTTTCATTTAGTATTCTCGTGTCCTCTCCGGTATAAAAAAAATACTGAGTACAGAGGAGTAGGAGAGAGAGAGAGAGAGAGAGAGAGATAGTGAGAGAGAGGGGGAACACTGGGGGAACATTTCCTTACTGTCAGACTCCGGTAGTAGTAGCAACCGGTTCGGAGAAGGAAAATGCTCTTGACTATTTGCTCAAATATATGCTGGGGGAAATGAAGAGATAGAGGAAGAAGAGGAGAAAGCTGACACCAGTACGACCTGGAGTTGCACGTACCAACGGGAAATATACTCGGGTTAATAAGAATCTTTTATTTTCTTGGATACGTGAACTACGTATACAGACTCGGGAGTAGTGTCGCAGGGAGTGTGCTAACATCCGCACATTATTATTAGGGCCGAGTGACGATTCCATGGACAAGATGTTGTTACTATCACAGTTTACCCTTACACAATTATTATCATTATTACTATGATTATAAGAATGTGTGTAGTATGGAGGCATGCCATGCTCCACGTAGCAACCAACAGCCCTGTCAAACGGAACGGAACCCGACTTGAAACACGTACTTACTCCTGTCTTGTAATAATACGATGAGACGGTGAAATTGAAAACTGACCCGTGATGCCGCCGTGCTACATTCATTCTAAAAAGCCATCGTGAGTCAAAGTAGTTATTTTATTGAGGGGGGAAACGGAAGAAGTTGCGTATGGTGAGACATGTAGGAGTACATCACTAAGCTCGTTTGTCTCCAAATGTAATTTACCTGAGAGCTTCTCTAATAGTTACCGGTCTCCCATCTATGCAGAGTCGGACAGAGTTGACGCACAGAGTAATCGGTTATGCTAAACATTACATGACAAAAAATATAGAAACAAAACTCAACCATTACAACGATTAGTGTAGTTAGCGTTATGGCAATGGTGTGTGTGTGTGTGTGTGTGTGTGAGAGAGAGAGAGAGAGAGAGAGAGAGAGAGTCCCTGCCCTGTTAAAAATGAACCAACTCTCTGATAATTGCAGGCTTTCCCTCCAACATCCTGAAAGGTCCTTCCAATATCCGCATGATCAGAAGTTTGCACTTTGGGAGCTTGAAGGGAATTCATACCTGGGATCCAATAATAATTCCAGCTGTATACTACAGGGCGGCAATAAAAAGCAGACAGTGAGTTGTGCACTGGGAGGTCTGGGAAGGCAAAAACAAGGGAAGGAGCGTAATAGAACCCTCCTGATAAAGTATTCCTCACCGTCTAAAATCCTAATGAAAAGCTGTTCGGGTTGGAGTAAGTGCATCAATTTGTATGACTTTCCCCTCCTTCCTCCCGCCGTATCAACTTAAAAGGATTTGACACCAATATCCTAGAAATCAAATAACGCTAAAATACATTCTCACAAGTCACAAAGCAAGTTTGATGAGGAAATCGGAGTTGTGGCGTAAGAAGTTACGCCTTTCCCGAAGTTGGTTCCGTATGATTAGATTAATTTCTAAGGGAAGTTTGTACATCACTCTCTTAGGATTCCGCTCGATGGTAGCTCAGTGAGAGCTCACGTATGGTTCGGAAAGTGCGAATAAATTGAGATTACTCATATTTACTATTCACACGACAACATCTCCCAACAACTGTGGTTTTACAACACTTGGACCATCAGAGATGGAATAATGCTGGGTCTAATTATCAGGAACGAAAGTGTACTCACAAAAAGAGTCCCTAAACTTTTCGAGGATAAAGTCACTCATTATTCCCTGTATACATGTAAGGGTTCTGTGTCCCTGTACACTTTGACAGGATTGTAAATGCAAAATTTCGTATCGTTTTTCCAGTCACTTCCTTTCCTAATCTATATCTTATTTAGTGTGCAAACTTTGACGATATTCAGATCCTATTTCCCTTACTCAAACATTTTTCCAGGCTTGTCTATCTACCTATGGACTTGCATACGGTAGTTTACACGTGATCACTTTACAAGTACAATACCACACTATCGCTTTCGACTTCTCTCCCATACAAAAACTTTGTAACAATGGGACCTACATTCTAATCCAAGTTTATCCGGTTGGTTTCCTACTACCTCCGAAATCCTAACCGCAAAAGTATGCAGTTACTGCTCTATCCTCTATATGGCAATCATCAATTTAATTATGTTGGAACACAATCCAGCAAAGGCGGTTGGCATCATCACACACGCTTAAAACCACAACTCAATTCAACCTACATAAGTCATTGAGTGCGTCGGGATTAATTTTACGGTAACATTTTTTACTCTCGTCAATAATAATTGAAGCCCCAGTTTTCACTACATTCTTCCTCATGTCCTCCTCCCCCCCCCCGGCATAAAATGACATTATCATATTTCCAAACAGACAATATCTGCACTGTCGGGAGTCCCCAGTCTCTTCTATTGATATCAATCGAATTTAATTCCAGTTTACAAACATGTCCCAGTGTTTTTGCTCTTTATTACTTTTTAAAGACTTTACATGCAAAGACAGTGATTCCGCAATCTGTAGTAGGTCTCGACTCCATCCTCCATTCAAGTACATATCCAGCCAGATGTTTAGAGTTTCTATTGTCATTTGCAAGGGAGCAGTTCACAAACACTTATTAAAAGACCAGATTGGACGGCACTATCATTGCCGTCAGCTTCAGCTAAAGTGCTGGCAGGCACTTCTAGCATCCCGGACCAATGTCACTCGGAAGGATATGTTTGCTCATCCGAACCAAACCCCCATAATAATTTTCACCAATTTTTACATCACATGAAACAGGGTCTGCAACTGACTCCCACATTATGTGATAAATATTTGAATGGGTCTGAGTGTGTTCCATGTGTTTTAGCCCTCCATAAAATAAATTAGCGATTCATCAGGTGATGGGGACACGATGCAAAAATAGAGATAAATGTGGATTTGAGCAATTCACCAGTGACACAACGAATCTCTTTGAAATTGTGGGAGATTGACGGACTCTATACTGTCAATATTTAGTTTTCCAAGTAAGCCGTGGAGTAGTGTGTCACAAGGGATGAAATATAAATAGAATGTTTTTTGCTGGAAAAGAGGTCGAATTCAATTATTGCATTGTAACAAGTTTGGAGGAGAACCTGGGAAAGTATGGGGGGAAATTCCGTTGGTGAAATGTAGAAATCCAAGTACATGGTGTGGATTAGGATTTAAGCTCCGGAGACGAGTATCCTCATGTAATGTAAAGGAGTCTCGGAGGAGTTACAACTTGTGTATGAATATATTTTCAGAGAAAGAGATAATTACAGATAAGGCATATTTCCAGGACGAGTCTCTCTCTCTCTCTCTCTCTCTCTCTCCCTATACCTGATTAAATAACTCGTTTCCCCGTTTGTTCCAATTAAAGCTCATGAAGTTGCTAATTAATAAGGAGGGTAGGGAGTCCACATTGTGCGAAATGTTTTTCCAAGACAACGACCCGAGCTGAATGTAAATTAACAAGTTCAGGAATCCCCGCTCGTGTCTTCATTTATCAGATTTTCTGGTCCTGGAACTATATCTAGTCCTAGTTAAGAGTTTCCCGGATGGTTGTTTGTAGGACCGGGGCTATAGGGTTGTGGGGAGATGGAGCACATGCGAAGATTTACACATGTCCAAGCACTTAATTAATAGGCAGTCATTCTCCATGACAGGTTCACTTTGTAAAACAATCGTCACCATGGGAAGGTGCATTTGAGGCTGTTGTCATATGCCTGGCTCGAAGTGAGTATTCTCCTTCATGTACCTCTCCTATACCTATCTATATGAGAGCTGTAGTCGATGATGATGAGTGTAGGATTGAGTAAACAATGATACTTTAGCTTTCCCGACTGACATGCACTCACTTATCTGTATTATATAGAGAGGAGATAAAAGCTGGCTTGAGTCATTAAAGGGATTATATTTTCTACTCGAAGATAAACTATACGAGTACAAGTACTAGGGCAGACGAGGAGTGGGGAATTGAAGCAATGGAAAATTCATTTCAAGATAAACAAATCAACCAAGTTGTACTAATACGGTTGATTAAACATTGAGTCCTATGTACATCAGTTGTGAGGAGTAGAACGCACAGCAATAAAGTAGCGTTATCAGTGAAATACAAGGGTTCAAATAACTACATTGAAAATGTGTGAGGACAAAACCATGCCTCTGAGCTTACACTATATACACACACTACTGTCTCCCCATCGTCACAGGGTTGACTGGGAGTGTTTTTGCTGGACCTCAGTTATGGATAACAAAATTATGTTGTAATAGGAATAAGTATGTGCTGGGAAGAATTGGATGATTTTATATACTTCATCAAAGTGTGATGAAGGTTTCCGCGTGCTTGTGGAGCTTGGGGTAAGGACAAGATAACATAATTATGTGCTAATGACTTTTTTCCTTCATCTGGTTTGCTTACTAATGAAAACGTGTCTGGTGTCAACGAAACTCAGAGTGAATCTAGGCTTGATGATTTTTCGACGCAACAATATATAATTATATATAGAAGACTAAATACCTGCGTAATTTATTTTTAATTAGACTCCACAACTACACCTTCAGGTTCTTAACCTGAACGGTGTAACTTTTCCTCTAATAACCCTCATTCGGTTTTCTCTTGTAAATACTTGAGGACGCCATAGAGCGCATGTAAAAACCAGTCTTGACTACTTGGTCGACTTACAGATGGGAACGGACCTCCTTATCTCCCTCCTTTTTCATCTTCTTCTAGTTTTACTGTCAAGCGTCCTAACAGGAAGTTGTTTCTCATATCCTGAGGATTTTATTATGTTTGCTTTCCCCAGATCTAAATGATGTTACCCATCCGCCCAACCTGGTCACGAGTAATGTGGAGGAGAGGATAGTCGTCTCTGCCTTCAGGAATCTCTCAATCTCTCTCTCTCTCTCTAAGACGGGCTCGGGTAACGTCGTTACTGAGTAACCAAATAAATTTTAAATGTAAATTCTACAGTTAAGATTCCGCAACCAAGGAGAGGTTTCCCCCCGCAGTGACTCCAGCAGCAGCGGGATACAAGGGAGTGCGAAAGGAAGTAATTACGGTCATTAATTTTATAATTTAACAAACAATTAACTCCATGTCTGACTGGAACTTCTCCCTACAGGTTTCCATCTCCATTCATAACCCCAACATGTATGTATATATTTGTAGTTAATCAAAAACAACAAACACTTTCTTGGAATAAAAATTTCCCCGAACTTGATTTTACATTACTGCATGAGTAATAATTATATTTTGTAGAGTTGATTTCTCTACCGAGAAAATACGAAGCTTCGCTAACTTCCATGCGGCTTCCATATCACTCCCTATCGAGCCTATACTCCGACTTATATACTTGCCTATATGAAAACAATTATGGAACATCTTACTGGAAGTGGCAAAACACTTAGATTATATTGGAAGCTACAACATGAGAAATGAACTAGCTGTAGATAGTTCTGGACGGACACAATGTGACTATAGAATTGCTTCGGAGAATGTATTTCCTTTTAATTAATTTTTACAATGAAAATTTTTCCCTCATTTTGATTTTAGTTTGCAAAGTACTTATTGCCCATTTCATCTCGGCCCTAACGATATGCAGAAAAGCATACAGCTGGAGACTGGAGATGTGAAACGCCTTTGGTTCTCCACTTGCACCTACAACTAGTGGTTTTCCACTCAATATAAGCTAATTTAAGTCTGACGGGGGGAAAAAATTAAGTTGGAGCTACTAGAAAAGTTCCCACATTGGGACCATCTTTATGGAATATGCGATGAGACTTGGAGCACGTAATGGAGCTCCTCAGCTTAACGTCATGATGCAAAGTAGGACCAGTTTCAGAAAATTCCTTTCTCCATATCATGAAAAAGCTCTCTGGGTTCTCTCTCTCCATTTTGGTACATTTTAAGTCTGAGGAGCTTCAAATTCAAAGAAAATGGTTGAATGGAAGTTAGACTGAAAGGACTCTCTGGGGACATATTTCCAGACATAACTATTAGGAAGGAAATCCTAGTTTCTATTTCAAACTCTGTTGAAAAAACCATTCGAGAAAATAAGAAATTGATGGAATCGATGACTGACAAGAGAAAATGGTACTGTAAAGATTGTGGAGTAATGAGCCCGAAAGATACATTTAAATCGTCAAATATATGTTCACTTTGATGGAGTTTAATAGCTTCGAGATACACTTCCTCAGATCTCTCCTACTACAGATCTCTCCTTCCAGAAGACAAGAACCTACGACGGGGAATCTAATGCATTTTAGTTTCTTTCCAATAGGTAGATAGTAGATACGGCTTGAGTAATTTAATTTATTAAGGGAACCTTGCGCAGTTTTGCTTTCAGCCAAACAAACCTGTTCTTGACATGCAGTAAGTAGCAAATAATATTAGAATTTAATGTAAAAGAGAGAGAGAGAGAGAGAGAGAGAGAGAGAGAAAGAAAAAGTAAAACATATTTCCCATCCATTCTTCTCGCTGATTTTTACCTTCCAGTTTTCTCACTTGTCATCGGATTTTTGTGCATAGTGCAAAACAATTTTTTTGGTTATTAGGTAAATACTAAAAATGCATTCTCCTCTATACTCTCTAAAAAATATATTTGAAATCCTTCCCCTCTAAAATTCCATACAGACGCTGTTCCTAAATTGCAAGGAAAAATCCAATCAACTCAACAATTTACTGTTTTTGCAGAACATCTCTCGAGATCCTTAAAAAAATAGTCTGGATGAATAGTGCCTCGCTCAAATTGGATTTTCCAAAGGATGAAATTTTCCGATAATCTATACACAAGAACACTAATAATTATTCAAGGATAAACTCTGCCACGTTTAGAATGTATTCAAATAGTGACCAAGGAGCAAATGTTTTTTTTTTGACATATGCAAGTAACTTTTCTGGTTGGTCAGATGTACTCACCCTGTTGAAGAAATCAATTAGAACTTTTTATTACCTGGTGGATATGTGCAAGGAAATAATAAATAATAATTTGTATTTATGCCTTCTTCAAGTGATGATTGTCATACTAAAAATAAAACGTGCCACATATTGATTAAACTATTTGAGGAAGTATTTCAAAGTCTGTATGGCCATTTGAGACGGTTGTAGGACAAATTTAAGGGCACAGACCATTAGACATTCTCAATGAGACCGTTCCGTTCCGAAACAATCTAGATCATCCCACTAAAAATATCAACCTTGGAAGTATTACCTGTACATTGTCAATAATGGAGTGGAGAGTGTATATACAAAAAAAAAGCTCATGATACAATCTGCACTCCAATGCTCCGTGAAAGAAATTAAAATTGCTAAACATGGGCAATTTATTTCTCACCCAAGGCAGGGAAGCCACTATAGGATGTGTGTGCTCCCATGCTACATATTTTTATCATATGCCCAAACCTTGCCAGAGGATCATCTATTCGTAGACATTTTGTTTTCAGTTTGAGGTCCCCTCCCGAGCAAACTGTTGAATTAAATGCAGAAAACCTTGACGAGGAGATTCGCAAACTAGTCGCCTTGCGTGTAGAGCTCCGTGTACAGTAAAACTTTATTCCGTAGGTACGCAGACGAGGTACAGAAAGGCCGTGTGTGTTGGACCGTCTACCATTTCTACAGGAATAGGAGTATGAGGACGGTGACTGACGAAAGTGATTAATTATATACAGAATACATCTAATAAAAAATACTACATCACTAGAAATTACTTAACCGTTTCACAACTCCTCTCATACTAAACAACTACAACACAGGACAGAGACAGAGAGAGAGAGAGAGAGAGAGAGAGAGAGAGAGAGAGAGAGAGATCTATCCTAATTTAAAATGTCTGAATGTTCCACATTGTAAAAATCCACACCGCTCCAGTTTTTACAAGCTAATTCAGCTAAATTATGAATATCCGCTAACCTATTTACGCATAATTGCATAAAACCTTGCCTCACCTTATTATACTAGGGGTTTTACGAACGAGTCATAAATGAATGCAAATCAAGCCCTGCATCTTATTACTACATGCACGCTTGCGAACAAATTTGACACCAACAGTCCATCAGGGTTTCTACATTTTTCTTATCCATTCCATATTATTTACTTTCGTATGTGGTCATAATCCCACATTTTTATTTAAAAAAAAAACCCTTCCTCTCGTCTCCATAATCTTTTTGCATATATGAACTGTACTGGGGAATTTCAACCATATAGTACCAATTTCCCCTCGTATATAGCCAGGCAACTCCTGTAATTACATATATAGCTACAACCAGAGCACTATGTTTCCGGGAGTATTTGCAAAAATCCTGTCATAAGGCCATAATAAATGTCTTCCCTTGAAGTCAAACACATTCTCTCGTGAATTAAATCAACTGACGTTAAATGAATTTCAATTATGAACCTCCGCCTTGCTCATTTAAATTTTAATAACCGCAAATCCTCAGCCTGTCAAAGGACCCTCTTTCCCAAAAATTCCATCCAACTTGAAAGAGGTCTCCTTTAATGACAAGCCTCAACTTCAGCCTACATCCCAGGCAAAGAATCCCCTTGTTACACCATATCCCTCCAAAAATCTGCATTTCCTCCAGTCCCTCCAATATCCCTATGCCCTGACATCCCAAAAAAAGCATGTAAACATGAACTCAACCAAAATTAGATTAAAATTTCCCATGAAACTTTCCCCCCTAATGTTTGACTTCACCAAACACTTTTTTCTCTCTCTCTCTATTTTTACGGCTATTGACTCAAGGAAACAACTCTCACATTCAAATCCATACAATTACAAAATGCTCCTCCAATTTCCCCCCAAAATACAAAAATACAACTTCAAACTTCCACAGAATCCCCCAACGTCATGACATTCTCCTGCGTTAAAGGCATAAACCCCAACACAACAACATATCAAAACCATCCCCATAAAAATACCCAGCGTCACCAAGCAAACAAATAAGGGCAACCAAATCAACTGCCTAGTATGTCACTCCACACAGTAGGAAATCATCTAAAATAATTCCCCAGACCACATACAGTGAGTGACACATTTCCCAAGAAGATCCCGTTCCGAATGACACACGACACGACCCCGCTCCTCACAACTTAATCATCATTTACGGGAAATGCCTCAAAAATAATTATGTTAAATGCTCCCATTCCTATTTTGATAAGGCCATCCAAAAATACAAAAAATAAATGGACCTATTTATCCTCCGAAATCAATAATAATTCCTTAAGAATCCTCTCCACATTTGTAATGCATAAAGTGAAACCTTCATTCTTACGAGGCATTGAGTTAGCATTTAGTGTCGTCGGGTATAAATTTAAATAATTATTGTACTCAAGTAGTTGTATTTAGTAAAAGTATTAAATAAATGTGATGAATATTTTAAGATAATAAAATTATCATATACACTCTCTCTCTCTCTCTCTCTTATGGGGAACATAGGATAGGGCGACAAGGATTTGTTTCTATTTACATTATTATTCCGCCATGACTGCCGAATCTTGGAGTCTGAGTCTGCACAGGGTTCTTCCGTACTATAATGTCTGCCTTTTGGGAGCTACATATTAAATCTCCCTATGGAGATACCTTCCCTTTCTCTCTCTCTCTCTATATATATATTTATATTATCTACATAATATTATTTGGGATAAGATGAGATTTTTGGTATGAACCAGTGCGGAGAGCTATAGTTTTGGTGCAGGAGCCGAGTAGCAGAGGGTCCTTATATATAGAGTGGATGGATGTTCCCAGCCCTCATCAGCCCCCCATCATAAAGACGAGGAAAAAACGAACGTGAACAGCGCATGGAAGTAAAAAGGGTGCAGTCGTGGAGTGAACAAGAGTTCTTCGATCCGATTGGAATCAGTTCGTAAGTCTCACTGACTTGGTGGAGCAGAGTTAGTTGGTGTTTGTGTGTGATTCCGTTTAATTAGGTTAAACTAATAGTTTTCCAAAATTTCAAGTGTTCATCTTTTTTGACTGGAAGAAACTCCCCACGACATTCAGTCACATTTCAAATCACGTAAGTCAAATTTGAGGATTATTTTTTGTAAAAAATATTTGGGCTGGGGAGAGACGACAGTGAGAGTCAACTTTAGTATAGCATTACTCCTTGCTGCAGTGTTCTTTCGACCTTTCCAATCCCTCCCTGTGAGCATATATCTTGTCTATTCTCAGACTGGTTTTGTTATAGGTGTGATTATTATGTATTTTCATTATTAATAAGAAACCTTCCTCGGGGATATGTTATTTTTTTTTTTGCATTGGGAATGTGAAAGTATGACTGTAGACGTCAAAGTTGGCTTTTAAAAAGTTTGATTTTTTTTTTGTTGGTTGATTTTTTGATCCCGTGGATTTTGATTCAGTTATATAAAAGTTTGTAGATTGAGGATTCAAAGGGAGATTTAGTATTTGGAGGGATTTGGGATACTTCCATTTAGGGAGAGTAATAATTTGATGGGGACGGAAATAGCGTCAGGGTATGAGTAATTAGCTTGGGTTGGAGGTCAGGAGACAAGAAGTTGTTGTGGAGCAGGTGACTCAGGAGGTGGATTAATGGGGGATTATGTAAGAGTGGGAAATTGGAAGGAAATATTTGGAAGAGTCTGCGGTATTTGTTTATGAGTTATTGGAGTGAGGGAGTTTGGAGGAAGGAAACGCTTGGGGATGAAGAAATGGGACTGTCATTGAGGCTTTGTAGGAATGGATAAATAGGTTGCTGATGACTGTTTGTGGTGTTAATTGCTCTGTGTTTGTGTTCATAGGATGTCGGATAAGAAGAATTACTCTCCAGCCAAGGGAGGGCAGAACAATGGCGGCTTTAAGAAATTCCTCTGGAACCCCGAAACCAGTGAATTTTTGGGAAGGACCGGAGCCAGTTGGTGTGAGTAGAGGGATATATTTTGAATCTTGTTGAGAATATTTCGGTTTGCAGGTTTTTTTTTTTTTTTTTTTTTTGGGGTGCGTATATGTATGGGTTTTGTGGGTTCCATGTGCGAACCAGATATTAATGGTGGGGCGGCGTTTGAGAGGAGTAGGAATTTTTATACTGGGACTTAACCCGCATAAATAAGACTCATTAGTCGCAAGTGATTTGATTTGTTACAGGAGCACGTCTCTCAGAGCGAATATATTCTGGGGTGGAGAGAATATATACCCCATTGATTTAGAATGATCAGGGTATGTGCAGACGAGGAGATGAGAGCTGTTCGTGTTCTTGTATGAATTCAGCGACGGGAGATTTAATGAGCATCACTTATGCGGAATGAGAAGTTTGATAATAGAGATCTTAAGTTCAGTTACAAGGAACGTCAATTGTGAGGACTAGTACATGTTAGGTCGGCGAAGTTTGCAAAGTCTTGTCGGATGTTGGGCAAAAATGTTTATTGGAAAGTCATACACGACCTGCAGCTCCCTAGCGGGCTTTGTAGTAAGAGTCTAGCCTTGGTTGTGGAATAGAGAGTAAAAAAGGGTTTTCTTGCTTGGCTCTGCTCCACTTTTGGGGTTCAGTTTAGCAAGCTAGAAATCGATGCAAGGCTTCTGACGTCAGTACAGTTTTATGCGAAACGGTGCGGCTTTGAAAGCAACGGCGATATGGCACCGCTCACAAAAACCATTATACGTTGATATACTTCCCTTCCAATGCTACCTTTATAGATATCTACGTGGAGACATCCAAGGCTATTCTTGTCTAAGTCTACCTCCGCCAACTAAATTTATCAGGAAATATTAAAATAATAATTAGGGATAGTCCACTCAAAAAATACTACCAAAAATACTACAAAAGCTCTACTAGGTTTGAATTTTTACCCTACGTGGGAGATTTCTTGGGAAAGGCAACTTTCACTGTAGAAGTCTGTCCCAGTAATTGTGTTTTTTTTTCGGAGACAGGATTTTTTTTATAGTCCAATTTTATACTAAATCAATACACATAACCCTGTAGTCGCATGGAAAGTATCCACGTGTTTGTTGTATACAGTACTTGTAGGGCTACGAGGAATACCGACGACATGATTACACACTTCAAGCTAACCACTAACCTGCGTATTTCAATGCGGAGAAGCATTCCGTGAGTACGTGAATAATTAAAGTATGTCAGTATAGAAGAGGAAAAATCAAACCGAAAGTATCACCTGGTATTAATAATATGCTCATTCACTCACTTGTTTTTGGCAGTCATCAACACATTCCTATTATGCAATTCCACATGGTCATACTACTTAGCACGGGATAATCTTGGTTTAGAGATGTTAGGGTACTTTCCAATCTGTAAGAGCTTCGGTTCAAGCGATATGGACCTGCATTGATGAATATTTTAATGTGAACTAAATGGCATGGTATGCTATTTAGAGGCCGGCAGGCTCGACAACTGCAAATGTAATTATTATCCCACACTTAACACGTTAATTTTTATCATTGTAAATTGAACCTTCACAACCCTTTTGCCTCTTGAACAGTTGCAAAAGACTTGGATGCAGTATATGTTCGTATGAAGCAGTTGTGCAGTAAATATTATTTAGGAGTGGAATTAATAGTGATAGCCTTAGTTAAAATGTCAAATAGGATTTAATGCCCTGATCTCCCGTCAGTTAGGAACATGCATTATGGGATGCGGCTGACCGCTTTAATAATTGATGCCAACCCATTATAGGGTGAATCATGTTCATACATACGCTATTGTTAAAAGGTTTTTACGGCATTGGACTAGCTTTAAATATTGTGGTAATAATTAATCCCATTGCAGGAGTTAGCATGGAACGTGAGGAAATCAGGCCATGCATTTTACATACCGTCCCGATCTGATCCTTTTTCACGAATTACTTTTTTATCGTAATTTTCGACCTAGACTTGAATAACTTAAGCATTTTCGAGGCTGCTGTGATAATTCTGACTGATAAGTCGAAGTTACCGACGACAAAAGCTTTGGAGTGGGTATAATAAAAACATTTGTTTTCAAGTGGTCTCAAACAGAAAGTGGAGTAGCAACTTTCTGACTTTGTTTCATGGCTTTAATTTTTTTCGAATTTGAATCGTTCTAACGTATCCAAATACACAAATAAAATTGTCTCCCTATTTCGTACTGTGTGCTTTACACCGCCATGCTATTTGATAATGGAATTCATAGGAAGTAGATTTCAGGATGTTTTAGGTTTCATTATTGCAATCCGAAAGTATTAAATTTGCGCTCATAACCTTATGTGATGGTGAAATCTGGTACTAGAGTGTCCGTTGAAGAGATGAGGATGTTTTTAAAAATCTCATGATTAGATACTATGGATGACGTACCTACGGTGATGTGTGAAACGATAGCAGCCATAATTTTTAGCTTGTAATACATAAGTAAATATATGGTTATATAGTGAAGGATGGAGAAGGAGAAGGGGATTTTATTTAATTACTATCTTTGAATGACTAGTTCAAACCAGAATTTTTCCACTCAACTTAATGCCGCCTACCGTACATGCTAGTACATACGTCTCCTTTAATGAGCAAATACTTGTAACTCGACGCTAGAGCGTATTTATCTAAGAGTATGTGTGGATATTGCTGACTCCTTCACTGGTTTGAACGTCAGGAGTGTAAATACGTGGATTTATCTTATGCACAGTGGTAGTCGTGATAATTTCCCATGAGAATTGCTGACCAAAGGAGTCTGCTGGCCAAGTTAATTTTACCATTGCAACGAAACACTGA
Organism: Allacma fusca; assembly: GCA_947179485.1. Classification (NCBI taxonomy): domain Eukaryota; kingdom Metazoa; phylum Arthropoda; class Collembola; order Symphypleona; family Sminthuridae; genus Allacma; species Allacma fusca. The sequence goes on from OX359250.1 coordinate 27,032,685, forward strand.
AAGTTTTGAAATGACTGAATATGATCTTATCACATTACAAAGGGAAGCGGAGATGTGCATGCAAAGTGGACGTAATGACCAAAAAGTAAAGATTTTTGTACATGCGTACGCATTGTCAAACATGTTAATGAACTATTGACGGGGTAGTTTACTCTTGAAATTACCAGTTTAATCATGTGAAAGGAGCTACTGGGGTACCTTTTTTGGAGTAAAGTTTCCACCCAGAGTAGGCCTTCTTCTCATAAGCATATGCATACACCGTTATTTGAAACTTTACCTAAAGGAATTAATTAAGTGGAACTAATTGGAAAGATTTGATGTCTAGAAAAGTCCCATGCTATATCAACGAAAAGTAGATTGCTCGAAGAAAAGTTGTATAACGTGACGATGAAAGGAAATTACAAGAGACTAATTTAAGACATTTTTCTCATTTCCAGTGAAAATTACCATTTTCTATATTATTTTCTTCGCTGGTTTGGCTGCCTTCTTCGGACTCATGTTGTGGATTTTCTACCAAACCTTGGATCCTACCAAGCCCAAATGGATAGGAGAGGATGGATTGATTGGAAGTAATCCTGGTGTTGGCTTCCGACCCATGCCCGATCAGGACAAGAACGTCGAGTCAACCCTGATCTGGTACAAACGTGGCGATGCCAACTCAGGAAAATTCTGGTCAGACCAATTGAAAAATCAGTGGAAAAGTAAGTAAACATGTTGTTGCGGTTTGAATTTATGTTTTTAAAAGCATTCTGCGATCTGTCGATCTGAATATTAGAAGGAGTAAAACAATTGGTGTGATTTTTAAACTGTAGACATTAGCCTTTCATTGTAAAATATTTAATTAAGATCAGATGATTTTTGTCCATTAATTGGGTTGTATGAAATGCAGGCCTTATAAGTATATTGCCATTCATTTGAATGATCTAATTATTGTCGGGAAATTGACCGAAACCTTGTTATAACTAAATTTATTGCTAACAGCCTACACAGAAAGCAGTCAAACCGGAAGTCAAGGACAGATTTGCACCTGGACCACTACTGCTGGTCCCGACAAATGGTGCAAAGTGCCAGTGGAACAAATTGACGGAAATTGTACTGCAGCCAACAGCTTTGGTTATCAAAAGGGTGAACCTTGCATTCTCATCAAGTTGAACAAGGTAAGCACTACCGAAAAGTAAAAGTATGACTGTTTAAAGGTCGTATGCTCCTCAATATTATGAGCAAGGATAGTGTTCTGGAACTGGAAGCTCATCCGGTTTTCGTATTGAGTTGAAGTTGTGATTAGTTTTGATGTCACAAACTCGTCATGTGTTTTTTAGATTTATGGCTGGAAGCCCGATGCATACACATCCAAGGACAAACTTCCAGACGATATGCCCGCAGATTTGCAGAAGAAAATTAACGATACACCAGCCGAAAACCCTGTATGATATTTTCTCACAATATCCTATTTAAAATTTGTTGTACTACTCCTGTTGTGAATACTTTGGAAGTATGTGATATCTAACAGTAATTGCAATCACTATCTTTATTTTAGCGTGTATGGTTTTCTTGCGACGGAGAGAACCCAGCGGACAAGGAAAATCTTGGTAAAGTGGAGTACATCCCATCTCAAGGAATCGAATCCTTTTTCTATCCGTTCATGAATCAGAACGGATACCAATCACCATTTATTTTCGTTCGGCTTACAAATCCACTCAGTAAGTGTACCAGTTGTTCGAAAGCTGATTAATTCTTATTATAATATTTCTTTTCCGGCTTCCAAATTTGTTGACCCCTAGCTAATACACTTTTATGTCATATTTACAGATGGTGTTTTGATCAATGTTGAATGCAAAGCCTGGGCTAAGAATATTCATCCAAGTCGACTGGATCGAGTTGGAACAGTGCATTTTGAGATAATGATTGACTAGAAAATTATAAAACAGTAAAACATTTATGTAGTGTCTTCTAGTTGCAGAATCAGACGAATCTTTTTTGGGTTCCTTTGCCATTTTTTCGTTCAACAAGTTTACAAAATCAATACTTATTCACTTTAATTTTATTCTTTTTCCTCACATCACTTCCTTATACGGTCGAGTATTTAAAAACTGTGTAAACGTATGTTCAACCCAGCGGCTAGATAAATGTTGAATTTTAGTTCGGAGCAACTTAAATAAAATGAATTTTTTTGTGTATGCGAGTGGAAGATAAATTTATTGATTTGTTGAATATTCCCTAGAAGTCTTAATTCTGACACGATTACGTGTGTATCATTAGTCGTTGTCACAGTACAGATGAAGTGCAAGGAATCGTGATTGCCGATAATTCCCATTTTCAGAGTGTGCTATTTAAAAAAAATATTGTATCATTAGTTTGTTTTTGTGGTCATCCCTTGTCCTTTTTGTTAGAACATAGTCTGCAAGGAAAGTCATCCTGTCAGTTTTGAATGTTAGTTAATGTTGGAGTTACTCAAGTAATAACATTGCGACATGTTTAAATATGATGCTATTGATAACTAATATTAATACACAATATGTAGACACAAAGTTCACACCGCGTTGTCTCTTTTCAGTTTTTAGAGAATATTTCTAAAAAATAATTTAAGGGGATTCAAAAAATAACTTTGATTTTACAAGTTAGTGACTAAAGCGGAAATCGGAAGAACTTCGACGTGGTATAATTAATAAATATTATAAATAAAGTTCCAAGCGGAGCTCAGTTTCCCACGGGCTTCTGGTCGTGGAAATTAACTTGAAATAAAGAGTAGACGTGAAAAAATCATACACTTAAATACATGGAACTACAAAATGAAGTATATGGAAAACACAAGTTTATAACGGAACAATATACGATTTATTCTTCAGTGCAAAACGATAGAGACAAAAATTTTGTCATTACTCGAATGTTAAAAAATATTTGCAACTTTAAACCATATGGTCCATCGGAATAAAATAGTCCAATAAAACTATCTAATATGGGTTTGTAGCTTAAAAGTCTGTCATTTGCTCCATTCCCATGCTTGTCAACATGTTTTCATACCACTAACCAACCCTAAGCTTCCTTAAGATCTGTGTCTAACATTTTTTTCCACATAAGCACACACTTGCATAATCACTCCTTGTGTAAACTTATGTGCGTACATAAGGTTATGTTCTTGAGACTTTGATTGACGCATAGCACTAAATCAATACTGAATTGCTTTCCCATCGTATTTGACCTTAATAAACAGTTCATGTAGTAAGGTCTCCCCAAGAAGTTTTCGCCAAGCACTAAAATAAACCTTTGCAAACCCAAGTCTTGAAACAATAACTCTATGTGTACTCAAGCTAATGCTTTCATGGTCTTTTGTGATGAAGTACCTGTATGGAATGATAACAAACTGAGAAATTATTTTACAAACGATATTACATCTACCAAATGCTAATCGTTGTCGCCCAAGAATCCTACCGTTGTATACATACATAATATGAGTTCATTCATTTGCGTAGGTCTAATAAATCTTTATCACATTAAAATAAAAAAGTACAAGGAAAACTTCTGCTTTCCTACACAGTAATAACAACAGGGAGGAAGCAATAATAATAATTACTAGGGAACAGTTCAAACACAGTCTACTAATTATATATGTATAAAATAATTACTACATTTCATACCTGGTGTTATTGCAATTATAATACATAATCAATTGAATGCCAGTTATATTTTTTGCAGAACTGACTTTATTCGGTGACAAGTATAGATAATTACATACTTACTGGCAATAAACTTCTGGTTTTTGAGCTTCAGCAGTGCCCTTTACTTTTGCCGGCTTTCAGTGTATCTTTAGAGCCTTTTTACATCATCACCTTCACACTTACCTATTGGACGCAGTAACCGTATGCGGATACGGACTTTTAGCATGTGGCTGTACTAGGTGCATTCATGCCAATGCAATGTGCTGTCACTGATGAGGCATGTTTAGCAGCAGATCTTTGTTTTCTATATTGCCGTCCTGTGCGAAAGACACTGTATATAAACTCAGGTCGGATTGTACCAGAAAACGTCTGTTCCGAGATTCGGGTGATTTCGCAGTCCTCTTTAGACATTGTTGTGTAAACGTCATCTCTACTTTGAGTGATCGCTTTTCGAAGGTAATGCACGTGTTGTTTGATTTATTGTGTCAATAATCACATTTTATGTAAGGGAGACGCCATAAATAGGATTGTGCCTATGGCTCGACTCTTACACATGCTTCCATATATGTACCTAGTACCTACACATTCCCACGGATTTGTATAAATGCACACTCATACATAATACATAATAGCGTACTTGTTATTACCTTCTGGAATTAAAACCGCAGCTTTTTCCCCTCCCCGTATTGGAGGCATTTGCTTCCCAATGGGAAAACTTAGGTATTGGAAGGTTTGGAGCTCAGGTTCAGAGCTTTTTTGCTCATGTAAAAAGAATGCAACAAAATTTACACAACAATTTATTGGTCTTAAAAGTAAAAAAAACTAGGATTGGATCTCCATGGAATTAGGGCAATTATGAACGAAAAAAGTATCTCCTGCTGGAAAATTTTCGTATAATACTGGAGAAATTGTCAAATGTCCCAGGACATCCAAAATTTCAGAATCTTTTATAATTTAATATTCTGTTGATTCTTAGGAAACAATTTTTAAGGGTCCAAGACCTTCCTGCCCCACCATAAGATTTTGCACACTAGCTAATGAAAATTTGACGGACATTTGTATAAAACTTTGACAAAATTCCACCTTGGGAAGTCCCTTAAAAAATTTCATTGCATTAGAATAGGCATTTTGATAGAATAATATAAAGTTCGGTATAATCAGCTTCATATCTCATAAAGTTCTAGTTAAATCCTTATAACATAATATTGTTAGGTATGTATATAGAAATTACATAAATTAGTCAAGTCTCACATGAATAATTAATTAAGTTGTGAAATACACAACCTTAGGTTAAGTCAGTTCAAAGTTACTTAAACACTTATTGTAAAGGTGCAGTGTAAGCACTTCCCATCGGCTAAAGCCGACGAGTGTCAACGTCCCGTTACATCCGTTATGATGTAACGTCTAGACTTAAGATTGTAAAAATAGGCTCAAGTAGCCACTTGTTAAGTTTAAGATTCTTCCAGACTCTTCAGTGAATAACTGAGAGTCATTCCAGTAACACCTATTTTTAGTTGTTAATCTTCATTTCCTTTTCCTTTTGATTTCAATTATAAATAAAAGTAATTAGTCTTCGGATTAATGTAAAATCACACTCAATCATTTATTCATAATCATTCCTTTCATCAGCACGATTTCCCATTATTTACAATTTCTTGACAATTACATTAGTAAATAATCCAGGAGTTAGGATTTCATGGTATGACCATAACCTACTCTTACATGGTGGCCTTTGTAAAACATTGCCAAAATATTATTTCCCTGGCGATGCTCCCGAATTACTCTCAATTATCACTCCCCTTGGGAAACAATCGATTTACTTTAAGAATTGATTTCATTACCAGGCAAGTTTGAATAATGTGTCATATTTCGTGAGAATTTTTGAGATTTACAGTTTTGGCCACGCAGAGGTTACATTCCTGCATTTCTGACGTTGCAACACGCACAGCTCATTCGTGACTACCCCCAGAGGAGTCAACCATTATTGACTGTGACCGGTCGAAGACCCCCTAGTAAGTTTTTATTGATAAACGGGGTTATTATTTCTTGTCCACGGAAGGCAGACGGATTTACCTGCGCTTCACCGACCGATGCCCTGAGGATTTGGGTATACTCAACGGACAGCCACGGAGCTCAGTACCGTTCCCACCTCATCCAGGAGGAATTTTATATAGTAAATGCACAGTGTTAAGTTTCATATCCATGAACCACCGTCACGGTACGTACATACATACGTTATAATTTATGTCCGATAAAAAGAAGCCCTCAGCATCCAAACCTGACCCTAAGCCTTCTACAAGTCGCGTCACTCGTAAAAATTCTGACCCTGATTTAAAAGACGCTTCTGAATTAGCCAAGGTTTTACAACAAGCAAAAGCCAAAGCAAAAGCTACCACTAGCAGTAGTAAAAAGTCACCTCTATTACCTCCGCCATTACCTATAAACACACCACCTCCACCGCCAGTTCCTCCAGTAGTCCCTCCCGCACAAGCTTCTCCTCCGAGAACTCCCAGTCCACAATATTCTACTCCACCAGGCACTCCACCGCCAATATCTATACCTCCACCACTCCCTCCACCGTTACCAGCTCTTCCATTAGTTACTCCAGTTACACGAACCGTTCCCTCTTTTAAGCGACAAATATTAAAAGCCCGTAAAATCCAACATTTTTCCCGTCACGGACCCTCTACCAAAACTCGCAAAGTCAAACCATTCAAAATGGCCGCCGCAGCGGCAGTAACTCCAGTCAATGTCACGGTAAATACCGCACCCATTCATTCCATTGTTGACTTCCAAAAGATTAAACAATTCATTCCCGCCACTCATGACGTTCATGATTTTATTATTGACGTTCAACGTGTCGTGGCCCAATACCAATGGGATTGGCCCACTCTTCAAGGACACACTCCCAATTTATTAGCTCGTGACCCTTTTCAATGGCTACAAACCCAACTCGCAATAGCACCACCCACTATTGTTAGTATTGATACATTTTTCACGGCCCTCCGTGAACGCTATGCAAAACCCAGACAGGTTTATCTCAATCAATTAATTTCCCGCAAACAAAAAGATAATGAGACGAGTGCCAAATTTTTGTATGATGTTGATAGTATTTGCACTCGCTATGACCCAACCATGAGTCAACCTGACCGTGTTGCTTGGGGAATGGAAGGCCTCCTCCCCAAGTTCAAATCTGCAGCGGCAGGTTTTCCATTTACGAGCATAGCTGCTCTCGTTCGTTTTTGCGAACAACGAGAATTTGCAGATACAACTGCTGGTCCTTCAGATATGGCAGCAAAAGTTAAGTCTTTGGAAGAAACCATCCAAAAACTTACCTTGTCTGATGCGCCTAATGCCCAAGCTAATTTTGCTTTTGTCCCTGGCCGCGGACGAGGTCGTGGCAATGGCCGCGGCAATTCCCATAATAATAATAATAATCACCGCGGTAACCAAGGCAACATTCACCAACCGGTTCCCCATCAACCCAGAGGTAACAATAATAATCATAACAACAATAATAGAGGACAGGCTCAGAACCCCCATAAGGGTATGCAATGTTATAATTGTAATAAGTTTGGTCACATCAGTCGTGACTGCCGTTCGGGAAACCAACAGAGGGGGCCCAACCAGCGTGGTCAGGGTCCCCGCCCGAACTTTCGGAACAACAATTTCCGCGGAAACAACAATGGCTTCCGCAACAATCAACAGAACAACGGCAACAATCGCCGGAACGACCAAAATGCCCACAGATTGGAAATTTCATTCAATCCCAATCCGCCCCAAAACAATCAAGCTCCCCAGAATCACTTTGCGAATCTTCAATATCCCTCCATAACTTACCCACAATAAATCTGTCACCCGCTTCATCAATGTGCCCGTATATCATGTGTTATTTTGACGATGTCTCCATTGATGCCTTAATTGATACAGGAGCTTCTCATAATTTAATACAAAAGAATCACATCCCCTCCAGTGCAGTCATCACTCCTTGCCCACAAAGATTTGTTATCACAGCAGATAAAGCTCGCATTCCTACGTCCCATATAGCCTCCTTAACGTTCCAACTTGATAACTACTTTTACACAACAGAAGCCCATGTCCTTGAAACGCTCACTCCTCCACTCATTCTTGGCTGTAAGTTTATTACACAATTTGACTTTCATATACATCTGAACTCTAACTCACTATACAACTCTCACGTATGTCATTACTTTCGTAAGCATGCATACTCAGCCACTTGCTCATCTGAGTGCGGCTGTTCCTCTCCCGTCAAAACATTATTTACTATACAACTTCCCCCTCGACACCAAATGTATGTACCGACTACTTCATTACACACGTCTCACACGACATTTTTCAACCCTCATCCACTCATTGAAAAACAATACAAAGTAATTTTTCCTCCAGTTATCAACCCAGCGAAAAATGTTTTGCTCGCCACAAACATTTCCACATCTACCCAGATTATTCCCGCTGATACTCTTTTAGGTCATGCTCAACGCTATGATTTTACCCAAACTTTAAACACAGTGCCGGTAATTCCTCAACATCCAACCCCTTTTACTCCTGAACAACTTCAATCCTTAAATATTAATCCAAAATTACGGCCCGCTGAACGCGCCTCGATCATAAGCCTCCTCAATAAATATTCATATTTACTTGCGTGGACACTTATGGATCTTCAAGTTTGTACCCTACCCCCAATGCGAATTAAATTAAATTCTGACACTCCAGTTCAAGCCAAACCCTATCGCTTGAGCACCACGGAGCGTGAGATTTTAAAGCAAGAATTAGATAAATTAATTGAAGCAGGTATAATAGTCCCTTGCGAAAATTCCAACTACTCTACCCCTGTGTTTTTAGTACGCCAAAAATTAGGCAAATGGCGACTCGTCTGTGATTTTCAAAAACTAAATAAAATCACAATCGACGAAATTTTTCCTCTCCCAAGGATTGATGACTTGCTTTTTCAGTTACGAAGTGCTGCGTATTTTTTCCCCTTAGATTTATTTAGCGGTTATTATCAAGCCCTCATCCACCCGGATGATCAGCATTTAACTGCTATTGTCACTGAATTCGGACTATATATGTACCTACGTGTATGTTTTGGTCTGAAAAATGCCCCCGCCTATTTCCAAAGGCTAGCTGCTCGTACTCTCGGTACCTTAAGATACACGCACGCTGTATCTTATATCGATGACATTATACCCTATAGCAAAGACTTTCCCTCTCACCTGGTCGCCATAGAACTTGTGTTTCAACGCTTAGCTAAAGTTAATTTTCGCATGAATCCCAAGAAGTGTTTCTTTGGTATGCAAGAACATGTAGTCTTTGGATTCTTTTTGTCCCAAAAAGGTTTATCCACTGAATCAGCAAAAGTGGCTGCAATTATGCAACAGCCCAAACCTAATAATTTAGAAACTCTACGTAAATTTTTAGGCACTATAGGTTATTATCGCAGATTTATTTGGAACTTTGCTCAAATAGCTGCTCCTCTCCAAGGATTATTGAAGAAACATTCTCTTTATCATTGGAGCCCAGACTGTGATAAGGCATTTTTGACTCTCAAAAATGCGCTATGCACAGCTCCGGTACTTAGACACTATGATCCCACTCTCCCATGTATTTTATATACGGATGCAAGTAATTTAGCCATAGCTGGCATTTTACATCAACAATTTGAAGACGGCGAACACCCAATTTATTTTATTTCCAGAGCTTTGACTCCAGCTGAGAAAAATTGGGGTGCTACCGAAAAAGAATGTTTAGCCGTGGTTTTTGCCACACGAAAGCTCCGAGAATTTTTATATCTCAAACCTTTCATAATTGTTACTGATCATCATGCTTTATGTTATTTAAAATGCCAGCGTAATCCCACCGCCCGACTAACTCGTATGGCTGTAATTTTAGAGCAATTTCGCTATGTAATTAGGTATAAGAAAGGTACTCTACATAGGAACGTAGATGGCGTCTCGCGTTGCCCCTACGCTCTTTCTACTACAAAAGACACGGAGGATGATCTTACAATTCCAGGTCTTTCAGCCCAATCTCAAACATCCAGCCCCAATCCACTCCCAGCGATACCTCTCATTAATCCTGCTGATTTAAAGCATGCTCAAGCTATTGATCATACTTTAAATAAATTATTGCAGAAAAAGCGCTCCAAATTAATTCCCAACGATGATGGTATTTATTTTATTCAATTTAATCCCCGCAACCCTAAACTTTTAGTCATACCTAAAGCTATGATTCCCATCGTGTTACAAAATGCTCACAATCATCCCCTTGGAGGTCATTTGAATTTTCAGAGGACTTTGGCACGTCTCCGTCCATTTTATTGGTGGAGATCAATTACATCAGACACATTTAAGCACTGTACTCATTGCCCAGAGTGCCAAAGTCGCCAGCACCTCACCAAATTACGTATGGACAGTTTGAAAAACATTCCCATAAAAATTCCAGCAAGCACATATGCAATGGATTTATTAGGCCCCTTTCGTGAAACTCCAAGAGGCAATAAATATGTACTCGTCCTCACTGACTTATTTACCAAATGGGTACATACCTCACTCCTTCCAAACAGAGAAGCTGCTCATATAGCCATGCATTTAGAATCTTTTATCTTAACATTTCCAGGCATGTCTATATTAATTTCCGACGGAGCTGCGGAGTTCAAATCTGCAACTCTACAGGAATTATTAAAACGGTTTAATATTACCCATAATGTAAGTATGCCCTTTCACCCCCGTTCCCACGGAATGGTAGAGAGATTAAATCAAACTCTCGCAATTATGCTCAGCAAATTTGTTTCGGACAATCAGTTAGATTGGGACATTTTTGTACCGTATGTGATCACTGCGTATAATACTTCCGAGCATTCTGTTACAAAAATTTCCCCTTTTCAAGCATTTTTCGGTAGAGCTCCTCCAGCCCCTCTACTCAACTCCATTCCAAATACACTATTACAAATAACTCAGCTCAGCGCTTCCCAGGTCAAAATTATGCACCAAAGAATATCCCAGTTAATTAAAAAGGCTCAATTACAAGCCAAAGAACGATTTGATGCTATGTATCAACCCTTAGAGTTTAAAGTTGGTTCCCACGTTCGATTTTATCTCCCTCAGCGAAAAATTGGTTTGTCTGACAAACTTCTTTGTCGTTGGGTTGGACCTTATACCATAACTTATATTGATAAGAACAATAATGCTGACTTAGTTTTAACCTTTCCCTCTACTAAGCTTAGACCTAGTATTAAGTGTCACCTCTCCCAACTCAAGCTCATAAAAATTGATTTGGGGGATGGCATTATTCATCCCGAGTATGTATATACTACGGAAGACCAGCACGAATTTGACGCTTGGTTGACACAATTTCCCTCCGACACCCCAAACTCCGATTCCTCTCTCCCTTCTCCCATCCGTAAACCTTCCACACGTCCTTCACGCAAAATGAAACTACAACCGTCCACTTCTTCTGAAGACCGTCCAGTTAAGCGTTTAACTTCTCCTCCTCCAAACTTCTCGCCTCAAACTTTTGGTTATCACTCCACAAAGTTAAAATCAATTCTCAAATCTCCCCAACAAGTTGATAGCAATCATACAGTTCGACGTTCCACACGTTTACGAAATAAAACAAAGAAAGTTACATTTTCCCATGTCTGACCACAATGACCAGCAACAATCCCCAGTCCCCGCCTGTGTACCCTTATGTGCCAGGCATTGTCCAGTACCCGACAACTCTGGGCATCAATCCTGCCATTCGACTCTCCGACAACCCCTGGACGGAATTAATCAAAGTTTATCTCCCCGGAACCCCGGACACGCTAATCTGTTGCCCAGTATCCATTTGCACAGTTCAAATATTTCCCTATCAATTTGCCGACGCGTCTGGGAACGAACTCAGTTGTTACGACTCCTCAATTCCTATTCTGAAGAGGACCTTCCGCCATGTTGCTGTGGGAATTGTATTGCCGGACCAAATTCCCTCTCTTCTGGACCAGTTGAGCGCAACTTACTTCCAGGCAACAGTGAAACAATCCCAAATGTGGAACGAATTTCTCCTTCAACTACGCGACGCCCCACCGAATTACGTCTCAGCGACGCCCGTTATTTCAATCGATCCGCAAATTCGGTTCGAACAAATATCTCGGGCATGTTTGGAATCAGCCAACATTTGTGCAATCCAAACCCGCCGATCCAATTGGATCAAGAAGCACGGGCCACGTCAAGGCCCTACTCTGACATTGCCTCAACAACTCCTGACCACAGCTCCACCGGACCCCATACAAAACCCTCTCGCCCAACCGCCTCAACAAGGCCCTGTACATATACCTTCACTTCCGAAAGTGACTTCACCGGAAGTGATGACGACAGTTTGCCAAACTCGCCCTCTCCCAACTCTGACGCCCGGCCCCCCGCCAACGACTCATATGATGACTGGTACGACGCATGTCAAGCCGCCGCAGCAATGGACTCCGACGACTGGGACGGTGATCGACCTCAGACCCCAACCGATAATGGAAACCATACAACTCACTCCTCTCCATCAACCTCACCGAATCTACCCGGAGCTCGTTCTCAACGAACAAGGGGAATTCGTGGAAGCCCCGTCAACTTTTCAACCTTAATAATTATGATTTTTCTTTTTATTTTCGCCTGTGAAAGTGCTCCACTAGGCATTTGGGGAAGCCTCCCCAATCTATCCAAGATCACCGGTGCCGGAACAAAACTCAACATGGCACGGACCAATTCAATGCACAAGATGGTACCCCTACAACGGTCAGTCAGTATCCAATCATTACCTTCCATGGCTCAAAACGGTAACAAAAATTTTGATCTTCCCATGCAGGCTGCACCGGCCAAGAAAAATAATGCAGTCAAAGTTATGGCTGCTGGAGCTGCTCTTATGGTAGCCCCGCCAATTATAAGTAAAATCTTGGATTTTATTCCCTCTCGCTCCAACACCTTCCCAGAAATTCCTAAACCTAACCAGGAAACCCTTCCTCCTCCTCCGCTCACTCCTTCCCCACTCGAAAAACGACTCTTGATAAATTCACCAATTACGATTGACGATTATAAAGATGATACTTTTAAGCCATTCAAAGATGTTAATAATTATGATGCTAACATAACTCAAATGTTAGAGGAATGGAAATCTATTCATAATTCTTTTCTCTCCTTACAGACTAAAAAGGATGAGCCCGGCCAGACAGTTACACTCTCTACTACCCTCTCTCCGCCTGTACATGCTAAGCAAACGGCACCGGAACCCATTCTTCCCGTTCTTCCGGTTCCAAAGATGGAAATTGGCGTTGGCGAGGGAGATTCTCAAGTTCTTCTCCGTATTTTCACTTTGTCAAGTACTGCCCTTTCAACAATTATTGGTTTTGGTTTAATTATATATGGTTTATATTGTTATTACCGGTATCGTCAGCGAAACCGTCAGAACTCCCGAATCTCCCATGCCCTACCCAGCGCCTACTTCATCAATAATCCCCGCCCACACAACAATGACCCGTACCCACCCATCGTGGCCCTCAACAATTTATCCAACCAGCTGTCTGCCCGGACTCCAGCCTAGATTTAAGCCAACTTTGATTTTTTGACGATAGGATGTACTAATACAATATTGATTTTACACCTGTTATCACCTTCGCCTTAAATGATTACAGTATGTGTACTAGCTTGTAAAGAAAAACACAAAAATAATTTTTTTTTGAACTATCTCTTCTTTATTCTACCTATCTTTTGTTCAAATATACATACCAATTGTACTAACACAATATGAATTTTAGATACAAATTATTAAATTTTGGGGACAAAATTTTCCCCGACCGACCGGGATGTTAGGTATGTATATAGAAATTACATAAATTAGTTAAGTCTCACATGAATAATTAATTAAGTTGTGAAATACACAACCTTAGGTTAAGTCAGTTCAAAGTTACTTAAACACTTATTGTAAAGGTGCAGTGTAAGCACTTCCCATCGGCTAAAGCCGACGAGTGTCAACGTCCCGTTACATCCGTTATGATGTAACGTCTAGACTTAAGATTGTAAAAATAGGCTCAAGTAGCCACTTGTTAAGTTTAAGATTCTTCCAGACTCTTCAGTGAATAACTGAGAGTCATTCCAGTAACACCTATTTTTAGTTGTTAATCTTCATTTCCTTTTCCTTTTGATTTCAATTATAAATAAAAGTAATTAGTCTTCGGATTAATGTAAAATCACACTCAATCATTTATTCATAATCATTCCTTTCATCAGCACGATTTCCCATTATTTACAATTTCTTGACAATTACATAAGTAAATAATCCAGGAGTTAGGATTTCATGGTATGACCATAACCTACTCTTACAATATTCTACATAGTATCTGCAGCAACAAATAAACATGAAATAATTCACTAATGGCAATTCTCTACTTTGTAAGCTATATCAATTAGGTTAGGCTTAGCAGGCTTAGGCTTATCAAGTTAAACCCAGGAGTATTATTTTATAATCGGTTAGTGTTGAGATTAGACAATTTATGGGAGTAAGCCTATGGCTTAGGCCCATGGGAGTAGTATGTCAATATGTGAGTGTCATGGAAGTGTGTACATGGGGAATATTAGGGTTTAGAGGTTATAGTTAACTTTTAGAGCGAAGTGTACATACAGCCTTACTTTACACTGACAGTCATGGATGCATATAGTTGCATGCATTAAAATGGATGGCGAATTTGTTATAATATATGCTATGAACAAATGAAACTTTTTTTTGGATTTATTAGATTAAAAAATGTCGCTGGACATTGATTTATTCTGAGAGGAGACGGATAGAGACCCCGAGAGAGGGTGAGTGAGAACCAGAAGAAGCGCTTCTACCTAGATGGTTGAGACGGTAATTTATCAAGAAAAGATTTGGCGTCAATTGAGATTTCAAGCGGAAAGTCTCAATCGCCTAAGAAATCAAATTGCGACAGCTATGGGAGAGAAAATGACGAAGAAAGAAGGTCGAAAGGGACAGATGTTGATGAGAAGCTGGTCCTTCAGGATCTAACACCTGCGAACAGCTCAAATCGTTCTCTGTAGGGCAATTAAAAATTCTTCGAGCTAGACTTGGAGTTGGCTTGATGGAGAGTACGAAATACATACTTGGAGGAAATTGAGAAGAAACGGAATGAATCTTTGCGGGAAGTAGGAAATTATTGCACCCCTCCTTCCCTGTTTCCGTTGATGAAGACAAGATTTGAATGTACTTGGGAATAATTGCTGCAAAAAAAAAATCCCCAGTAGACTTAATTAAGGTATATTGATGAGATTTTAATAATCTCGATTTTAAAAATATTAACATTAACCTGACGATCAATGGGGCGGATCTGGAGAAAGGAGCTGTTGGTAGAAAGTACTATTTCACAAGTACTCCTGTCAATTTCCTGCAAGCTCTTGTTCAGATTGCAATCAGAATTCTGGGAGTTGATTATGTGCCTTTCTACATATGATATTTTGTGAGAAAAGTCATTACTATGCAAAACGTCGCATAATTTTCTCAGCTTGAGGGAGAAATATAAAAAGTACGGTTTTATTTTATGTCTAGTGCAAACTTCCAATGCAAGAGATGGTCAAAATAGAATCATGCGTATACTTTGAGCAAAATCTAATTGAAGATTGTAATTTCCTAATTTTACGTTGTCAGGTAATTGGAAAAGGGTCAAAAAGCCCCAATGAACATTCAGTACATGAAAAGTCTCATTGCTTTACTTCTGATGAACCTACCGCATGTATCATCGAGATGAATGGGTTGCAAAAAATTCATTGTCTACAACAAACGCTGGCATCTTTACTTGTTTCCAGCAAAACGTTGGTTCGCATGGTAGAGTTACCCGAGGAATATTCTGAGTACACAAGTTTAAGAAGGTATGACGAAATAATTCATCGGATAGTTAATTTTATTTCAAATAGTTTCTCTTGAAAATTATCTAAACAAATTAAATGTTTGCAATTCGGATTGAGTTTTTGTCTTACATTGCCTTACGACTGAAAGTTGTGGGAATTTTAAGTTGAAATGATTTCTATGAAAATTTGTGTCAACAATAGGAGCTGCCTTACTCCAATAATTTCCCTGGAAATAATCCTCCTCGTCTATACCTCCATGGTAACTCGAGACGTAGGGCTAGAAAATCCAACTCTCTCAAGAAATTAACAGAATGTTGAAATGAGTGACAACATTGACATGTACTTTGACGATTTACTTAATTACGGTTCCCCAGTTCCTGACAAGATTTTGGACGGGACAAATTTTGACAATGATATCCTCGGTGTAATTTCTACAAGTCCTTGGCAGGCATGGCAAAGGATTATGCATAAAATGTCTAAACTTTAGTTTCATCTAAACACGTGAAATGAAGTACACTATATTAGTCGGATAGGAGATATTTTTAATTTTGGTATTTTCACTTGACAGATGTCCCGGCGTTAAATCCACCCAAGCATCACCCACCCACCAGATGGTACTAAACAATCTTCGAAGCCACCATTAAAATCTCCATCAAATCTTGGCTGGAAGTCCCAGAATGGAGCTCTAAACCTCTGAACACCTAGAAGACTTGAG
Source organism: Allacma fusca (assembly GCA_947179485.1). Taxonomy (NCBI): domain Eukaryota; kingdom Metazoa; phylum Arthropoda; class Collembola; order Symphypleona; family Sminthuridae; genus Allacma; species Allacma fusca. Next base: position 27,048,932 of record OX359250.1, read on the forward strand.
AAAAAGTTTCAGAGGGAGAGAATTCAATTTTTTAGGGAATGCAGAGCTCATGACGGCGAATTCTTAGTAAATACTTTTGATCTAGAATTGATCAAAACTGGATAGGACTATTTATTGAAGCGGGCCTAGAACTTCAAAGTCTTTATAAAAAAGAATCGCAGGGCGGGGATCGCTGAAGTATGTGTATCTCCCCATTAGAATTTTACTGAGGTCCGTACTCCACAACCACTTTTTTATAATCTAAAGTTTAAATGGGACCGAGGGGTGTTTTAAGGGGAAGTAAAATCAACAATGTTTCTAATATTTATTTAGTATGATACATACAAAAATACTTAAGTAAAAACAAAACCTACCAAATTTCGGGAAAAAATATTAATGATAACCATTATGGCCTCTGTATTGCTCACAAATATTAATTAATTTGTATATTTAATTAATCTATTTCAGTTATGTACATGGTCACTATAATTATTTGCGGCCCCTAACTCACGTAAGGGAGTGACTCGTAAAACATTTGATTCCCCAGATTGTAGCAAATTTAGTTCCAGATTTTTTAAAATTAACTTAATTGAACTGCGTCAATATTTGAGGTCACGGGGTTCAAAAACGTGAAGTGAAATCAGTTTTTTTAATCTCAATTTCTTAATTTTATTATTCTCATACAAATTTTTTGTCCAGAAATTATGTTGAAGCTCGTTTGTAATAAATTTTATTGACTTTCCAGGGAGGCAGCTGACAGGTCTCTACGTTGAGAATTGTGGACATTTGGATATAGAAAATGGAACGCAATAGTAAAATAAAATTCTGAGGATAAATAATTTCTGTGATTACCATTTTATTATGGACCGCTCGCGACCTGCTAGAAATTCTGATATCCCTTTGTAGAAAATGCGAGGAGATACTTGAAACCCTTGGTATCTGCTGACAAGCTTGCGAACTCTTAAGAAATAGTCGAAATAATTAAATAAGGTTCATTATGTGTAAGATTCAGTAGTACTGAAAGAAGGACAAGGTCTGAGATGATTCCTTTTAGGCAAACAAATGGTACGGCAAAAAATGTCATTAATGGAGTTTTCACAAATTCCACGGTCAAAATTTTGAAAACCCGTATAATGAATACCCTGGTAATATAACGATAGGTTTGTTGGTTACCTGAGTTAATAAATAATCAATGTTCGAAAAATTCTCTCGTTATTTTAAAATACGAAGGAAACGAAAGAAAGTGATTTTGATATTATGGTCCTCATTTATTATTATTTCATTATTTGACTTTTTCCATACACCAACAAAATATTATTCGCATGGTAACCAATGTACAAAAATTAAGGAGCAACTATTCTTCAAAAATTGTGGCAATCGTGAAACTATTCACATAGAAGGCTGAGGATGACCAAGGCAACTTTGACCTGAGGCTTGCCATTCCCACCAATAAAAATATATGGAATACTCCAATTTAAAAAATAGTTGTAGAAGCAGTGTAACTTAATAGAAAATAACAGCATCGTTACTTTGGTGTTTCCTTGTATAAGTATTGTATTATTCTGTCATGTACATAATTATTAATGAAAGAGCTAAAGCTGAAGTAAGTATCAGTTAAAGGTTGTAGTTTCAAGAATTTTCAAAAATGTGTGAAATATTCAGCGAAATACGACAAAATGATACTCTATTACGTATCTTATATCTAATTATATGTATCAAAAAATCAGCTTGGAAGCAAATGTATTTTAAAAGTATATATTTACCATCCACCCTTGTGGATGAGCATTATGCTAATTTTTTATTATATAATTTTCTGTTTAATATAGTATGGTAACGAAAATATTATAGCGTAAATTAGTACGAGCAGAATAATATGTAGCTTGTAGGATTAGTGTCTTCAAAGCACTTTCAGTAGTATTGCTTATGAGATAATAAACTTAGGCTGTCTGAGAGCTCATAGGTGTCACCGAAAAATCATGTTTCTTGGCGAGACTTTCTAGCACTGGCAAATTCTCGGGATTGATGAAGCTGAAGACAAGCACCGGATTTTCCCCCGAACAATCCACGGGAGCCTTCTTGGTACGCCCAGCACACATCAACCTACAATGGCAATAAATGTAAATGAGTTTAGAAAAATCTTGAGTACAAATGTAATCAAAACCATACAGGGCAACAGGGCTAACTACAAATTGGTCCACTTTTTTTCGACTCTTTCATTTACTAACCTCACAAATGCATTTTACTCCTACAATAAATCCTCCTAATACACATATGAATAGGTTTATGACCCAGCCAAGCTCGAATGCGGTTCAATTAGTACTTGAGTGAATGCCATGGAATTCTCTCAACTCTTTGCCATCAAATGAGAAATGAGCAATAAAAACAAATAGTGACAACTCCGTCGCCTGACTCTCAAAACCCATACAATGAAATGTGAGGGCTGGCGAGGAAAATTCAGCCTCAACAGATGTTATCCATAGACCTGGTAGTAATTTTCTTTCAAGTATTAAATAGTCCCTTCAACACTCCGTCGTCCTTCCTTGTGAATTTTCTGCATTTCTTACTTTCAAAAGACCTTGTACTCAAAGATCGTCTGCTCAATGAGCTTGCTCAAAAAAAGTGATTCTATTGAATTTGGCTGCCACATTTAATTACACACGAGTCGTTCCCTTGTATATATGAGCAGTGCAGGCGCATAAAATGTCAACACTTTAATCTAAAGGACTGTTCAACTACAAATGAAATCGAATTCCCCTGCAAGGACGCCAGCATAGTAAAAGTCTACATACTTAAATGTGTATCTGTCTTTTCGCAATACTTGGAATTTTTCCGCAAGGCTCTGCAGGCAGACCACTTGAAAAAGCATTAAATTCTGACGGGTGGGAATCATTCTCAAATTAATATTTACCATGCCTAGGACCTATGTATGTATATGAAGTCCCACTGAAATAGATTGAACCGTTTTATCCCCATAAAATATTGTAACCGCACAGAGGGGAATATTTACATACCTTTTCGTATAATTCTCAGCCAATTCGGGGAACTCGTAGTTGAGTACGAGTGGAATCGGTTTGAGTTTGAAGTTTGATCGGGTAATGAAGTCAGTTGTGATGAGAACCCTGGAAACTCCGGCTTGAAATAGTGTTATGAGATGATCCTTATTCTGACGACCTCCGTGCTACGAGGATAAAAAAATAATGTAATACTTAGTATTATACTCTACAGCGACAGTGTATGATACATAGGATGCAAAATATTGGAAATTATTATTACCACGGAGCAGACTTCCAGCCCTTTTTCATTCTCTCGAATTTTTCTTGCAAGCCAGTCGGCTTTTTGGGCGGTATTGCAAAATATGATTGCCTGTTCTGTCTCCATAGTGTCAGCCAGTGCTGCCAATACTCTAATTTTGAGCTCATCAGTGGCAACAATAACGTAAAACTGATTCATGTTGTTGAAATCGATACTGGCAGCCTTCGGGACCTCATTTTCAATCTCATGAGGCTCCGTGTCTGCACATACAGTCATGTCCACAGTGCTGACTGGACCTTCTGGACTTGAGCAACAAATGTAAACAGGGTTTCTGAGCTTTAAGGAAAGGCACGCAATTTGTTGTGTCAGAGCACGAGTCGAGAGGAGGACTTGAGTATCTCCTCCTAGATTGTACAGTACCTACAATGAAAAATTGACAAAATTCGGACGATTACAATTTTGACGCAACTGCTATAGGATAACTCAATGTACATACTTGTAAACTTACTTTGATTATATAGCTGGATGCTTCCAAAGGCATCTCATCCGCGGCATCAATCACAAGTATCTTTATGGCTTCTGTGCAGAGTCTCCTATTTAAAATTAAGTTATGAGCACTCATGGGAGTTCCGAGGAAGACGTGACAGAATTCCACGCCTTCTGGAAATTTGCAGCAAACACCGGTAACGTCCATGAAAGTGCCTAAATCTCCCATAGCTCCCATGGTCTGGTAATAAATAACAATACATGGTGTACACATACATATTTACAAACATCCACAAATAAATAAAAAGTGTACTGTACACGTTTCAATTTTAAGAACTTAACGGGTATTTACCAGCTCGGCTAGCTCTTGCGTCGGAAGTAAAAATATCGCCTGCGGAGCTTTAATCTCCGAATTAATTTTATTTAAAGCTGAAATTGCGGCAAGAGACGTTTTCCCTTCACCGGAAGGAGCATGGACTATCATGTCATAGCCCAGCAAACAAGCCGGGATACCTTTTTTCTGTATCGTATAAGGATTTAAAATTCCCCATAAATTCACTCCACACACTAGTGATTGAGCTAATCCCATCTCTTCAAATGTACTGCAAGCCGGTCCAGTATACAACTGAAAAAGGGAAGCATCGTCATTATTTCAAAAATCATTTATATTTCAGCAATCAATTGGGACGACGCAGGTATAAGCATAATTAATTTTTGAACTACAGCCTTACTTCAAGATTCATAATACTACTTGGCTGAATAGTTTCTACCGTGGACTTTGTACTACACTGCGAAAGTTCTGTGGGTTCTTGGGATATCTGGACAAACGACAAAAATAACATCAGTTAAAATTTAAAGTCATAAAACTACTTCAATTTTTTTTAAACGTAAATTATTTACACTTGTTTGAGATGAGAAGGATTCCGTCTGGCGAGACACTACTTCCTCATTCTCTGTATTAAGGGAAAGTTCCTAAAAAATAAAAGCACGAGATAAAATACTCCTTTAATTGTTTTTACAACGGATTTTTCAAATTTTATTCAAATCTGAGAGTAGCTTTGAAACTTGAACCAAGATATTGAAACTAACCTGCAAAACTGGTGCTGGTTGTGGCTGTACTACAGGAATTTCTGGAGCGGAGATGGAATTCTGGAAAAAATATCAGAATATTTTGAGGGACTGTATAACCGAGTGCAGTTCAAATTTCAAATGTCCGTAAATTATTAATTATTTATATATATTCAAAAACTAGTTACATACCTTGGCTGTTTGGTTTGTACTTGCAGAGACTGTTTTTAAGGTCATTACTAATGACCTGGGCTCGTGCAGAAGTTGTGCCTCATTTTCTAAGTACTTGGCAAAATTCTCGTCGTCCTGCAATAAACACGTTGACATGGTACTACTCTCGAGCTTAAGCATGCAACGTACATATAAATTAGTTCACAATGTCACAATATAATTCCAACAGATAAACTAGACAGTACTAATTTCAATTCAGAAAAATCAGTAATATCCTAGTAATGTCCTTCAAAATAAAATTGTGTACCTCAGTAGGTATTTGACTGGCTTGGCTGGTACTAGCTTTACTACTGCTGGACAATTCCGTGGAACCTTTCCGCTGTCCGTTCCGTCGTCTACTAAAAAACAGGGACGAGTGAGTAAAATCTTACTTTTTACACTATCCATGTTTTTTGTTGGATCAAAAATGTGAGCATAGGTTTCACATAGGGAAAATAATAGCATTACCGTTTCTCTGGAAGATCAGCAAATGGATCGTCCACAATTCGACAGTCATCGTCAGAATCGAAATGAAATTTAATGACTTCCCATTGTCTCCCGGGCTTATAAGGGCCATTCTCTTCCTTCTCCCGGGCCAAAATCTCCAGTTTTGTTCTCAACTTCTTCCATTTACGGGTTTTCCTATTATGGTACTGCCTCACGACACCGTCCAGTCTGTTGATTGTAATCAGAGTGCTATAAATTATGATTTTTCAGGAGTTCTTTCAGGAAGCACCCCTTGCATCATAATATGCAGGGAACCTCCAGTATTACCCGATCCCATAGAGTAGGAAGTCATACCGGTAAACATGTACCTTTTATAACAAGGGAGGTACACATCATCCGCATTTTCACAGTCAAACTCCGAGACTTCTTCCAAATTTTTCAGGCAAAAGGCTGTTTCTTCGATACTTGACTGGAAACAAAAATTGATATGAAGGACAGGTCATCAATTTCCTTTAGTTCATTTATGAAATTATCTCCTTGCATTATTGTAAACACACACTATCTACAGGTTTATCAGTGCGTTGAACTCATAAACGGTGAGGTCTGTGCAAATACAGACAGTCTCATACAAGGTCATGTAATCCAAAAATGCACGTTACACCGTTGCACTTACCCAAATCAGCTCAATACTAGTTGTTAACTTTTCTTCCTCTTTCCTCAAGTCGGATTTGATCTCTTCCAAAGCTTTCAGAAGTACTTCCAGCAGGTTTCGATTTTCTTCGTACTATAAAAACATGGTCAACAAAAAAAACAATTATTAGAAAAAGGACTTGGTCCAGAAAATATTTGATGTTTTTCACTCTCTTCTTCTTCTTTTTTTCTTCCCAGACCAAGCAGTGACTCATGAGTGGACTGTAAGTTTACAACTGGTATTTGACACTGACATTTACAAAATATTTACTGGGATGTTTATGACCACAGCGGGTTTGAGTCTTAAGCGAGGTTGAAGATAAAATTGAGTGTAGAAATCAAGCCGAGGTATATAAACAGGAAATAAATAAATATTTACGAGGTCACTGCGATAACAATTGCAGCATCACAAAATACTGTCTAAATCACATACGTAACGAGGGCCAATTAAAGGTAATATTTGGAGCAAAAATCCAAGGACTGTGGGACAAACCCTCAGAGTCTTTCCCGAGAAATAATCATTTTGAGTAGAGATGAAGACATACCTTAGTGGACCTTTTTTCCACGATCTGCAACAAATGTTGCAGCTGTGCCAAAATTTTCCGCACAACAATAATTTTCTTAGTGGCCCGATCTCCGCGTTTCATCTTCTTCCTGACTTCCATCATGAGTAAGAGTAATTGTGTCAAAATGGCAATCTCTTTGGGTCTAGACTTTATGTGGCAATGTCGTTCAAAGTGTAAGTACGGATGAGTGAAAACTAAAAGGGACTAGGAGTAATAGCATCAGCTATGGGCACATGACGTGCATTGAGTGGGGTAGCGTAAAGAAAAATCAACTTGTGACAATTAGTGGTAGGAACTGAGTCCCTTGTCCTAGAAAATATTATGAAAAGGCTCTCCTCAAGTTTCTCAGGGCTACCTCCGTCTGCATTCTCAGAAATAACTTATATATTTTTTATACTATAAAAATATGAGAACTACATCTGAGATTTCTTTGGGTATTCTAACTCCATTGAGCCAACTCTCTTTTCAGTGCTGCTCAAGTGCTCACGGCTCTAAGCACAACCAAAACAGTTGCTAGACTACTTGTATGAATCCAAACATGAGAAACATGTATTTTGAGTTGCATGTAGAACAAGGTACTGATTACTCCAAGTATATACGCTCATACCTTCCAAAGCTCAGTCATATACACACATGTGAGCTGTTCCTCAGCTCATGGCCTCTCAGGAGAGAAACCAACTCGTCGAGAGAATAAGCCCACAACAGTGTCTGTAATAGAAATAGGTATATGGAGGAGCTCTTGCTTAGTCACCGAAGTACCAAAATGCTTTCCTTGATCGACCTACAAGAATTACACACAAGAAGGTGAAAGGCCCTTTCAAAAATCTCTTTTTTCCTTTGACTATTCCCATTCCTTATTGGTAGTTCTACTACTACCTGCAGAACCACTACCAGCTTAAAATACTCAAGTAATTACATACATACAAAAAATGTGTTTGGTTCTCATACTCATACACTCACATTATTGAACCTTTGCATTTACCTGTAATTATGACTTGATTCGTAAGAAGCCGCTAATTGCAAGGAACTGGTCAATATTCGAATCGCAACTTAAATTTTGTTAAGTTATCACCATTGCATTGAGCCGAACGCATATCTCTGTTTACAATTTGCAAGGGCTTCCCATGGAAGAGAACAAGTCTTACTAAATCACGCTTTGTCACTCCATCAATGTTATTGAACTGCTTTGATACAGTCACGTTGGACACGCTTCCCGAACACATTAAACTGTACGCATTTTATCTAGCAATGGAATTATTCACAATTTTCTACGCAGTTCAAGAACGCACAAATACAGGGGGGAAACATGTGTCAGCAACTTGTCCCATAGAGATCATTCAGATGCAGACAGAAGTGAATATAGTAAGGGATGCAATTCATACAAAGCTTATGCAGCAGTTGTTGAGAATTTGCATTGGGACATATGTCCCTCTGTAGAAATCAATTTCCTGTTCTTTTAGTGAGTTCAAATAATGGTCTTTTCTCTGATCGGTCTGTGTACTAATCGTAATATTTACCAGAAGTTGTTCATAATGCATTTTCATGCCGATGCCTGTTTATGATACGGGGTTTTAATTGCCATAGTGCTGGGAAACGCCGTAGATGTCACTTGTCCCAGTGAGATATGTCTTCTGGGACAAAAGGGGAGAATATGCCCCCTGGAATTTGCGGAAATGAGACCCGACCAAAGTTACGTAAGGAACTAAATGTCAAGTTATCATTTGTTTTTAGGTAACTTTTTGTCTGTTCTTGAGACGAGACTGGGGTTGACACTCGAGTGTATTTATTGGAGGTTACACGTTAGCACGTTGCATTGACGCTCCTGACCACAAAGGGAGTGAGTACTATCTCGTACAAGACAGATGTTTGTTGTTTACTACTTTTTATTTTATGTAGAATGATTGCCTACACTCCTTCCCATTGTCAGTGTGCCCTTCTACCCGGGTAGCTAATTGCTCGAGATTCTCGACAATAAGGAGAGGTAGCTAAATAATTAAGGAAGATGGACTCATGTAGTTCGTAACAATCCCTCACGTTTTCCAGCGGGGTCGGAACCGTGAACTCATTGTATCAAATCCTTGTAATTTCTTTAGATAATGACTGTACACAGAGGCCCTGACAGGTTATTACCTGATCCTGCCAAACAAAGTGAGTCATTCTTTGTCTTTATTTTATCTCTCAGCAGGGAATGGCATCTGTGCGAAGATACTCTCAAAGTGAACTGACTTTTGAATTGTCAACCTTTACTCAAATCACATTTTCAATAAAGAGCACGCTGCAACCTGTATCAGTCGGTGCTTCTTAAATAATTGGTGATATCTGTCACTATCATATCATATTTAAGGTCAAAGCCTACCCCGAGTCAACATTACTCTTAAGGAAAGAACTCCTGCAATTGAAGAACATCTTCAGAACATTGTAACTTATTTTTTATTTTAAATAAAGTAAGCATCAAATATCACGGATCAAAAATAAAATTATTATAATATTGCTGGAGAATTTACAAGAGTCTCAAGAACACACAGAAATATGGAATGATCCTTCTGCCCTGGAAGGAATAACTGAATTTAATGAGCACTTGAGACCTGAAACTAGAGAACGCGTACCTACATCATTATGGGTGAGAGATTTATTCAGTGAAAGTAATCAATATCCGCTAAAAATAGCTTCTCGGGTACTACAACCACGGACCAACAAGTCTTGTATGTAATTGCTTGTGTATAAGTTCTTTGGAGATGATATATAATTACTGACATGACCTATGACATGGTACTTACTCTTCCAGGAGTGTTTTTTAATCCTCAGTGGATCTCGCAGTGAAAAATGACACCTACAGAAACAATAGGGGAGAAAATATAAATAAACTTGGAAATAAATAGATACAAATTCCAAATAAATGGCATCATTAGCCATATAGGATCCTTGCATTTCCCATTTCACCTTCATTAACCTTAAGAAAGTAGCTCCATTAGAGTACGCTCAGTAATACGACATGTTATAAGTGTTCGTGGGGCTCAGAAGGTCAGGAGGAGATCATAGCAACATAAATCTATTCAATAACCTAGGACACGCTCCGAACATATTCAAAAGAATGGTATTAAATACATTTTTTTATTTAGGCAAGTAATAATATCATTTACATACGATTTAAATACAATTTATTAGGAAACTATAATTATTACCACCAATTAATTCCCACGACTCAATCAACGTGACCAAAGTAATGCACGCATGTTTCATCACCTTTACTCTCTAACAATCTCACAGGGGAGATAAACTGACAGCAGAAAAATCTTAAAAAAGGTGTAAATATTTACGAAATATTCTCAGCGTTCATCCCTTATTTAGCAATGGCAATTACAACTAGTAACAATACACGTCTCAAACAAAAACAATTTAAAGATAATTGAAGTTCCATCCCAAAATAGTTACGATAATTAAACATTATTAAAAACAAAATCCTGTGCACCTGTAATAATTACAGGTGCACAAGATTTTATAATATTATTATTCTATTTACGGAGATTATTAAACCTGAGATCTGTTAGGAGATGAAGTAATACCCTTTTCATAATTTCAATAATTTATTTTTAGTTGAGTCGCTCACCAATTTTGAAGAGTTGTTTTTTGATTGCACATGTTTTAAAAATATCATCTCATTTCGTGCAGTTTTGATTTACAAAGCAAATGCCTGGAGATGCTGCGGGTAGCAAGGTGCCCTCAAAATCTAAATAAAACTATGTCAACCAGACATAATTACGTAAAATATGCTGCACTCTCATAAGGGTTTGACGTTTGTGTGAATGATAAGAAATTGATTAGAGTTCTATCCTTCGGAAGTAAACTCAGGCTGTAATAAGATTTTTTTCGAGGAAGAAATCCAGTAATTAATGTAAATTAATCATTGATGGGGTCAGTTAAAGTAATTGCAAGTTCAATGTCAATATGATTCGATTATCCCCACAAAAATTCAGGTGATTTCGACAGACATTCCTCGGGAAGAAAACATTATATTAGCATATCAGCATTAGCAGATATTTTATGTATAATAGTAATTATCCCCATATTTATACATTTTAACTAAGAACAATTTCCAGAATAGTCGACATTTTGAGTTATGCAATAATCCTGTCATTACGAACTCGTTAAGTCCTTCACAGGAAAAGGCGGTCCAATCATCACCCGTCCACGTTGGCTGTGCACGGATACAAGGAGTACAGTAGGAAGAAATCCTGCACCCAATGGATTGCTAATGGCCCCTGCTTTTACAAGTCACGTTGAAAACTCACTATCAGAGTACTGAGTAGTGTCTGCCAAACTATCGAGCTGTTGTTCACTTGGTGTTTTCTACAAAGGGATTTCCATACGTCGAACCAATCCACGCTAACTTCAGGGCAGAAAACGTGCTTCCAAAACTCCAACAGCAGTCTTCGCCGAAATAACATAATTACGTGAATATGTTCGTCGTAGGAGCTTACCTGAATTCTCCAACGAAGTTTAGCAGTACCCTTTCAAGGAGTAAATCTACAACGAGAGAATTTTTGGATGACGTTTACAAGTTTGACACAAACTCGTAATATTTCGAATGCGTCCCCCCATTAATTATTTTTTCATTTGTTAAAGGAAGCTATAAAATGTCAGGAGTCATTAATGACTGCATTCATCCAGAAGCAAGAAATTAATGAATGTAAACTATCATAGCTTTGAACCATAATATTCCCTGAAAATATTTTATCCAGCGAATCCCCTTGACAATATATATCTCAAAAGTAATACATACCTATTACAAACTAAATTTATCCCTTCATCCTAAATTCCAGGGATTCAGAATTAACGTGACGTATTATGTGAATAAAATTTACCCTAGAGGGTATTAAATCCCAGGAATGTACAAATGCATAACGTGAGGGCATGAATCCGACAATCATCAATATCTAGCTCCACCTTTTATTAAATCTTTTATTAAATCTTTTATTCAGTTATTTATTAAATCTTCAAACATCATCCGGACTCTATCCCAACTCATAAGCACTCAAAGTAATGAACTTCTCCCAGCTTACACTTGGTCAGTAAAATAGGAGATCAGTGTGTTCAGTAGCTGTACAGTTTAATGTAAATAGTGATAAGAAAATTGTATAACAATCCCTTTGGAAGGAAATATGTGGCGTGTGAACCCCTGACTCAATGAGTTTCGATGAGTGTCAATTAAAACGTGCTAAGGTGTACATGGGGAATTGAGCTCAAGAATATACACTGTGTAGGATCCATTGGGGGAAAATAGTTATGAGAGGTAGGAAAACAGAGAGATGAATACAAACGCCTTTAGACTCTTTACCCCTCCATGTGCACAGGGATAGTTAATGCCTCTCAATGAAAACACACTCAAAAGTTATAACAATGTTAGAGCACATATATGAGTTCTACTCGGCCATTAGCTTACATACACCCATTTTTTTCTGTCCTAGCTATGGCTTGAATAATATCAACTTGACTCACACAGAAGAGTCGACCCAGCAACATTCCCATGTAGTAAGAGTCAGCCTGAGAGCCTCGAGAAGAACTGGATAGGTTGTGGAGTCTCAGTACGTCAGAGCAACCTTAGTGCTAAAGGATACGGCAATAGTAGTGCCCTCGATACTGTACAACGTACAACAACACAGACCGTGGGGAAAGGAATACACCGCTACGACATACAATTCAGTCAGTCTACCCGAATCGGTCGTAAAGGTCGGAGCTAGTGTCATTTATAGTGAGTGCTCTAAAGTGAAACATTAAGTAACATTTGAATTTTTTTTCCTGAATATTACCCAAAGCAGAATTGATAGAAATACTGGGGGAAATAGTGGATTTCTATAATATCTCCATATCTACAAATCCTGTGCTAACTGTACTCCAAGTGTGGAAAGAAGTGAATGACAAGTGAGAATCCATGTGACATTTAACGGTTCTAAAATATTCACAAGCAGTCAATAACATTCAAGGAGCTTGGAAGGAATTCTATCTCAGACACATTTTTTTCTTACTTGTGAATTCCAAAATGGGTTAATCTTTGTCGCAACCTCAGAGGTAAAGAAAAAATTATTTAAATAGTAAATTTTTATTTTATTTTAATTTAGTTATAGAATTTGAAGGTAAGTTCCTGGAGGGAAATGTGTAGGAGGATTTTGGAATGGTTAATTTGGCAATATCTGCACCTCTGCATGTGCCTGGAGGAAAAACGTCTGAATGTTGAAAATATGCAGGGCATTTGGGAATGCTAAAAGTGCATTTTTCTCTTTTCTTTTGATTACAAAATTTCTGGACAAAAGGATCGTAAAATGATACAATAGGAATTGTGAGGAAAGGGCTCCAACTGTGTCTTTTTTCTCAAAAATGTCCTATTGCAAATCCACAGTGAGTATGTAAGTAGTTTACGTAAAGGTCTAGGAATAATAAACTTCCGTAGGTTTCCCTCACGGGCCCAGCAACGTGACTGCTGAATCGATGTGAGGCTCAGCACATGTTTTCATGTCTATAAACGTGACTATCATACATATGTTCCCCATTGACTCTGCTACCTATGTACAACTGGGGAATCAGGGTTTGTCCATACACTACGTCTATGCTTGTTTGAGGTGAATTCATTTCACGTTGCTTTAACATATCCACTGGCATTTACTACGTCGGACCTACTTACTATACAATGTACATCTTCCGACAGGTACATATTATTGTCTTGCATATTGGACGCCGGGGAATTTTGGAACGGTTGCCTGTTGCGTGTGAGATTTATGTACATATTGCATTTCATGGATGTCCAGTTGTACCTTTTTGACATTCGTGTTTCTCAATGGTACACTTCGCAAATTATAATAATTGCTATTATTTTTAATGATCATTATAGACCCTCACCCTTTATCATTTTTTGGCACTGACATTTTTACCTACTTACTTTTACTTGAATCCCTCAAGCCATTTAGACAATACTAATTAATAATTTAGAAACAGTTAGTAAGGGATGGATTTTTTAACGAATTTAAAAAAATTATAATCCTTTTTTATAAAATCCATACACCTTGCAAATCCCTTACCCGGGGGGGGGGGCATATTCTTGTGTTTGTAGGTTGCTGGAGGTCCGAATCGTACATGACACAATTGTTCATTAAAAAACTAGAATAATTAATGAATTGAATTAAGCTTCAATTGAGCTTTCCATTAGATAATTAGAGCCCCTACACGTTTTCGCGTTATGTATTGACAATGTATGTTCATATATCGATAATCAAAAGACGTCATGCAGTGGAAGTTTAGTGTATCGATTCATTCGGGCTTTTTAAGACAAGTGTCTTAAAGAAATGCAAGTCATAATAAATTGGAATGAACCAATTTGGGGAATTTGGAAAATCAAATAATATCGTTATTTGGCATTGATAAAAAACGTACGGCAATGGCTGATGACAAACACTTGCGAATCATTTAAAATACAATTATGATTTCGACTCCCAAAAGGTGCTTTGTCTTAACTTAATTATTTATATGAGATACAGTAAATAATTTTGTTTACCAATTTTGCTAGATTCTTTTTTAATTTTCTAAAATTTACTTGTGTGCCGGAACGCATAGCAGCGTCAGTGGCAGCCGGTTCTAGATCTCTAGAATACAATCTTGACCTTACTTGGAATTCTTAGCCAGCTTATTCCACATTTAAGTGTAATCGTTTTCCAATTGATTGTAACATTAATTGTATATTTGGAAATAGCAGCATAGAGGAACAAAATTGTTTGCTTGTGTCATTATTTTAAGTCAGGGAAAAGATCCTTGACAGTACAATGCATATCTAATAACTAAAGGATTCTCCAAATTTTTTAAATTCCGGTCCTAAGATTCTAACAATAAGTAATTAAATGCGTTCGTGTTATTTAAAGCATGAAGCCCTTCTCAGGGCTGGTCGGGGGTTTTCATATGAAATTAAAACATCAAAAGGTGAATTCTACGGAACAGGGAATACAGTAACTCTTACGTCAACATTCGTCTTTTGTAACATTTCAGACAATTCGACTGAAACCCACAGAGGACAATTGACAATGCACTACGATAACGTGCAATCATGTCTTTAGTTAAGATTGAAATAAATGTAGTAGAATGAGCTCATTGCGTAATTTCAAAGACGATTTCTTTCAAAGGTATTGTATTTGTATAACGTTCTTTCTCCTTTCACTGAAACCTTTCAATTGACAATTTCCTGGAATAAACCGAACCATTCAAACTTGTTTGTCTAACTGGGAGCTCTGTCTGGCTCCTGACTACAGTAAGACGTTTCCTAAATTATAGTACGGAGGTTGTTTGAATAAATAAAACCCCTTACGTAAAGCTATTTTTATTTGCTAAATAGTAGCAATCCTATACACAATCAAAAAATGAAAAAGCAATTACTACAACTGAAAATAAATCCTTTGAAGGAAACTCGTCACCGACATCCCAACTGAAAGTTTGTAGTTATTTCACAAAATCATTCCGATAAAATGAAAATATTAAGTGGGAGAAAGAACTCTGCTCTGAGATGACCTACGGTAGGATAAGATCTGGTAAAGGTTATGCAAATCCTTACGAAACTGCCTATTGTGAATCACGATTATGGAAGAAATAATTCTTATTCTTCTCATTTGATTTAAATCGACTAAATTAGAAATTTGTTTTTAAATTCTTTTCAGAATTCTATGGAGTGGTTGATACTGAACCCATGGACAATCCATGAGACTTTCGGTCTCCTGGGTTTCGTGGATGCTGAAGGCATCTATAACATTCGTGACACATGTGAAAGTAAGTGCTCTTTTTGCAAAATTTATTTTGATAAATCTCATACTTGGCTTATACAGGAAGTTAGGAGGGCAGGAGCAGTCGTAAAGAAAAATTGACTTTACAATAAATTCATTACTCTGAATGAATTAAAAGACATGTACGTAGAAGCTTCATACATTTAAAAAAAAAATCTCTTACAGTTTTAGTTGAATGTTTTTTTCCAGTGTAGTATTTAATGCACACAAGTATGTAAAGCATTAGTCTGAGAAGAAAAGACGCAGAGAAAAGAGTAGGTTCACCTTGACTGTTCCTCACGGTGACTTTTCTGCTAAAGTTACTTCAACAAGTGTTTATTCACGCTAGTAGTCTTAGGGACAATTTATTCTTCAGCGTATGCATAAACATACATTTGGATTGGACTTAGGTACCGAATCAATTTCCTCATTCTGCACAACTCTTGAGTCAGTGCATTGCATTGGTTGTTTACCATTTCAATCACATTTTCCGACCTCTATCCCTTTTGTCTCCCTAAACTGACTTGAGAATGCTATTGATCAGCAATGGACTTTATGGTGTGAATTTAAAGAATAGGCGTATATCATGACGTAATTACACTGAGCTTACTGCATAGTTCTGGACAGTCTGATCCTTCAGTTAAACCATTGCTGTTTGATCGAGTGCTAGAATAACAGCTCCAATGAATTAGAGTCTGTTCAAACAAAAAAACTCATGTTTAAAAAAATTCCAGGTGGGTTGGAAGAACTCCTGGGGAAATTAGAAAATGATGGACAGTATTTCCGAACCAGAAGAACCCTTGGGACCACCCAGGTCATTTCCAAAGACCTCGTCCCCCTCCTCATACGAGCGGGCACCGCCCAACCCAAGCTTGTCCCAAAGGTTATCCGCTTACTGACCCAGCTGACCCTCCCTGTGGAATGCCTCCTCAATCCGGATTTCGCAGAGTCAGAGGAGGGAAGTCACATTTCCGTTGATATTGAAAGCCTCCTGCGACATGTGAAAGAAGTATTTTCTCAGTTCAAGACGACGGAGGTGATCGTGGACCGATTGCGACAAATCGCTGAAAAGGTAAAAACCATTAAGACATACATACATATATGCATGAGTTATATGTTTTTAATTATAACAAATGAAATATACGTTTTACAAGAGTGAAACAAGAATAATTATATTTGTAAGGGATATGTGTTTACACTATAAGCGCTATGTTGGGCCAATACCATTGGTCAAGTTCAGCTCATTCTTTTAGTAATACCCAGGCTAGGATTGAGAGGTTCCGAAAATAGTTTGTAGAATGCTAAATGCCTTAATAATTATTGTTATCAGGGAGTTCAGATAATTTGTATAGTAATTAATTTTGTCATTAGCTCATAACATACTTAAACTTTTTGAGACGCACTTAATCTCCGAAGCACGATAGCTAGTCTGTGGTTCAAGCAGTGTTATCTGTTTTGTTGAATTTTGTATTTACCATATGTACTTTTACATATGTACACAAACAGAAGTTCTTCTTGTATTTTGTATTTACAATCAGTCAAGTAATTATATTTTTTTCTTCGAAGTCAGGCTGCAAAAGATTTGGAGTAGTACCAGAAGATATTCCCATGCTCAGGCTACTCAGGCTTCTGAATGGCAACAAACGTTTGGGAAGAAATGAGTTGATACAGGAAAGTACAACTACAAGTGCAAACATGTAAAACTAGGCTTAGGTACATATCCTAATCTGAAGCCCTAGAGTTACCAATCAGGAATTGTGCATCTTTAGGCCATGAGACTCCGCCGGTTCTTACAAGGAGCCGTAGACACATAAATAGGTTTAATATAGTAAAAGCAAATACTGCTTCAAGTGAGAGCTGATATGATCCCTGGAATGGGAAACCTGTGATTTTGATCAAACGAACAAAATTGTAACATCCCGGCATGAGGTGTTGACATTTACAATAGCTGTTACTGACTTGACAAATTGGGTTCCTTTGACAGATGGAGTTGTCCTTGGAAGATTGTCAAGAAATAGGAGACTCACTTCTACTCATTCGCAATCTCTTGCATATAACGGAAACGGAAAAACAAGTACATAATCGAATTGTATGGAATCTGTTCGCACAAAATTTGGATAAAATCCTCCTGTACCTCATGAATTGCGAACAGCGGCATTGTTGGGGGGTGAGCATGGTCCAGTTGATCTCTCTCATTTACAAAGATCAGCATGTCTCCACTCTCCAGAAGTTACTGAGTCAATGGCTGGAAAATTCCCTCACGGAGAGCTCCGAAGACAACGAGTCCAACACATCCCCCCAAGGGCTACATACATCAACTATGGTCACCTCAGACCCGACCTCAGACTCCTCGGACACTGGGGTGAAGCAAGAAACCGGAAATAACGACTGTCTCCCCCCACCCCTAGATACCTCCAAAACTTACACTAAAACAAGAAAGATGAAATCTCATGCTACCGACATGGACTCCGGAGTGTCTCTCAACGAGTCTTGCAGTGTTAGTACCGTAAATATCCAAAAATCCCTGAATTCTATATGTATGTTTTAAAAATTTGTGTAAGTCATTTGTGCTAATTAGCCAACTCTTTCTTTTAGCAGCAGGAGGAAATGTGTGAGCAGAAGGTCCAAGACTCCACTTCCAGTAATGAAGAAGAGAATAACCGAACAAAAGTAATATGGAATGCTCCGCGAACTCAAGACAAACACAAGAAAAAATTGCACAAACGAATCAAAAGGTACATACGGATACATTATCGTTGTGGAAATAATAAGGCAAAATGAACCGCTTGCAGCACCCTATTAAAACATTGCCCTATTTAATGTAAAATGTACTAGTACACTAAGGTCATATTTCTTCTTAGAAGCTACAATGAGTGCGGTTCAAATTGCTAAAAGCTTATGTTTGTGGTTTGCGAAGAGAATATAAAATGTGTCTATTAGGACGTTTACGTAAAACTAGGCAATATACATAGATCAAAAAACCTACGAGCTTGCTCCCAATTAGTTTGCTAAGATGACAATTTGAACATTTCCACACACACACACAAAATGGACAGAGAAAGAATGTCCCGCGAATTATTTTAATATTCTAGATTATATATATATATATATAAAAACCTACGCATTCCGTCTTAGTTCTTTTAGTCCATGTATTTCAGGTTCAGAATTTCAAAGGTATTTACATTTGATGTTACCTATTTTGGATATGGAATTTTGTACATGTTAACTGAGGAGATACATTACATGGAATCTCCTCCTGGAAAGTGTTATGACATTATTTTGTAAGGTTTCGTAACCGTTGGTTGCGTAAAGGCGAAGCGTCAAAGCTGCAGCCAAGTGTAATTATGACGGAAAATTCCAATCGAATATTCCTACTGCGCAAAACCTGGCTAATGGCTTGCTGTAATCGTTTTTTCTCCATTGTGGTAGTCCCTACTTCCCACGTATACATACATACATACATCAGTAATGGTTTTATGTAATGCTTGATTGTCTTACGTAACATATAATTGTGTGCTTATAATTATTCTAGAAATGCTCTCAAGCAGCAGGATCACCCCACAGATGAAGACATTTCAACCTTACTGAGGGATTTCACAGTTCATTTCTTGATTCAAGGCTATGGCTCGTTAGTAACATTGTTACAGGACCAATTGGGGCAGAATCCACCGACGATCATCGACAAATCCCATTTCCTCTGGCTAATCACATATTTTTTGAAATTTGCCACTCAGCTGGAATTGGATTTGGAAACTCTGAAGGCTGTGTTGAGTGAGAGAACTTTATCGTACCTGACTTTCGAGGGGTTGGTTATGAGTGAAGACTTGAGTATTTGCAAAGATAACCTCAAACCCCATCTGCGCCGAATGCATTTGGTGGTGACCTCTATAAGAGAATTTATCCTTGCTGTGGAAACTTACAGTAAGATGCCAACGGAAGACTCGACGTATATTGATATGCTACAGAGTAAGACATTTTATTACAAGATGAACACCATTACCAACAACTATTGTTCAGAATTACAAAAAAAAAATAAGAAAGTTTGTGTACCGAACAATGGCATCTCTTAAATATGAATGACTGCTATTTTTACAGATCAAATTATTGAAATTCAAGAATTACGTTACCTATTTTTGCTCCTCATCCGCGTTTTCAAGCCGGGGAGACAGTCGAAACAGTACCTGCAGGACCTCATTACGACCAACCATGCATTACTACTCCTTCTGGAGAGAATCAGCAGCAGTTCGTCCTACCATGGTAATTTCCAAATGACGGAGTACCTCAAAGAATTCACAGCACCCATTATCATGCAACGCTATGGGAATCTCCTCGAGGACTTTGATAAGAACGGAGAGGTCGTCAATGACTGTATCTTCACAATGATGCATCATGTAGCTGGGGATTTGGACTCTCCGGAAGCTTTATATCAACCCCTGATTTTAAGGACCTTTGCCAAAATTTGGGGTCTAGAATATGAAATTCGAGATGTTAGTAAAGATTGATTTAAATTATTTGAAAATATCCTTTTCCCCTGATTTACAAACAGAGTTATGTTTAATCACATACATGTACATACATGTATATGTATAGGTATAATCTTAACCACATACCAAACTGTTCACTGACATTTTTAAATATTTTTCAGGATTGGGCTGACCTGATGGAATATATCATTCAGCGATTTGTCAAATCCTCAAAGAATGAAAGGAGAAAGTTATTTAAATCTGCAGCCTCAAATATTTCACGTGAGACTGGGTAAGTTGATACAAGAATAATTATTATTATTCATGAAGTAAATATGTACAAAGCTATGAGTTCACGTTATATTTTAAGTTTAGGTTAATTTTGGGTAACGTTTTAATTAAATTAGAAATTTTTCCTCAATGCATTACAGATTCAATAAAGAAGAAATCGAAAAATTATACTGGCTCTACTCCAACGGAGTCAAAACGAAAGACCCGATTGGTACAATACTTGAGGCTTACAAGCCTTCGGAAATTAAAACTCGTGAATCGGTAAGTTTTATGGACTGCACCTCTGATGATACAGATACAATAACTCAGATATATAGACACAGTTAAGTTTTGCACCATTTTTTTTTCCTGTGGGTTAATATCCTACAACTTCAAAATCAGGTTCTTCACCTTCATTCTTGAATCATAAGACAATCTTTTTTACCCAAAAACTCGTAAATTGAGTATTTTCGGACAATTCTGTAATAACGTTATAACTATTACAATAATTATTTATTATTTTGAGTTATTTCAAAATTACACAATACTTTATACACGAATTATTTTTTTCCAAAGAATTTTGAATGGGGGTACAGAAAATGTATCCAAAACTCCAGGAGGTGTCGGAGCAAAGGTTCTAATGATTATTCAAACCTTTTGTTTATAGGTGATACATCAGTTACTTCACCAGAGAATTATTGGATATAATCAGTTCCTGCAATTTTTGTCCTGCGAACGTGTGGACTCTACGACTGATAAAAGTAGCAGCGACGGTTCCATAAGGGATCCACTACAATTTAGCTACATCAGTGCGGTGATTGAAGTTACCCATATTCCCCAGGGCTGTTCCCCTGGAGATGGAGGAGACACCAGTGAATCAATGTGTCCTCAGAGGAATGAGGACCTTGATATCAAATGGATTCAACAGCAAGTCCTGGAAGTTTGTTATGCACGATTGGTGCTGGAACAGCTAGTCCGTCGTGAAACCATTGTCGAACCTGTTGCTTATCACTTCACTGGTAAGATCACCTAGCTATGAGTACATATAGTAGTCTCCATTGTGTCCCATTCTAAATTCTATGCTATACTTAACTAATTGAAGAAGTTTACAGGAGATAAAATAAAAATCGTTTTTTGAACTTCCAGTCCTCAGCCAATCTGTCCCTATCGTACCTTGGACGAAGATGCAAGAGAAGGCTCTTCGATCCCCATCCGTCATTTTACTCCTTCACAAACTCGGGTTCCACTTGGCAAATGACGTGGGAAAACTGTACCCTAGAATCCCCCATTTTTGGACTATTGATGTCCTTTTCTCCGTTGCCCAAAGGATGGGAAAAATTGAGAATTTAAAATTCGACGAGTCCAAAATAGGAGAGGTTCATGTTGATCAGATGAACTTCACCAACCGTCAACCCGAGGATAGGCTAGTCGATCCCACAAATCTGTTTAATCCTTTTGGAGTGAATGCCAGTCCCTGTCCTTCTGTTGACTGGATGAGCTTGGTGCAAAAGTCGAAAATGATGGGGTAAATTTACATAGAATATTTCTGTAATAATCTCCTTTTCATTATTCTATGAGGGTGACATGGTTAACGCACTTAATGTAAGCGTTTTTCCTTTCCTGTGATTCACTAATAAGGATTGGGTTTTTAAAAAAAACGTTTTTCAGGGCCAGCAGTAGTGTGGCAATGGAAGAGGAGCACATGGATGACTGTGCAAGTCTAACAGCACTCCCTCCTACAGAAGCGTCGGAAAATGTCTCTGTGATGTCAGAGGAAGAGGATTGTGATTTGTAAAAGTCGAGAGATAGATTTTCGAAAGAGTTATAGTTTTATGGTTCGATCGTCATACATAATTTATGTATTGCCCTGCATTTCCTAACATGTAATTTTTTTAAAGAAAAATATTTTGACTCCATTCGTATACATATAACGGTTTTCAGACTTTGCAAGTAGAGTAGGCTAAAATTTGAATGTGACAACCATTAAAAATGTTAATAAATTGTCCGAGTTCATCGACGTTCCCTCGTTGTAATTTCTGATTTAATGTGAGTACTCATTTCCATACTAATTTCCTGCGAGCTCGCAGGGTTAAGTTCATGGACTCGCGTCGTTTATATTTCATTCGTCGTCGCAATTTTTCACTGTCAACAGTGTCAACACCGAAAAAACAAGACAAGATGTTTTCCTTTTTTATTTTGTGTTTGTGTCTCTCCTCCGTGTTCTCCAAAGAGATCAACTTGCAGAACAATACTACCAATCTGCAAGGAACGGATATGGCTGAGAAAGAGGATTCCGTGCAAAGAAATTGTCCTGTAAGTTTTTATTTTGAGTCAACACACTTCAAAATTCGTGTTTTACAACCGATTATCTCTCTTGTTATCCTAATTGCTCCCCCTCAAATGTTTTTTTTCGGTAGGCCTGCTCGGGAGTCAGTTGTGATGCAAACATGACAATATCTGGCCTCCCCATTATTCAAGTTCTCATCGCTCTTGGAGCCGGGATACTCTGGGCTAAAATTTTTGTGTGGATCTTCAAAAGTTTCTACGAGAAAGGAAATAATAAGTAAGCCAGGACCTTCAATTGTCCAATTTTTCAAAATTTTGTGCTAGTGCTGGGGATTACAAAACTCCTCGTCTTCATAAATTTTTCATTTTTTTTACATAAGATACTTCTTTTAAATTCTCTAAATTCATTTCTCTGTCTGATCTTGAGCGTAGTTAGTTCCTCATGAAGATTCCTCTGAAATTCTTAAGTATAGATTCTTAACTAAAAAAATGCGTTATTGGGCACTAAATTACGAAACAACCTTCTGAAGGTAATATTTCAACTATGATCATGTAACTTGTAAAAATTCCTTCTCACTACCAAAATATCACTAGGGGGTAATGTCTTTGTGACGAAATCACCTAAATGGTGAGTTCAACGTTGAAATAATTTGTAGAGCAACAGTTAAGTGCGTTGATCCGGGATTCCTGCAAAACCTCTGCTGAGGCCTTTGTGGCTCAGACTCAGTTGAAGGAGAAGGCTAAGAAACCATGAACTTAATAAAAATTTATATTCATGATAGAAATTGATTCATTAAACTCCAAAGTAATTCTTGTAAGTACCTAGGAGAAATTTAAGTATTGTCCTTTGTTTCAGCTCGGACAATGGAGGAGTCTCAACCCCACAATATGGAGTACCGACCCAGCAGTACGGGACCCCAACAGCCCAGTACGGTACCCCTCAGTATGGCCCACCTCAATCCGGATACGGGGCCCCAAGTAGCAGAGCATTGAATATTGATTTCTTAGACCTTACCAAAAAAGTTTTGGAAGCCATTAAGGAATTCACTGAATCTTGAATAAAATTATGACTTCGACTTATTTATGCAAACACTCTACTTGTTTTGGATCTCATTTATTTTAACGGTTGCACCTCACACTTAGATTTGGTATAAATGCAATGGAGTCCAAATTTCTCCATCTCAGTTTCAGTCCATCATTCTAAACGTCAAGATGAAGGCCTCTAGAATCATTAGCCTGTTGTTCTCCCTCGCACAAGTGATCTTCATCTTGAAACTCATCGAGTACGCTCGAGCTGCTGAGGTGGATATCCCCAACAGTTACCCCGTCACTGAGGCTACCTTCCAACCACTGACTGCCGTTCCCGGGGTAAGGGAGTCCCATGCTTTGGATTTTAAGGCTGGCCCAAGAAGGAAGAAGATCCGTACCAGGTTCCCAGTCCGAGCCTCCGACGTCCTCCCATCCAATAAGAAGCCCGCTCAAGCAGACAGCAAGATGGATCTGTCAGCAGGAAGAGGCTGTCCGGTAAATACCTCTTTGAAATCTAACCTATTACAATTCCTGAATATGAGATTGTTTCAATCCGGGGATCCAAAAATTATAAATTTCTCTCAACAGAGATCCTCAAGATAAGCAAACGTTCAAGAGTCAAATAATATCTTTATTCAAGTTTCTTCCCAGAAAAATTTTCCATATCATACTTATACATGATATGAAAAATATTTCTGGACGGCTATAGCCTTGAATGAACTGAGCAATGATCAAGATAGCTCTTTCACCTTTATCAGGACACAATGTTCCGTTGATTAGTTTTATGAACCCTTTGTGACAAGCAATTCCGCTCTTCATTACGACGTCCGTTGATGGACTCTCTAAATTTAGACTTTTTAAATGCCATATAATATGCATTCATGCATATTGGATGTCACCTCGTAAAAATACAGTCTCTCTATTTGCATTGGTAATGTTCTCTCTGATCATGTGGGTTTTAATAATGTATGAAGGCTTGTGCTTCGGGTGAATGTAACACAAATGCTCAAGAATTTGCCATCCCGGTCTTGCAACTCAAAGTAGCAGCAGCTGTCATAGCTATTTGGCTGGCTATTTGGTTCAAAGTATGGAAGTTTCCTTTGGTTAAACCGAGTCGTCCTGCAACTTCGGGGTCAGTGGGTTACATGATTTCTTTAAATACTAGTACTAGAGTGTTCTGTCTGGTACTGTATTATTGTAAGTCAACGTTTTACAAATATGGCTTCTTGTATAAGATTCTCATTTGGTGTACATATTGATTAGATACCCAGCAGCGTCTGGTGGCTATGGAGGGTATAGTGGAGGGTACATCAGCCCCAGTACTTCAGCCCCTCCGGTGGATGTTGGTTATGGAGGTGGCTACAATAGTGGTGGCTATGGCAGTGGTGGCTATGGCAATGGTGGCTACAACAGCAATGGAGATGCATCAGACTCTTCGGGGAGCATCCTCGACAATGTTCTGAAAGCCTTCGAGAAGTACTCTCAATCTTGAGACTGGACTCACTTGTCTGGCATTTCACTTATTTATTTTAAATTATTACAATTTAAATTATACCATTAATCCTACCAGTGTTATTGTTGCCAATGAAAGTACTATTTACATTTAACAGTATTATAACTACCATTGTGAATTATTCATAGCGTGCGTTTCACATGGACTGCTTTCCAATAAATACAATTTTAAATTTAAACCAAAGTGTACACACTTGCATTTGAGTCCGCACTTGAGCTAATTAACATTGTCTCTCCAATTTATAAGCCCATTCCTCGATTGTGTCGGTCCCAAGGTAATTAATACGAATCCCTGAGGTAGCCCCTTTGGATTCTATGTATATAGCTCATGAACATTTTAAGAGTAAAAATTTAAATAGATTTCTTTTTTTTCCCCTTGTCTATACATAATTAGATATCTGTATTTTATAATAAATCTTTATTATGGAAAGTTTTATAAAAACGCTTAAACCTACAAAAGTTTCTTTGGTACGAATAATAAAATACGGGGGAGGGGGGATATGTATTTTTTTTATGGTATAAAATTAAATCCTAATGAGCTATTTACTCCCAGCGGCTTGTCTCAGTGCGAGCTTCGCATCATCCAGTAATTTAGTTTTCCTATCCAGAGCCTCCTCCAAGGACTTCATCCGGTGGTAAACGGAGGGCTCATCCGAGTCTTCACCTGAAAAGGATTTATTATTTTATTACGTGTCTCAGACAGAAGTTAAGTTGAAGCTAACAATATCAGAGAGTACTACATCTTAAAGTAATTTACCGAGAAAAGTTCTTAATTTCATTTCCGAACTTTTGGCCCTCCGCTCAGCATCCTGAAAACGTATTTCTAATGATTCTAAATTTGAACTAGACTCTATATAAAGTTTCTGATATTTCTTCTTCTCTTCTTCCAATAAAGCTAGTTGGTCCATTAGGCTCTTCTTCTCCGCTACTAAAGACTCCAGAGTTACCTACACAAATAAGTCAAAAATGTCAACAAGTGGCACACACTCCTGTGTCCCTGCATATTTCCCTATGTATATCTAATTTTTGTGTACACAAGACTTTGAGCATTTTGAGGAATTCCTGGTAATATTTCCAGTAATAAAACAAAAGTTATTAGGAAAGTTTTTGATCTTTGCAAGTGCAATACTAGCGGGGTACATGTCGGGAGGCAGAAGTTTAGGAAATACTTATGTGTTACATGTGTATTTTAGTTGTGTCTACATTGGAGATGAAACTTTGACGATCATACCCTTAAGTTCTCACTAGATGCGCTACTCATAGTTTTATTAGATGGTTTCATTCGTAGACGCTTATTCTCCGACTGGATTTTCTCAATAAGCTGTTTCAGTGCTGTTATTGTTCGCTCTAATTCGGACAATGATTTCTGACTGTTGGCACGAGTTGACACTGTTTCTGACGACTTCTCCGATTTCAGAACTTCTACGAGCCTGTATAGAAGTAGTGGATTAAGGAAGTTTGTCAATGAGAAATTACAGACAAGAAACCCTGTTGTACTTTGTTCCGTTGGGTTTACCTCTGAAGTTGCTGTACTCGGTCACGAAGTCTAGGCGTATCAAGACGAAGCTGCTCCATCTGCAGTTTCAGATGTAAGTTATCTTCTTCAAGGCTATTTATTGTTTTATGAAGCTCCTCCTCTTTACCAGCCATTTTCTCTATCTCTGAGACTAATTTTGGGTCGCCCTGTTGGGATTACCATGACAATGCATCAGTTTTTAGAGATCTTAGTATTTTTTTTAAGAGCAAATCTATAGTTTGTAGATGCCCACATGGGTAGTATTGTCGGAAATCATTGCTAGTAATTAATTAGTAATTAATACCTTCTGCGCAATTTGATACGCCGCCAGCTGTCGTTCCTGCGTTACAATTCGTTCCTTGAGACATCGGATCTCCATCTCTAACGTCGCTATTTTCTCCCTCCCTTCAAATTCCGTCTTCTCGACGAGTTCATTCAGATCTTGGATTTCAAACTTTAATTTATCAATTTCAATGGAGTCATCCGCCTGCTTCAGGATGGACTTGGTAGGTGGCTGTAGTTTTTTACAGTCCAAGACCATCTTGTCCAACCTGGTTATGCTCGCCCGAAGGTTTTTATTAGCTTGAGCTAGTTTCTCATTATCTTTTTTTAAAGTGTCAATTTGACCCTCAAGTTTTTCTACGGTCTTCTTCCACTTTTTAGCTTCCTCCCAGCGTGCCATTGACTCTGCTGCCTATATAGTTAGTGTGAAGGTAATGAGTATTATAAAGGAGTTGGTATAAATTACATTTGTAGGAACAATAAAAGTTAAATTACAGCCTGCACTAAAATTCAATCATGCATCTCTGACAAGATCAATGGAACATGTTCACCTTCCTTTTCTTCTCATCATCCTCATCCCTATTTTTATTCAGGTTTCTCAGTTCAGTCTCCAGCTTGAGCCGCTCTTCTTCAGCTGTAACATATTTACTCTTGAGCTGTTCCATTTCAACTGAGTGCCCCAGATGCTTACTCACCGCATTCATTTTGCTCACCCTGACTTGAAGAGCAGAGATCTTTGACTGGAGCTGCTTATTGGCGGTCTGAAGCTCCTCGATTTCTTTGTCCTTAGAGACCAAGCGGTCATTCAACTCTTTCAAGGAGGATTTCTGCAGCCCACTTGTAACTTGCTGGATACGTGATATTTTCAATGCAGACAACAAAAATCATCATTAGGAATTTTCTCAACAGATACATGATACGTCCTAGCCCCAGTACCAGGGGGCTCTATATTTACATGTTCTCCTTTCGGACACACTATAGTATGTACCTGATGCTCATTCCGAATGACATTCACGATGTCTGTTATGGAATCTTTAGCACTTTTGAGCCTGATATTTTCAGCTTCGAGGTCTGTAATTTTTACTTCTTGATACTTCAGTTTCTCCCGTAGCATACTCAACTCTTCAATCTTTTCACTTTTGTGCCTCCTGAAGGATAAAATAGAATACTTATTATCACTTGCATTAAAATTAGAAATCAGGTTTTTTTTTAAGGGCGTTAAATAGGTCAGCATATGTAATTTCGGTTGTAGTCATTGTATTTATTTTCCACAAAACTTCTGTACATAGTGTTAATGTTAAAGCTGTAAATTGGAAATTACATGGATGAACATCTGAAGAGCACATTTTAAAAGACAGACCTTACAGTCAACAGTAGTAATGTTAAGTCTAGGTATCTATATTAAATCCTATGTGTGAATGAATCATGGTGGAATTTCTGGTCTCTTGAATGTGTAGCATGTAAGTTTTGTTATCTCATCATGACATTATTGACCTAGATATAATCAACCCGGGAGTTGATCAATGACTACTGATGTAAAAACTGAACTCCTTACGACTCTCCGGCAACATCCAACTCTTTAAGTCTGGCGTCTGCCGTGCATCTCCAACGGTGAGCTTCACTCCTGGCAGTGGTTAACTGTGAAGCAACGTTCCCTAGAGTGTGCTGTAGTTCCGAAACTTCATCCTCTAACTCATGAATTCTTGTCAGTTGATCTTTAATAGTGCCCTCGATGTTCAGTGTGTCTTTCACAGGCTGACTCAGAGTCGATTTCATCCTAATAAAAATTACTCATTCCTCTGTAATTATTTGTTAAGGCATATCATAATTGCAATCACAAGGCTTATCAGATAATTGGGCTCAGATCGTGGCGATGCTTTAAAAATAACTTTCGATTGTAAGATTGGATCCTCTCAAGGACTACCTTGTAAACGCCTGCTGCTGCTGATATATTGTGAGTTGCAAGGCTCGCATTTCCTGTACATGGCGGTTTGTGGCAGCTGTCATTTCACTTCGAATCTCAGCCAGCAAACTCCTATACTGATTTAAATTCTCTTCCTTGGCTTTCAGTCTATCCTGTAAACTTGTGGCAGTTTCTCGTGATATCTATTATAGTATAAAGTAGAATACAACAACTAATTGTAGTGTGTAGGTCAAGGAGACCCGTAATATCAAGAAGGTAGTCAAAAAAAAAAAAAAAAACTTTTTTTTTTGTACAAAAACAATGTAGGATTCAAAAAGAAGAAGTCAAACATAGACTCCTACGTTAAGTGCTTCTTCAAGCTCTTTAACTTGTCCAACGTTGTTGGAGTGAGTCTTATTGTCTTCGTAAGGGTAGGAGAAATTGATGAGTCGGAAATCTTCAATGACTTTGTCTTTGGCGTCGATAACTATGGCTTGATCTGTGACCTTCCTAGTTAATGCTTCCAACTCAATAGTTAACCTCTTCCTTTCCATTTCCAATAGGTCATAATTCTTCTCCTCAATTTTATCTGTTTGGGAGAACCCATCCGAACGTGGGACTGTCAGGGTTTGAACACATTGGTCAGAATTATCAACGGTGGTTTCAAACTGGAGAACATCTTTCAAGTGTCTAATTTGTGAATGGAGGGACTCAATCTCCGTCTGAAGACTCAGTACCATCCCATCACTTGAGCTGGGACCTGTCACCTCGGCCGAGGCATTGACAAGCTTTTCCTTTAAGGACTGAATTGTTGCATTTGAATTTATTAAATCCGCTCGATTTTGCTTCTCCTCCAACCTACACACACACAAATCCAATGCCGTTAGTCAGAGATTTCCCACATTAAGTATGATAGCAATTAGCGTGGAGAGACCACATGAATTAACTGTGATCTACTGAGATTAACTGTGATATGCAGAAATTATGTTAATTGGGAAACAGTAATGATTCAAGGAAAAATTCTACTTGAGACGGTGGATTTCTTCACGAAGTTGAGCATTTTTCCCTTCTAAATTGCACACTTTGAGGTGGAAACTTGAGATGCCGTAAGGATAGTGTATGAGGCCACGCGCGGACATTTCTCTCAGAAGGTTTTCAAGTATGGGACATTGTATGAGTACGTCGGAAGTGCCTTCATCTGTGTTCAACATTGTACTTCCTTCACATCGTGTGTTACATAAGGCATATAATAACGGGGCTGTTGCATGATCGTAATACTGTAGTTACAATTGTGCACCTTACCTGCCATTTGCTGCATGGTTTCAAGTATTTCCTGTAAACCTTTCCTCAGCTCCGCATTCTCTCCCAAGACGATCTCATACCTGTCCTTCCAGTCAGTCTCGTCGAAGTTTGCGGCCAAATTTCTCCCGAAGTCCTCCAACTGAGGAGTAGGAGTACGTGGAGCAGGTGGCGGTGGAGGAGTACGAACTTTAGTATTGGTTGTGGTCGGAGTATTGGGATTCGTATGGACATTAGTACTCGGATGGATATTAGCATTCGTATGGATATTAGCATTCGTATGGGTATTGGTATTCCCGTTGGTATTAGCATTCACATGGGTACTGGTAATCCAATTGGTATTCGTACTCGCATGGGTAGTGGTAGGGGTCTGGCTATGGGTAGCTTCATGATGAAGTAATTGTTTTCGATAGGAATAATTTTGGGATTTGAGCTGAACAATATCTTCCTCTAATGAAGAAATCTGGGATTTTAAATCCATCAGTTGTTTCTGTCGGTTTGAGGTAAATTTATGTGTGTCCTGGGTCATGTCCAGAGACTCAATGCCCAGCTTGTCCCTCAGCATGTCATTCTCATCCACGATGTCATTGAGTTTTAAATTAAGAATATTTAATTCTTGGGTTTGATTCTCAATTTGATTATTCCGGATCCTCAGTTGAGTTTTGAGCTCTTTGATTTCACTTATTGCCTCGGACAAACCATAGATCCCGGTTTCATATCCGTGCATGCGGGCTGAGAGACTGGTCAATTCCCGGGATTTCTCTTCCACTTCTTTCTCCAATTGTGAAATCTGCTCATCCTTCCTATCTAATTGAGATTTGTATCGGTTGACTTTGAATTCGAGAGCTTCAATGGTGGACTCAGATTTATCCGGATGCTCTGCAAATTTTAATTTCGCATTCAGACTGTTGATATGCTCCGTGGCGGAGTTCAAGTCTTGAGTAGCCAGAGCCAATTTCTCGTTCAATGTGGTTATTGTGGCCTCACGCTCTAGTAATTTCTGATATAGAAAGGAATACATGATTTGAACTCTTGAATTTATTACATTGTCCCGAAATTAAATA
The DNA here is from genome assembly GCA_947179485.1 of Allacma fusca. Classification (NCBI taxonomy): domain Eukaryota; kingdom Metazoa; phylum Arthropoda; class Collembola; order Symphypleona; family Sminthuridae; genus Allacma; species Allacma fusca. Next base: position 27,080,046 of record OX359250.1, read on the forward strand.
CAGCTTGACTTCCTGACACCCGCACATGTGACGTAAAAAAAAATTATTTCTATTTGAGGAGCTCTCAAATGTACTAGTAGTACCTACGGCTTTGGCAGGCACTTAATTTAGTAGCAATAAATTCAGCACGATTAAAATGCAAAACTAGTGTTCTGTGCCTTCTGTAAAGGCCTTTATCTTGTATTGAGATTAGGAATAATTGCGGAGGGCGTGGGATTGTCAATGAATTATCAATTTAACTTTTTAATTTAAAAAGTTAATGTAACGTATTTTAAGTACGGGATTAATCATAGGCAACGCCGACTGACAGAAAGGAGTGTGCCAGGTACAGAGGCGAAGGAGATGAACTAACCGCTTTGAGTTGATGTACAACGGTCTTGTCATTCTCAACAACGTGGCCATGGCCGGTCGGGATTTGATTCGCAAGCGTAGCCAGCTTGACATTGAGGCGATCTATTTCCTCATCCTTCTGAAACATCATTTTCTATACAGATGGAAAAAACAAGAGAAAAGAAATTAAAGCTGTGCAGCTTTTTGGGGACGCATAAATAAAAAGGTGAAGATGGGATTCCGGAGAGGAAGAACGATTGGGAAAATAGAATTTTTCTTTTGAAGATTTTTCAAGGTTAGTCCCAACCTTCCACACATCCACCCGAACATCCACAGCACTACAGAGATTCTCCAAGTATTGATCGTGGCGTTGTTTGAAGCTCAACAAGTCCTTCAGTTTAATCTCCAGGATGACCTTGTCATCTTGCAGCTCTTTAATTTTGGCCTCGGATTTTTGGAGCCTCATCTTAATACCTACATGCTCCTGGGTCATGCTTTCCAACTGCCGCGTTGCATCTTGTAAGGATTCCTTCAGCTCATTCAATTTACTCTGAAGGCTACTCTTCTCTCCCTCAAGTTTCTACAAAATAAATTCATATATGCATCAAATCCCTATTATGAAATTCATGAATCTTGATATCCTGTCAACTACCATTTAGGACTGCATTTCATTCAGAAGGATGATAAAAGTAACTACTGTCAATATTCCCTAATTTTTTTCCCCGAGTGCATTATTACTTCCCTAATGGTAAGCAAGTTTTGTCACGGAAAAACAAACTACTTAGAAAAGGATCAAGGTTTTACGCAACAGGGATTTTTTTTTTCTGAGGAATGACGCCCGCTAAAATTCTGAGAATTTGTAGGGGTCCAAAGGAAAGGAAATAGCTCACCTCAATATCATCCAAGAGCTGTCGAATTTCATGATTTTTTTGCTGGAGTGAAACTTCATACTTTTCCTTAGCCACTTCTTCCCCGGGTTTCCGCTTGGATTTGAGCTCCTCAAGGGACTTTTTATACTCGTTAGCTTCGTCCCGAAAATCATCGACTTCTCTCCGAAGCTCAACTTTATCCTTTTCCAATTTCTTTATTCTTTCAACGACACGGTGGTTCTCTTGTCGCTCATCCTGTAATTCCCTGTCACGTCTCTGAAGGTCTCTATTTAATTTGTCAATTTGCCTACTTAATTCCGATTTGGACATACTACTACTCTCGTTATTATTTGTCTCCGGGTCGGAGTCGTAGCTATCTCGGCGTCTCCGGTGATGATCCATTTTGATCCTTTCCTCCTCCTAGGGCTCCGACCTCCTCCCAAAAACCACTTATTTTTCGAATATGAATTAAAATTTGACTTAGTCCTTAAATTTCATGAGATACACTGAACCAATTTGTAACAGTACTGTGAAGTCTCTGTCCTACTATTTCCATGAACAGCCCCAACAGAGACTCGTGAACCACAGCTCCTCATAACTATGTACTGTCCTCAGCGAATTCCTATTTAATATTTTAATTTATGGTGCGATTTGCGAACTTATAGGAACAAAAACTTAACTTATCTCTCGAGATACTCTACATAATAATGCAAAACCCACGGATCCCCTAAATACACTCCGATTTTTTTTGTGAGTCAGCCTTCCCATATTGATTCATTATTTCAAGTTTTGTTGTGCTCCTGTAACGGATGTTGTCGGGGTAACGTGTGACGTCGTCCATCCCGTTTTTCACCAACTTTTAGTCGCTCCTTCAAAAGCCTTATTTACTTTACTTGATTTGTTCTACGCACGCAAGACTAGATTTTCTCGTATTATATCATCAGGTCTTTTTCCTATGAGGATGCCATTTTTTTAAAATCCCGTATCAAAGTCTCACATTTTCTAATACTCTTCCTCTTCTGCAGAGACGGAAGGTCTTAATGGTCCTTGCAAAAATGTGGACGCTTCACCTCTCCCTACATAGCTGAGCATCTGTGCACAAATCTCTTCGATCCAAGAGGCCATATGAAGGCACCTTCCTCTAACCTTACACTCCCCAGTCATGTGAGCCCTATATCCCAATATTGTATGGATGGAGCTTATATACATAGGGAACAGAAAGTCCTGGCGTTTACACTGGAGTAAAAAAGGGTTCCTTCCATTCCACATTAGCTTTCCCATAGTCCCATACCCTGGGTCTCCTCAGTGCAAGGAGTGCATCTCTCCCACTGAAACATACATACATTCATACAGTTTAGAGTGTAAACACATGAAGACCACTTGTATGCATGCCCATTCCCTGAGACTTTGCAAGAGGGAAATATGTGTTTCACCTCAGTGAAGACTATCCTTTGACTCAGGCACGCATCCCCACTACAAATAATACATAATAATAAAGTGAATCAGCTCAGAGTTAACTGGATGTTACAATGCTCAACTGTATATTTCAAGGAACCGTTAGACTGCAAATGCATTGCCACTGTGTTATTAGGTGTAGATGCACAAACTACCTGTCATGAGAAATAGAATTTCATCAATATCCTCATATGACCGGCATGCTAAAAAAAAAAAAATTTTGTCCACCGTAGCTCCTCCATAGGAAAAAAGGCATTAGCGTCCGTTGTGTGTTTTACGGAATTGAAATGAGAAGCGATTAATCGCCTTTTACCGTCACACTCCCTGACACCTCCATCTTTTTTGTACTTGGAAATGGAGACGCCTCTGTGTCTTTCCTCCACAATATGCATCCCCCATCCAATTGATCCATCTATTCCCAGAATGAAGGGTGAGTGGCAGTATTACACTGTGTCAATGCAGTTCGCCGGAAATCCTATCCGTTCCGGCCCATACAGAATTAGAGTCGACGGAGACTCAAGATTGATTAGCAATAATGACTATTTTATTGACTCTCAAATCCATTAGTACTCTTACCTTCGGGAACTCGTCGGGCCCTTTTGGGTAACTCAGGAAAGGGTAGATATAGATACACAGGAGTCCGTGACGGGCTCCTTTACGTATTGACTAATATTACAATTTGCATTCATCAACACCCTGAGGTAACCTGATTGCTAATTTCTATATTTTCGAAGGATAGTCAAATATATACATGTCCACCGGGACAGAATGACTCAGGACTAGACGTGGAAGTGACTCGCGTGTTCACCATTAAGTATTTCTCACTTGAGTAACCTTGAGAACACTCTGTCTCACCTCTGACGGCCTTATGTGCAGATGTGACTTCATATAATTATCTATCTATATCTATCTATACAGTAGGAGTGAAGCGAATGCATCGATATTGGTTAATTTACTCAAGTTCCCTGCAATCACCAAACACAAAAACATCAGCCCTAAGTATGAGAACTTTGATGACAGGCAGAGTTGACGGAGCCAGCAATTCAAAATAAGGATCTAATAATAGCGTGTAACCTGAGGATGGAGTTATTTACTTATTTCTAAATCTCTCCAAGTTTATTGGGGAATGCATGGAAAAGTTAAGAGTTTATTAGAAATGATTAGTACACACTCCAAGGCTTTAATGACCCAGGCCCCGACGTCCCGACCATCAGATCGTCTGTGGGTGTTTTCAATTAGGTGGGAAAAGTTTTTGTATTTACTCAGAAAATCGGTCGAGTAGATTTTTTTTTTCCGCTCGTAGGTTACGGTAAGGTGACTGCTCACATGGAGGGAATTCTGCTGATATCACCTTGGCCTTTGAAAAACCGTACCTGCTCCAAAGAGGAGTAGATTCAGGCATAGGTTTCATCATTTCATGATTATCATCCGGCACGTGCAACTGGAAGGTCTGTAGACTCATGCTGACAGTGTTGTTCATTATAAGCCGCGTGCAGGAGAGAAATGTAAGTTAAGTATTTGTGGATGAGTGAAAAAGCTACAACACACGCGTCAGTGAAATGCAAGTGATATCATTTTATGTCCTAGAATAGCCTATATAGAACTAAATCTAGGGAGTTCATTTGAGGATCATGGGCACACAGATGCTAGAATTTCTAGAGAAATGCTCTACTGTGAAGCAAAAAGCTAGGCTTAGTGTGTAGTACAGTAGTAGTAGTAGTAGTAGTAGGGCTAGGATATGGCAGAGGAAACTTTTATTATTGTCCTACACTGGGAAAAAATGTGAGTCACTTGGTAAGTATGCGTGCATAAGTACAGACAAGTCATTGGTTACTTTTTTGTACTCTGTAGGTTAAACATACACCAAATGAATTTTATACGGAGTCCTTCCTTTAACCTTCCCGGTTGGGCTTGCGTTTGTATGGATCTCAAGGCCATGCCATGCCACGAACAGCTACCGTCCTACACTGCTACAACAAACTACTACGGTCGTCATGTAACGGAGCTAAATATAATTATACTGAGGCATTTTCTGCATGTATAACCTCTCCGATAAAAAATATATCCATTGGATATTTACTGCTACTGCCAGCCAGCGTCCTATGGACATATAGCATCCACCAATGTGAATGTGGTATACGCTAGGAGAGAAATATTTCAGGAAATCTTTCCTCGTTGCAGTTGCCTTGAACATGTTGAGGTATATACTTACACATGCTTTTGTTGAGTTATGGTTTGGAAAATGCAGCATTGATTTATGATGACAAGTGCCTCACTTAATTGATTTGATTACCAATGTTTTCAAGTCCATTCAATATACTTACCATTACATTGGACTCCTTCAGGAGTCCCCATCATATCCATGATCCATTACAGTCAACATGCTCGCTTACTTGGACTACTCCAGCATAGTATCCCCGTATCTTAGCTGTGTATCTTCGAGCATTGAGTAATAATTGGGACAGTAAAAAGTTAAAGCTCCTTCTAATTTTCTGAGTCGTAGAATCCTAGAAGGATAAATTTCCTCTAAACTATCTCTTGTGGTTCATGGCTTTAAAAAAAGATCAAACAATATTACAAGGAGGAAAATCGGTAGCGGAATTCTTTTGAGAGAAGTATACCACAGGGGTTGTGTGGTAATGATGACATAATTCTGACATTAATTCTTTCAACTCACTAATTTACCAATTGCCTGTCTTTAGTTCAACTATTTATCAGCATATTTTCATTTAGCATATATTACTGCCTGCGGATATTTCCTCCTCCTATTATTCTCAAGCCAAACCATACATATTGACTGCTTATCCGTATTTTGAAGGATGGTTACAATAATTTCATTATCTGTATTTATCCTGAGTAAAAGGTTAAATTTATTGTACCAATGGCCTGAGCTGATATGAACGTGACGCCTAGAACGACACACTGTGATACAGTAGTCCATACGCAATAACGAGGAAAAGTATGAAATACATTGTTTCATATCTGAATGTAGGCATGTATGGGAGTGAGTGAGTGTGTATGAGGATTTAAAAAATTGTTAGATTGTGAAACGTTGATAAGATCAAGGTTTCCAACTTGATACAACTTGTGGTTTGGTTTAAATTACACATGCATGGTCGACCAAAGTCACACAGGCCTGTGAATTATTAATAGGAAGTGACGGAGAATACTCTAAAGATTATCCATCCAAATGCACTTGAAATGCTTACAGAACGTTGCTGGAAGGTGCTCTTCCCATGTACAAACTACCCAAACGGACCTCTCTACCACATTTACCACATCCATCTTCTATTTGTTTACACGTTACAAAATGTGACCAACTGTACTTTGGCCTTTAAGAATCCTCTCTAATGAGTAGGATACACTAATTCTGCCTTGTATTTTATACTACTTATTTGATTTTGGCTCATAAAAATTCTAATTCTCAAAAAAGATTGGAGGACACATGAAGATGATGGTTGGAGGAGAGAGAGAGATAGAGAGACGAGAGAGAGAGAGGGAGAGAGAGAGAGAGAGAGACAGGAAAGACATTTTCCCGAGTAGATTACTTATGTACCTATTTTTTCTCTCTGGGTTAATAGGTAGTGCGCTGCCTTATGTATCATCTAATAGTGACAGTGTATTAAGAGGAACGGCGCATATTTTTATTTGTTTTTGATCCAAAAGTTGGAGTTTCGAAAACAGATGTTCACAGTTCGGGGAAACACTATGAAACACTCAATGTTTGTATAATTTTGCAACTAGGTTTCTGTTCAAGGTAAATGTAAACAATGAACGCAAGTGAAACTACACAGTGTTTCTTCGCAGTACTCCTCACAGGGATAATGTACGTACATATGCTCACAGATATAGGTACATAGGCATTCATGTGTGAGTTATGAAATGCATTGGCCACAGGATGCAGGATCCTAACAGCTGCACCGCTGGTGATGGAAAAGGGCATGTATTTTAAGTTCCCGAAGTATAATAATTATCTCTTCATATATTTAATTACATGTATAGTTGCGAACCAAAGGAGGTATTAATTGTCATTCCGAGTGTCCTTGCAATGTGCATTCTATGAGAGAGAGAGAGAGAGAGAGAGAGAGAGAGAGAGAGCTCGGTGTTTGTTTGCCCGCAAAAGTTGGAGATGCGGCGAGGGAGTTGAAATCATTTCTATGCGCATTAAAATCATTTTCCTGGAAAAAAAAAGTTTGTCCAAGTCCATGGCTATACGATATAATACAGTAGAGATATGCATGTGAGAGATGGTTGCGGGGAATTTTTGTTGATTCACCACCAGAAGAAGAGATATGGATTTTTTTTCCAACGTGCACAAACTGACAAAGTTCCTAGGAATCTACTAGTCTGAGAATTGTATGAGCAGTGGGACGATATGTATCTATATGAGTTGACTGTGGAGATGCTGATGAGACTCATACACACCACCGTTTAATGATTGAGAGAGAAGGAGATTTAGATCATGAGCATGACTCCAATCGTCAATTATTACATACTACGAAATGATGTAATGTTGTTTATGCTAATCAGAAATAGGAAGTCACCTTGTGAATCCTCTGTCAAGGTTGAAATGTTTTTTTTTTCTACATTATGGACTTATGCAGAATAAATGCATGTATGTGCTTGCATGTGCTCTCTTGGCTCTGAGTAAGAATAGATTGCATACGATGGCTGAATAAATATAGGCTTGTGTGTAGCAATCAAACTCCATAACACTTGATGGGGATATGGGAGGACAACGTGACAGGCGATGGAGTGAAGGAGGGTGAGAAACGCGGCAAATGACTGATGGGCGGAGATATATGTATACACAGTAGTGCTGAATGATAAATGAGTCTCGGAAACTGGAACGGAATTTTACACACTAAACCACGAAAAAATTTTGCTATTTTATTGTATTATTTTATAGGTAAATATAAACACGCACGAGACAACAGAGATCAAAAAATTAACAAGTAATTTTCTTGGACAAATTCAATGGACATTCAATTTCTTCTCGCATGATCAATGAATGGATCAAGTCTGAGGCAACCTCATTTTCCTCACTGAGCATCTTCGGACGCTCATTCAATGTTCTTGCCAGGGTGGAGTGTGTCGCTGACAGTGGAGGTTTGAAGTCATATGTCATTTGTGGCTTCAGGCGGGGCTGGGTGAGGGCTGAGGCGAGTTGGGGATACAACTGATGTGGGGGCACCGTCTGGGGTGCAGGAGGGGGACTGGGCGACTTCACCGATGAGGACGATGACGATGAGGTTGCTGATGTGTACCTAATCAAATTAAAAAATTCATCCATTAAAAAACTAATTCAGTAGTGGAGTCATATCTACTTTCTCCCCTCATCCCTTTCAATGAGAATTTTCCCATTGCATTTATTTTGTAACAGCTGGGTAATGATGACTCACCGAAATTTCTTGTGTGGTCGGTAGGCCTCATTCATGAGGACATTGGTATCAATGAGGGGTGGTGCTTGAAGAGCTCTTTTCAGAACAGGCATGTCTTCGTTCATGACCAGGTCTTCTGACCTGGCGGGACTGGAACAGGCCCCGGATTCAATGCCGGAGTCTCCACTCGGACTTTCAATACCACGCGGAAATTGCTTGTACGGACAAGCTCCCCCGAACCTTCGGGGAGAACTGCTGGGACTATCCTCTTCATCTGAGGATTTTCTTGGAGATGGAGTCAATGGGAATGATGCTGATGAGGAAGAAGCTTCTTCCATTTTGAATGCCAACAACTTCTCCGAATGGAGTGTGTTCAGTGTTCGCAGGTCAGGAATTTTCTTGTCAAGCTCCGTCAGTAAATATGGTGGGATGATTGTATGGAGTGCTGATCGGAGGTGTGACTGGAGGCGGGAGACTAGTTCCACATTTCTTAGTCCTGGTCTGTTTATTGAAAATAAAAAAAAATAAAAACAAATTGATTAAAATTTAATTACAGTTTCGTAATTAAAATTAAAAAAAAAAAAATCTCTTAATATTGTTTTTTTAAAATGATGTAATTTATGAGTCTTTACCTGTCTGGGGCTATTACAACGAGAGCACAAAAGACGCCGATTTGCTCATCCGAGAGTCCTAGTGAGTTGAATTGCTCGGCAAATTTGAACATGGAGTCGAGTAAAAAACGGGCATTCTGAGCGGACACAGCGTGTTTCTCAAGGATTTGTCCGTTCACGCAGAGCATGGAGGAGCCCTCAAACATGCATGCCAGTCGTACCAGTAGAACTTCAAATACTCCTGCCTTCAGTAATGTGACCTGGTCATCTTGACTCAGGATAGAGAAACCTGGGAGACGTTTGGCGAATTCAACGACGCCACGAATGGCAGGAGAGAATCTTTCTGAAAAGTCCTCCACGGCTGACTGAGGGTGTGGATTTAGCGGACATGCCTGTCAGGAAATAGGAAGTTAATGAGTCAAGGTCTCCCAACAAATTTTTTTTTTCATCTTACATTCTATACTGTAAGTGTGCACACAAACACACACACACACACACACACACACACACCGACGACCATCCATTCTCTCTCCCATTATCCTTGCACACTACGATTTCCATCGACTCCTTTACATAAGTACATTTACAATCAAGGAAAATTCAGGGTCAAACTCACCAGTGTTGGGACAGTTGTGTTATTCTTTGCCTTCTCATAAAGACATTTGACTTTGTCCCTTGTAAATTCGCATGTTTCCATGTGAGCATTGATGACCGTCGAGGTCAACTTGGAGAGATCCTCCAATTCTGAGGAAAGAGCCCGTTCTGCTGATTTTGCCACGTGACTCTGTTGCATAGCTGCCAGGATTTTTGCTTTTTCCCTTTTGGGAACGCGGCCGAAACGGACGGCTATAAAAATCACAAAAAATATTCCAAGGTCACAATATCATACAATCACAAAAATTCCACCCATTATTTCTTATAATGATTCACTATCCAATAGAAATCCACTATATTTACTGTCGTGCACATGTGTATTACTAATGCATTCTTGTGCGATTCCCAATCATATGAAAACAATTAAACTTCCCAACAGCTTTTCACAAAAATTCCCCACAACTCCAAAATAATTACCCCTATACATGAACACACTATCCACACATTTCAGAACCACTAAATGTGATGACAATTCCCATCGATCCCAAATTTTTGCCACAATTTTTCAATATTATTAGTATAAACTTCCAAAAATAAAATGGGGCACTGTAAGATTCCAATGAAATGACTCCTCTGGGTCACTGTATGAATTGTGATTTTCCTCAACCCACCCTTTTACAAATTACACAATGTATTTTTTTTTTCCCAAATAAGTTATTATTTACCAGTTGGTCTCTTGTTACTCAAAACTCTCCACAAAATAGAATTTGTATAGTCCATCTTGATGACTATGACAGTTAGGTTTCTGACTAAAAAACAAAATCACTTGTTTGGCTAATGACTACGAGTGTAACACAATAATAAATGAGAGTAAAAATGGACTTGTGCAGCTCGAAACAGAGTAATCGAGTGAGTGGAATAAAAAAGTCCTTCAGACTATGTGAGCCTTGAACTTGCTTTTGCGTCACATTGACTAGCTCAATCTTTCACAAGGTTGAGTGTGGGCTGGCGTTTATTGATTTTTATTTTCTCTCTCTCTCTCTCTCTCTCTCTCTCTCTCTCTCTCTCTCTCGCTCTTTCCCCGCCGCTTTGCTACTACGACCGAGTCCTTTTAGTAATTTCCTATCCTCTTTCTCTGACTCTTCTTCTTGCACTCCTATGCATTATATGAGGTTGAAATAGGTGAAGTGTTGTATAAGTGTTGCACTATCCTCACTGCAATTACCACTATTTTATGATTGCATCTTCTCTATCTCTCATGTTCCGTAAGGTTCCTGAATGCCGTACTTGAGAAGAATAAATTGAACATTGCACCTTGTCTTGACTCTGAGACTTTTGAGATATCTTTACTCTCCCTGACAACTCTCAACTAACAATTAAATGTCGTGTTTCTTCCTAACCCATGATTATATACGGATACATGATAAAAATGTGTAGAATTTGAGTGAGACCTTGAGAGAATTCAAGTTGAATGTAATAAAGGTACGTGTGAGTGTGTGTTTAAAAGCTGTGCAAGTATGCGAGGTTATCCTGTATGTATGCTGAATGCAAAAATTTACCATACATCCATCTCTCCCCATATGACTTATGCTCTTTGCAAATTTCCAACTCCGTACATTTGCCTATATAGACATTTATACAGCTCAACTCCATCCATTTGTCTTTTCCTTTTGACTTGTGCATAGAGTATACGTATGGGAGAGTGAGCTGTAGTGGTAAATTGTGGGTATAATGCAAAAGTCCCTTATAGACAGGCATATGATCAACTCCAATATAATATTATGCTCCCTGTGACTCTCCTATCTTTCTACGTTGCATTGGCCGACGCGTGTGTCGTAGATAGAAAATTTCGCAAAACAGGAAATTTTTGTTTGAATTCAAGGATGAGGCCTTGAGATTATTATTACCTTCATGAGTTGAGTCCTGCGCGGACTGAACAGTGTTCAGGAGTCTTTCACATGCAACCATTGTTCAGTGTTTTTTTGTACGAATCTCTCTGCTGCTTAGTGCATTACCGTTAGACCACACACCATATGTATATATGGGTTGGGGTATGATAAAGTGCAACTAAAGGAATCCGTTCCTTCCACAACTTGTCTTTGAGTTTTTTTTTTCTCTTTTTGCTCTCTCGCTTTGAATGTACTACTCCTCACTGTAATCCTTCGCAATGTTCTTAATCCTTGGGTATATACAGTCTTATATATTCACCATCAAATTTGCAATACTGTAGTATTGCAAAAAAAAAAAGAAACAAAAATCTCGAGAAATTTTCAGCTGATCCAAAATCTCCCAATCCTTTGCCTTCTTCTCCTTCTTTGTCACGGCACAATAATGAAAGAACAAATTCACCACAGAGACTACTCCTGAACAAACTGGAGTAACTGATTGCTTCCCTTCTTGAAGAATCTCCTTCAAAAATTAAATCCAGTCTCGAGAGTAAACCGACACTTGAGAGTTCTTTCAAGGCTTTAGCACCAAAACTGAACTTTGGAATCACGAGAGTAATATCTTCTGGTATAAAAATATAGATATTGGATGTACTGAGTACTGAGTATACAAAAGTAGAGCTTTGGTTGTAGTAAAAAAAAATTTAAATTTGTCAAAAAATTGCGAAGATCAATTTGATTGGATATTTTCGGAGGATATTTGTCCTTGTACTGGATGAGTATAGTAGTAGGGTTTTGTTTTGAAATAAATTCACTGGAGGATTCTCTTCAGTAATATAAAATAATAATTGTAAATATTACTTTGAAAAAGTCTTTTCACCAAAAAATGTGACTTTCCTACAAATAATTCTATTGACTTTATCTTATCGTAGGTTCTGTTCCGAAGTCTTATGAGGACACTCAAGAATTGAATCTCAGTTGCTGAATGTTCCAAGTGTGACTAAGAAATGCCACACGGTCTCTTCACTTTGTTGTAATGTTTCCAAAGAGAGAAACTGTTTTGTCGTAGTGACCGAGTAGAAAGTCAAGAAAAGACTAAATGCGTTTTGTTATTTTTCTCGAGTTCAACGACCAAGCAAAAACGCTCTGCTAACCAAGAGTTCACTCACCTGAGTTTCCCTTCTCTCTCACTTCTATCGCCTCATTTCATCTTTTTTTCTTGGTCTCTCTCTCTCTCTCTCTCTCTCTCTCTCTCTCACTCACACACCGCTACAATCTCGCCTAATGGTTCCAATGTAGGTATATGTACCGCTTAATTGTGTTCTATATAAATTACCTTGTGCTTGAATTTGTTTCGTTGAGGTTTTTGGTTTTGTAAAAACCTACATAGAATAAAGTCTCTTCATAAAAATGGATTTGTATATATATATAATCATAATATATAATCCCCCTATAAGGAAAAATCCCTACTCTTTTGTTTACCTATAAATTTACTGTATTATGGAATGTGACTATAATCCCAAACACACACTCTATGATTCTGAAAATACTTATATACAGTAATTGGTGAGCGGGGCTGCATGACTATGGAGCAGTAAGCTACCTATTTTTATGGTGAAAACCGTAAGCAAATAAGTGCTACTAGTAGAGTTTAGTCTCACACTGAACCGTATAGGTATATATGCAGTTTCTAGGACTCCATTGACTCCTCTCATGCACCAGATCATATGCACTGCTCATACATAGCTTCCCTAATCGTGGTAATAAAATCATACAAGTCTGCCTCTGTAGAGGCATAAGGACACAAACAGAAAATATGCAATCCCAATTGAGGTCAGTTCATTGCCCTACACATAGTGTACATTTTACTCTTACTCTATCCTACAACACACACACACACACTCACACACATACACACACACATAGACACACACACAATACACACACACACACACACACATCCTTCCGTAAGTGCAATGGCCGACTTTTCCGTTATGTTTACTTATTATGTCATGAGTGATGATGGCAAAAATTTGGGGTTTTTCTCCTTCCTGGCGTCATCACATTTGTGAGATGTGGGTGCTCCATTGAAATCCACCTCCAAGTGGATCACCAATAGCATATGAGGAAGTGTACTACTAATCGGGCACTAAATACCCGGAACGCTAATAGCTTGTTATTCCCAAACTGACTAGGCTAAATATGCTTGGTGTCCTACATATTGGGATGCAGACCGATACAATTTACTTGCTCTACTCTATAGACTTAGATACTTACAGATACAAGGAAAGACATTATGGAGGGAAATTCTTACCATCTCGAGACATTCCAACAGCAATACATTTCTTGAGGCGGCAGTACTGACACCGATTCCGGTTCACGCGTAAGATACTACATTGCTGATTTTTCGTACAAGGACGATACTGGATCTTTTGCTGGATGGATCGACGAAAGAAACCCTGTGAATAGACAATACATAGTTTAGAGTACTTGTTTTAATTACATGGCCCAGATCCCTGTCCTTCTACGGATTGTTCAACGAATGTTGACAAACTACAGGGTAATCAAATATCTATATATGAGGACAGTAATCAATCCTTGGAATTTATCAATGCTACGGATACAAGTCGTAATAATAATCTTGAATGCATTGGAGGAGCAACAGCAATATAGCAGGAGCAGTTCGAGCAGCAGTAAAGTGTGACAAGGGGGGAAAGAGTTCAAGTCAGTAAATAGGACAAGATTACTAGGAATAGAAGGACATATCATTCACACATATATATACACAGTTATCAAAAGTTGAGAGACGAAACAAATGATGCATAAAGATGAATTGTTTCATCTTGTTATGATTACAAACTATAATAATTCGATGGGACTCTGTCAGGAGTGACTCCTTGTAGTATATACTCTCTTACTGTCTACACGCTTCGTAACTCCGGCGGAGTCTCACGGAATTTTGCAAGGAGTCACAAATTCCCCGTCATAATTCTTTTGGAGTCTTGCTCAACTCAGCTCATTACTTATGTCTACTCAAGCGACCCCAGCAACCACGGTTGAGTCAACTAATGGATATTTGCATGGGGAGAATTATTATGGGATTCCATCACCATCAGCCCTTCTATTATTTAAAGTCAGAGTTAATGGCTAACTTGGAGAGCCAATGTCTCACTTACTTTGAGAGCCCCTGTCTAACCTATATGAGTGTCTGTACAATAGAACTCGTAACCTCGGAAATGTCCCTTCTGGTGTCCTAACCTCAATGTTTTGATTGGCTGCCCGAAAAAGATGTAAGTTGAGGTTAGAGAGAAGAAAGAAGAGCCTAATTTTTTTTATATATAGTGTAACAATTTATTATTACACAGACACCATAGCCCCACAATTCAGAGCCCAACTCGTCAAAAAATGGTGTCAGGGAATTGATAAGCGTGATGGACTGAGGACCAATAATAAGTGAAGCATTGAATAACATGTGATAATTAGGGTACTAATAGCCTGCCTTCGAGACGACAATATGTGTCCTCACAAACAATAATTATTCAAAGTAGTTGTTCAGCCAAGACCATAACAACATTATTATTTGTGAACTGTCCCATATGCCGGTGCGTACCGCCGTTGGAGTAATTTAACCATGGCATAATAATAAAGGCTGCCTTGCACAAAGGCCCTCGACATCATCATGCATCTATATAGTAGAGACTCATACAAAAACTGTACTCCTTTTAGAAGACAAATTTGGTTACATTTAATGTACAAATTGGTTTATTTTTTTTCCTCCCGTAACCGTTCCTATATCCTTGTTTGTTATCGATGAACTTTGTGAGTACATGCGGTTCCCATTATGTATCCCTCTAGAGTCCATAGATAGACTCTCTTGCAATTTGCCCTTACAGAGACAGATACACACACAGGAGGTTGAGGCTCTCTATCCCTGTGTGTGTGTACATATGTATAGTGAGCGGGGCTTATGTAGTGTATGTATGTGGGCCCAGGTGCTGGTATTGTGCTTCCTTTTTTCTCTCCTAATCGTTCGTTAGACTCTCGTGTTTCACATATAATCCGTGTCAATGTACATGAGTTTTTGTTGTTGAGGGAGAGCATTCACCAGCAAAGTGCACTCCTCATTGTATCCTGAGTGTAATATTCTAATTCCTGTAGTTTGAAGACTTTTGTGTGACTATGTGCATGTCCGTATGTAGAGTCCCTGTGTGAGTGACTGCATCCCTCCTATTACCTATGCGTGTACCCCCAGCAGCATAATACCATAATAGAGTAGAATAGTACGGTAGTGGAGGAAATAAAAAGAGGCCAATAACCTCAAGTTGAATGAGTGAGAAAAATCCAGGGCAAAATAAAGTTTGTAAAGTGTGTCGTCGGTCATCCTCGGTCGTTCTCCCCTTTCTCTTACGCAATGCCGTCGTTCGGAAGGAAATGTTTTTTTCTCTCACTCTTATTGCTCCTCGAACTTGCAATAAGTTTTAGCAGCTACCACCCATATAGTGGTAATAATAAGTGTATAAAAGTCCCATATAAAGTCGAGCCATGCTCAATGCTTCGAGCTCTTTAAAGGTTCTCTCTCTCTCTCTCTCTCTCTCTCCCCCATTCTCTCCTCCATATGCTCACACATATGCTACCTCCTTCTATAGCCCCAGAACTACTCTTGTGTACATTTTCCTCCCGCGACTCTATATGCTCTCTCTCTGTGTACAGTAGTAGTGTGGTAGTAGTTCAGGACGTG
Source organism: Allacma fusca (assembly GCA_947179485.1). Lineage (NCBI taxonomy): Eukaryota > Metazoa > Arthropoda > Collembola > Symphypleona > Sminthuridae > Allacma > Allacma fusca. The sequence goes on from OX359250.1 coordinate 27,095,910, forward strand.
GTCGTGTGTTTCTCCTACATACCAATCCCCACTGAGAGGTATATGCTTTAAGGTCTCCGTCTCATGTAGAGATTGTGTTGACGAACACAAAAGCTCGGGGTGATTGAACTGCACTTGCGTATGGGAATGAGAGATTCAAGCTTAGGCAGTGTAAAGGAGATATTGGACCCCAAATGAAGATACATACATAGATACATACACACACACACACACATACACATGCACATGCATACACACAAATAGTGCACATACACACACACACACACACACACACACACACAACAGTGCACATGGGAATATGAGGCGTTTATACTTATTACAGGATGAAAGACTCCTCTATATACTGCTGAGGCAGGTAAAAGCGTGAGGTGTAAGTATAACCCATTGGATTGCATGGGAGTTGAGCATATTGTAACACATAAGGAATAAACCCTTTTCGCTTCTCCTGGGTCAATAACATACTCTCTGCTCTCAATTAATTTTTCGGGACGTTCAACCCTTTTTCTTCTGCTTGCCTTACTTTACTCACACGAAAAGTCACTTGAACGGGATGCATACTGCACATTTTATGATCAATCTACTGTTCCCCTCACAGCACTTTCCTCTCATAAAAATTATACCGTCCAGTATCATAGAGATACAGACGTTACAAAATATCATTCTTCCCCCTTCCTCCCTCTCCTCCTATCTTCCCTACCCCCCCCCCCCTCTCCTCACCCCGCCAAACACAAGGACTCCATCTACTTGTAACCTTCTACAAGTCGAGAAGATTCTTCTACTACAATCTGGATTCTTCCGAGTAATTACAAACACTGTCTTTCAGCTTTGTCTTTGAAGATGAGAACAAGTATTTGATAAATTACCTACCTCAAAAAACTAAGTAAGCACTTATGCTGCCTCTTAACAGAGTGTTCACACTCAATAAAAGTGCACACGTAGGCACTCTCATGGACTTTGTATGATGCGTATGTATGTGTGTGTGTGTGTGTGTTTGTGTGTGTGTAACTATATGTGTATGTGTGTTTATATGCATCCTGGACGGACGGCTGTAAACCACACACATACACAACACAGACCATGTATATGTATAGGGAGCAGATGTGAGTGTTTGTGCTTTAGAAAATTGACATCTATCATTATTCCTTGAACATCTAGGAAAGCTCATCACACAAATACGTTATAGGTCAAGAGTCAAAACTTGTTTGTGCAGTTTTATGAACTCTCTCAGCATGGGACAAATAGTTTACTGCATCTACAAGCGTAAAAATACTAGGAATGCTATATTTCTCGGGTCTGCTCCTTACCTCGTGTACATTTCGCATTTTTCTCTGACAAAAACTAATCTCTCATCCTGTTATGGTATGTCTTATTAACTTGTTTGTCCGTGACTCAAAGTTCTTTCAGCTACAGCTCCCCCACTAGGCCTGAATGATAACTTAATAAGAGTTCCTTTGATTTTAACCTATCTCGGTATTTTATCCGAGCCCAGAGTATGTACATATGTAGAGGGCCTTCGAGTAGGACGTAAAGTATAAATAACAAATGGTGGCAATTATCTAAAATACCTGTGAGGAAAGTACTATTAATTGGAAGAACTTCTGGCAAGACTTTAATTACAGCTACGCTCAAAGTCATTGGTGGTAATGAAAAGTAATGGGGTGCATGCTACATGGGCTTTATGTAATGCTCTCCGTCCTGCATTCTGCACTACTCTCGCTGACCCCAGATCTTTCGAGCACTCTGGTAATTACAGTATCTCTCCACTGATAGGAGAAATGGGGCTCGCGTCCCACTGATTACACAACATTACTGCAACATAGGATGATGAGCCAGGGTAAATATATACAGAGCAAATAAAACAATGACATCAGGTGTGAAGCCTATCAGAGGAGCATTTAGGTCTTTGAAAATAATACTGAGTCCTCATCCTGTACAGTAGTCATGTATTGCGGGATAAAGAGGTGTGAAAAAATAACTTTTGCTTGTTCATCTTCCGTAGAGCATCAGGCCTAACAGTAATGAATGACGCGCTGGGAGAGCACCAGGTAACTATAGTTCGCAAAGTTTAATAAACCCTGCCAACAGGTACGTAGGGAGGTAGTATGTGCTAGCTGAGGAGCATATCCGCTCCCGTCACTCTGTATCCCAGCATGGTAGAAAGGGTTAGTTATATCATATAGGGATGATGATGGCATGGTCATGGCATTGGTTTGCAAAAAAAAAAGGCGTCCCTCTCTGAGTATGTTACAGCGTAGAACAGAGTTCAGTGTGCAGTACACTCTTACTATGTATAATGGAAAGCGGTTGAGGTAGTTGACCAAGTTTATAATACCGACTCCCTTTACCTCATCAAAAAAAACTACGACGTGTATACATACTGTGCCAGGTGAGTCTTCAGGCCTGGTTTATGTAATAGGGGTTGGCATCCCTATCAAAACATATGTACAGTACTGTGCAATTTTGTAAGAATCCCTCGGACTCCTTGACTCCTTGATTCCAATCAAAGGCGTAATACAAGAGAGCCAGATGATCTACGTAATAACCCAGCAAAACTCATTACACGCTGGTTTTTTTCCACGTAATAAATTTTGGGAGCAAAAAAACATCTTCATTTCACTGACTGACTGTAACTAACTCGAAGATGCAAACAACAAATCTGCCAGAAGTTTCGCTGTACTACTTCCAATGTATGTATGTATGTGAGGACTTGCCAATAGTCAAGGTAAAGGTATGAGAGCATATGGTGGGAGCCAGGGAAGATGAGACGTACTAAAACCCAGTAGACTATGACAGTACAGCGTGTATATGCAAATCCAACATTGAACTACTATAAGTATATTCATAGAGAGAGGATCGTAGGGAAAAGTAAACTCAGGAGAAAAAAAAATCAAGACTGGCTTACAATTATAGTAGGAGTTACAACGTAATACTCTGTAGCTCTGGTTATATCAGTGGGAGTGTGAGTGATTAAGTCAGACAGAGATAGAAAAAAGCATGGAAATAGACAAAGCTAGAGTGTCTATATGGGGAGAGAGACGGTATGTACTATAGGGGTAGTGATTAGAGACTTATGTGCATACAGAAATCATGGAAAAGACTGCTCCGCTCCAACTCATGCATCCTCCATGCATGGACCATACATACACTTAGCCTTGAATGAGGTTTCGAAAAAAAAAGGAAACTGACCTTGCAGCCTTCACAGGAATGAACCCCATAATGGAAACCGGAGGCCTTGTCCCCGCATACACGGCATAAAACTGTCGTTCCATCGAATTCTGAAAGAAACAAAGATACAAAATATTTTCCAGATTATTCCTTAAATTCATTAGTAACCAAGTCTGTTATTCAAATGACTCATGTTTCAATAACCACTGTCAACTTTTCCATCCATTCATGCTACTTGCGGAGCGACCATGGCTGTGTATATTTTTGAGCTGTGAGGTATACTTAATAATATATACTTATTGGTACACGTAAGTATACAGAGTATTTTGTAATATGGAGATAATGAGATTGCAAGTGAGGAATTCAAACTCGCTCGCTCGCTCTACATATATCTATACATACTCTCTCTCTCTCTCGCTCCTTCAACTTGGAGCTAATGAAGATTCTGAGTAATAAGTGTGGCTTGAGAAGGCGTAATTGGTTGGAGAATGCACATGAACACGACTATTAGATAAGACTAAAATAAAACTGAAAACCACAAGACAGGATGTCCTACATGGAAATGTTCACAGTTGTCAAACACCAAAACAAATTACGACGGTAGTACTACTGTAATACTGATGTGTGTAGATATGTATTTTTAAAAAAATGAAAATAAATTTTTTTGTAGAGCCCGTGAAGGGTCGGAGATATTCGGAGGAGCTTTGAATATATTGGCTTAAATATTTTGGGCCCGCTTCGCGGCGGGATCAAGAAAGAACTGTGTGAGCTAACCGATTTGCATATCCGAAGTCTGGGCTAGAGTATAATCCGAGACGGTGGATGTGGGCACCGGCGGCGGTGAATGTTGATGTGAATATGGGTAATTCATTTCGGTTAACATTTCCCTGTCAACTCTCTCTCTCTATGAACTTTGAATCCTTTGCAATTGTCTCGCAAAAATTCCACAAAAATAAATTCCAAAACAGCGTGGAGCGTTGTTTAACAAAAACAACAGAATGTTGATGATGGTTTGTAATAAATCCGGAGAATAAAATGGAAAACAGCTTGGTCTGGATGACAGAACCTGACTGTCGTGAAACTATGATGTCCTTCCCGAAAACTTGTAAAAATATATTCCAAGACGTGTTCCCCAACGTGTCTGTGTCCTATTTGGATAAATGGAGCACTGTGAGCAAACCGAGTGATGAGGAGGATAGAAATTGAGTGTGAACTGATTGGAGTTCTGGAGGAGAGTGAAAGTCAAGTTGGCGGCTGGGTATGTTAACCTTGTGAGGCCGTCAACCCTTGCCTAACCTTCACATTCATTCAACGAACGAAAAACGGATAGGAAAGGAGAGAGAGAAAAAAAACGAAATGGGGTATATAGTCTGGTATACGGTGCAGACTGTATCTCGGTACCCATTCTCCCTCTTGTCCTCTCTGACAGTACATAGGATTTAAGTTCCAGGGGCAAATCTCCAACCACCATATACATACATACATGTTTTTCCTCGAGTCCCAACTCTCTCACTATGGACTGGCATATACAATATGTACGCTTTGGTTACTAAACTTCCGCGGGAGGATATTTTATAGCTCTGAGGCATGCTGAGCTCAGGAGTACATGCCGTGGCGGCATATGTATCTACCTGTCTAGGAGTACCTTCATGCATTGCCAGGCCTATTTTTTTTTCTCCTGTGTATATGATGTGTAGATGATGAGGCTGGTGTGACGAGAGCATTCGTCTCTGAAATGCTTGTCTAAATACACACATTCATCAGTTCCTTCCCCTTTTTCTTTCAAGTTTCTTCACCTGTATTCTATACCTATATTATATTATTATTCCTGACGGTCGTCCGTCTTCTTTTTCTGATTACTCAAACCGATAACCTCTTCTACTATTACTACTACGACGAATAACAATAGCCTACCAACACACCAAAAAGCACGTCTACCTAATAAAAAACTACTCTTTTCCCATTAAAACCTACCAACGGGAGGAATACAGGGAGAGAGAGAGAGAGAGAGAGAGAGAGAGGACAGCAACCTATTTTACTAACTTGGTCGGCTCTCGGTAAACCCACTACTACTACTACATGCTACATATCTCACAATAATACCTCAACCACGTAGAAATTAAGCTTAGGATGCTAAGGTACCTCGGGGATAAAAAAAAGACTCCTTCATGACCAAATGGATCAAGTAATGTTCAACCCTTACACAGGAACAAAAAAAAAGGGATATCCATACAAAGTGATTTTTTTTCCAAGAAAAAGAATTTCACTTGATTCTGTTTTTAGAACAAATTTTTGTTTTTAATTCAGCTTTCACTCCACTCACTATTTATATAAATCTAAGTATAATACTCGTAATCTATGTATACCCCACGTATCTATATGTACATGGTGTAGTGAGTTCATCATGGACGCACTTAAGTGATTCCAGATTGAAACAATGTCTTGACTCTGGGCCATAAACTTGAGCATGCATGGTAAGTTTACAACTTGGAAGGAGGTAAACCACCAAGGCATTGTCAGGGTTACAGCCTCCCGAGCCCTTGAAAGGAAGCCAGTAATGGAAAAATATATGTCCTCGTACTTGTCTTTGAACAGTATGGGTCAGAAAATAACCAAAAATAAGCATGAAAAAGTCCAAGACGCACACAACATACCATACTTTAAAGGTTAACAACATCATTTCCCATTACAATACCCAAATTTAACCTGGAAAGACGGATTTGAACCACTCACACCTAACTGTTCCATGTTGACTCCATGAGGCCAAAATTTACTTGTACTCCTACAGAATCTACAGGCCGTGAGTCCCCATGTCCGTTGTCTCCGATGACCCTAATAAATGACAATGCTCTCCTACGCTACAGCTCGTAATTGAACTTAACTAACCAATATTTTCATTTTTTTTTTTTTTGGGGATGGTTTACTCCTATGTGTGAGAGTGAGTTAATCACGCTGATTAGATTTCACAATGCTCTCGATAATTACAAGTTCATGCTCACAAAGGCATAGGGCAAGGGTAATACCCCACAGTGAGTTCATCCTCACACGGCATATCTCTCTCTCTCTTCTCTTTGGGCTGGTTTTTAAAGTGAATCAATGTGACAATTGAAAGCAACATTGTAATCAAGGTAGGCTATATGTTGTAGGTAATGTAGCTGAAACCACTGCAAAATACTTGTTGATGATGATGGAACACGCTGATAACCTGACTTTGTTACCATCCCCCGCCCGCTAAAGCACGGGGTTTATGTACTTTGCTGACGTTTTTTTTTTATTCCCATCACTCTCGTCATCCTCCTGTACTAAATACATATTTCTGCAGGTTCTTGGCCTTTAATTTCCACAAGTGTTTACAAGTTTACGCGATATAAAATAGTACAGGGAACTCTTCCCAGGTAATAGTATTATGTATACTCCCTACAGGTAATCCGCAGCACAATAGGCACGTAATCTGTGTACAATCCGTGAGTACGGAGAGAGAGGTAATACTGTTTACCATGTAATAGATAGTTGATTGTGTATTCAATAGCTCCTCAACCATGACATTTCTATAGGAATTTCCATCGAGCTAGTATAGGCTCTTTGGTGCAGGGACGGATGGTGTCTATAAGAGATATAGGAGATATAGGAGATATAGAGGATCTACGTTGTGCAAATTCCCTGCAGCAACCTTTACATAATATGTAGCTTCCCCTGGTTGGTTACGTGTATTTATGTGGGGATGCGGAGGAGAGAAAAGTCATTGAATTCTGGAATAGTAGTATGATGGTTGATAGGACACCATGCTAAATAATAACGAATATTTTTTTGTCTTACTTTGCAGACTGACTACATACTACTTGGAAACTTTTCGAGACCAATGCACCAACTGCAATGCAAGGCTGAGGCTGAAGCTCTCGTGTCAGTGTACTAATGCCATTGCATATATGATTCTGCTCGTTCTGAAGGCGGGGGGACCAGCCCAACGGGGATCTCATCTTCATCTTGAGTTCAACCAGAGAGAGAGAGAGAGAGAGAGAGAGAGAGAGAGAGAGATGAGAGTATAGTAGAAGATACATAGGGTATAGGCAGTCACGACGCAATTCTCACACTATGAGTCTGCTATGCACATGTGAGTGAAACACATATGTATTATAGGACTAGCCGAGAGATCCATAAGCGCCCGCAGACCAAGTGTGCTCCTGCTATGGGGTAGAAGAAGTCTCTAGAGCTACATAAGAGTCGACGAGTTGAATGACTTTCAGTTTCTGGCCCGGTTCAATAATCGAATGAACTTGGGTTACTTTTATGTAATTATTATGTTGTTGACTGGGTAACTTGTTTTTTCTTTCTCCTTCGCTGCCTATCTAACTCAAAGAATTTTTCTTGCTCTTGCTCCCCTCCACATATCTCAGACCTTATAGATTCCTATTACACACATTTCTCCCTTTTGTATACACACACATATCATATATGCAATTATCCCTGTAGCTTCAAGAGCCACACATACATATAGAAGTACACTTGCTCCTACAAGTGCCGAGAGACCAGATACATACAGATACATACAGATACATACAGAACACACAAGCGTAGCCTTTACAGAGCCATAAATATTAAAAATGTAGGCAGGAGATTTTCTTTTCATCTCCCTTATCAAACAACAATGGTACAACAATTTAGTTCTACAATGATCTTCCTTCCTGGTAGATTACTCGGAAAAACTTGATGTCATTAGTGCAAATCTATTTATGAGGAGATTGAACTGAGCATTTCCAATGACAGGATTTTCTATTAAAAAGTTTCAAGTGGTGACATTTTTACAACACTTTTTTTCTTCTCTCTCTCTCTCTCTCTCTCTACAGGCATTGTTACCATATTGTTGTAACTAGTCATTTATGCAACCCTCTCCCCTCCCCATTATTCAACAAGAGTTACATCCATATGGTATCGTATTTTGGAATCATATCTTTCCAAATTAGGTAATTATTACTGAATATTGCAATTTCACAAAAATTATTTTGCACACGTGAGGAAAGTCATTTGATCCATGATAATGACTCGGCTTGCAATACTGTCAATATCCCATTGCTTGCAGTAATTGTCAACAGAAAAGGAGCCTACTAAAAGTTCATTATACCAGAATCCTGAATATGAGGGGTCATCTACATTGAACAAACTAACCTCGTTATCTTGCTTACATAACTCATTGTAGGCTTGGCCATGGTTAAGGTATTATCAGTAACGCTTTAAATAAAGTGACTGATTAAGCAAGCATGAGTAATTATATCTGGTGTCGTATTCTCTCATATTTTTGTGTTGTCTACGACCGATAATTATTGTAATTTGAGAGTAATTATTACTTCACGCAGGAAATGCATACTACTATGTATAGACACACTACTGTAGTACACTGAGTGACCCCTCTCAGTTCCCAAGATAGAATTCCCTCCAATACTTAAATCCAGATATTCTCTCCCAAGCCGTAAACATATGTCAGAGTTCATGGTGACGGAAGTTTCCCCACGGGCCCGAGTGCCTCAACACTCTGGCCCTGGCCCCTTCCAAACATTATATCCCCGGTCAAGGGAGTGCACTCAATGGTCCAGGTGAGGAAGGGTTTCTTTCTTAGTAAAAGTGTCCAAGTTCATGTAACAGGATTGAAGGCAGGTGTGAGCCTACATGGTCAAGGATGCTATGTTTACTAATAATACTCTCGACGGAGATGTGGTCCAGGTGTCAATGTCCAAGGTGTCATTGTGGCTTAAGACTCAAGGCGTCAATGGACTCGTGCTCGCTGGTGGCTATACCTTGCTAATTATGGTCAACGGCCCTAGCATAAAAATCAATAGCACTGTATAGAGACTCTAGTATAGACTCAAGTCTTATGAAAGTGTCATTGATGAGGAGTTATTTTCATTTCAAGTTTTTCTCATCCTCACGAAAGGAATCTTTCCTACATACAATCTAAGAGTGTATAGTATCCCAGTCAGCAGCAACAACAACAAAAAATATACTATGAAAATGAGTCATGAGAAAAATTGAGGATTCTTCGTAAAATATTTTGCAAGTGGAAATATTGTGTGAATCATATTTACGTAACGGTTATTGCATGGCGGTAATAACACTTGACGTGTTTTCTTCACTGGTTGAAGGAGATTGCAAGGAGGCTTTGTTCTTATTCCCCTTCCTCTTTTCCTCTCTGAAAGGAGTCGTCGAGACTGTATGCACTCCTATGAGGGGAGACGGATGAGGACGGTGTGATTGAACTGTACTTACGTCCTCACGTCTTACTGTAAAGGTTCTGGGGTTTTAAGCCCTATTATGTAGGCATTAGGTCTGCTTTCATTCTCGACCTAAAACTCATGGCTTTTTTGCGAATGTGCTCACAAGAGCAAGGTATATGTGTCGTGTGAGTGAGGGTTCGGGCGGGGAAGGAGACGCTTGGGCAACAGTGCTACATCCTGGCTAGCATTTGAGGGAACCATTGTATGATCAAGTTCCCGATAGAGTGTGCGAGTGGTTATCTTGTCCAAGTATGCACTAGTCTCAATGAGGTTGTTCGTATATAGTACATCGAGGGAAAGAGAGAGAGAGAGAGAGAGAAAGACAGAGGGAGAGAGATCGTGCGAGCTCTTACAGTAGAGAAGTTGACTCACGTTGATAACGTAACCGCACATACCTCCACTAATTTTCGTGATTACCATTCATAATATGTATATTGAGAGCTAAAGGGAAAGGGTAAAATAGGAAACCAAGGCAGTTTGATGCCCTATTTAGAGTTCGTGACCTGACCTCCTTCACTAATATGAGCGTAGTATATAGGAGTAGTAGTAAGTAGTAGTAGTAGCATATCATCATACATGTCTCAAGTTTGGTTTGCACATTAACTCATACATACATTTACTTATCCCATACACACACTCTCTCACACATACACACACACACACACACACACACATTCATACTTTACACACAATTTCACACACAGATAAATAGGAATACTTGGAGAATACGCAACAGTCAGGCTGTAATGTAATCATGGTAGTGTGTATCTCTATGTGTGTGTGTGTCTATGTGTGTGTATGTGTGTGTGTATGAGTGTGTGTGTGTGTGTGTGTGTGTGTCGCGCGCTCCTTCTGCTGCTCTTGTTTCTATGACGATGACCCACTAAACTCTTGATGAGTTGAACGAACTCTCACTACTCTCGTTGAAAGTGAAGTTTTTTCCACCTTCTTGGTGGGTGTTTGATTTCAATGTTGTATTATTTACTTTTTAGAGTCATATCATCACTCTCCTCTCTGACCTGTCCGATATTTTCAGCGTTGCTAAATAATCTAATTATTATTGTAAGTATCACATCACTTTTCCCAAAGTGTGCTGCATATGATGTCATTCATTTGTTCACCATGTGTTACTGTCCTGATTTGAGGACACTATCCTACTTTTAATGTGCTAAGCTCGGAATGCACTTTTACCCTAAAAATTCTATTGTATAAGTCTCCTTATCTTTGATTGATTCCATGGGAAAGAAAATCCTATTCCTTACGTACATGAGACAGACAGACACACACACACAAACACACACACACACACATACACATTACATGTACAGAAAAGTCTCTCCTCTCTGAAGAGACTTGCAAAAGTTGACCTAATATTCCTGATGGTGACTGTACGGATTCCACCGTCCTGTTGATAGCTCCTGTACCATTTATGTACCTATGTATGTATACGATGACAATTCTCTCCCAGGAACTTTTCCTAGGGAATGAGATCTGAGGCGACGCTGGAGGAAATTCTCCTGGTCCCATGTACAGTATGCAAGATATTATGCTTCCTGGAGCTCTTTCTCAAGAGTGGCTCGGAACGTAGCGTGTGCTATGTAGGCTCAACTCCTGAGATGTACAATACTTTAGAGGGGCTAAATAAAGGATGAGGAGCATAATGATTCTTTGAGATTAGAACATTGGGACTCTATACGACGGTGCGTTTTGAGCATGGCCGGAGCTGACACTCCGAGTTTTAGTATTTGGAAAATTTTTTAAGTTCCGGTGGACAAGTCCTTGACGGATAATGATCCAAGTATCTAGTTGACTCGTGTGTGTGTTTATAGCTTTGGGGTGCGTATGTACACATTAAGTATGTACATAGAAAATAGCTCCTGTGAAATATTTTATGTCCCCCGTGGCCGTAAATACTTGGGGAGTATTCAAAGTGTCATCAGAATAGGAGTCGAATTAAGTCATCGGAGTATAATGTAAGCAAAAATTAAGTCAGCACAATGTGACTGGTAAGTAGGTCTGAATCTCAGCAGAATTTGACTCGGTGACCTAAAAGTTAGAGTCTCAGCAGAACGTGAGATGATTAGTTATTAGGACAGTAGCTAATTATGTATATGTGCTTTATGAGGAGTCGCTGTTAAATTGGGAGATAGTATTAGTATATAGGGACTGTATGTAATTATATAAGCTGCTCTCTCTCTCCCTCTCTGTGTACTGTGTATGTGTACGCTGATGCTGACTATATCTATCGGTATTTGGGATAGTGTACAGGATACATGGGGGATAGTGAAAGAGACCAACAATGATGAGTGACAGTATGTATACACTGCCTTCAGACCAATATGTGATCATTGCAGTATGCAGACTTGCATCCAACCATGCATACATAACAGTAGCACATGTACTAGTTGCTAAAAAGAGTACAGAGTGTGTATGTATGTGTGTGTGTGTGTGTGTGTGTGTCTCTGTGTCTGTGTACATGGTAAGGAGTTATTAGGTGAAGGTGTACGGATGATTTAGTATGAAAACCTGTGGGGGTATGAGTGTGTGTATAAAAAACGTGATGTCAATGCATCCTATAAGCGCTATCATGTTTGGATAAACATAGAGGAAAAACTGTATATGGGATCTATAGAGGCTTGCAGAAAAATGGAACAGCATAGGAGCTAGTACGGCTATAACGGAGAAGGAATGGAAAGAGGTTCAACGAACTGACCTACTTTCAATGCCTGCAGAGTACGTTCAACTCGCGGCCTCATTTTGTCTTTCTAGCTCGTACACTCTTAATTTGCTCCACATTGTATACGCATATACATACAGAGAGAGAGAGAGAGATATTGTTACGTTCGGGGGGATGAGCAAGAAATAAAATTTGATACTGCGTTCATAAAATAGTCCCAATCCTGATAGGACTCTGTAGTTGTTATGAGGATGCTCAGGAATTTTTTTCTACTAGTACTACTCCATGCGTAAGGATACAATAATAATGTATGTCGTCAATATGCAATTATTCAAGTATTGTTCAAAAAAGTTGAACCATTGTTGATGCTCCGACTAACCTGCTAAAACACGACCCAGTAAGTCATCCCTTGACTTTATTGAAGACTCTGACGAACTGGATTCATCCGACTCATGTCCCGAATCCGGGGACTGAGTATTCTTCCTTTCAATGTGATTCACTGTCATGTTGACACACTGTGTATATTTCTCTCCTTTCTTGTAATGAAATGAGACTAAAATCGTTTATTTTTTTTTGACAAATTTTGTTTGTTGTAGTAATAACGGATTTGCTTTTGAGCAATAATCCTTCCTCTCCGATAACTTCCCTCCAAAAATCTTTTGCGTATAAGTGAAACCACAACAACAACAGTTACGTCCAAACAGGTGTAAGTACGCCGAGGACACTTCTCCCGCGTAAGTGACTCAAGACTGAATATTTGCGAATAAATGAGGGATTCGCCCGAAAAACCAAACTCTTTTCAATAATGATTTGAACCACTGACTCAAGCATTAAAAAAAAAACACTGGTTGATTGTTAACTTTGAACTAAATTTGAATTGAATTGACACCGTGGACTGAATGAGTAGTAGTACGGTTATGAGTGTGTTGTTTCCAATACGATGTTTACGTTTCGAATGGCACAAAAGATTGGTGTGATGCCTTTTGCACGCTAACTCCTGTCTTGCCTAGTAGTGTGTGTATGGTATGTCTATTGCTCAAGCACGTGGAGCTGACTGAAAAACTCACGATGAAAATTTCGCTGCCTTTGGAATCTGAACGGTGAGGGCTTTTCCGCAGCCGCTATATGCTAACACACAACATCACAGTTACTCTCGTTCACTGTTCCACTATTACCCAATGTTACCTCTCTACCTATATTTTCTAGAGGTTGGTACACACTCTACACATTTTCAGCTCACGAGGTCTTCACTGTGTACAGTCAGATAGGAAAATGTTCTAGAGTAGTAGATCTCCTCTGATTGCTAGCCATATGAGAATGCAATGGATATGAGCTAATAGTAACAACAGCCTCTCTTTTGACTCTGACTGAGCAAAATAGTGAGAACTACATTTCGTACAGTTACGTACGCAGAGTTCATTCACTTGTCCTCATATATATTCCTTCACATGCATAGAGAGCGAGAGAGAGAGAGAGAGAGAGAGAGAGAGACACACACACTCGCAAAAGATTTATCAACTATTTTCATATGGCACACTCGCATGTAAACACTATAAATGTCCCTACCTATATGGTATATAGTACATCCCTTCGTAAAGCTCTAGAAACTTCAGATGATAACACACTCCCAAGTATCTCCTATAGTTTCTATACCAATAGGCTAATAGTATAGGACCAACGTTATACAACCCTACACACTTGTAACCATTCAATCTACAGTAACTAACTATATCCCAACCTCAACCAAGACATCCACATGCATATTAATTCATACCTATATTTATACCAAGTATAGCCAGTCCCTACTCTGGCCTGACTCAGTACTGGTATCCTTCTTGAACGTCTCTGTGTCTGTTGTAGAGTCATCGAACAAACTTTTCCAATAGTTAAGACACCAATGCAATGGGTTTTGCGCAGAGTCTTCCAAGTATCGAGCCACTGAAAGGGAGGGAGGGAGAGAGATGATGTAGAAGATCAAGCTCCTCGTATTTTCTTCAGCTCCTACGACTACTACTACTACTACTACTACTACAACGACAACAACTTCTACAGGATTTGAGGCTCCTTCATAAGTGAGAGCGACGGCGGAGACAGGATTTGGGAACCACTGCGCTTTTTTGAACACAGGGAATGGAATGGGACGCGGTGGTAGACAAAGACCCGCTCCAACTCCCATCTACAATCCAACTCTTGCATCATCGTAGGAGCCAACCCTGAATGTTGGATTGCCTATCTGGTTGTAGATAGAGCAACAAAGCAACTTCTCCTCTCCCAGGCTTCTTCTTCTCCCTCTCAACCCTAACTTATTCATTTGGAGCCGTTCCTCTATACTTGGACTATATAGCCCCAGGAAATTTATATAGAACACTCTGGCCGTCATAGTAGTAGGGGGGGAAATAGTGCAAGGGATCGTAATAGTAGTAGTAGTAAGACCACGAAGACTGCATGGTGCATCCAGCTTTAGTATGACTGAAGGAACAAGTGAACATTTTGGGTTCCAAACACCTTTTCCCTAAACCTTGTACATATATTATATATTGTTACGACATTATTAGAATAACTATAGTTGTTATTATTGAGTCAAACAATTATTGCTAGTTTTAGAAATAATGAATTATAATATTATGAAAGATATTCACCAATACTTACTACACGATGCTTAGCTAACTAAATGACTACAATCTATTCTGTTGAATAAATTAAGGGAGGTCATTCCGTGTTTAGCTCTTGACATAACTTGACCTATCTTTACTACTCTACCTGCGTGAATAATTCACAAATCTGACCAGTGTTGACTTACAGTCCGACCTGCAGTTGATTTTAGTGAATAAAAATTAAAAAATTGATCCGACCAGTGTTGACTTTACCGTCTGACCTGTGTTTGATCAGAGTATCGAAGTTCTGACCTGCGTTGACCTTTAGTGTCTGACCAGTAGTTGAACTACCCCAATCATCTTCAAAATCATATTTATTTTTGAAAAAGTGTCAAAATCAGGGAAACCCCTGCCAAAAATTTCCCTAATTTTCAAAAACTTTGATTTTTTTAAAAGTGTACTAATTGGGGAAACCCCTGCCAAAATTTTTCAAAAATTTCAGAAACTCTGATTTCTTTTTATTAATGATAAAATTTGAGAAATATAAATAACAAGTGATATCAGCTGAACAAATCCCTGCTCAATTTTTTTTAAACATTATTTTTAACGGTGGAAGTCGCCGCGACCGGAAAATCTCACTGCCAACCCCATAGTCCTCATGAACATAATCCTGACAGTCAGTAATAGATATTAACCATGACTTCATTCTTACCGAACGAAATATTCTCCAACATTCCCACCTACGATGGACAATCATCATGCAAAACTTGGCTGAAATCCTTAAACTACCGATGTACCCATTTCAAACTGACTGACAAATGGAAATTCGAAAATATGGATTATCTACTCAAAGGAACTGCTCTACATTGGTGGAATTTTTCCAACGACAATTTTCTAGAGAATTTAAATATTGCTAACTCCCAACTACGTTTCAAGGAATTTGAAGAACAAATCCAGAATGCATTTTCAGAAAAAGACGATAAAGCCATTGCTACAGCAGAAAATTCAACCACTGTATTTCATGCGGAAACAGACAACACTCGCGATTACATTTACAAGAAATTAAGTATCTTTAAACGTATGGACCCTACAATGACTGACTCCTGTAAACTCGACTACCTATACCAAGGACTACCTCAAGATCTGGCCTGGAATTTACAACTAAAACTTGGCGCTGACGGTACCATTGAACAATTTCAAAAACAATTAGATTTCTATACCTCTAAATTACAATCCCACAACGCTCAACTTCTGCAACAACAACATCCAACAGACATGGCCAAACTTTATGAATTCCCAATAAGAAACACTAGTCAACCACAACTTCAAACTCTGAATATGCATATACCGACAGACCAGATACCAGCTGAACTACCCCAAACAACTACAACTACATCCCACACTTGTCCATTCTGTAATACAAACACCCACCAACTACGCCACTGCTATACGTTCAAACGATGGCTAAATGATACTAATATCGTTACCAGCAAACCAAATAATAACTATCAACGACGAAACGACCCTACAACTCAACAACAATTTGGACAACTCGACCAACAATTTCCTAATCACAGCCCAAATCAACTTAATCATCTAAATACAATCTACGATTCAATCAGTGACCACTACCCTTCAAATGAGGACCAATACTGGCGATCGGAAAACTAAATCGCCTGGTGAAGAAGGGAGATCATCAGGCTACACAACAAGTCATCACGGAAACCTCCCACCGTATCAGCAATCCTAGAACCAACCCAAAACTCATCCCATTAATGTCAATTGTATTTGATAGTCCTCCCACTCCCCCACGAAAACGGAAACATCCGCCTTCGTTATCCCTTATTCCCAAAACGTTCCCCAACTCTCCATATACCCCAGATTATCCCCGTTACTTCCCGCGACAAGGATCTGATCCACGACACCACCGAATTCATTCTACTGCCAAGAAAAACATCTCTAACTCCCAACATCAAACGCCTGTTCTAGAAGAACTATACCGACACATGATCAAAATTCCCACACTACCCCGCACAGCATTCAAGAATGCAAAATCCAGCAAGCGAATAATTAATTACTCCTCATCTCCCAATAATTTTTGCAGTCTTCCCCAAACAAATAGTTTCAGAGAACTGAGCAAACAACTGAGATGGAATAACCAACATAAATACCATCATAAGAACAACTGCAATAAAAGACATGTCAGCTTCCCAAGAAAGGACTTACAGCAACGAAGACACTTTAGCAACCACTGTACAGAATACAAGAATTACCCTACCTCCAATTTACCAAATTACCAATACCAACCCTCAAACACAACATTACCACCAACTTGTTCATTCTGTAATACTGGCAATCACAAACTACGTGACTGCTATGCCTTCAGACAATGGATAACAATGCAATCAAGAACACCATGACTTCTACCAGAATAAACGTCAATTAGTTAATTTCCAATCCATTGCTATGACCAGAAACCTACAGCAATAAGTGATTGACCTATAACACCCCATGACGGAGAGATGTCCCAGTCTCAAAACACCCCACCCCGGGAAGGAGAAGTGTTACGACATTATTAGAATAACTATAGTTGTTATTATTGAGTCAAACAATTATTGCTAGTTTTAGAAATAATGAATTATAATATTATGAAAGATATTCACCAATACTTACTACACGATGCTTAGCTAACTAAATGACTACAATCTATTCTGTTGAATAAATTAAGGGAGGTCATTCCGTGTTTAGCTCTTGACATAACTTGACCTATCTTTACTACTCTCTACCACTGAGCCACCCTACACTATTTCACTCATACATTTTACAATCCTACAATATACATACTCCTTTCGAAGATTCCTCCTATGTGTGTACATACTCTGTCCCGCGTCCTCAACTCCTCGCATAGCTCTGGCCATTTAGAAGTATCTACATAGCTTGCGTACCATCTCCGCAATACTCGACGGCGGGGAGTAGTTTGGGAGTCGTAACTCACTGACTGTAACGCAGGCGACGGTGTATAAGGAATGTTTCACTCTCTCCTTCAATGCTCAGTCCTCGGAATGCTATATGAGAAAAGTCTCGAGTCTCGCCACCGACCAACTCACCAACAACTCATGCATACTACGACGACTATACCCTCCACCTACTACTAACACTTGGCTACGGCCTCATGTATGTCAGTTGGCTTCTTCTTTCTCTCCCTCTCTCCAAACTCATCTGAAACTCACCCTCTCCAATATGTATACATCAGAGGATTGTTGGCTCTAGGAATTATACACATTGAAAGAAAAGGTGAAAAAATCCACAACTTCATGTATACATATCCCCGTACCCCCCCCCCCTCCTCTAACCCCCCCCCCTCCCCACCCCTCTGAATCATTCCATGCAATTTTATGAATGTTGTTTACGTATAGACACAGACTTGATGCACACACTCTGTTATTTTTTTTTTCCAAGACATTTTACAAGGTAAACTCATACAGAGCAAGTGTCACATGTGTTCTGAAGCGTCTCCTATTTTCGGCTCTTATATAATCCCGATGGTAAATATTACACATGTCCCCATGCATACTAGTCTGTATACTTAGATATCTATACGTACACCCAACCAACCAGCTCAGAGAGGCCCAGCTCCACTAGCAACTAGCAACAAGGAATAAATTATTTCTTACTCTATATGTGATTCACTAAAATTGGTATTCCTAGCCTGAATTAATATCCCTATGCACATTATTGTTATTCCCATCCGTACTTGTTATTCCTATTGGAAACTGCTCAATGAGAAAATAAATTATGGGTGTATGTTACTATCTATACATATAACTCCGTCTACTACAACAACTACTCCTGACGCTCCTACATAGGACCAGGGAGATGGCCATGGAGGTATCTCCTACAAATAGATATCTATATAGAAGTTGTTGTTGGTAGTACATGGAAGAATTTGTACACATATACAGTCAAATGTTACAACTTTATACACACACACACACACACTCCCTTAATATTCTCTCTCTCTCTCTCTCTCTCTCTCTCTCCACTACTGTTCCTGGCTGGTACACATTTAGACTTTTTCTATGGAAACAAATAACATGCATCGGAGTTGCTGGAGGAGGAAGGAAGCTTCATGTGAATTAAACATGACTTCTATATTTAAATAATTGTCAATACATTCGTGAATGTAAATAAAATGCCTATGCTAATATTTGACGTTTGATATTACTGCATATGAGCACGATGTGTGTGTGTTGTGTTGTGTGGAGGGAGCTCTCGGGCACTCCGAGGAGGATTGCATAACGTGAGAGTCGTACTGATACCCCTGACTCGAGCTAACTACAATGCTAATTATGATAACAAAATATGATTATATAAGACGAGAGAAGTAGAATTTTCTGCCGAAAAAATGTTCCGAAGGGAAACCCTTCATGGAAGTTATTTTCTCTCATGTTATGATTCTGGAGTTCAACGAAAGGGACGTGTGAGTGAGGCTATTCTTGTAGTAGTATATAGGATGGGATCATACTAACAAATACATAAGAAATCTATAGAAAGTGATGGTGGGGAGTATATAGTGGAGAGAGAATAGAATGGAATAGGAGAGTGAGAGAGAGAGAGAGAGAGAGAGAGAGAGAGAGAGAGAGAGAGAGAGAGACGAGAGCAGGAGAGCTGCGTGTGTGCTCAGAGTTTTGGTTTTGGTGTGTGAGAGTGTGTGTATCGTCTGACTAGAGTCTACTCTCAGGGATAGGTATATGCCTGTGAGTCAAGGCGGACGCTCGTATGTATGTAAAAAAGCCTTTGCTCCACTGAAATAGAGAACAACGAACTCTCGCCCTTGGAGTTGTTATGAAGGTTGTGCAATTCTATATACGAGTCTATGTTTTTGAGACGAGAAATCTCGTCAAATGTGCGCTCCTTGCACGTATTACGTATGTTTTCATTCGTCTCCATCTCATGTAGTGTACCAGGGATCCAGAGAGTGCTTATAGTACCTTTACTTTTTGAATGCAACACTGCGACGTTCCTCTTCTTTTTGCTTTTCAACTCATCTACCCTGACTTTGCCTCAGTGCCCATTTATGTACATAACAAGGAGCTATGCAACACACGTTGGGGATGAAGATGATGAGAGTGATTAAAACTTGAGCAGGTATGCACACCATTATTCCCCTCTAACGAAGGACTCTCTCTCTCTCTCCGGCTCAATGCCTACAAGTACAACAGGAGCGTTCGATGTGTCATTGTTTTGGAGCTGTCATAAAGCAATTCTTCCGTTTGAATGATCATTGGAACGTCCGAGTCGAGTGTTATTTTTTTTTCTTTTCTTTTCTTTTTTTTATAAACAAAATCAAAATGAATCATCAACTTAAACTGAATCATGTATCCTCCGTACATTCCATGTCCGGAAGATACAGATAAACAGTGAGCGTTCCAAGTGTACCATTTTATTTTTTTAAAAGGGTTTACAGGGTTTACAGGGTTTACAGAGGATATAGATTCATACATGCGTACGGAATGAACTGCATTGGTCATTGATGGCTTCACCCTAGTGATGCAGGGAAATGTCAAGGATAGTAGATACTAAAAGTATGATTTAAGGATATGATAGTAAAAAGAAAAGGAAATGTGTTATTTCAATTGGATAAGTGTGAGAGTGGAGCGGCTCTTGGGGTTTTGTTATGCTTGAGGACTATGCGGCAGGGTCCTTGTATGAGGACTGTCGGTATGCATGACTTTATAAGGTGCAGCGGAGGCAGAAGCATTACATTATTGGCAGTGCTTTGGGTTGATTACTCGACAGAGGAGGGAAAAAAATGCATCGGAGAAAAATTTCTTCTCTCTCTTCCTTTCTTTTTCTTTGAATATAATGTTGGATCCTTTTGAGTATAAATAGCTCCACGTGTATAAATTTTTCGGGGTATTCGGGTAGCTTTTGGTTGGGTCGTCCGACGGGTTCCCTGAGTGTGTGAGTGAGAGAGAGAGTAGACTATTCGGAGCAGTAGGGTGTTGCCATGGTGAAGAAAACTTTACTCTCACTTGACTCCCCCTCGTCGTTTTCGTATATATATATATATGTGTATGTGTGTGTGTGTGTGTGTGTGTGAAACCCTTGTACCCAGAGAGAATATTTTCCCATGTAAGTGAGGGTTTCTCTCTCCCTCCCTCCCTATAGGTATACAATCCTGGCAGCCCTTGTCCCAACAACGCTTGGAAACGATATAGGAAGCTTGTGTATTATTTGAAACGTAGAAAAGGGAAGGAGCCTACGAACAGAAACAGTGAGTGAGAAAGGGAGAGAGACAGAGAGAGAGAGAGAGAGAGAGGGAGAAAAAATGACTGCTTTTTGGCCCTCCGATGAATGCAACTGCAGGAAGTTACATAATGTTTTCCCCGTATGCACTTATAATGAGACTCAATTGAGCTGGATAACCCAGTGAAGGAGGGCCCTTTAGTCCGTAACTTGGCCTTGAGGGTTACACTCTGAGGACCGCGTGCTTTCTCGCACTATTGCCGGCAATTGAAGCCACGCGAGTGGACTGTACCGTCAGAATTTTACAGCGTCAGTATGTAAACAGACGCCAAGGGCTCACAGAGTAAATCAATACTGACAGCTTCACGGAAATGACACTTGACACACACGACAGTTAATTATGGGAGAGGAACAGTTAAGGATGTAAAATGTGAGAATGTTTGAGGAAATCCAGAGAAAATTTCGAGGAAAAAATAATGAAATGTATAATGTTGGGCTTACCCAGAACAGGAATATCTCCGTTGGTTGTTTTGACGGGTGGTAGTGGAGCACGGAATTCACTCATAGTCCCTGACTCCCTTGTGATGGTATACTTGAAGGATCAAACCACTAATTTCAGTTAAGGATTGAAGTCATTTAGAAAACCGGGTAGTTGTCGGTAAGAAATTTTTCCAGGGCTTTTCTATAGTGTTGACTTGACTGAACTTGAACTTGAACTGTTTCCCCAGTGATACAGTCTGAGTCCGTGTGGCCTGCGCATGGGAATTCGTCCTCGAACTCGGGTATTCAACTCTTTTTTCGTCTCTCGCAGAGCTATCGTCGTAATTCCTTGCTGATTTTTTTCAATACATATACTGTACATACACATAGACACAGACACACACACTTTCAGACTTCGTCTAGTACTCCTCCGTCTCTCTCTCTCTCACTCTCGGCTTCCAAACCTACATGTCTGGCTATAGGGGCCGTGCATATGGGTGTGCATCCGTGCCGTGCATATACAGGCTGGGGCCTTGTGTGTGTATGTATGGTCATAAGGTATTATTATTACTACATCTATGTGGATTTTATCATCCACGCAGGGTAGATTCTACATGAAAACAACTCAAAAACGCTGAGTTTATTTCCACTGCAATCTAATGGCCATTTTGCATTTTCAATTCTACACACATGAGAAAACATCAGAGACTGACTGAGGTTAAAACACACGCTTTAGTTTTAACCACTCCGTTTTTTTTTCTTCTTCTTCTGACTCTCCTGTGTTTTATGTATGAGGCTCTGAGGATGTTGGGGCTTCGCTTGGTCGAAATCAGGGTACTGCGTCGTGTATCCTTCGTCTTGGCTTCAACTCCTTCCTCTACTTTTATTCTTGTACTTGAGTTCTTAGTCTTCCGTGCAATTTCCATTTCGTCGTAAATTCCTCACTTATCTCACAGTAAGACCATCAATCAAATCAGCATTGCAAAGCCAATGTCAATGCTACTACTCTCCCATCTGTAGATACATACATGTGTTCGGACGGTACGGCATACGGCACGACAACATACAACTAACTCCTCAACTCACAGGAAGCTGTTTATAGCTCAAACTGAATCGTTACATAATAAAAACGTGCACAACTTTTAAAAATAAACCCTTGCTCTACTGCATCCTCCTCTTTGCTCCACTACTCTCCTTGTCAAATGCACATATGTACGAGGATCTTTCTTTCTGTGGAGGCATCAATATGCATATCTCCAGAGCAGTAGTAGTTCCCATTGACAACAACATCCCAAGCCCAGAAACATAGAATCGGAACATGAACCACGTGGATAATGGCACACTTGAGGCGATACATATTTTTATCTTTCTCTGTAATAATAATTACCCTCACTATTCTTCCACTTACGGGTTATCAATTAAAAAAAAATTTCAAGTGCTTTTAATAGCACTGCCTCTCTCTCTCTCTCTCTCTCTCTCTCTCTCTGTGTGTGTATGCGTGCACTCACACTGGGACTAACGCTCCATACGCAGATTAAAATTCTAAATGGGAAAATGGCTCAGTGCGGACTCTGTGACGAGGATGTGTATTCTGTAGATGGGAATAGAGAATCTATGACGTGGTGCTATATGCTCTGATGACATACCTAATAATATAATTTTTTTTACTTATCTCCATCTCACTCGAGATACTTTACATGCCGATAGTTTAATTACAGAGAAAGAGTGATGATGATGAGTTGAGGAGGAATTATAAGTTAATTTGGTTCAATTGCAAATAGTAACAACAAAATAGAGCAAGCACATACACAGCCTGTTCATTATATAACCTTGAGGCTATCAAAAGTTATTAGACATTTTTTTGATAACGTTCAACGACTTATAATAAAACTATAAGAACTATAGCCATGACAAATAATTCCTGCAGTTTTCAAATACAAACAAGCGTAGGATTTCCACTAGGGTTTGGAGGAGTCCCTACACATGAAGCAGCGTGGAAAGGAAGGAGCCGTACATGTGCACTGCTCTCTCTGTGTTTATATGTATCTAAGTATGTACCTATATGTTTGGAAAGGATAGCTTACGCACGTTTCAGTCAATCTCAATACATGCGTTGCATACATAAAAGTAGCTTTTACTCTACGCCGGGGCTTACACTCTCTGCTTAAAGGTCTCTCTCTCTCTCTCTCTCTCTCTCTCTCTCTCTCTCTCTCTCTCTCTCTCTCTCTTGCATGTGCCCCTGTGTTCGTTCGTTCTGCCTATATTATGACACATAAAACTTGTATAACATTATCAAGCCTCGGAGGCATGTTACTTTCCCCTTCAGCGGAACCTGACCAACAGAGAGGGAGTGAGGTTACGCGCAAAATCGTAAGGAAAAATTTACTTTGCCGGATGCCACCAGTACCCCATCAATTTGGAGGAGGCCTGGAAACTTGGAGAAAATAATTAATGAAAGTACTTGGTCTCCTCTCCCTCAAAACATTATTAAAATCAATTCAATTAATTCTGGAAATCATATTCAGGATATTTCCAATACAATTTACAACTAAACTCTTGACTTCTCAAGTTCCCTTCCAACCCTCTCAAGAAGGAGTATTGAATTAAGCGTAATTTTATGGTCTGCGTGTAATGAAGCTGGCCTTGAAAAATGTTGCTAAAACTGGGTACTAGGAATTTAAGGCGAGCTCTACGAGGTTGGACGAGCCATCAAAATGTATATAGTTAGGTCAATGGCAAGGGAGAGAGTTTATGAGCTTGATTGCAGATGAGGAGAGGATGAGAATAATTATTGAGAATAAACTCAGGATTTCTCAAAGGTTGAAGGTTACTTGGTGGTAATTCCTCCTCCTACATCTATCTCCCCAGTCTTAGGAAATGATGGGGAGGGAGGGAGGGAGGGAGGGAGGGAAGGAGGGAGCGTTGGCAAGGAGATTGTTGATTTTTTTGTTGCTGTTCCAGTTGCACTTGGACGATCAGTCAGGTGGAATTTTTCTATGATACATGATTATGTTTGATTTTCAGGTGGGATAACCATAAGGCTCATGCATGAGGAGCAGTATGTGCCCCTCTTCATTTCCCTACATATACTTACTCTGGGAAGGGAAGTGTGTTTGGTGGTGAGACAGAGTGAGGTATCCCTCTCTATACCAGTGTCTCAGTGTGTAATAAAGCAATGCAGTTGTGTTGGAGTATTTCGTGAGGAGTTGGAGAGCGGGTCGTTCATTTCATTTTACTGACAACAACCTTCGCGTCTATAGTAGTAAGTATGTAGTGGACTGCCAACAGAGCCAACAGCATTTGGAGGTATGAGTTCGCTTGGTGTTTCAAAGTACGAATTTGAATGTGAGGCGCATGGCTCAAGGGGGGAATGAACGCTTTTCATTTTCGTGGAGTATGTAACATATATGCAGAATAGAGGAGTCTATGTTATTTTTTTTTTCCACCATTTCATATTATATATTTGAAGGCTCTTCTCTCCCGTTTGTGAGTGTAAAAGAGAGTCAAAGATTGCCATGTTACACGTAAGTAAAATAGAATGATGGGAGACGAATGAGAGGAGATTAAATCTTTGGCATACGTTTGCTTTTGTGCTGAGGTGCTTTTTTTTTCCTCCGTCCATGCAATCCTCCAATGTTGTTGCCACTACATATCCACTCACGACGACGATGATGATGATGTTGACGACGACGGTGAGACTATTGACTCGGTGACTTTGCAAATGTGCATTCAATTATGTATTACCTCTTGAAACTATTCAAAAATGTTTTTCACTTCCATTGTACCGTGCAAAATGATGGTTTATCTCTTTAATGTTTTATAAACGTCCTCTTCTCTTTTCTCTTTACATGGTCTATCCCCATATAGCTCATACACTTTTGAGCCCTGAGTTATACATACACACTGTTCCATTGGGAGAGACTTCTCTATTATGAGGTTACAGTGCATAACTCCCATATAACCTCCATACGTAAGGCTTTTCTCAGTCTCAGTACAGTCTGCTGCTGCTGCTCTGCTCAAATGCACAACAATAGCATTTGACTCTATTCATGGACGTGAGAGTAGACATGAGACGACTTTGAAAAAAACTAATGACAGGTGATTGTAAAATATATTGCAAATTCCCCTTTTATTTCCTTTTTTTCCTTCCCCGGGACAATACCCAGGAGCATAAAGGAGACGATACTCCACAAATAATATGAGTGCAAATAAATTAAATCGCCACACTTTCAAGAGTAAATGTTCCTCTCAAGAATTTAACATTTCAGCCCTTTTCCGATACGACAGTGTACTACGATGAGGGGATACACTTAAAATTCAAGACGATGGATACGTCATGCAAAATACTTGAATTTAATGAACATTTCAACAACTTCGCGCATCTCTATCTCCTCCGAATGTTTACCTTTCGTCCTTGAAATTACTTTCCAAGGGTATTATGGTCGTCCTCAAAGCATTATGGTTTCAAAGTATACACAGAGAGAGAGAGAGAGAGAGAGAGAGAGAGAGAGAGAACAGCACCTGCATGTATTTTCTATAATCATAAAATTCCCAGCCATAGGGGAGTCTAATACGGTCACACACACTTGTCCTCAAGAAAAAGTTTAAGAACACGGAGAGGGCAATGTATAGCACTAACGTCTGCTCTCATGACTCATTCTGGAATTTGCATGGAATTCTCTCTTGGTGTGGGCACTTAATAATTAATCACAAGTCATAAGTCAAATTGCCCTCCCCAAGAAAAGTGCAACATATGTAAAAATGAGTGGAATTTTTTTGAGGGAGAATTTCCATAAGAATCCCATTAATGCACATTTATTAGCATCCCAACTTGGGAAATAAGTCTCATCCTTTTCCAAATGACATACAAATGGAGTTTGGGGAGAGGAGAGGAAGAGGCTGGCAATTATGAGTATTGACAGTCATTTCGAAGAAAGTGAAATTGTTTTGAAATAAAGTTACAAGAAGGTAATTGATTGGGCATGTACATACTCATGAGTCAGGTGTGCATCCCTGTGGATGGGACTATGTGCTGACAGAAAGATTTAAAACCAAAATAGCCAGAACTAATGAAAGAAAAGGAAGCCAAGAGAGGAAGATGTAGACCAAGCATTTGGTGCATTAATAAACCAGAAAGGGAAAATCGGAATCATCTCTCAAGGCTTGCCTTGATGCAGCACACTCCTAGTCTCCTTCCTTATTAGCCTGTAATAACTTATTTGATTTTTTTTATCTCACTCCTATGTCATTACACAGACTTCCAGCTTTTAAAAAAATACATGTAGATACTAATGGAAGAATTGTGGAGGACGTGTGTTGTGTGTGTGTGTGTGTGTGTATGTGTGAATATTAGGCAGCAAGTTCATGGCCCGTAAATATCAAAAAGCTTGATATAGTTGAAAAATGCCACAAAACTTCTTCACACTTTCCCTTGCATACAGATAAGCCAGTAAATAAATAGTACCAGTCCCACTATTGTTTCTTATATCTGTAGCTTCTACTAGGTAACCTACTCATAAGGAAGCTTGGGCGTACATAGTGCTCAAAGGTGCATAGATGTGTGCACTTAACTCTCATTTTCTATCCAATTTAAACACACTTTTTTTTAATAAATTGAGGACAAGTTAGAAAATAACGTTGAAAAATAAGAGAATAACGTGATTTTATGCTTGAGTTTTTTACAATCTTTTCGAGCAGTTGTAGATTTCTTTCCTTTTCTTACTTGGTCATCCATCCCACTGGTAACTTTTTAAAGAGCTAAAAGTAGATTAGTCTGTACACATGGTGCATATGAAGGATTTTTCATCAGGAGGATTTTTGCAATTTGATAGGAAAATTGCAAAAGTGGAATCAGGTTGCTACTCTTTCGATAGACAGTTTGTGTAAATGATGAACTCAAAGGCTCACTCCTGACAGTGTCTCTATGTACAGGAACGTATGTACGAGAACCATTTACCTCCTGTATGTTTTTATTAAGGGTAAAAGAAAATGTAGGGGCTTCAGAAAAATAGGACAATGCACTCTGTCGACTTTATGGTTGTGTGAGACAATGTTGAGAAAATGTGTTTCCTGCATCGACAGTTCACTTTATACTAGATATATACAGTAGTAGCCATAACTCCTTTTACAAAAGTTACACGCTTGCATAAGGACTCTCGTGCATATATTTCTGATGCGTCGAGTCTAAATGGTCCGTGGTGTATGCTCTTGATGAGAGGATTTATGAATGATTATGCTGTTGTGCTGTGAGGACAGATGAAAGTTAATAATACATTTTCTTCATCCTAGTTCTATAAAATTCCCCAGAAGAAAGTGAACATTGAATTGTTTATCAATTAGGAGTGAGTCTCCCACAATGCAATCAAATGTGACTTGTTAAACTCCTGGTAACAATCAAGCAATTACAGGAGAGTCTCAGCTTGGACTTGATGTCCCAATAATCCAATAACAACTCAAATATGGTCATGGATGCTTCCTGTGAGAGAGAACTAATTACAGCCCCCATTACAACCTCTGTCCTCACAAGTCCCCACACATATTTAATTACCATGTACCTTCCGCATGGCGTGTGTGTAGATTATTTCAAAATTTTTACTCCTGGGGATAAACCTTGTGAAATCCATTCGAAGCCTTTGTGAATTGAGAATGTCACGTTGTCTTTTCTGGTTGAGCATGATTCTATGGCTGTAGTAATTATTCACAGTTGTATTTTAGTCCTCTCGAATCTATGTATGTGGTAATTGAGTGTTCAAATTTGGAATAATTTGACATAATTTTGTAATGTCACTGACTGAGTCTAACACCAAAATATGTCTTGGGATGTTTACACATCTGCATTTAAAAATGTCCTTATGAATTCAGTCCTTTTGAGTCCGTCCCTACAATCTGAGAATACTGTAGAGCAAAAGCATTATGGTATTAATCATTCCTCCAAATTGCTATTGTAACCATGAGTTTGGAGTGTGAAGTAGCGATTGTGTGAAGACATTGCTCTTGCAAATACGTAACCTTTAAAAAAATAACCAGGACAGTTCCCCGAACGATTCAGTACTAACAGTTTTAGAGGGAAGACTAAACCTTGAAATAAGAATGGCCAATGAAACTTAAGTGGGATTGTGTAAATAAAAAAAATGAATACAATTCCTCCGAAACTGGTTTAAAATAACAGTTGGTTTTGTTCTAATGCATGCGACACGCCGACTTATGCAGAGATTTATTAATCTTTGTTTTTGATTTCAACTATAATAATGGCAAGAAGAAAATGTAAATAGAGGACACGGAAAAGAAGGTGCCAGTCTATTTATGAGGGCAGGCAGGCGCCTTCCCTCAAGTGAATCGATTATTATTTAACTAATAACAACCACCGTAAAAATGTATTTATGAGAGTGGGAAAAAAGGCGGCGTAATTTTTTTTTTACTTGATTATTCAGGTCAGGATTTCATGAAGATGGATTTCAAAATTATTGTTACTACTGCATATATTCTATACTTTTACTGACAGTAACCTGATAGGGGTATGCTGAAACATGCCTCATATAAAAGTATTAGGGATTTCGTCAAAAATATCTCTGATTGTGATGAGCACTTTGCCAAACGCTGATGGGAGTTGATGTGAGGCAATGATACCTCACAAGAAAATATGTCTGGAGGGTTTTACGACGGCGGGATGTATGTATCTATACTTGGATGGCTTTGTCTTGGGGTCGTGAATGTATTTTCGAGTCTTATGGAAAGCGCCAAGGTCAGGAACCATTGACCTCATGACAGACGAAAGCAGGTTTCGTTGGGTTGAAAAATACAAGTTACGAAAGTTACTCCCTACTTTACCCACATGCTCAGCACCGTCAGTTACCCTCCTCAAAGCTTCACATTAAAGCTGCGGTTTATGTTACTTGGAACATTTCTCCTATTAAATAACCTCAAGATGGTCGCAATAAAATTTGACTTTGCTCAAGAATTATTATCCCCTCCTTGTTTATTTCAGACAACGGAGGGATAAATATAATGTACATAGAGTTGTTCCCCACATGAAACGGATCGGAGAGGGCCTGGGTTCCCGGAAATATTTATGGAAGTTCTTCCCAATGTCTCAAGTGCAAGACTCTTTGAGTCTCATGGAATATTTAAGAGGAGAAAAATACAAGGGAGGAAAATGTTACTCAAGGAGTCCGCAATACCATCTACTGCCAATCCCTGACTCTACAACGAACTTTATAATAATCAGTCTTTTTTAATGCTACTAACGTTTTCCCCTGATGTGAGCCATAGCAGCACTTCAATAAATATTTTTATTGCTTATTAGGAATTCTTATCTTTGGACGATGTGAAAAATAACTTGACAAAAGCCTGTTATTTATTTGTTTAAATAATTAATAGTTACTACTTTTACGAAACCAGTAATAACTCTCCTTCAAAAGTTGTGCTCAACCTGCTTATTGATGCTTAGTATTGAAAGAACTTGAAATATTTTGAGGGACTAATTTAATATTCTCATAATTTTGCAATTTATCGCTATTGTGTCAACGTCAGCCCGTACGTCACCTCAAGTGTGATAGTATTCGTACATATTTGTATTTGTATTAGGGTCATTTATGTGTGCACACAAATGTTTGATTTCTTTGATTATAGCATACATATTCGTATTTGTTTCATATTAGGGGCAAGCTGCGACAATGTTTTTACCTCCTTTATTTTTTCTAAATTTGTCATTGTTTCAATTGTTTAAATTTTTTTATTTAATTGTGGAAGAGTGGAACTATACCTTAATCCCTTGAAGTACTTCCCTAAAATTTGTATGGGAATTTTTAAAGGAAGGATTTTCACGGGGAATAAAATATCAGAATTCAGGAATGTTCCCTATAAGGATGAAATATTGGGGTTACCAAGGAGCGTTGGAGAAATTGATGAAACTATGGACATGAGGAGAGACTGAAATAGTGGGAATAAATGAGAATAAAATATGATGTTGGTTTAGCTCGAGACCCTTTATATAGCAGCATAAGATTAATAGGAATGATCCACATGCGATTATTTACCTGGTTGTGACAGCTGCTTTACGGGAGAAAGCCATAAGCTCTAAAAGTGGGATATATGTTACAAGTTACATGACAAGGAGAAATAGAGTATAGACGCCACCCGCTAGCATGCACCGTCCGCCTGTATAGTGTAGACGAAGAACCGAATTTTAGGGCGCAAGTTTATTCAATGATATGTCTGACCCTGATCCATTTCTGCGTTGCAAAAAGGTCGTTCACACTGCGCTACTTACGTATACATATGTGCACTACATCATATGTATTCCGTGCCCCAAAATACTACATGCGTAATTGAGCTTCTATTTTTTTTATTTTTTTGGCCAAGTACCGCAAGCCAGAAGGTGACATTGAGTTGAACTGCAAACATGTAGTTTGTCCTGAGTCTGAAAAGTGCACTTTAACCAAAACAACACACTCGAAATGAAAGAATGACAAAATGCTCGAGACGGTAACAGTCATGTATTATTTTTATGATGTGAAATGTGTGATGTATTTTTTTGGGGTAATATGAGGAGAATAATAATTCCAACGTCATTATAAATAATTGTGGAGCTGGAAGTCCGTCAATGTGATGTCATTATGACAATAATAATTATAGCGGTGGATCTGTAAATGGGGATAAAATTGGGTACAAAGACTAACGGGTGGACGTGATAATTTACAAGTAGCACAGTTGTTTTGCATTGATTACAATTTAGTCATAATCACTGCAAGCTGTTCCGTTTTAATGGAGGATTGGTTTTATAGGAGCCGTTCATGATAATAAAGGGAACAAATAAAAATGCCACTTGTTTTCTGAACAAATCGGTATTATTGCAATTTTAGTTTCTCTTCACGGAAAAATAATCGTGAGCTTAATTTCTAGTTATTTATTTTTTTTATTTGATATTACCATCATCATTGTCAAAATTACAAGGAAAAATTTTCGGCTTTCTTTGCAGCATTCCGCATAAAATAAACATGGTCAAAGGCATTGCATATTAAGTACACATATTATTGCACAAGCGAAACAGAAAGAGGGTGGTTAAAAGCTTACATACCTAAATGTATAACACGTAAAATGCTACCCTGGAAATAATACGCTAAATATAGGTATGAGAGGAGTACATGGAATCGAAAATTTTATCTCGAAGTTTCCGATTTTATTGGATTGTCTATGTGCATTACAAATTCTTTAAAAAAGGAATCATCTATCTACATTAACTACATTGATGAATAAGAGTGGTTGGTGATTTCCACCAAACAATTGATATTTAACGAGGACCGAGTGAGACTCGACTGACTGGTACTAAAAGCTGTAGTACTGAGGTGTAGGATAGAGGAAAACCCTTTTTGATTCCGAAGATATGTTTTTTTGCTCAAGTAAATGCCAGCTTTAAATTACATGTAAAAGTTGTATAAAAGTTTTCATATCCTTTTCAGATAATTACGCTAGTACAAGACAGTTAATCTACTCTCTCTCTCTCTCTCGTGTTATTGATAGGACATTATGTGGATTGTCTAACCTACTTTCTATATTGAATTAAAATACACAAAATTTTTAAAAAGCATAATATCCTCTAGGTCAAAGTTTGTACGCACAATTTCAAGCCGTAAAAACAATATTAATTTCATACATTTGATTATAACTGATTAGCATCAGTGAGGGTTAATGTTCTTTGGTACAAGTTAAGTTCACTCTACAGTACATTTTGATAGCTGGCAACTTTTTTTCACGGTGATATTGACCTCATCTACTTATACAGATTTCATTACGCCCTGAGCTTTATATACCTCCAACATTTGTGTCCGTAGACTGGAGTTCGTAACAAAGTACAATCACTAAAACCTAATCAAGTCAAGACATTGATTTACAGATGTCCTTAAATTAATATAATTCTTGATATAATAACTTGATGAAATATTTGACTAGGACATTAACAATTCCTGAACATTTATCTCAACAACGATTATAACAAGATATCCAATATTATCCTTATACTTACAGAAGTATATATATATTTGAGGTTGGCCTGTAGATCAAATATAGTTCTTAGAAGATTGGCTATTCACGGAGTCGGAAGGTGTGAATGAAACATTCAACAACTTGTTAAATAAACATGAGACATAACTTTTTAACTACTTAGTACACCTGTAGGAACTTGTAAGTGGTTTAACCAAAACAATTCATTAGATACAAATAAACTGCGGGGTATATATGTTCTTACAAATATTCTTGACGATTTGTATATGGATAAAGAATTATTTGATAAATGGAAACTAGTACTTTTTTAGTATTTTCATAAAAAAGGGCTTCATTTTTATTAATTAAGGCCTCGATGTAATACAATATTAATTAAATTATTAGCGGAGATTCTAAGGAAGTAATTCTTTTACAGCACTCGGTGGCGTATTAAATGGGTGATTGCTATTTCGGAGGACCGTGTAAACATTTTCAACTGTTGCGAGCCGTTCAAAAAAAGGGATCAGGTACAGGAGCTCCGTATCGGAAGTATCGTCAAACCAACTTGCGACAGGGACTGCGTTATCCTGTAATGGTGTGTAGTATAAGACTATGAGTAAGTACAAGGCTATAAACTTATTTACAGATGATTAATACTACTGTAAAAAGAAATTAGGGAGGGACACTACCCAAAACAACTAGTTCTACACTTTCAAAAAAAAACTGCTTGGATTTGAATTTCACAACCCGAACTAAATCCCATTAATTTTGTAAACTCAATTATCTCATGCACGTCGTCCGAACTGTCAAAGTGTGCTTACCGGGTGAAAAATGTAGGAAGCGGGAGAATTATCCACAATTACGACACGTTGTAAGCTGCGACCTAACTTGTTTAAATCCTGAAAGTGTTCAAAAATAATTTGAAAAATACAACCAATTAATTAATCAACGTCTGCATTGTGAAAGGCATTTAAACGAAGTCAACTAACCTTAACGTAATTTCCACGATGAAAAACACATGCGTCTCGAAATAGTCTTGATCTAAAAACACCCCACTTGTCGAGCAAATCGGCAACGGGGTCAGCATATTTTGCTAGCGATGCTGAGGACAAAAGTTTAAAAATAGAAGTCAAACATTCAATTCATCCTGGCTCTCCTCTACAACCCAAACATACCCACGAAACAAAAAACCCACTTACCAGTAAATAGGACACACTCGTATAGTTCGCCCATTTTTTGAAGGAACTCATCCACGTACGGTCGTTTTGCGACATATACCTGAAATTAATCACCCACCAATTACTTCCCAAATGCCGAATAACCCACCCCTCCCTTAAAATACAAAATGTAAACAAACTTTATCACTAAAGTCCATCTTACTTGATGCACTACACCATCGATTTCTACAGGGACGATAAAATCAGCATTTCCTATCGGCTGCAACACAAACAAACAACACTCAATTAACCACCAATATCCTCCAACCATCACCACCATTCATTAAAAACCAGGCACTTGTCAATAGTGCACAATCAAACTCATCCATCCCCCCTCAATATCATACATACTCATAACATTGCACTAAACTATTTTTAAGAAAAGACAATGAATTTACTTTAAAAGAAGAATGAACGAGAGTCTCGTCAAGGTCGATTACCATACAAGGTTTACTAACATCTTGAGGTAAACATGGTGGGAGCAGATAACCTACATTCAAACAAAAATCCAATAATTTCCATTAACTCTTCCAAAAACCTCTCCACCCCACCCTAAACTCCGATCTCTCACCCTTTCAAATCAATACTCATACTCACCTCCAGGGGAAATCGAGGGCTGAAGAGACTGGTCTTCAGGAAGATTGTTCGTCGTCACAAGTTCCTCATTTTGAAGAACATCAGACTCAGTCTGTTTTTTCTTCCTGGAACTCCGCCATCCACAACAACAGCACAGGCGGGTAAAAATGTTTTTCTTACTAGTTTCATTATTGGAAGAACTATTCGGGCGGTGGTTATTTGATGATGATGCTGTAAAAAAAAAATCCAGAAAAATGGGTGTCTCAGAAGTTATACAACAGACCACACAAATCCTCTCAAAATAACAAAAAATTATCTTTCCTCTCTCTCTCTCTCTCTCTCTCTCGAACTCAAAACAACCAATTTTTCAATTAGATTTCTACAACTAGTTCAACTCTCCCCAATCCTAATTCCACTCCGACATTACCACAGGTCAACTAACCTTTTCTTTCGGATTCTTGAGTAACTTGTGTGATTATTGAGTCCATGATGATTTTAAAATGTACAAGTTTATATCAGAACATGTTGATATTTGGGTGAAAGTTTAAGGTTTTTTCCAAGATGGTGGGATGGCGGTTTCTTTGAATCCAACTATGAATTTCCTATAACTCTAAACTCTACCACTTCACCTCCCTCACATACGGGCCCAGGCCCTGGCTATACTCTGAGGTGTGTAGCCGTCCTTAAAGCCATTTGGATTATTTCTCTCAACCGCCAACACATAATACGAGCAGTCCTCGAACAAGTCCTCTATGAGCAACAACATTTATTACTCTCTCTCTATACGCTCTCTCTCTCTCTCTCCGTCAACAAGAATTCCTGGTCCTCAACCCTACACTACTACAGCACACTACTACTATACACTTAAATACACTCCCTTCCCTCTGCCTGTACCATATGCATAGGGGCTTTAGGCAGGCCCAGGCTAGCTGTAAACCTTTTTTCAGAAACTCCTGCAACTCCTGTCCAAATATATGACGCCTCCGTATATACACAAACAGTATATAGAGAAAAAAGTCCTATACTTTTACAACCTTTTATATAAGGGTCCAATTTATTTACTATATAGGTACACGTACACACCTGTGTGTATACACAGTGTATACAAAGTACTATGTACGTATATACAGTGAGCGAGCATTTTATTAGTAATGTTGGAAGGAGCGGAGTAGAGGCAGAGGCACTGCTACAACAACTGTGCTACAACGACAGTCCCTGTAGCGTGTCTCTCTGTACTGTTCTAAAATCTTCCCCGCATCCTCTTCCTCTTTCCTCGACAATAATTCCAACGGGATGATGTTGCTCTTTGCCTGATTCCCATGCACAAGTACGGAGATGACAGAGTCCCACATGATGGATACCTGAGCATGATTTTTTTTTCCCAACAACAGTGGATGGACGGATAGTTTCTCTCCCTTCTCAATTGTTGCAATCATTGCCCTATAGCTTGAGCTTGGGTTTCGATTACGGTTACCGTGTACTATTGTCCTTTTAGGAGCTTCAATGCCTTCGTATTATAGTTAATAGCAAAGAGGACGGGAATAATGACTTAAATTGTCAACTTGTGAATATCCCCTTGGGTTTTGTACCTGTCGGGTGTATTTACATGTCGTAGGTACTATGGGATGGATGGAGAGAGTCAAAAAAAAATAACTATGTCGTAGGTACTTTACTGTAATCCGAAGTTGGAACGTTGGAAGGAATACTTTTAGAAATACACTTACTTGTCTTATTACACACGTATTTTGTCGTGCATGTCCTCGCTATAGGAATTTATTTAGTTTCTGCTCGTATAAATGTGGAGGCTTCTCTCTCTCTCTCTCTCTCTCTCTCTCTCTGTACTTGTAATTTCTTAAGGTCGTGCATTTATTTCATGTTTTTAGTACAGGGAGTTCTTGTATATGGTTAAAGTTCTCAAAAAGCTCGTTTAGTTGTACAGTCCTTTAGAAAATTGTAGTTTTTCTGTACAGTCAATTATGGCTACAGGGGGAGCCCTGTAGCTGAACAAGTCACGAAGTATATATATATGAAAGACAGTGGCCCGGGCCCTGGTCACTTGTAATTTTTGAGGGGAAACATTGAAGGATTGAGACTATGACCGAATTTGTTTGCCCCTGTTTAATGCTCGTATGTATGTATGTATGTTTGAAGGGGGCTCTAATAGTGAGAGTATACTTTAAATGCATATGTCTTAAGTATATGTACATTTCTGTAAGGTCTCAAAGTAAGTATGTTGTTGCACTCTCCGCGTGCATACAATTCTGTGGTCTTTTCTTTCAGTTTGTGCAGATATGTACATGACTGGTGCTACTGGGGAAAAATTATGCTGAATGGTGTTTTGTGGGGTGTATGTATAATAATTACTTATATATTCACGGAATATATTTTACCAAATGCAGTTTATGGCCTGACACAAAAGTATATGTATGAGTCAGACTGGATTTTCTGGCGAGCTGTGTATAGAAGGCAATGACTACTACTACTACTACTGAGGTCATATGTCACCCAGGCATGTTTTCCGGGCCCCACACACAAAGTTTACCCAGTATGCTATGTGTAAAAGGGCAAGGTTGGACCAAAATAGGGAAATATTTTGGCTTTATGAGAGAGAAAGAGGGACGAGAAAAAAAAATGAAGAAGCTGTGACGATTGGAGCAAGGGAATTTGTACAAGGATGAGTGAGTGTGTAGTAGAAGGAAAGGCGGACTAAGAAATGGAAAAAATCGAGATTGAAATGCAAATTGATTTGTAAACAAAAAGCAAAATGTGAATGGTAAATATATGGGATATAGAGAGTTTCATGTATGTGTGATGATGAGTCTTGGTGGAAAAAGTACGTAGGGTAAAGGATACATGAGAAATATACACGCACTGGTGAAGACTACAGAGAGTTTAGAGAGGGTTGCTGAGACTGAAGCCAACGTCGCAACAATGGATGGGATCATCCGTACCAGGTACTCACCTGTACGATGTACTCGATCGTTCCTCTAGATCTTTTTTTTTTGCCTCTATCCCTCACGTCAACTTCTGTAGAGCGGTCTTTTCCTCCTAACTGCGGTTTAAAGCCCAAGACTTTTAACGGAATGAAAGGAATTAATGACTAATTAATGAATGATTGTGGATATTTTGAAATTTTATGAGGTATTGAAATTTCGACACGTCACGGGTCATGTAATTATAATGAGCCATTGTAGAAAGAGGGGTTTAAACACTGCAAGTAAAATATTTAGGAATGCCTAGAAGGGATTTGTTAGCAATATAAAAAAAGGGTGGAGGTGAGGATTTTCTCTTACCTACTTTGTCATGTTTTACCCCCGGCCTGTCTATTTTACACTAGTTTGTGACTTGAATATGTTCGGGTCAGTATGGGTGAAATTATTTTAATATTTTTACTCATCATTGGGTCATGTTTCGCGGAATCAACAGGTTTTTTTTCAAAATAATTATTTTATTTATATTTACGAACATTTCTCTGAAATATTCTACGCAATATTGTGAAGATTTTTGTGTGTCAATTTACTGTATACTCATTTTTTCTCTTTTTTCCCTTCCTTGTTCCATGTAGTTTCAGGGACTAGATACGTTTCGCGTTTGGATAATAAGGGTCTTTCTAGTAAACATGTGAATTCTACGGATACGACAATTTGTTCCTCGGACCAGTTCCATTGCCCCTCATCAAATAAGTGTATTCCGAAGAGATGGATATGTGACTTTCATAATGACTGTGGGCCTCCGACATCAACGGGAGCCGGGGCGGAGGATGAAACCGGAGATTGCCGTAATTTCTCAATTTTTTTTTTACATTAATTTCCTAGCTTTATTCTCTGAAAAAATTATATTTTACAAATAATTATCTAGATTTTAGATTTTATAGTGTTTAATATTAATTTTGGGAATTTTCCCTGCATTTGGTTGTGGTTCGTGTGAGCATTACCGTAACGTGTACATACATGTGAAATGTCTTTCTGTCCTCAAATATATGCATAAGTGGGTGACATGGCTGTGTGGTTTGGCCTGATTCAAAATTTTAATTTGAATTTTTTTATAAATTACCATTAACTTCCAGCACCGCCTGAGTGCGACTCTACTTCTCAGTTCAAATGTGGAGTGTACAAGTGGAATGAAACCTTTTGTATTCCACTGCACCATAAATGTGATAAACACCCTGATTGTATTGATAAAGCGGATGAGCGAAATTGCCGTGAGTGCTTATTACTTTACTGTTTCGTTTGCATTATTTCTCCTTCTCCAGGCATTCTTTCCACTAATGGTTGGGGTTTTATATCTTTGGAAAAATTCGCGTGACATACATTATTTTTTAAATTATTATGACTCCTCCATATTACCATGTAGAATACCGTCCTTGCCATAATGATGACTTCAAATGTAAATCTGGTGATATTTGCCTTCCAACCTCGAAAAGATGTGATGGGTATTTTGACTGCCGTGATGAGTCGGATGAAGCTAATTGCCCCAATAGGTATTTCCATAATTTTTGAGGGTTTTCGAACTCTTGGAGATAGAGCGTGCTAATTCCTTGGGGTTTGGTTTCATTTTGTTTTTTTATTTTTTTTCAGAACTTTGAGTTGTAGCTTGTCTACATTCGCCTGTGCCAATGGTCAAAAATGCATTGACAGATCGTACAAATGCAATCACAGAAAGGATTGTGATGATGGGTCTGATGAAGTTGGTTGTAACTTTCCTGCATGTACTAAAGAACAATTCCGGTGTGAAAATCAATTTTGTATTCCTTCACGATGGCAGTGTGATGGCAGGGTTGACTGTAGTGACCGTTCTGATGAAAAAAATTGCACAACACTGAAATGTTCTGGAGGGAAATTCCTCTGCCCCAAAGTACTTTTTCCGAGATGGATCAGATTATTATTGCATACATTTTTTCCCACGATCCTCATCCAAATGTGACAGGCTCGTATTAATATTTTGTCCGTCATTTTTAGGGTCGTAAGGATTCCACACCTAAGTGTATCGAGAAAACATCAGTGTGCGACGGGGTGGATGATTGTGAAGATAAATCTGATGAAAATTCTTGTGGTAATCCTTCATATAGCCTTCTCCCAAATGTATTTCCCCTCTGAAATAATGTACTAAATTTAGTTTACATCACAAAAATTGCAGGTTCTAACTTGTGCAATGCACTGGACTGTTCCTATAAGTGCAAACCTTCCTTAGAAGGAGGCATTTGCGTTTGTTCTGGTGGCTATCAACTTGGGAACGATTCTAGATCGTGTGTTGGTAGGGACTTACACGATTACAAGTACAAAAAATCCCAGTAATCCAGAACAATCTTAGATCTAAAAAAAATGTTTATTTACAGACAAGGATGAATGCAAGGAATGGGGTTACTGTGACCATTTTTGCGAAAATACCAACGGGGGATTCAGTTGCTCCTGTGCCCCTGGTTATAGTCTCCGAGACGGACGAGCTTGTGCCGCTGCTTCGGAGGATTCCGTCCAGATATACTTCGTTCATCATCAAAACATTCACCGAATGGACAGGAAGGGCCTCAAGACGGAGGTAATGTGTCAGGAGTTGATGTCATTTGACCATCCGTTGCTGCTCTAGGACCCTCATTAATCTCATTCTGATTTTTTTCCAGATATTCCTGAACACTACAAGTGGATCCGGTCTGGACTATCATTGGAAGAAGTCTTTACTCTTCTGGTCGGATTTGGAGACTCGGAAGATCTACTCCACAAGTTACAAGCCGGGAGGGGACAGTAGCAAGGGCGTTGAGATCAGTGTTGGCGGAACGTGGTCACCTGTTGCTGTCGCTATTGACTGGATCGGAGATAAACTGTACGTGGCGGACGGGCTGGGTCAAAAGATTGACCTCTTTGAGCTAGATGGACGTTGGCATGGGATCGTCCTGGGGAGGAATCTGACAGGACCAAGTGACATTGCCTTAGATCCTACCGCAGGGTATGACTTTAATTTCAAAGCTGACTCTCTTCTCAAAGCTGTACATTATTTCCACATCGATTGACAAGATTGTCAAGAAATCCTCAAACACCATTAAATAAGTTTTTAACGACGTGCTTATTTTTTGTTTGTTTTTGTCCTTCCCTTCCCTTTACAGATTGATGTTTATCGCTGACAGTACCAGGTTAATAAGAGCTACCATGGCTGGGTCAAAAGTTACGATTATTATGAATGAGGCTGTGTATAGGGCATCTGGTATAGCCTTAGATTTGTACACGAAACGAGTTTTCTGGTGTGACAGTCTTTTGGATTACATCGAGACCGTCGACTATGATGGGAAGAATCGATTTCCTGTGGTCAGAGGTTAGTATCATTCCCTTTCTATTTAATTATTATCAAATTCATCATATGGTTTACAGGATTGACCTATACGCAAGGGGGGGGGAAGTATATAGCGATTAGTCATCGGCAATTGTTGGTACTGTTGTTGAGGATGCGGGATGAAATTACTTTTTTTTTTAACTTTTATTTCGAAATATTTTAGGTCCATCATTTGTCCCATCACCCTCCCGCTTGACATTATTTGAATCAACTATATATTTCACGGATGGAACCAAAGAGGGAGTTTTGGCCATTGACAAATTCAAAGGAGCCAATAGTTCTCAAGTCTTGTATTATAACCGAAGTGAGACCCGGGAACCTCGAGGAATTAAAGCTGTCCATTCCCTCCTTCAACCAGTGATTCCTTCTCCATGTGGGGATAATAACGGGGGTTGCGAGCATTTGTGTGTCCTGACGGAGCAGAATAGTGAACTTGGTTTTGAGTGTGCTTGTCATTTGGGATGGCAGCTTGCTGAAGACAGAAAGCAGTGCAATCGTAAGTGTCAATATGTTGTTTTTATATTTCAATTGTGTGATTGTATGTAACATTTGTTGTTTGATTGTTTATGGGTGTTTATGTATCTTTGAATTTGATACTTGTAGTGTTACGACAGTAATTATTTCGAAATAATTTGTGAAATCTGCTGAGGTCAACTTTGAGTGTTTATAATGTAGTTTATGGCTCATCATTAAGCCTTGTTGGTGATGGGCTGCAAAGTTGTGACAGTAGGGGAAAAATAATCAGATGAAGCTAAAAAGAATATGGTGTAATGACTTTTGGTACATAATGAAATTGATCGTAAAATCCTCTTGTGTGTAGCTGTTGTCAGATGGGAAAAACATCTGAGAGTGGGCACAGTTTCCACTTCCTGTTTTTGTGTATGATGGCACTGTATTGTACTGATGGGACAATTAAATGGAGTTATCTTGAGCTCAATCTGGGTCAGGACAAGCTTGAGTCCTAATGTCTGTGATTTTTTTTGTCATTCTTTAGGCGTCTATGATTTCCTTATCTACAGTCAGCATAAATTTGTGAAAGGACAAGTTTTGGATCCCGTGAGTGATAATTTCAATGATGCTATTGTTCCCGTGGTGTCCCGATCGGCACGCTTTGTTGGACTTGACTATGATGCCTATGATAATTTCATTTACTATTCGGATGGTAATTAAAACTCTTGAAACAATGACATTTGAAGTTGATGTTTTTCCCACTATGGGATATTATGTCTTCATTATATGATATTATGGATTGGGATGGTTTCTAAAATATTTATTTAAAATAACTTTTAAGTTCTGCAAGATGTTATCTACCGCGTCAATAGGACCGGAACCAACCGGGATATTGTTTTGGCTGCACAGAATGAAGGTGTGGAAGGCCTTGCAATGGACTGGGCTAGTAAGAATCTGTATTATATTGATTCTAAAGAAGGCACCCTTTCAGTTCTATCTACACGGAACACTACCATCCGAAAAGTACTACTGCGGAATTTGAAGCGACCCAGAGCTATTGTGGTCCACCCAAACCGGGGTTATCTATTCTACTCAGAATGGGACAGGCCTGCAAATATTTCCAGAGCCAATGCGGACGGAACTAATGTGACTGTATTCAAGAATGTCTTACTGGGATGGCCTAATGGTCTATCTATTGATTTTGATGAAGACCGATTGTACTGGTGTGATGCTTTGCTGGATCATATACAACATTCGAATTTAGAGGGTCATGACATCAAAACCATCACCAGCCGATACATTCGTCATCCCTTCAGTTTGGTTATTTATGGAGATTTCGTTTACGTCACCGACTGGAGACTGGATGCTATTTTCCGTATTAACAAGAGCAGCGGAGGAAACGAGGAAATTGTCACAAGAGTTGATGAAAGCAACCGATTGTATGGTGTAAAAATATTCTCCAGAAAAAATCAAAAAATGCCGGGCATTCATCCTTGTTCTGTGGACAACGGTGGCTGCAGTGGACTTTGCTTCCCCGTACCAAAGAAAAAAGGTGCTGGTGAAGTTGAAGCACGTTGTGGTTGTGCAAATGGTCAGAAACTTGATGGAAAATCGTGTGTTGAAGATCCTCATGCTGAAAAGGTTAAAGTATGCTCAAACTCCTGGCATTTTACT
Organism: Allacma fusca; assembly: GCA_947179485.1. Lineage (NCBI taxonomy): Eukaryota > Metazoa > Arthropoda > Collembola > Symphypleona > Sminthuridae > Allacma > Allacma fusca. The sequence continues at coordinate 27,138,556 of OX359250.1, forward strand.
TGCGACAACCAAAGATGCATTCCTAATTCATGGGTTTGCGATGGTGACGATGATTGCCTCGATAATTCCGATGAAATGCGTAACTGCACCAGTGAGTTCCCTAATTATATGAATAACAATTTTGCCAGTGCATCCAGTATCAAGAGAGATTTTTGTAATCATTTTACATTTCTTAGAACCGACCTGCTCCTCTTCGGAATTTCAATGCAAATCTGGACGTTGTATACCCTCCACATTCAAATGCGATTCGGATAATGATTGCGGGGATCACAGCGACGAGGTTGGCTGTGTCAATGTAACATGTGAATCCAGCCAATTTAGGTGCGAGAACAGCCGGTGTATTCCCGGAACTTGGAAATGTGACTCTGAAAATGATTGTGGTGACGGTTCTGATGAAGGAGATTTCTGTGCCGAGAAGACGTGTGCATATTTCCAAGTAAGTTTTTGCATCATTGGTTTCTTATGTTTGTAAATTGTACATTAGCATTTAAAGCTGCTAACAAGCCTCATCATGTTAAATTTACTTTCAGTTTACTTGCCCACGTTCTGGACACTGTATACCTCAGTCTTGGGTTTGTGATGGCGATAATGATTGCTTTGATAATTTGGATGAGGAAGGTTCGTACATGAGCTAACATTTTTATTGTTTGCCTATTCATTTTCATTTTAGCAATGCTAATGAAAGTTATTGTTTAAACGAAAAGTCACATTTAAATGAATTGTGCAGGGTGTCCTCCGGTGAACTGTCGAGATAATCAATTTAAGTGCAACAACTTCAAGCAGTGTATTCATGAAAGCTACAAATGTGACGGAATTCCTGACTGTGATGATGGTAGCGATGAACTGGGGTGCCCAGAAGTGAATCTGAATGAATGCAATGAAGAGAAACAGTTCAGGTACGTACTCATACCTTTTTCCTCGTACGATTTCTAGATAATTCTCTTGCTTACGTAAGTCAGGAGTGAGTTTAAAAATAAAACTTGACAACGTCCAGATGGATATAAAAAACCTGCTTTCAATGACGTGTGAAAATTTTATTAAGGCTTACCATCGACTGCTTTCGAATGTGTACATGTGGCTGTAGTGAATATAATTAATCATTAGTAATAGTAAAAATTAATTGAAAATTTATTTAATTGGTTGTGACGTAACAGATGTGAGAAATCTGGAATATGCATTCCTAAAGAGTGGCACTGCGATGGGAATCCGGACTGCGTAGATAAATCTGACGAACCAGTGAATTGTCATCAAAAACCTTGTCAGACAGGTTATTTCAAATGTCAAAACAATAAATGTGTTCATACGGCTTATATTTGCGATGGAGAAGACGACTGTGGAGATGGCTCCGATGAAGACTCATTAATTCATGCATGCAAAAAAGTTTTCACATGCGCTAGTGGAGAATGGGCTTGCCCCAATGTCACTGGAAGGTAAACTATTTATTTAGTCTTACAGAATTTCAAGGTTAACTGCCTTTGTATTCAGTCTTAATTCCGTCTCAGTTTTATTATGCTAATGATACAAGCTATTCTTTAAAAAAATTAATGCCTTTGTCAGCATAATTATGTGATGGCATATGAATTAACATATTTATTGTTCCCATAATTAGATGCATCAACATGACTCAGATTTGTGACTCCAAGATGGACTGTCCCAATGGAGCTGATGAAGGTCCAAGTTGTGACTTAAATGAATGCAGCTCAATCACCTGTTCTTCCGGCTTATGTAGACAGACTCCAGTCGGTCCTCTTTGTGATTGTCCTCTTGGAGAAGTTCTTGAAAAGAATTCAACTACCATTTGCACAGATTTTGATGAATGTACACTATTCCAATGCTCTCAGAATTGTCAAAATGTGAAGAAATCATACATTTGCAGTTGCACACCTGGCTATATTCTCGACTCAGACAAGCACTTCTGTCGGGCTGTTAATCATTCGGCTGCATTTTTAGTCATCAGTAATAGGAGAAGCATTCTTGTCAGTGACCTGGACGAGCACAGTATTGAAAGAGTGCCCGTTGTCGTTGAAAATGTCGTCGCAACTACTAGTGACATGGCAACTGGGGCCATTTACTGGAGTGATATGAAGTTAAAGAAAATTTTAAAAATGGAAAAGGGTTCAGAAGTCGTTGAGGTTTGCCAATCCATTTTATGCATGACTAATTATAAATTAATTGGGAATTCAAATGATGAAAACTTAATTGCATACTTCATATTTCATTTTGAACCCATTTTTGGTTTTTAGATTGTCTCAACGGGTTTGGATCTCGTAGAAGGTTTGGCTCTAGATTGGATCGGCAGGAATATTTACTGGGTGGACAGTCGTCTTCATACATTGGAAGTGTGTCAAGAGGATGGGAAACACAGGGTCATTGTTTTGAATAAAAACATTACGCAGCCTCGGGGCATTGTAGTCGACCCAAGTCCAGAGTATGATATTATCTCTATTCTTTTTAGACTACAATCATTCGGTAAAGGTATTTAAACTATTTTAAGTTATTTTAATTATCTGTTTTTGTAGTGCAAGGTGGTTGTTTTGGACGGATTGGGGCGAAAATCCAAGGATTGAGCGTGTCGGTTTAGATGGAAGCAATAGAACAACCATCATTACCACCAAAATTTACTGGCCGAATGGTTTAACCTTAGATTTGCCCAATAAGAGAGTGTATTTTGCTGACTCAAAGTTGGATTACATTGACTTTTGTAGTTACGACGGAAGTGGGCGACGACAAGTCCTCGCTTCCAGTCATTACTTGCTACACGCACATTCTCTCACCTTATTTGAGGATACCTTGTACTGGACTGACCGCCAGCTGAATAGAGTAATTTAATCACTGGTTTATCAAGCTCAATGAATATCCGTACTGTAATTCTCTTTAGACCTCTGTCTAACTAAAATTTAATTTTAACTATAATCTTTGTGGCCTCTTTCCCCAGATTCTATCAACACACAAATATCATGGAAACAATCAAACGGTGGTTCATCATGTCGTCAGTCAACCGCTCTCTATCCATGTTCATCATCCAAGTTTGCAACCTCGATTCACAAATCCCTGTTTGAAAGCTAGTTGTAACCAAATTTGCTTGTTATCACCTACTGAGCCGGTATGGTATATGTAAAGTACATAAATACCATAAAGATGTATTTATGCTGCACCGAAATGTTTCATGACCATTGTTTGTCTTTAGTCTGGATTTAAATGCCTCTGCCGACCTGGTTTCCATTTGGAGAATCATACAACCTGTCAAGAAGAAGAAACTCCTTACCTGATGATAATCAAGGGCTCTCAGATTGTGGATGTATCGTTGGCTGAAGAGAATAGCGGATATTTTAATCCTATTGTCGGCGTCGAGAATGGAAGAGTTATAGATTTTGACGGAAAAGATCATGACTACTACTGGGTAGAGGGAAAGGACGAAAATGTGAGTCATTGCAGTTAAATGAGAATTTTAGTAGATAGTTGCAAAATGTTAAAGCTGCTGGAGTGCATTTATTCTACTATTAATTAATTCTCCAGGGTACCATTTTCAAACTAAATATGGACACTGGAAATCGAACAAAGTTACTCGATCGCACTGTCGATCCAGGAGTTATTGGGTCACCCTATACCATCGCTTTTGACTGGCTGGGTAGAAATATTTACATTGGAAACAAAGAAGCATCTAATATTGAGATTCTCAAGGTGGACGGGAAGAATAAATACAGAGCTATTATTATTACAAGTATGGGTGGTAACGAGACGGGTGTGGCAAAACCAAGAGTCATCTGCCTGGATCCTCTTGAAGGGTTAGTTTAGTTTGTAATAAATCATTATTTTTCTCATATCCACATGTTCTCAATGTCTAAAACATTAATGCAGAAAATTATACTGGTTGGATGATGGTGGCCTCGGAATTCCTTCCAAAATTGGGTCTGCTTTTATGGACGGAACTAATCCAGTTGTAATTGCAAATGTTAAAAATCCCTTGAGCATGAGTTTGGACACTGAAAAGAAGATGCTATATTTTACCAGCGAAAATCCTGGAATGGTATTATTTTTCATTAACTACTTCTATTTACTTGAAGTATTAAAAAATATTGTAATGATGGCCAGTTCAGTGTTCACCTACCAAAGAGGTTAAGTCAATTATCTACTATTTTTTATCAGATCGAAGGTATTGATGTCAGCGATGGTATCGGGAGAAATAGGCGAACAATCTTAACTGAAGGCATTAGCCAACCCATCAGTATTGCAGTTTACGACTCGCGCTTGTATTTTGTGGATCCGAAATATGAAAAAGTGGGAAGGGTAGATGTCACTGGCGAAAATGTCAAATCTATTAAAGATAATGAAAATGAGTTAAAAGCGATTGCAATCTACAGGAAACGAAGTGGTATGTTTGTTTGCAATAAACATTTAGATCTTACTAAATAAGGCCTGTTTTATCAATTGTTGATTCGAAATTGAAATTGACATTAATATACTTTGTACTTGTGGCTTAAAGTGAGCACCCACATCTGCTTGACTTCGAATGGAGGATGTGACCAATTGTGTGTTCCTTCAAGTAACCGAGGACGAAAGTGCGTTTGCAGTATTGGTCACCGCAGTGTAAGTGAAACCAGTTGCAGTCCCCAGAAAAGTTTCATGGTTGTAAGTCAGAGCGACACGATTCGTGGTTTCAATGTAACGGATAGCAGTGAAGCTATGGTTCCTATTCACGGTATGAGTTAACTCAAATAATTAATTATGATATAAATTACTATTTAATGTATTTAATATGCCCTGGCTAATTTACTTTCTATAAAATTAAAGGTTCGGATCATAATATTTTACATACGGATGTTCACGTCAGTCGAAACTGGATATACTGGATTGATTTTAGTCGACCAACTTGGAATGGAATGTATCGAATCCGTCCTAATGGAACTGAAATGTCTCATGTAATCAGTTCTGGAATAGGTTCTAATGGTTTACGGGGCTTGGCTATTGACTGGGTTTCTGACCAGATCTATTTTACAAATGCTTTCCCACATGAAACATTCCTGGAAGTTTGTAAGCTTGATGGTACTAACCGGAAAGTGTTGGTCAAGAAAGTTAACGACTCTCCGAGGGAACTGGCTGTAAATCCCATTAAAAGACTGCTGTACTGGATTGACTATGGACAGTTTCCCAGAATTGGCAAAGCGTTTTTGGATGGAACTAACTGGACTGCTATTGTGACCAGCGGAATCAGCAACCCTAAAGATTTGACTATTGATATGCAAAGCCATGACGTCTACTGGGTAGATTCATTCATTGACGTAATTCAAAAAATTGGATGGAATGGTGGTGGCCGAGTCATTTTCAAGTCAGGATTACCAAGTCCTGTTGGCGTGGCATTGTTTAACACTGACGTGTACTGGGGCGACAAAAATCTGGGAGGAGTGTTTAAGGTACTTTTTATAATTTATTTTGCAACGTTGTTGGACATAGAAACAGTTGTTATACATGGAAAATATATATTTCTTTTAGATTGGCAAAGCCAAAAACTCAACAAAGGTCACAGTGCGCACGAACGTACCAAATCTTCGCGATATTACCGTATTTGATATCACCGTGCAACCACAGGATGCTCAAAATCCGTGCAGTAGTTTGAATGGTTATACTCGCTGTGATCAACTTTGCTTTGCAATGCCTGGAAATCCAATGGAATATCGTTGCGATTGTGCTGTCGGAAAGCTCAAAAACCTGCAACAGTGTACGGATGTCGACGAGTATGTGGTTTTTACGACACGAAGTGAAATTCGAAGTGTCAATATTGATCCAAAATCCAATCAAGTGCCTTTCAATCCAATCGTGAGATTTTAATTTATTTACTACACAGTTGGGCTGATGTAAATATTTTCTAACGGAATATTTAATTGTACATCTTACTTTGTATTCTTTCAGATGAATTTGACTAATGTGGTCGGTCTTGACTTTGATAATGCTGAAAAGAAACTCATTTTTACCCAAATTAGACCAGAAGCATCTATTTCTCTTATTGATATAGGATCATTGAATAACATCCACACAATCTTGAACAAGAGTATTAATCCCGAAGGAATTGCTTATGATTGGGTCCACAAAAAGGTAATGCGAATGAAATTTTAAAAAGTTTAGTTTTGAAAATAACAGTCACAAAGATCAAATATTAATTGTAATTGCTATTTAGATTTATTGGACGGATTCAGCTAACTCATCTATTTATGCCATGGACTTGGATGGTTCTAAAGTTGTCATGATAGCTCATGTTGATCGCCCAAGGGCAATCGTTGTACATCCGTGCAAGTACGTCATTTTTCAAAACACGCCAATCTTATACAATTTTATATTAAATAGTAGCTCACATTACCTTGAATTATATGCCAATCAACGAAAAAGCCAACTGGATGTAATTTACTGATTTATCTTATTTTCAGTGGCACATTGTTTTTTACGGATTGGGGTCTCTTTGGAACGTCTGGCAAAATTTACAGGTCTACCATGGCTGGAACATTTAAAACTGTGATTGTATCCTCTAACTTAACTCAGCCATCCGGTTTAGCAATTGATTACGATGATAGTAAGATATACTGGACAGATGCTGTGCGAGAAAAGATTGAGCGTTCAGATTTGAATGGAAGCAACCGCGAGGTCCTCATTACAGCTACAATATATCCATTTGCTATTACCGTTTTCGGTGACTGGATATTCTGGACTGATCTTCAATTGAGAGGTGTTTACCGTGCTGAAAAACACACTGGTGCTAATATGGTGGAAATTGTCAAACGTTTGGACGAAAGTCCCAGAGATATTCAAGTTTATTCACCCAGGCGCCAAACCTGTAATGTAAATGTTTGCAGCATTAATAATGGCGGTTGTGCTGAAAGCTGTCACCCTGCAGGAAATGGAACTGTGAGTAAACACAGAATTAGTTTTAATTTACAAAGAAAAAGTCCACTGAATGTTTCATTGATTGGACAATCATTGACAATTACTAGAGAGGAAATAATATGAATTTAATTAAATTTTTCAGGTGGAATGCAAATGTCCCCCATCATTAAAATTGGTAAACGAAGGCAAGATGTGCGTGAACACTAGTAACACTTGTGACGGTAATAAGTTCTCCTGTGGCAACGGAAAGTGTATCAGCCGACTTTGGGCTTGCGACGGAGAAGATGACTGTGGGGATCACTCAGATGAGGATCCCAAGTTTTGCAGTAAGTTCGCTCAGCAGCTATGCTTTATATAATTGTGGAAGAGCGTATGGACTGAATTTAAAGTATTTTAATATTTTGTTTCACAATTAGCTTTTCATACATGTGGTCCTAACGAGTATCGCTGTCGCAATGGTCGGTGTATTTTTAAAACATGGAAGTGTGATCACGAAAACGATTGCGGTGACTCCTCTGATGAAGAGGGTTGTGTTTATCCCAGTTGTGCTGATGGCGAGTTTACATGTGGTAACCATCGATGTATTCCACAATCCCAGGTAAAACTAATTAACAAGCTTCAATCTAATTTCCATTAAATATCGTTTGTAATATGTAATATCCATTCAACCTTATTTTGGTTAGGTTTGTAATGGAATGAACGATTGCAAGGATAACAAAACTTCTGACGAATCTGCTACACTGTGTAAAAATACTACCAAGACTTGTCCAAGTAACCATCTTCCTTGTGAAACGACGAATATTTGCGTTGAACCGTTTTGGCTTTGTGATGGTATAACTTTATTGTTTCAATTTCAACATTATTGTACAAATATACCAATACAGTTAGTAGTGTCATAGGCTACTCCCCATTAATTCAGACTTTAGATATTCATAAGGAAATAAGAATAGAATATTGTGCATAGTGCAGCGAAGTAGTTTTAGATAGCGAAATGTTTTCAAGCGAGGTAATATTATTTTGTGCAGGCGACAACGATTGCGGCGATAACTCCGACGAGAATCCTCTTCATTGTTCCAAAAGACAGTGTCCAAATAGCTCCTTCCGTTGTCCAAATCATAGATGCATTCCAGCAACATGGCACTGTGACGGTAATTTTCTTTCTCATTCACCTATATTTATTAAAGAAAGCAGTGTGTCAATATTTGAAAATACAATTTTGTATCTAATGCTGTCGTTAGGTGATGACGACTGTGGAGACGGAGCTGACGAGCCGGTGGAGTACTGTAAATCTGAGGGAAAAACCTGTTTTGGGGATTTGTTTACGTGTGGTAACGGTAACTGCGTTCCTCGTATGTATATTTGTGATGGCGACAACGATTGCCAGGATGGCAGTGATGAAGATGATTCCATTCATCAATGTACGACCCCATTCAAATTAACTTTATGAACATGTATTGCTATTTTTATTATTGCTCATGATGGTTATTCTCTTGTACCTGTTCATAGGTAATAATCGCAAATGTGATAACGGAACTGAAATATATTGTCCGGACAACAAAGCTTGGGGTAGATCCCAATGTATCCCGAAAAAATGGGTATGCGATGGAGATCCAGATTGCATTGATGGATCGGATGAGAATTCTACAGTCCATAATTGCCCACCTCCTACTCCTTGCTCTGAAGACCAATTCCAATGTAAAAATGGTCGGTGCATCAATGTCGGATGGAAATGTGATCTTGACAATGATTGCGGGGACGGTTCTGATGAAGGAAAATTCTGTTTGAATCAGTATCAACCTTGTTCAAATGCCACACAGTTTGCATGTTCGAATTTCAAGTGCATCCGTTTAAGCTTCCGCTGTGATGGTGAAGATGACTGCGGTGATAATTCTGATGAACGGAATTGTACACGTAAGTTACTGTATATTTTGTATGAATTTTTGACTGTTATTAACTTGAACATTCTTTTCATTCCCCAGAGTTAAAATAAAAAACAGTATAATAATTAAAAATGAAAAAATATTAAATTGCAGCCAAGAACGAAACAGCTTGCCCGGAAGGACAGTTTAAATGCAATAATGGACAGTGTATCAAGGAAGAATTGGTTTGCAACAAAGTATCAGATTGTACAGATGAATCGGATGAGCCCTTGCACTGCAACGTGGATGAATGTGCTTCAGTTGAGACTAACCAATGCGGGCATAAGTGTGTTAATACGCTCACAAGTTTCTACTGCGAATGCAATCCAGGATATAAGTAAGTTAAATCAGATACTAATCCAGTTCAAATTCAGTTATATTGAAAATATTCAGTGTTACTGAAACCCCTAAATCACCAATTAAATATAATTACATTGTTTTTCTAGGCTTCTGAAAGACGGCAAAGCTTGCGCAGACATAGATGAATGTGAAACACCAGGAACTTGTTCCCAATATTGTGTGAATACTCCAGGGTCGTTTATTTGCAAATGTAACGATACTTATTTCCAGAAAGAGGAAAACAAATGCAAACGACTGGACAACATCGAACCTTGGCTAATATTTACAAATAAGTATTACGTACGAAATATGAGCTTAGATGCCAAGCATTACGTACCGATCCATCAAGATTTGAGAAACGTGGTAGCTATGGATTATGACATTCAGGACGAATCCATCTACTTTGCGGATGTCACTGCAAAGGTTATTTATAAATCCAAAATAGGCTCAACGGAAAAAACTGCAATCATAAAACACGAAACTCATGGATTGGAGGGAATGGCAGTTGATTGGGTAACCAAAAAACTGTATTGGCTAGATAGACACTCGAAATCCCTGGAGGTTGCCGCTTTAAATGGAACGAACAGAAGAACATTGAAATCTAAAATTAGCGATCCTCGAGCTGTGGTTGTCCATCCTCACAGAGGAATGTTATTTTTCACCTCCTGGCACTTACAAGCTTACATCGGTCGAATGAATATGGATGGAAGTGAATACAAGATGATTCTCAACTGGGAAAATGGCATAGCTTGGCCAAACGCTCTTGCCCTGGATTATATCAATGACCGTCTGTTTTTCGCTGATGCTCACTTGGATTACATCGATTCTTGTGATTTGGATGGGAGCCGTCGCCACACTGTTTTACGAGGAAGTCACGTTCCCCATGTCTTTGCTTTGGGTCTGTTTGGTGATGACTTGTACTACACAGATTGGAATTTGAAAGCTATTCTAAAAGCCAATAAATTCAATGGAAGTGACTGGAGCGTGTTAAGAAACACAACCCACCGACCTTACGACTTGCACATTTACCACCCATTAGAGCAAATTCAAACTGAGAATCCTTGTGCCATAAATAATGGAGGTTGCAGTCATTTGTGCTTACTGAAGAATGATGGTGACACTGTGACTCATTCATGCCTTTGCCCTAATAACTTTATTACATATGACAACCGCACTTGTATCAGTAACTGCACCGGAGGAATGCACAGATGTGGACACAACGATGACAAATGCATTCCATTCTACTGGAAATGCGATGGTGAGAAAGATTGTCTTGATGGATCCGACGAGGACAATTGTCCAAAACGTGTATGCAAGTAAGTTAAAAAAATATATTAAAAGATTTGTCTGAAATATCGTCTTTCTACGAACTCTACCAATCGTCATAATTTTATTTGCGTTTTGTTTGAATTTTAGAAACGGCCAGTTCCAATGTACCAACAAAAATTGCACTTCACCAACTGTCATTTGTGATGGTGTTGACGACTGTGGAGATCATTCGGACGAAGAAAACTGCAACTATGCTTGCGGAGAAAACGAATTTAAGTGCAATAAAACTGGAAAATGTATTCTGGATGCTTGGAAATGTGATGGCGATGCTGACTGCAGCGATGGTTCTGACGAAGATCCTAGTATTTGCCGTAAGTTCACAATATTATAAATAACATCCTGTTCGTATTAATCTAGTTTCATACTTATTTCTGAAAAATTAGTATAATTTTAGATTTTGAGAGTAATAATAATTGAATCTGAGTAGATCACCGAGCTTGTGACCCTGAAACTGAGTACGGCTGCAAAAATGGAAGATGTATTCCGAAATTATGGTATTGTGATTTCGATAATGACTGTGGTGACGACAGTGACGAACCTGCTCATATCTGCCGACATCGCAATTGTACTTTGGGCTGGAGACGTTGTCCAACATGGGGATACTACAGATGCATTCCAGAATGGCTATTTTGTGACGGGAAACCAGATTGTCGAGATGGCGCTGACGAAAGGCAGGAAAATTGTGCCAAGTGCGACCCAGAAAAAGAATTCACTTGCCGAAACGGTCGTTGTGTTCCTCAGTAAGTACTGAAATTGAGTTGAAAGTATTACCTTTCAATCGTATCAATATTAATCAGAAACGAAATTAATTGATTTTTTTTAAATAGCCGATGGAAGTGTGACTTTGAGAACGACTGTGCCGATCATTCTGACGAGTCCCCAGAAGTCTGTAAGAGTTACCGTGAATGCTCCGAATCAGAATTCAAATGTGGCAATGGAAAATGTCTACCTATGCGCTGGAGGTGTGATCATGATGATGACTGTGGGGACGGAACTGACGAAATAAATTGCCAAAATTTTACTTGCCCAGCTACTCATTTCCAATGCGCATCGGGTCACTGCATCGCAGCACACTTTAAATGTGATGGGGATCGGGATTGTCACGATTTATCCGATGAATTGAAATGTCCTCCACGTTTTCCGGATGGAAAATACTGTCCTAAAGAGAAATTTGAATGTGATAACCATTTGTGTGTCAGCCACAATGATATTTGCGACGGTAACGATGATTGTATTGATGGTTCGGACGAAAAACCGGAATTATGTCGTAAGTTTAACATGATAAGCCGTATTAGTAACAGCAAAACTATAGCAATGGATTTTTCAATTTATGGTTTGTGTAAACTTTTTTGTTTTACAGGGGACTTTTCATGTGACAAGGTCAACCGATTTCAGTGCAACAATAACAAGTGTATTCCTAAGATTCAGATGTGCGACGGTAGAGATCATTGTGGGGATGGTAGTGATGAAAACAACGTTACTATTTGTGCTCCTAGATTCAGACCTTGCAACCCTGTCAAGTAAGATTTTAAATTTAAATTCAAATAATACAAGCTTTTTGAACGACAATACACGATTCAGTTTATTTATTTATTTCCTGCGTTTTTAGGGAGTTCCGTTGTGCAAACAGGAAATGCATAGACAAATCTGTGGTTTGTAATCTTCATGACGATTGTGGTGATGCCAGCGATGAACTTGGATGCCGTAAGTGTATTAAGCTGATGCTCAAAATTTTAAGCATAAATCAGTATATGATTTAGGAGCATATCACCCTAAACATTATTTTTGAATATTTAGACGAGAAATTGCATTGTTCAAGTATCGAGAACGGTGGTTGTGAACACAAATGCGTAAACCTAACCAAAAGCTACATCTGCACGTGCAATCACGGCTATATTGCCAGTAAATCAAATCCTAAAATTTGCGAAGACGTCAATGAATGCGAAAGTGTTAACAATTGTAGTCAAGTATGCACCAATTTGAAGGGATATTACAATTGCTCTTGTCTCCCTGGATTCCAAATGGAACCTGGTAACACTGGAATTTGCCGTGTTGATGATGCAACGCAATTGCAACTGTTCTTAGCAAATGGCCCAGAAATCCGTTCACTAGGAGTTCACGATCAGGATCTAATTGTTGGTGAAGGTAGAATTGAAGCAATTGACTGGGTTGGAAGTATGATATATTATGCTGACTCTTACCAAAAGACTGTCAAAAGAAGCTGGATTCCTGGAGTGAAAGCAGGAGCTAAAGTAGGTTTTGGTCAAGATCTGGAATTAAAGTCGCTTGCTAAGGTCAACACATTGGCTGTAGATTGGGTTACTGAGAACTTGTATTGGGGCGAGACTGATCGCTCTGGTTCAAAACCTAAAGGACGTGTTATGGTCAGTGATGGAGGTGGTCGCTATAGAAAAAGTGTTGTGTTTAGCAATTTGGAAATTGTTAGCTCTATAGCTCTGGATCCTGAATTAGGAGTTATGATTTGGTCAGATATTGGAAGCGTTCCAAAGGTAATGCATGATTCATTTATTACTGTGTTTTCTTGTAGTATTCAAGTGCCAAGTATTTTAAAACAATATTTTATTTCATGTCTGGATAGATTGAAACAGCATGGCTGGATGGATCTAAGAGACACTCCCTTATCAGCGATTCTTCGATTCGATCACCGACCGGATTAACTATTGATTATCAAAACAATCATCGTATATATTGGGTGGATACAAAACTTTCCAAAATTGAATCTATGAATCGAAATGGTGCAAATAGAATAACAGTCTTACAATCTGAAGCCCTACGTCATCCAATTTCACTCGACATTTTTGAATCATCCATGTACTGGGTAACCAAAGAAACTGGGGAATTGCTCAAGCAGGATAAGTTTGGAAGAGGAGTTGCTGTTTCTATTATGAAAGATCTAAATCCGACTAATGTTAAAAGTAAGGCGGACACTTTTTGTAGCTCTTTATGGAAAGGTTTATGTTATTAAAATTCCGTAAGATTTTCTGTAATTACATATCAATATGTATGTATTAATGGGTATATCGTATTCTATTTCAGTATATCATCCTTTGAAGTACAACAGCAGCCTTTATAATCCTTGTAAATCTTCCGATTGCTCTCATTTGTGCCTTCTCATACCAAGTGGAACCTACCGGTGCGCTTGCCCTGAAGGCAGTGTCTTCCGTGAGAAATCTTTGTCTGCATGTGAAGCTCGTGAGTTTTTACCTGACCTCAATGCTGAAATTTGTGAATGCCTTTATTATTGTTATTGTAAATAATGACTTCATTGGTATATTTTAGCATTTGAGCGTGAGAAGCCGCAGCCATTAACTTGTCCTTGCAGTAATGGGGGTACTTGCAAATTCGAAGAAGTACTCACATGCCAATGTCCGGAAGATTTTGTTGGACAAACTTGTGGGGAACATGTTCAGAGAAGAAGAATTAATAATGATACGGGTGTCTCCCCAGCAGCCGTCGCCATACCGCTAGTTATAATAATATTATTAAGTTTGGGTGCTGGTGCTTTTTATATTTTCCTTAAAAGAAGGGGTGATTTTATCGGAAAAGGACTAGGATCTTCCGTCAGTTTCCGTCAAGGCAGCAATGTAGAATTTGTCAGTGTAAGTGATTAGCATGAAGATGGTTACTATGTGTAATTTGCAAAAAGACACATTTAATTATATGACTTTTTAAATAAATTATAGGATCCTTCATCGTCGGCAGGAACAGCGGCAGAAAATCCTGATAGCAAAATTGATATGAAGACCCGTGACTTTTCGAACCCCATGTTTGAAGCCGTCGAACAGCAACAAAGTGGTAGTTCGACTAGTCCTCCTCCTATAGCTATTCTTTCTCCTAGTTCCGTTGTTCAGCGCTCTTCACCACAAATACAAATCAGACAGTTTGAACCGAGTGAAGATACTGGTAAAGATACACAGAACCTTGTTGATGAATTCGATTGTTGAGATTAACAAATTATAATATTTCGATTGTTTGTTTTTTATTATAATGATAAAAATAAAAATTATTGTTTTATATTTAATGAATATCAGCCCCTCGAAATGTGTTTTGCTTGTCAGGTTGTTATTTTAATAATGTAAGTATTATATTTTTAGCGTGGATAATTTAATTATTTTTAAACAAAGGATGACAATCGGTAAAAATTACTATGAACTATTACAATTAAGATATTTTGATGAACATTCGTGTTGTTAAAAAATCTCATTTTCGCTTGTAAATTGTATTTTAAAATGAGATATTAAAAATTCCGTCCCAATATTTTTATTATGCAGGCTGTAATCGATATATTGGGGGCAATGATACTGTACATAATTACAAACTTGTTGGCCATGTATGAAAGTGTCTTAATTAAGGTGTGATCTACTGATATTGTTTTAAAATGACTTTGCATGTTACGTATTTCCAGGACTTTTGTTATTTTCGAGTTTGATTTCGAGTACTAATGTTTTTCAAGCTCAATCTAACGTTTAAATTAATATGTGTAAATTTTGTGAGTGTGTGACTCTGAGTTTCAGTGAATGAGAGTGCATTTAATTCCTTATTAAAACTTACGGACATGTACTTATTCCCCGAAACTGATAATGAATGCCATCCAGTTATTTTGCGTCACTTCTTCCAAGACCCCATAAAACGTTTACTCAATACGCATAATAATTCCCAGTCCCAATAATATTTACAAAAATCAACTTTACAATATATGTTGGACGGAATAAAAATTAATAATATCAATGTTCAAACTCAAAAAAAAACTAGCGATCTTGTGTACCTCCATTGTTCTACCTTTGTTTAAAACCTTCTCAAGCCAGGTATTTCATGGAGGAGTGAGTTGGAAGGGCGCAAGTGGGCGCTGGCGTTCGGCTTTCTCAACCGTTTGTCTCTCCATGAATTATTTCTCCAGGATTTCATCTCCTGAACTTCTCATAAGCCTGATTCCCTCCCCGCATCACTTCATCCCTGCCAGCCCTGTCAGTAATGAGAAATGTAATCAAAGGCAAGCTCGATTTGCTCATCATAATTGCATCTAGTGTCTATGTGCTGTATCCTTCCCAGAGTTGAGGTTTGACTTAAGTCCGCACTTAATTAAAGGGAAATCGATTCCAGCCCGGAAGCTAAGTGTGCCAGATGTTTAAGCAATGAAACCGAAACAACAGAGGACACCGACATAATTGCATTTCGTACCTTCCCTTGTTAATCCTACGGCGTGAGAAATTGAATCATGAGAAAGGCGAAGATTCTCATCTATTCCCTACGAAGTGGTAAACGTCATAAGACGAGATCAAAGACAAGCTCCCATAAAGTAAATAACTCATTATTCAATTTAGTTCCTTTTTTCCTCCTCGGATAACAAAATACTAGTCTACTTTAGCTCAAAATTACAACTTTGTCCATCAGAGAAAAATTCGTCTCACTTTAGCTCTCCTGTCAAATCTTGGGAACTATTTTCTATTTACTCCACATTTTGTATCAAATTCTTAATATAACTTTTCCGCCTCACCATTTCTAAGTTAAGTGTCACTTATTGTTACACACAAGCCATAAATCCTGGGTAGCCCCAAATAAGCCTGTCATCTATACGGCTCTGATAATAGCACTGTCTAATATCACGATAAAAGCACATTTGTTTACGTTGCAAATACAATGTGGAAAGTTATGAAACGAAAGCTATTTTTAAATTGCCCTTCTCAATCCCTGCAAAGGATTAGAACCTCAGGACAGGTTAACATAAGCCATAAGCCCTTAGAGCGTCATAGACGCATGAACAAAATTAAATGTTGTGATTTTCTGACGATCCTTGGAAGAAATGTGAAACCACCGAAGCGCAGTTATTGGGGATAATTGTTTCCATTTAAGTTATTATTTTAGACACGGCAACAAATTTACGTGCCAAAATGATTGTCATGCAGTGAGACTCCCCTCATGAAAAATGAAATGCGGAAATAAAGGAAAGAAAGTGATTTGGAAAAAAAGGTAAAGGAAGGAAATGTAAACGAAGGTAGAAAGAAGCTTATTCAAAGTTGAGAATCTCATAGAAATATACTTTGTATGAATTTTGTATGAGAGTTGAAAAGGATGGGGGAAAAAAACCAAACCAGGTTCGGACAATTACATGGGCAACTTTTTCATTTATTCTGAGAACCATTGAAACTCAAGTCTGGATGATTTGGTTGGGTTATAGATATATGTTACTTTCATCTTTCTGGTTCTCACTGGGGCTGGGATAGATGAAGCATTTTCGCCATTAGCCAGACAATAAGTTACAATCAAGCTGTCAGCTCCATTTGTATGTCGAGTCAAGTAAGTACCTTGCATCAATATTAATGGTTTGCTTATCTTTAGTTCTTGAGCCTGGTAATTTCGTGTACTTCCAGCACTCTACCTCTATTATTATGTCATAAGGCACGACTCGGATTCGCTCCAAGGCATTTTCATCTTCACCTAGCTCCTCTTCCACACACTCACAAAAAAAAAGTCTACAACAACAAATCCGGACGATTACTCTACTGTGTACAGCGGTATCTGCACACACACTACTGACGGGCCCGTACGAAGAGAGTGTGTGGGGAACAGACTCTCTGTCTTATGTCAGCTTTTGAGCAATTTAGACTGAATCGAACAGATTGACTATGATGACGATACCCAGCCACAGCCACTGGCCTTAAGATGCGCTACATTAGTCCGCTAAGAAGTCAATAGGATCTCCAAGATTAGTTACTATCAGTATTGAACATCTCAAAAACTATTTAGAAACAAAACAGTCACGAGCATCCCGAGGATGTTAAGAAACAAAAGTAAACATCCACAAAGTTTGCTGAGACGCAAAATTGACCATCCACAGAAATGTTCGCAAGCAAATTTGAACTTCCACAGAATTATGCACAAGCAGAATCGAATATTTACAAACTTGATGAGAAAAAATATTGAAATCTGGAGTACAGATATGAAAGACATGATCAACAAGTGACTCCTTAAAAATATTGCATTCATATGTTAAACCAAGCTCGTAGAGCTGGTATTGTAGCTTCTTAGCCGAAGACGTGCAGGACATGTTGTACAGAAGTTGGGTTTTGCTTCGGAGCAATGTTAAAGACATTTGATATTACTGTTGTTAACAAATGCTCGGAGATGTTTGACTTTGCTCCTTAGCCGATGATGGGTTAGAGACAGATTGCTGGTTGTGTTACATTTCATCTTTTTTTCCTCCTTCACATCTCTCGTCAGAAGTCGCATCTCTCTTTCCTATTTAAGAGACGATGACGGACCCGACCCTCCAGCCACACCGTAGTAATCGACTGTATACCGTAGCGAACAATATCTTCTGTCCGTCATGTAAGAAAGACCAAATTGAAAGTGGAAGGTTTTCAAAGGGAACAATGTATTATTCATTCTTGGACAGAGACAGAGTCTAAGGCAAAGAATGAGAGGGATCAATCGCTTTGTGCAACATTACATCTGCTTGGCTCGTTCCCAGCATAGAAAATTCACCAACAATGAGTAAGTATCGGCGATAGGATCAAAAATCCAAATGTCTATCTCCATCCAAAGTCGTATCTTCAATAAAATTGATAGCCTCTAAAATAATTTATCTTCAGGAATAAATGCTGGTTTTACAACCCAATAGCACACTGCAGCAGCTGGTCGAATCTGGTCACACTTAGTGCTGTAATTTGTTCGTTTTGTTTTGTTTTGTTCTCTTCGGAAATGAACAAAACTAGAACAATTTGACTTTTGTTTTGTTCACCGAGTTTTGTTTTGTTTTGTTTTTTGAACAATCCGTATTGTTCAAAAAACAATCCATATTGTTTTGTTCTACCGATGTAGAAGATGTTAGAAATTTGTGAAATTGATTGTCGTAAATTAGTAATAGAGCATATCGAAGTTGATTCGTGTAAATTTGGTCCCTTCACAAAGGACGTTAAAACCAAAAAAAACGGGCTTTAACTAATTTTTGACGGATATGCTTTACAACTCTTATTTAATACAATCATTAAAACTTCTGTTGATAGTTTCTAGGAGTGTAAGGTGTAATGTAATTCCATACTTCCACAAGACCTGAAATGACCGCATATATAGACATAATATATGAACAAACGATTGTGGTGGGGTTTACCTAGTGCTACCGATACGCATCGTTTTGGGTTCGCCCGAAGACTTGATTGAATTAATTACCTTTATTGTTTTTTTTTGGATTGCTTAGGCCTCTTTTATTTCTGCCATCCTGTCTACTCACAGTCTGACTAGTTTCAACATTTTGGGATCAAATCAAGTTAAAAATTTAGCATCCACGTCATTGCACTAAGTAATTACTGGTGTCCAACAGAAATTGTTCTCATTTACAATATCCGATGTACCCAAACATCTAATATCAGTACAGGTTATGGTCATAGCAGGTAACAATTAATTACTCTATTGACCTCAAGTAGGCATTCTAAGTTACGCGTTGTTCAATAACTTTAGATTGGCCTTAAACAACTGTAAATAGTGCAAAGATTTTGTTGACCTTACTTAAGCCCAGCGGTTCAAAGTATAAATGTAAATAAAACCGTGCACTTCAATAGCTCCTAATGGTCATTATGATGTTATTTGAGATTTATTATAAAGTGTATGTAAGGTCATGGGTCTACTAATAACCCACAAAGGTCAAATTAAGGTCATGGGAGTTCTTATGACCCATCGAAAAATGAGGAACTCCTTGTAGCCCACTGAGGTCAAATAAAGGTCATGGAATTTCTTGTAACCCACTGAGGTCAAAGGTCATGGAATTTCTTGTAACCCACTGAGGTCAAAGGTCATGGAATTTCTTGTAACCCACTGAGGTCAAATTAAGTTCATGGAATTTCTTGTAACCCACTGAGGTCAAATTAAGGTCATGGAATTTCTTGTGACCCATTGAGGCCAAATTAAGGTCATGGAATTTCTTGTGACCCATTGAGGCCAAATTAAGGTCATGGAATTTCTTGTGACCCACTGAGGTCAATTTGAGGTCAAGGAACTTGTTGTAACTCACTGAGGTCAATTTGAGGTCATGTTACTATCTGTGACTCAATACTGTAAGATGAATTTGAAATCATGTTGATATTTTTTGCGAATCAGGTCAATTTGAGGTCATGTATCTATTTGTGACTCACTCAGGTCAATTTGAGGTCACGTATTTATTGGTGACTCACTCAGGTGAATTTGAGGTCATGTTGCTATTTGTGACTCACTCACGTCGATTTGAGGTCATGTTACTATCTGTGACTCTCTCAGGTCAATTTGAGGTCATGTATCTATTTGTGACTCACTCAGGTCAATTCGTCAATTTGAGGTCATGTTGCTATTTGTGACTCACTCACGTCGATTTGAGGTCATGTATTTATTTGTCACTTTTCAGGTCAATTTGAGGTCATGTATCTATTTGTCACTTTTCAGGTCAATTTGAGGTCATGTATCTATTTGTCACTCACTCACGTCGATTTGAGGTCATGTTACTTTTGGGCACTTTTCCAAACTCAAAGTTTGAAAAGGTTATTACCCGCTGTTGTGGTGGTTTGTTTGTTATAGTTTTGTTTTATCTTATCGCGGTTTTGTTTTGTTCTAGTTTTGTTTTTTCGAAAACTGATTTTGTTTGTTTTGTTTTGTTCAAAAAACAAGAACTGAACAAAAGAACAAACAAAATGCGAACAATATTACAGCACTAGTCACACTCGTTAGGGAAAGCCGTAAATGCTATTCTTCTGGCACGGTCCTCCTGCATACATATATACAACATTTTCCTAACAAATTCGTCTTAGCCTTCCTCCCTCAGAAGTCAGCGCGGAGGGATGATTGTTTGCCATCCACATCCTTTTATTAATTAAAATAATTTCCGTGTTTCCGTAATCAGTCTCCAAGACAAAAATCGCCTTATCATCCCAACTTCTGCCAACTGGAACACTTTAGAGGACACATGTACATATCATTACAGACGTTAACTGATGAGCAGGGAGCAAGACGAAGACGCATTGTCACAGGACAACATTGCCCCACCAACAGGAGCTATTACCTACGAAACTGAGTGCCTTGAATACATTAATTATCTGCATTGTAGCATTCTTTCAATTTCTACAATGGAAACAAATGAACCTACTTTGACAGTAACCTTTACGACTCATTCTTTGCAAAACCTATGTCCATCAATCGTACAATCAAGTTTACCTGATTGTATTTTATTATTATGAAATTTACAGTGCACACACACATGCTCAGATCCTACGGGCGTTCATGCAACCACACCATTATTTGATGGAAGTAGTTTAACTAGAATCGTGTTTTCATTTTTTAAAAGTCGGACTCTCTCAGTCAGTCGTACCAATACATACTCAATGCTCAATGCTCAGAAAATACTTCAGAGAGCAGTCTCTTGGCTGAAGTTAGACTTGTACAAGACGAGTTGTGTTTCTCACAGACGGAACTAAATCCAGTCTAGAACTGTTAGCATAACTGCTATGATGGATTATATAAGTAGATCGAATTCCTATATACATGACTGCTTTTTTCAGCATAACTCCACAAGAGCCATGACTTGCGGGCTTATAAAACCTGAGCATTTGAGCACCTCCGAAGGATGGAGGAGAGAGCTCAAGAGACAGAAGATCCAATGGTTGCATAACCCTCAATTTATAACTGTAAGTACTATTTGGATCGTCTTCGCCGCTTAATTGATTGACACAGTTTCGTCACGATGAAAATTGAAGGGTGAGTGTAAGTATATAGAAGAAATCTCATGACTATCAGAATGGGTTGGAAATCAAAAGGAACAAATGGTCTTTTGCCTCGGAGGTGGGTATGATTTGTCCACGCACGCAACCTATACATAAAAGATGCACAAGATTTTGTTTTGCTGGGTAAACATAAAAATATGACTTGGTTGCACACAGTTGCAGTTTACATAACTATTACGCTCATGTTCCTCGCATGGATTAACAATCATAAATGTCCATGACTAGAGGTTTTTCAAGTCCACTTGCTGCTCCTGTAGTCATCACAGGCCCAGGTTTCAACATACATACATACGTCCACACTTTCATTTCTTCATAGCCAGGATTTTGTTTGCGGGTGACTCGAGGAGAGAGAAACCACGTCGATGGAATATTATAGAGCATAAGTATACACGCCTGAATTTATTCCTCATAAAAAAAATAAAGTTTGTGTGCTTGCATTAAAAGCATGTGTAAATTACGATGCATTAGAGAGGAAGGGGAAAAACCTGCTTTATTACATCCTCATGAGACGAGGACGACGGAGAAGAATCCGAGAGACAGGTTAGAGACTTTACGCTAATGGCTAGCCGTATGCTAATCTCTCAAAATTTGTATGGGGGTAGGATTAATAGTAAAGAGGAGGACAACAACGGAGAAAAGATGAGGAGAAGAGAAAAAAAATAGAGAGTACACAAACGATTACTATTACTACGGCGAGCCAAAGTTGTAACTTTTGTTTGAAAACCAAATCTAAGGAGGTACTACGGTGCATCACCTCAGAGACCAACCACAGGACCACTATGTAAAAAGGACCAGGGCAGCCAAGAGCACTGAGAGCAGAGAGGAAATGTATCCCAAAAACTCGAGTCATACATAGATTGTAAGAGATTGTTGTAAAGTTTTCCTCCAAATGTATAAGAAGTAACAGATTTGACAGAGTCAGGCCCAGGCCCGTCTGGTGTGTATGGGGAGAGGGTAAAAAAAGAGCGGGGTTCAAGTAACAACACACGTTGTATATGTGAGAGACGGAGAGTTGTAAAAAAAATAGGAGAATTCACCTCGCTCTCGCATAATCAGTTCTCTCTTCTTCTGTGATTGTGTAAAGGGACTATAAAAAAAAGAAGGTAAGAAGAAAAAAAAATAACGCCGTGGGGCTGAGAAATCAGAAATTACCTGTGTGTTTCTTACCTCTCGGAAACCGTCTCACCTGTAGGAGAGGAGCTGCTTAGACTCTCCCTCTCTCCACATCCCCCTTGTATCTTTCTACATGCTATTTATTATATGTACACCTTACTTTTTACCTGCTCTCCTGGCCTATGTGATGAGAACGGAAGTCTTGTCCTCTCTCTCTGTGTATGAGTGTGTGAGTCAGTTCGAGGGTTCTCTGAGCAGACGAGAGGGCTTTAAAGTCCAACAACAACAACAGATATAATAAGTTGGCCGTCATCGTAAAATCCCTAGAGACAGGAAAAGAGTAGAGAGAGAAACGGGGAGAGGTGCTTTAGCTGGCTTTACAGAAACTTGTTCGCTCGGCTCTGCCGTGCTCTGCCCTTCCATTCCTGTAATTATATTTACAAGAGAGGCCCCAGCACACAGTATGTACACTCAAGGCTAATCTGTATTCTGAAGAGGAAGACGGGAACGCCAACACCTGTTGAACTAAAAATCAGTGCTGAATAAATAATAATAAGTTTTTATTTAACCATGAATTGTCTAACTGAGATCAGTCGGATCCTCTACCATTTGGACTTATTTCGACGGAATTTCAGAAAAGGACATTCTTGTGCAAATAATTCCTTCTGTACACTCTGTGCCTTTAAAGTGAGTGGTGATTAATATCAAAATATAGAAAGTCCTCCTCCTCTGCATTGCCCATTGCCCCATTGTGAATGTATTTTTGTAACCTTCAACCCTTTACTTTCCCTCTATGTACCTATATATATATATGTGTGGTGTTCCTTTATTGTTATTTTTAAATATTTTAAAAATAATTCTTTTTTTTTTCCTATGAAGAGGTTATTCACTCGAACGGTTTTTGGATATTTATTTATATACTTCAATTTGTTACCTGTAGGAACTCTTCGAGGAGCTATCCTTTGCTATGCGGGTAACGGCCCCGGATCCGGGTAGTATTACAAGATTGATCCAGGACAAAATGAATCAATTTGTTTTCTGCTGTCACTCTGATCCTGGACGAGTTTATGTGAGTTTGTGTTTCCCACTGGAATTCAATCCTGAAAAAAAAAAGAGTTATCTCATACAGATCAATGAATGGGTCTGAAATGAATGGGATCTTGATGTAGCAATGAATAGAAATTTTTTCGCAAAAATTATTTTTCTTTGGATGTTTTCCATCATTGACAGTTTTGGTCTTTTGTATGTTTTTTTTTTTAGGAAAACTTAATGAGATCCATTCCTATAAATAACGACTATAAATTACACTTCAGCCTTACCAAGATTTGTCTTGAATGCAGAACAACAAGTCATGTAGATGATGTGGTTCAGGTATGTTATTATTTTTATTCCATTTATGTATGTATCTCTTCTTCATTGTGTTTTTTTCCCAGGACGATTTGATTAATGATGCAGATAAGTGCTTATCGGGACCCGGGTGCTTCCTACGTGCCTGGGCTTCATATCAATGAGCATTCTGGTCCAGGGTGGGCATGTCCATACATACATATGAGTGAGCAAGGTGTATTTTTATTTCCAGTTTGTAAACATCGTCGAAGGTCCTGTAATCCCTGAGTCCCCCTCCTTTGAGTTTACCATCAAGACCAGCCTAGATTCTTCCGAATTTTGTGTTAAAGTAAGTCTCTATAATTTTTTAACTGTAATAACATCGTTCAATTGACTGTTTCAAGTGCTGTTAGAAGTGCCGGGCGGCACTGCTGGATATTTTTCAGCTTGGCCTCCGATGTGTTACATGGGAGGGAGAGCTATGTAGGGAGAGGGTATAATTATGACAATTCCTACGCTTGGCTTCACATGACAACACACAGCACAACACAAGAGTTGTTAGGGACAGCTTACAGTGCAGGACTTAGCTCAACTGACCAAAAAAAAATTTATATCAGTTTTCTATCATGTGCTTTACAGTTCAATGTCAACGTTTTTTTTTCTCGTCAAAATATAAGATAAATCGAACCTTTACAGGTTCATGGGAAGAGCAATGAGCAATGGTCCATCGGATGCGATTATATTTTTTTTTGCTGGCCTGGTTTGTATCTATGTATGAATGTATCTGTTAATGCTATATTTTATTTACAGCCGAATTGTTTTGGGAATACTAAGATCTTCCGAACCCTCAAGTCTGAACCTCCTCTTCTGACGCTACAATTTTCCCCAGAGTTCAAGCTCTCAGATTTAGAGTACAAACTAAGACCATTTTTAATATTCGAATGTCAATCATCCTCCCTTCTCCTCACTGGAGTCCTCATAAAAAATATCAACTATGCTAGTTTATTTTTCCACACGAGATTGAACACATGGATATTCATTGATGAGGGGAGAATTGAGCTGTTGGCTAGCTCCTGGGACGTTGTGAAACTTAACTTCAGTCAGTACCGGCCCATCATGGGATTTTATTTAAAGAGGGAAGAGAACATGGAACGGATATATGAGAATTGGCCGTTGGATAGTGACAGTGGCCAAGGGTCATCGGAACTCAGCTCCATTGAAGAAACCAATGTGGTGGAACAGAAGTATGCGACTATCAAAAGAAACAAGCGATCCAAATCAAATCCTATTAGTGTGAGCACCCCTGATCTGTCCCGACTGGACCTGAGGAAAGTTAGTTTCAACTGTGAAGTGGAGCTGGTGGAAGATGAAGAGTACATGCCGCATCCCATCCTGCTCTCCATCATGGAGAAATTGAAAATATAGAGAGACACGCATACAAATCACAAATACATCCCTCCCTCCCATACATTACCAAACACCTTAAAAGGTGCACTGATTTGTCAGTTGGATGCTGCGTACCAAATATTTAATTAACCGAAAGAATATTACAGAAACTTATATGTGAGGTTACTTCCCTCAACAGAGAAACCAAAATACTTCTGTTAGTTTATGTCCTATATGACACTATTTCCATAGAATCTCCATCATATAGATATTTATATACGAGAATTTTTACCTTTTTTGATACTGATTTTGATACCACCAATTTTATAATGTCGATTGAACTACGGTGCCAAGTAACTTTTTTTTCCTACGTGTATAATTATGACATGATTTTTTTACAATATTTTTTACACTTGAATGCATTTGTCTACCCCGTATACAGTTCAATAGTAAAAAAAACCACTCATAGTTTGTAAAAGACTTCAGAACCGAAAACCTTTACCAAAAATAAAATGTTATTACTCATTTATTTATATATTTTTCAAGAACCACTCTGAGTGTGAAATATGAATTATATGAGTACGAGTCGAGATTTATCTCAAACTTGTTGCCTGCATTTATGAGAAAGTATAGTGAGTATATATTATATATAGTGAGAGTATGAAGATATATTTATATGTTTGTAGAAATAAAATACGTATGTCCGTTGGTTTAAATACAAAATGAATAAAAAACAAGTTTTTTATTAATACTCTTTGCGTTCTATGTAATCGCGACCCCATTAATTGTTACAACAGAACCGTAGTCATCAAGATTCTCATATATAGGATCAGCCGTGGGATTATCGTAGTAGTGTTGCTGGTTATTTACGGGATAATTTACAGTTGGTTCCTGTTTGCTCACAGTTTTAGTTTCTTTGCTTCTTTTCAAAAATATTAATAACACAAAAAGACTCAAGAAAAATACTAAGCCAAAAGTTACACCAAGTCCGATTGCGAGATTATTGGATGTGAGGGGTTCGTTGAGCTTTATAATACAAGTGGGGGGTGGGGAAGGTGTCCATATTTTTGACTCGGTACATTTTTGTATTTGTGGACCCTGCAGGTCAAATCCAGGATTGCAATGGTACTCCAACAGACTTCCGTATGTAGTTGATGAGTTCACCAAAAATTGTCGTAGGTTCTCGGTATTCCCGGGCACGGGGCATACTACCACTAGAATATTTAAAAAAAAAACACAATTATAACTTGTAAATACTACAAGGACATACAATAACACTGTAATTTGTGAGTTTTTGCTACCAAAAGCTATGATTACAGTAAGCACAGATTTAATATATTTAGGAGCGAAATTATTACTTTCGCAAGTAGGAGGAAGGGAGTCCCAGGAACCGTCCAGAGTGCACGATCTGGTTCTTTCACCGATCATTTGATAACCTTTGGGACAATTGTAGGTAAGTTTGGAGCCGACGGATAATCCATTGAATTCAAAGGTCACATGTACATCGTGGTCCATGGGAGGTGTGCACTTGACAGGTAAACAACTAGGTTCCACACCGGTCCATGTGCCATTACAGACGCGTCGTGCGTTCGCATTGAGATAATAACCCTAATTGTGAGGAGACGAAGAGCCGCAATTTATACTTCAATTCGCTGGGGAATTAAAGAAAATAAGGGAAAAAATAACAAAGTTTACTCACTGGGTCGCATTCGTACAGAGCCACGCTGGCTAAATAAGTGGTATTGGAAACCAAACGGACTGAACCATGTTCAACTTCTTTAGGAGATCCACAATCAACCCACTCACAAGTAGGTGCCTCATCAGTCCATTTACCTTCTACACAACTGGCAGTGTCCTTTCCTACAAAATCAAGGTATTAAATTAAGTCCGGAGATGAGACAAGTCTAACCAGACACGTTCCCATCTAGATCTCCAACACTAAATCAACTAATGAAATCATAGATATAGATACCTATGAGTAAGAATCCTCGGTTGCATTTGTATTTAATCATGGTTCCAATCTTGTAGCTTGTATTGAGAACATCTGCGGCAGTTTGATAAGATCTGGAAGCATGACGATCGTTGGAAGAAACGGAAATGTAGGAGTTATCCTGAATGGTAGGTGCGGCACATCGGGTCTGGGGAAAGTTGAGAAAAGTTACAAACATGGTAACCCAAGTGACAACGAGCAAGACACACAAACATTAATAGATAATTAATATGCTCTCACAAGCAATAAGACAAGTAATGTGACTAACCTCTACACATGTGGGGGTGGAAGATGACCACTGTGAATTCGCCAAACAAGTTCTCTTTCGATCTCCTAAAAAATGCCAAGATTCATTGTTATTTATGAGTTCCTGAGTCAAAGTCATGATTTGAAGGAAGATATACTCCTCATGAGTGTTGCAGACTGGAACCTTGACTTACCTTGTAATTTATAGTTGAGAGCACATGAATACACTACCGTGCTGTTGAAATACGTACTTGTATTGGGATAGCTCAACTGACCATACTTGATAGGCATGGCTTTACCACAGTCGACAACTGTAAAATTCCATTTGATAAACCAAATTAGACTCTCAGACTCGCCCAGTATCTCTCATTGTACAAAGGCCACTTTTAATATCCCCTAAAACCTCAAATTTTAAAACCAGTGACAATTTTATGAGATATATTAAATTTATTGAAACGACTCACAGTGACATTCGGGAATGGTCGAAGGACTCCACTCCCCATCTTCGCGACATGTTCGTTGAATGGGTCCCTTGAGAACATGACCTTCCTCACAATGATATGTAATGACGCTACCTACCGTGAAATCGTAGCCTGTGACGTACGATGCTCGAGGAACCTCTGGCTCATCACACGTTGTCACTGTAGAAACCACAGAATCAATTATTTTTATGTGACCATCCGAGCATGCAAATCTCACATCCATTTATCATTCATTACAGCTACCGATATACATACGTGATATTGAAAATTGCACGGAAATGTGACGAAATATTTTACTCACTTTGGCACTGCAGTTCACCCTTCCATTTCCCATCAGGTGAGCACACGCTGTGCTCTTGTTCCGCATAATATCCTGAGTCACAATGAACGGTAGCCACAGAACCAAGCGTGGTGGTTCCGTTGAGGAGTTTGGTCATTCCATTAGAAACACTAGGTGGATCCCCGCATTCAACAAATTTACAATATGGTGGCGGAGTCTCACCCCATTTCCCACCCAGTAAGCAAATCTTTTCAGAATTGCCGATCAGGATGTGATCCTGGTTACAGCTATAAATAAGCTTCGAGTTAACCGTAGTTCCGGTCGTGATGAATGTGCCTGAGAAAGTAAGAAAAAGTTGTCACGTCATATAGTCAATCAAAGAAATAAGGAAAAGTTCGAATGCGAAATAGAAATCAGGTTACACATTTCTGTGACTCAACAGAAAAAAAAAACCTACCATTGATAATAGGAGTTGGTGGTGGGCAGATAGAGTACAAGCAAGTCGGTTTAGTTCCCACCCAACCAGACTCTTCACACTTGACGTCAGAAGACCCAGAGAGTGTGTAGTTTTCGTCACATTTAAATTTAAACGCTGCTCCGAAATCTGTTCGGTTGGGTTTTGTGATCTCCCCATTCGTCAGATTCACGTCGTACTTTCCGCAGTCAACATACTTGCAAGTTGGCGGAGTCCCTGACCAAAACCCATCCTTCGCACAAGTTCGGGAGGGTTTCCCTTTCATTACATGACCTTAAAAATCACAAATGTTACTCTTGAACTACCTTTAACCGCAAGGGCAAGTCAAGACTGTGGATGGCTTTAATTAATATCGTACCATTTGGACATTTGTAGTTAATGACCGCACCAATTTTGGAATCCTTTACTGCCATTTCCTCTAGATCGACACCCTCTGGTTTGTCTGGACTCCCACATATGGTTGGGGCTAAGACAGAGGATTCCATTGATATTATGAATGACTCAAATTAAAAGGAAAAATTGTTATTTAGGAACTAATATTGTCTTCTCAAAAGTCAAGTTCAACTTACGAAATACGCAAATCCAATGGAAATAGTCCAAGCCACAGCCGACATCATTCCATGCCCAGTCCCGCCCGCCGTCCAGGACGGCACAATTCTGCTCTCCATTGTAGTTATTGGGCTGATCCTTGCCCCAACTTGGCTTCTTAATGACATGACCGTCGGAGACCCAACGCCATGTCCTGGATGTGAACCCAGGGTCACGTTCCACACCAATCCAAACCAGAGGCCTCTTCAGCTTGTCTTTGAGTTTGTCTAACGTTGAAGTAATTAAGTTAAGCGTGGGATGAATTAGAGCGTTTTCTGATGGTAAATCTCCTCCTCTGGAAATGCATTGTGAGCGAGCCCCTTCGAAAGTCTGCGGAAAAAAACAGGATACCAGAGTGTAAACATGCGGAAAAAAGACCCCACGCCCAACCAAGGCGTCTTTTTTTTCAGACCACTGACAATCCCCAAGTACGTGAAGCATCAAAAGTACCAGTGCCGTATGGATGATATTTTAGAGCTAATTATATATCTACAAGAAATTCTCATGATACAATAACGGAGTACATTCTCCACAATAATAATAATTATTGAGGCATGGGCAATTACCTGACCAGACTGAACTGCAAATTCAAAGCACGTTCCATTAAACGATATTATTTGGCCTGTCGCCGCCTCCGGCTCACATCTAGTTCTTGGAAGCTCTAATTTAACAAACAGAATTAACGCATTAGTGCACATTACTTATTGAGTGAGCATTGGCGTAAACAAGGGTTTGTAAATTGGTCGCACGTGACCGTCTATAAAACATCTCAACAATCGTCTCACCTTCTACACTAAAAATTTCTACTTCACATAAAGACAACGATCCTTCTCCCGTTGACTGAATTGAAACATATCTCCCGACTAATGGACGAGCACACTTCAATAACTTAACTTTTGTTTCGGTCCCTGTAAGATAAGATTAATATTTGATTAGTTACCGAGTGGGCATTTGGCAAACTGTACAAAAAAATCTTCATAAACAAGTCATATCATCAACAAATCCTTATTTAGTCATTATCTCACCGCTAGGCTCCCATGCACAAAGAGGGTTCCTGTTTGGTGTTGAACTATTGCCCACACGTATTTCTAGATCATTATTGGAGGAGTCGGCTGTAAGGGGAAAAAAATTGAGCCATGAGATTATTCATCCAGGTCAATATTCACATAAAGCATATGATAAACATTTAGAATCATGCATTTGTACTATAACTGTCATAAATAACTCCGGAAAATTTTGATGGATTTTTTTTCTTTTTCGGGGAGGAACTTACAGGCACCCATGATGACTCTGAGAGTTCGGACATTGTAAAAATTAAGAAGATCCACTCGCCACCAAGGACTAACTTCGCGGCTGGTTTGCGTGCAGGTGTCAATCTGACCGTCGTTGCCATTATTGGAATGGCTCACCGTTTTGGTCGTTGATTGATTTGTTGGCTTATGAAGGGCTGCGTTTGCGGCTGTAATTTACGGGACATAAAATAACATCAAGATTAAACCAATAGGAGCCTCATAACCTCAGAGTACATATAATTTACAAGCATGGAGACTGTGAGCGTATATGATACTTGAGTAAATTTGCATTTCGTAAAACCTTAATTAACAGCTCAATAAAGAAGACAAATAGAGACAGTATGAAACATTTGTTAGCAGCCACAGTGCATTCTGTGTCTAAATATTATGCAGGCAAGTAGAGTGTGTTGGTGAAGCCTATAATTACACTCCCATTCCCGACTGACAACTAATTCTGCAAGAGGACATGACTCTCATGTAGTTAAAGAAAAAATTTATACGTTCTCTCTCTCTCTCTCTCATGAAGGGA
This sequence comes from Allacma fusca, assembly GCA_947179485.1. NCBI lineage: Eukaryota > Metazoa > Arthropoda > Collembola > Symphypleona > Sminthuridae > Allacma > Allacma fusca. Next base: position 27,169,483 of record OX359250.1, read on the forward strand.
TTCATGCTTCAGCCCACTTGACTGTTATTTTAAAACTTGGTTACCATTGGCAAAGTCCATTAAAACCAGCATTTAATTTTGCTTTCATTTGTTTCAACACTCCCCCCCGTAAATGTTATTAAGTTGGAGATAAAAAAAACAGCATTTACAAGGGAATTTGCTTGCTCTCACAATAATAAAATATCGATCATTCCAAGTCTTAATCGCTCCTAATAATGATGCCTTACAGGTACGAACAAGTTCTACTGAGCTAACCACAATTATTAGGACTAATTTGCGGGACAGTATGCAGCAAAGTTTACAGTGGGTCGTGGTATGGTAGCGACCAAGTCCTGATTTGGACAGAGTAATGTGAGCATATGCCAATGAATGTAATTATATACATATGTACCCCTAGATATATATATGTCCTGAACCACAATTATGGATCTGTTCCTTTCCTATCTCTTAACCAACTCCCAAATAATTCCCTCTAGTTATACAATTACGTTTCCTGATGCCCACAATGAATTGTTTTTGAACAAAAATTAAGTTAACTAGAGCCAGAGCCAGATGCAGATGACTATGTACGGGATTGGAATCCTGTAACCAAAGAACCTTACTCACTCAGTGTGACCATTTACCATTTGGATTTTATGAATCCTTTCGAAATCCCACAAGTCTCTATACAGAGACTGTAAGAATGAACTTGATGCTGGCAAATATAGAGTAGTAGTGCTAATTACTACCAGCACTGGATTGACAAATGAAATTATTTTGTAACCTTTGGAAATCATACGGAGCTCTGATATGATTTACAAATGAAAGTAAAACTTATAGGAAAAGTTGTAACAGGTAGTTAAAACCGTGCTGACGAAAGACTCAATTTATATGCAATAAAATGATATATATAAAAAAAACCTGTTTTAGCTTCATTTCAACTGCGGCTCTACTATTTGCGTAGAGTCATATTATTGCATATTGTGAGTGTTCTATTATTTCCCATGTATTAACGCTCTTTTGATGCACTCTCCGAACTCTCCTCGAGATTCTTAGCACACTGCTTTGTATCACATATTGTAATAATTAATTCAAGCAAAAAGGTTCTTTACCAGGACAAGTCAGACAGAGTGTTTACAAACAAGAGAGAGAGAGAGAGAGAGAGAGTGAGTGCAAAGTATCACTTTTCCCAGTCCCCTGGAAGTGACAGTAAGTATACAGACGTATATAGAACCTGTCAAGTAGTGCAATTACCACGGAATGATTCGTAATTATTCCAATAAAAATTCCCGACGACAAAGGAAGCTATCCACAAATAAAGCTTTTGTGTGAATCGTAAAGAAATGAAGAATTTAATTTTGGAAACAGAAGCCAATTTCTATTGTACAAATATTCTCATTAAATTTGAGAAAACACGACCTTATGATTTCCTTTTGTTCCTCTCTCTCTCTCTCTCTCTCTCTCTCAAACTCTGCAAGACATCGATGGAAAAGCCATAAGAATTTCTCATCCTCCCTGTAAATGTTCGGACGTATATATACAAAGCTTAAGAACAGTCTCTGAATATTTCTCCTTCAACTTATACCAACAATAAAACTTGACAGAAGAATAAGCAGCCAAGTAACCAACATCTATTCGTCTCACAGAGGGTATAAATAATATAATAATAATAAAAAAATAGAAAATTGTCGTGATGCGGTGAGTAGGAAAAAAAATGTCTGTTTTAATCACACAGACTGACTACAAGGCACGTTATATACAGTAAACTCCTGTGTTCCATTTAATGATGATAGAATGATAGTTTCACAAGAGGCTTAAAAAATCATCATGATATCTCTGTGGTATCCTTACTACTCTGAACGCAAAGACTCAATCAAATGTTTTTTGGTGTGTAAAACTACGAGAATATTTTTTTTAGCTTGTTAGCGAAATAACCTCTCGTCAAACCTTGATCACACTCCATCGCATATATATTATCGTACTGCTCAAATGGCATAGATTTATGTAATTTATTTCAGGTCCGCATACATTCCAAATAAGTATAACTTTTCTCTCTCCAATACAATCCTTCATTTACAGTGTATTTAAATATTTATCCAAAAATAGTGAGCGAGTGTGTGTGTGTGTGAGAGAGAGAGAGAGAAACAGAAAATCTACAGAGCAATTTTAATAATTGTGAAACCGAAACCCAAAGCTTATAACTGAAAGCCGTTATAAACTTAAGCCCTATTACTAGCAATTGTTATTCAAGTCCTCACTCTTACCTTCCCTACATTATATTTGCTAGTGACTCAGTGCACTACAAGGTTCTTACTCAAATGAATGCCTTTGCATGCATGAGATCCTACAAATTTTAAGCAAACTGTCATGGGTTATCGTTGATAATTAGTAGAAGCAAATTACGGAATCACGATTGTGCAAAAAAAAAGAGTAATTTTTAGAGAGGATAAAAAATGGTAAAAATTCATCTTCCTTTTATGCACATAAACACTACTCTATCTGCAGACCCCCCTATTTACCCTTATTACATCCCTTATTACATCCTACAGATATGTTCAAATTAAGTACTTGAACACGACATGTCTGCATACAGAGAGGTGCATAAATCTGCAAAAGAGCCTCAGAGCCCAGCAGTGCGAAAAAAAAGCCTAGAGATTGTCGACAGACAGACACGTTTGAGAAGACAGGTAAAAATGACATAGCATTATTACCACAATAGCACTGATAGTTGATACTTCCGCAGTGTATCACACTCTCAATGGTCAAGAGTTGGCCATTTACTGGGAGATGGACTCGGTCTTGTCTAGCCTTCGTAATTACATTACCTTATTGCACTTAATTATTATTACACAAAACATTAGGAAAATTCATTCGGAAAACAAACTTTCCTTATCTGAATGCATGTTTACATTTTGGTTGGTGAACGGGACTCTGAGTGACTTTTGGTCATTATATTACTCGTTGGACGATTATCTTCCAAAGTCTTACTTTTACATAGCCTCAAGCCCCATTTCCAACAAACTTGGTCACTTTTACAGGACTCGTGTGCTTTAATATGTATATGCAAAGTGGAGGAATTGGAGGACTACTATGCCCAGGCCATCGCATGCATGCTTTTGAAAATGAGCTTATAAGAAAGGTAGAGTTTTTGACGGTCCACAACACTATATTATTTGAACAAGTGAAAACACCTTCTAACCTAAATTCAATTGTCACATTTTTCAACTTTACTTATTGATTATGAATGAGGGACGCTGTTATTGCAGGTTGAGAGCCTGAACAGTCTTTCAAGTAGCATATGCCCTCAACTCCTACAACAAAAGAGTAATGACCAGAAAGGACTGACAGAGAAACGGGCTCTAATAGAGAGACGACAATAAATTATTCCTTGTAATATTTATTCCTCTCTGAAGAAATGAATAGGTAAACCACATCATCATCCATTCAAGTTACAAAACCAAAACCACCCATTTCATTTGTTCTGGGGTGCAAAAAGGTGCTCTGATTAAGCAGCTGTTTACAGATGAACTCAAATGATTAGAAAATACGAAAGATTCAAGTGTGTGTATAATGTTGTAAGGAGAAGCAAAAAAAAAATTGCCGTAAAAATCTTGTAATACACAACCAGTGCAGGGTAACTCATTGGAAATGAAGTCATGCGATCAGATGTAGGTTATACACATGTGCGGGACTCAGTAGTAAAAAGGGACTCTAAAATATACCCAAAGAGCATAATACATAATTAAATACTATAAAGGCCATCGTAAGTCAGCTTGGTTCAAAAGAAGTAAAATAAAGTCATTCAGTTACATTCATTTCCTGTATGCTAACGGAGCTTTCAAGAGATTACAGGGTGAGGCTCCACTATAAACTCCTTTATGATTTTATTAAAACGGCAGCCAGTAAAAAAATAAACAGAGAGAACTTTATAATTATTACAAATACTGAGACTCTCTGGCACTGTCAGCTTTTATTATGTTTCCCCCTCACAATTTGATTTACGAACTTTGGATTAAAAATTCAAAAGGGCTGTGGTGAGTGGACTGCCTCATCCTAAAGTACTTTCAGGTGACTGTATATAGTTGAGAGCCCCAGCAGAGTGGATAGAGACTCAATTATAATAATTATTTTAACCGAAACTGAGGAAAGTGTTGGGCTTATTTTACCTCTGCCTTCCCATTCAAGATAATTTATGCGAAGATGCTAACTATGCTTTAAAGTCAACAATTATTACAAATAAGAACCTCCATGTAATTTAATGTACTTTGGAGGGTCGTGATGAGGGTGGACAGCAGCGGCGTGTACGGGTTTGTTCTCCCCATTATGTAAATATTTGTTCATTTTGGGTGGTTGAAATTCTTTCAGAAAATAAGAATCCAATTCTTTACTGTTACACTTGAAAAGTTTGTCTATCATCAAAATTTACGAGCGTCAACGAAGCACTGTAAACGTTTCCACATGCATAAACAAAATCATAGCACTAGCCCAGTTACCTAGTTAAGAGGAAATTTGTATCCAGAGACTAGGAAAAACCTTGAAAGTGAAATTCAAGTGTGAAAATAGACTTAAGAAATGAGGCTAAAGGAAAGACATGCTCTAAAGATAGACTTAAGCCTTGGGTTGGGTTCCTCCACAAACACGTAAATATTGGAGCGGTCACTTACCACAGAAATAAACTGGAGACTTCCATTTCCCATCGATGCATTTAAGCTCAACTTCTGTGGCTGTAGAATCTTCTTGAAATAATTCGAAACCATCGTCACATGTGATTTTACTATTAACAAGTCTTGAATTCCGCTGAATTGGTGGGGATGACAAACACTGAGATCCTGTTAGTTGGGGAATGTACACAATAAATAATATTTGCCTTCAAAATCATTAAAAAAAAGTGTAAAATGTCACCTCACACTTTGTTTCTTTCCCTTGCCTTCGCATTCATACATCTCCTTCGAGAAACAATACCATGCATATATAGTCAGGGTTCAAAACTCATAATTAAAGCTCTGGGAATTTTTTTGATTCGTTTCAGTGAATGCACTAGCCTAGTTTTTTTTTTCTCTCACTCTTATATGTATACAGTTCTGTACTTACAAATGTTGTTGAGCATACACATAGATATATATTTAATGTACAGTATCTCTTACTGCCACTACCGACTTTGTTCCTCTGTACAATCAAATTGCAGTGTAGGATTTTTGTATTGTAATTGTAATGATATACCCACGAGTTTGCGAAAAAATATCCACGCTTTTGTACCTCCACTCCTGTGTGTGTGCATGTATTAGGAAAACTTTTGTCAGTGTTAACACACATGACTTTATACACTATACTGAAAGAGCTATGTGTGCAATTATTATTCACATGTGATAATCCTATGTGAATGAGAACAATAAATTAAAATGAAAGGTACGCCGAGTAAATAGTTTAAGGTAAAAAAAAATAATATTTTAAGGGGAAAAAAACTCATTGGATTTATACACGAAAAGATTTTTCCATGATTTTGAAGAAAAAACCCTCAGAAATTACCTGACGGAACGAACTTTACATGTACAAGGATCGAATTTCGTTTAGTCATTGGTTTTATCACATTACTTGAGTATGATCAAGGTTGTAAATTATTACTATGGAGTTAGCAATAATCCAGCCCCCAGCTATTCATCAATAACAATGAGGTATTGTTTTTCATGTCCTCTAACATACATACACAAACCTTGAACAAGTGCTACGTCTGAGACTCATACGTACTCTCCATATTAATTTCAACGGACAATTATAAATTATAAGGATTGTTATTTATATGGAGATGACCAAGGAGGAAATCAGGAAATTGGATATTATAGAAACTCTCCGATACCCCATGCCTTTGCATACACGCTAATTATGACAGTAAAGTGAAATTAAAAATCGAAATCCAAGCAACACTTTTTTTTTCTCTCTTCTGGGATACTGCAAACGCTATTGGGGGAACACTATACACTTGCTTTGTCTGCTCTATTTTGTATGTAAAACTGTAGAGTTGAACGTTCCACTCACAAGGCACATACATGCATAGTAGATGCATAAGGTAGCACTTTTGTCCGCACCAACATAGTAGGGGGATACTTACCAAAAACAGTAAGTAGTGTGTACTGGAAGTAAAAGTATCGTGAAATTTGGAAAAAAAACTTTCGACTCGAAAAACTTACCATAACAAGAAGAAACACTGAGAAGAAAGATGAAGAATTTCAACCGAATTTTACACATGATGTCTCCATTTACAGAAAATTTTCATGAAGAATTTCGAACCAACACAAAACTATTAAACTACACACTATAGAACTTGTTTAAAAACAGATTTCATTATTGTGGAGTGAATGTTGTGAAAGCTACTTTGCTTCTCCGCTCGTCTCAACTTTGTGTATGCATGCGGGGGTGGCCTTAATAAATGAACGTGTATCTCGTCTCACCCTTTTTTACCTGTGCCTATCAACCCTCAGGGGAAGCAAAACTACCCCCAACAGAAACAGTCAGATGGCGTCTTGCAAGAGTGGAATTGTTGCGAGGCCCCAACAATTATTCGAGAGAGAACTCACATATGAACTACCTTCAGAAGTACAAATGGACACTTGTTTGTAACCTGAGTTTCTGCACAGGGGCTAATGGCTAATATAATATATGTATCTGTAATTTCAGTGTGCAAATTCTTTTGTAAAAACTTTCTGTACGTGTAGGAAGTAGTCAATTATTTTTGGGAATGCACTCAATCCTACTACATTTCGCTTCAACTTCCAACGTTGAATTGCCTTGTAGTCTCTGCACCTTCCTTGGGGTTATTGTACATGCTTAACTAATGATATAGGATCCCATTGCCACACTCCAATACCTTGCATTTTTTTAATTGAAAAACCTTGACTAAACTTGTATATATCGTATCCTCCCATCCAAGAGTTTTTTGAATTTTTCTTGACTTCTGCTCTGCTGACACATTGGACGTTAACCAGCTTGGGCATGTAGAGGCGTCTCACTTTACGTTTCCCCTCACAAGGTTACACAATAACATAAAAGTAATAAAAAAAATATGAGTCGGGTTTTTTATAAACAATCCGAAAACTACTTTCACTATCCGTGATGTATGTTTGCACTATAAATTTATTTTCTGACGTGACATGGCTTCAGCCTGTCGGGGGTTATTCTGATGGAGTGTGAGGGAATCAATAGAAATAATGCTCAGTACGTGACCCAAATCCACAAGAAATCATAAGGATGCTTAGAATTTCAATGCTAACCGAAGGTATTTTTCAAGGAAAGAGGAAACTTTAGATTGAAACTTCATTCTATTTGTGAAGTTTAGGGAAAAAATGTTTCAGTTTCAAAGCTAAGTCAAAGAGACGTTTCCTATTCAGGGCACGAGGAAAATATTAAACACGGTTTTTCAAGTCCTGTGGAGTTGATATGTGCAGGTGCAATTTTTTTTTTCAAGGTAGCTGTGACTATGACGTAAGTGTTACCGTATAGTCAGATTACGATCGGACAGTGTGATGACTGAATTCCTACATATATACCCACGTAAATTCCTACTATCCCAAACTAACTGCAATTTAGAGTAACATGGGAAGAATAAATAAATTAGATTAATGGTTATTATCTGAGCAGAAGAATAAACAATGAAAAAGAAACGAGAGCAAATGTTTCCTTACTCGAGGGTAGGTGCACTTTCATTCATATTATCGTAATTATTCGAAAGACTAAAATCTTTATTTGCCTTGAAAATACATAAAAATTTATTCGTACTCTGATTACAATAGAATTTCTTAATAAGTAAATTCTGCGGGACTCAGCAGCTCCTCAAATGCTACGGCGAAAACCAAAAGTTACAGGTGGTAAAGCTACAACAAACTAAAATGATTGTAAATAATGACAAAAAAATTCTATAAATTAAAACACGTAATTTCGTTCCTTACACTCTAGTAAATTCTAATTAATTTTAAAATCATTTGCACATTAAAACGTTCCGACCCCACAAACAGGGTTGACAAGTCAAAAAGTTAAAATAATGGCCCGAATCGGAAGTCCACACAGATATTCAGCTCCTCAAAGACACAAGACTCACGTCGAAAAAACTTGGACAGGTCCAAAAAAAAAAAACCACACCACACGACCTTAGCAGGTACGTCCCCCCCCCCCCCCGTCTTAGTCATAATCATCCAGACTTATAAGAAGCTTTCGCACCAGTCATTCAGACAATTGAAACACTGCTGGGCATGAAATCCCGAGGCTTTTGTCACATCCTTCAGCCACTCCACAAATAATTCTTCGTTCTTCTTCAGTACCAAAAATTGGCCCAGCACGACGTACGCCTAAAAGTAAATCAATACTATGATTAAAATCTCCATAAATGCCTCATAATCCCTCAGATTAAGTCCTCCCAGTTACAACTCCCGCATCCGTTCACTCTCCCTCCCAATTCCACCAAGTCTCCCGGAAGGACTTTTATAATTCCCTCTCATCAGCATCACTGTCATCCCCATCTCAATCCCACTCCCATAAAAAATGATCCCCCACAAATTCCACAAATTACATTCCAAATTACCGCCCACACACAACAATCCCCCACTCAAGTGGAAGTGACCCTCTCCTTTGACTACCCGGACCCAACTTCCCATCACCTCTTACTACTACCCCCAAAAATCAATACACAATTTAATAACCTCTCCCAATAATCCCCCCTCAAAGAAGATCCACTAAATCAGAACCATCCCTCAATTACACCGGGCACCCACGTCCCACACAAACAACAGACCCACCAAAATAATCCCTATAAATAATAAATTAGAATTACCTTGTCAAACCCAACACCTTCGAGACGCTTTCCGTAAGTGTCACCAATCCCGGCCAATTCCGTCACGGGCTTCTCCCCCATCGGTTCCGAAATAAAGTTCTTATGTTTCTGAGATGTTGACCCGGAGGAAGTCATTTTGAAGAAATTTTTTCTTTTGAATAGAATCTTACAAAAATATGAGATTAATTGCAGAATTGAGTATTATCTAAAATATTGAGTTACTAAAAAAATACGGCTCCACACACGACCAAGATATTCAAAGGACGTTTCCTTCTGTACACACCGTCAACTGAATCACACAAAATAAACTCCAAAATAAGTAGTTGTTATTTATTTCTTGTATTTTTGGCCGTGATTCATTTGCTTGGGAACAACAAGACGTCTACTAAGAGCTTTAGCTATGTATGCCTTGTAATATACATATGATATGCTTCACTATATCAGTATACGGTATAAGCAGAGAGCTGTTTAAATATCCAGGAAAGGTGAGTCTCCCAGAAGAGATGCTTTGATTTTGTGAGAGTATGATTTTGAACGGCGTATAGGAAAGCAACGAACAACTGAAAAAAAACACACACAAGGATTGCTGACGTTTAAGTTCAAAGAAAAGGCGGGTAGAGGTCTACCATAGAGTTTCCTTTATTATTTCCTTCGCATTTGATCTCATAGAGTTTAAGTATGTCCTTAGATAGTAAGCTGCTGCTGCTGCTGTGTGTATGTTTTTTTTTGTGAGTGTGAGGATATATTTGGTGTTATAACTTTTTTTTGTAACGATTATTATTATTATTAGATTTTTAAAATTTTAAATAGACTATAATAATTAATTCCTTAGAATGTATATGCATAATTTACAGTTCCATTTTTTTCAATAAGCGTTTTCTTTTTCTTATTTTCCGCTGAAGAGCTGGTACTGCAATGAACGAACATTTTTGACAAATAAATACGCCCAGCTTCATTTTGATGTGTGGAGAGATTATATATATAGTAATATAATTTTTTTTTGACAGATAATTTGAGAAGAAACACTTTCATCTGTCACCACTAATTAATTTTGACATCTTTACCATGCCAGTGCCTAATTGTTGCAATAACCCTGATGAAGATCCCTGTTGAGGATGAGTGTGATGAACCATGGAGGGACGTCGTGATTTCAAACTCGTCATACTTGTTGACAAAAATGGGATGTTGTTGGTTGTAGGCATCGAACCACCCTTTAGAGACAGAGGTTCAATAGAGACTCAAATTAGTCATTAGATTTTTTTTTTCATTCATTCATTTATTTAATACACCAGTGTCAAGTCTATAGCTCCGCACGGTTGGGGTGTTGTGGGCAAGGACCGTACTCAAAATCTGGCTCAAAATTCTTAAAATTCCTCATGTATAGTAGACATTTTAAAAATTTAAGGGAAAGATACCTTGAAGATTTCCAAATTTTTTGAAAGGATTTATATTAAATGGAGACAAAAAAGTATTGTGTTCGCATTTTTGTTGACAACTGTGGTTACGTGGGGTAACGCCTGGCAATGGATAGTCCTCATGGTTTTTTACATTTATATTATTTTAAGAGGCTATTGATTGAAGGATACTGCAATAGATAGTGCGAACTTGTAATATTTTTACTTGTTGCTGAAAGTTAAGAACTTTTTTTTATTGATTTTTGTTGATTTTTTATTGAGTATCTACTGAAGAGTCATTGGAGTTGCTAATGGCTAGTGGGCTTTGTTCCACTTTTCATTCGAACTAGAATAATTGATGGAAAAATTGAGTAGCTTGTTAAATAAAATTAAAATTAATGAGAGTAGATTGGAAAATTTCGGTCGAGACTGGATGGGTACAAGCTCGGAGGGAACTTCTGATTTTATGGAGGATGGTAACTTGAGTACGGTCCGGGACCTGGAAGGGTTGGTGAGGAGCTATAGTAAACAGTGTGCGGTGGATGGTTTATTCGTCACGGTGAAGTTGACTCGAACCTAATTTGCAAAGTCGTTATTTACCTTAACAATAATATTCAGTCATGAGTATACAAGTGGTCAGTTATGCGGGGTTCAAGAGTGATAATAGGAATTATTGTGGGATAGCATTCAAGCTTGTAAATAAAGTAATAAAGGCCTTTGAACTGTTGTAATGTTATCAGTCAAATTAAAATTTCCACAAACCCTTTTATGCATGTTATATGCTTTACATACAATACTCTTCCTCGCTTCAGAGTTTTGTAGTGAGATGTTCCTCACAGATAGGGGAGTGAGCTCAGTTAATCAGTCAGTGAAGTTATATATATCTACATTCCCCCTTAAAAGGGTATTGTACACACGGATTGTTTTTCTGTTAAAAGCTTTACAGTCTGTAAGATCGTTCAGGATTTGTACGGTGTAAGCAACGTCGACGACAGTGAGGCACACTGAGTATTTTCTTTTACAAGCTGAAAACTATATATATATATCTGCTATAGAGATAATCCTTGAATTTTGTATTCCACTTAATAATGTATAGAGGCATGGATTCATCATGAAAACACCAAAAGTAGCAATGCAATTGGAAAATCCTATATGTGTGTGATTGGAGGGATATAGGAAAAAGAAACGAGAGAGGAAAAAAAACATTTGAAACTTAGCATTTGCACGCCTTGACTCTGATGCCCTCCCGTCAAGTGTGCCATGTACCTCACAAATATTTAGCATTGGGATTGTTACTGAAAGGAATAATCTGATCGATATTTCCATTAGACTGCTCAAACTATTTGATTTACCTCCCCTTTGAGGAGCCCGAGTTTAAGCGTATTCCTTTGCCAATTTCACACAATTATTAAAAGAACGCTTGAGTGCGATGAAATTGTTACACAAACACTGGATCCCAGAAACTTTCCCCGCAGAAAGGAAGACTTACTCTCGCTATTGACATAAAAGGGGAGGATTTAAAAAGAAATGTATTAAAAGGGAAAGATTTAAGCAAAGAAAAGTCTCAAGTTTACATGCCATAGTCAATCTTGCATATAGATAGATACATAAAGGTCACAATGAAAGTACGCATCTCAACAAGCTCAAAACTCCTCCGCTAAGAACTCCGTTAAGGCGATTTCCAATGAATCTACATACTACATACACACTCACACACACACACACACACACATACAAGCTCCGAGACTCTTTTTGCAGGTGAAAGACGAGAGGGATAGCTATACGGGCCCGATGTTAAAGGGGAAGATGCAAGTCTTTGAGGATCCCGATTCTGAATAAAAGGCTCAAAAGTGAAGCAAGGACGGCTAATAATAAAATCTACATTTTACACAGCATTTTCGGCACTAATGATAACTAAGTTGAGCAGCTATTTGGGGTAAGTTTGTACTAATATCTTCGGCAAGGTTTAGACAAAGAATGCACTTAAGTACTTCCAGACATGAATGACACCATAAAAGCAAAATCGTTTAAACATTAAAGGGGAGGCTTTTAGCTCCTTCCTTTGTGTGGTGGTTGGTTGAATCCTCTTTTGAGCCCTAATAAAGAAATAACCTTCATGTGTTTGTACATAAGCTACATATGTTTGTAGTAACATACATTCGCATTCACTCTGAGTGAAAAGACTAGTGTGCTTGACTACAGTATTAATACGAGCATTGGGGGTACAGTATCCTACCTCATGAAACATGAATGGAGAGCATATTTTCCAAAGTGTTTTTCTCCTGTGGGATGCAATTCTGTGAAACCTAAACTTTCCGCCAGGAATCCCTTAATCCAATTATCGCTTTTATGTTCTTTACAAAAAGATTACAAATATGGAATGCAAATTCATCCCTCAATTATCTACTCACAATAAAATTGTAAACAAGACTTTGATGCCTACCACGAGCATTAAAATGTGACCGAGTGTGTGAGAGAGAGCAGACAGTAAACTAATATTTAGGTTGGAGTCCTCTCAACCTATGGGATCTAAACCTGGAATTTACGGAACAATAGCATTTAACTGCATATGTGCCCCATTAGGACAGGGGGGAATAAAAAGTGAGTAAATAACTCATTTATTATTGAGTTCTACAAGACGGGCAGGCTGTTTACCCTAAATTGACATTAGCAGTGTGGGACCTAACGACAAAGGCCCTGATGAAGCTCTAATAGAGAATGGAACTCCGGAGAAATCGGCTAAAGAAAAGTGTGACAGTTGGCTTAAAAAAAGGGAAATAATAAAGCAATTTATTCCAACTTACGATGCTCCTGGCAAGCTGCATCAAAAGAAAAATTGCCCCAAATATAGCATTTTTGAAGAGCGACAGGCACACACATAAACAGGCTCTCTTGCTTGTCTCCATCATGTCAAGAAATTCAATTGTGGATGAAGAAGAGGAAGGAGACATAAAAATGTCACTCAAAAACTCACCGTTGGGGGGCTTAAGTTAATGACACTTGCCCGACGTTCCTGAGGACCAATGCTTGAATGTCTCCTTATAGGAAGCGTATCATTACTCCCACCGGGGGAACTTGCTGTACTCGGAGCTATTCGAATCTTAGGTGGCATCATTGTATTGTCTGATAGTCGACGTATAGGAAATGACGTATTTGTTACCCGAAGGAAATTACTGTCCGGTGAGCCGTACACTTCTGTAAATATACATTCTCATGTGAACGCCTCGATTCCCAAGTCATCTTCTCGTTCCCCCTTTGTCTAAAAACTAATTATACATTTGACAAAAAAAAAACTCTACCCGTAGAATTCTTCCGCGCCATCATGTCTTCTGCACTGGATGTTTTTCGCTGATCAATCCGCACATTCGGAACGTGGAATGAGTTCATGGGGACATTAATCATATTATCGCTGGAACGTTGATGTCTTAACGTTCTGTGACGCACGTCGTCCAATGGGGGTGAGCCCAGCGTTAGATGGTCAAGTTTTAACTTATTGCGTTGATTCCTTTTTTTTGTACCCACATACACAAACAGACTTGAGTCATCGACAGTGTTATCAGTGTAAATAAAATGGAAAAACTTAAAACTACGTTTCTCCTCTCGGCTTGCTCGAATCTCTCCAGGGTAATCAATCTTGACTCTCTCTCTCTCTCTCTCTCTCTCTCTCTCCCTTTCATAAATAATACAAAGTAAAATAGAATCTAAAGCATCTCTTACCGATCTATATGGTCTAACATATCCTGCAAGACCGCCACGAGGGTTGAAAATTGTTCAAGGTTTAAACTGGGGTTAACCGTTTGAGGCAGTAAAGTAGGCATGACTCTCGTTGCCATTATGTTCACACTCAGCCCGTATTTCTTATCGTTTAGCATTAGGCGGTAGATTTCTGCGGACGTAATCCAATTTCAAATTCAATTTCCACACATATTTTACTTCCACTTTGAGACTCCCATCAATTACCACAATGACTACTTTACGAGGACTGTTTCCCCGTCTCATGGAGTCAGTCGAAAGTACAGAGAAAGTCGAGACTAGACTTACGAACTACTTTCACTGTGATATCAGCATCTTGAAGCTTCACTTCCCAGAGTAATGGAAGAACATCTTCGATCAACATGTTTCGTTCCAGTTTATCCAAGATCTTCTCAATGCAAGTGAAAACATTTAGCACTATTTTCAAATCCGAGGAGTACTTCTCATAAACTTGCTTAGTTTTCGGCAGAATTATTTTACGAGCTGAGGATTCATCCAAATGATGAGATATGTTCGCTGCACATACTAATGCAGCATTCTATAGAGCCAAAAAGAACCATTTTAGCGGAAATCCCGGGATGGAGGGGAGGGAGGAGGGGAGAAAACACCTACACTATTAACTTAAGTGGCAGTTGAGAGACCTCCCACTAATCATCCTGTGAATATCAAGTCATTCCTCCATTACCTGAACCTGAATTGTTGTGGAGTCAAAAGCATTGTAGAGCATAGGTAAAACTTGAGCTTTCAGTTCCGCATTAGCCTGTTTATCTAGGATAATGTGAAGGTTTTCGAGAAGGGTAACCGTTGCTTGGATTGACTTCGGAGTGCTGAAGACTTGTCTGGATACAGAAATCCAATCACATAATCAACTTACATTCTTCCATGGCATCAACAAACACACTGAGAGTGAGTCCCAAGCCTCCAAATGGCTACATATACTTTCCCAATAAGAGCTTGTACAAATAAATACGTTCAGTCCTAGGTGTTACATACAAACAGGTTGCCCTGCTACCAAGGAAACTGGAAAGTTACTGAAATGCGACATTCTATACATATATGTAGATATACATAATCTATATTTATCCCTCCCAATGATAAGAACAGTTGTCACCTACCTAAATGTGGGTAAGATAATAGTTTCATAGTCCATTTGCGATGATTGCTCAATTAGGAAGAGTATTGGTTGTAGAACAGCAGCTAAGACTTCTTGAGTTTTCATTTCAGTTTGTAGGGCGGGCCACACGTGTTGAAACCATAATTTCTATTTCCCCAAAAGCAGTAAACAACATGACACTTGATTTCTCTCCTATACACAAGGACTCTCTATTGTCTACAAAGTTTGGAGGAGAGTAAATCAAAGGGTTTCTCCGTGTAATAAACTCTATTCAGAACCGAAGCGGCATAGTTATTTTGTGTCATTCGATTACTTTCATATCAGTTTCCGGAGAGAGCGGAGCTATAAACTTATGAAGTTGAGAGAATATGGAAGAAGGAGGAAAGTACACAGGAAACATTTTAATTATAGAAAAATCTCTTATATTGAAAAATTCTTTCTTTCAAGAAATACAAGCGAAGGAGAGGGAGGGGAGGGGAAGAGGGCAGGGGAGGAATTCCATATCAAGATTATTGATCCCATTTGAGATTGATACGCTATATCTACTCTCTGACGCAGTTTTTGAACTTCATATAAAATGGGCATACATTAAGCCCCGTCCATCAACTCTCGAGAATTTTATTACTTCCCAGATTATTTCAATATTCAGAAAAACTCCGGTGCAGACATTTCAGGGGCTAGACACACAGAGAGCTCATGAAAGTGGAGCAAAGCTGATTTATTGAACAGAGAGGGAAAGAGGGAGAGTTTGACCAGTGAAGTTCTCCCACTACTGGGGATTGGGATCGAACTTATAGGGAGGAGGTCCATGGGAGCAAAGTAGGGAAAAGTATCCTAGTTTTTTTTTGAGAACGGGAGGCATAATTAGAATACTTAAGTCCAGAGGGATCACGAGTTCCTAAATTTTTGGAAGAAGAAGAAGAAGAAGAAGAAAAAAGGTGAAAGGAAAAAAAGTGGGAAATGATTACCCTCGGAATGTATGGAAGTACTTCTTTAAGACTATGCCGGTAGAAATGTGCCTTCTGGCTGGGATCTTTCATGGAAATGACATCCAGGAACTGAAGAGCATGAACGCTAGGATCACTAAAATATTTGATGAGAGCTAAAAGCTGAGACGTAGGGCGCTGACGAGGTTCTTTATTCACTAATCGTATAAGTGCTTCTTGAAGACCGATCGGAACTCTTGGGAGAATATTATGCAGTTGGGCTTCCAGCTACAATATCCATCATTGATAAATACTTATATACTGACAGTTACATCGGGATAAAAAGTTTTTCCCTCAGACATTTAAACTAATCTCGGGCTAAATTTAACGCAAACTTTCACTTTCAAACTGGAATCGGGGGGAAAAAATCTCCTAATTTCTTGATTCACTAATCAAATTAGAAACTTGACAAAAATAATCCGGCTGTAACACTCATGTGACAGAGGGGGGAAACCGGAAAAAAAAACAGATGGGAAGAATCTCTGTGAAATGTAAATCTCCGCTAAAGTACATATAATCCCCATTAAATTCCATTCCTCCTGAAGTTTGTCGTACTACATACATAGTGGGGAGTGGTTGTAGTAGTAGTGTGGTAGTATGCAAAGCAATTTCCAGATTGGAAGGGAAAACAAGACATTTACTTACCCCTTCAATTTGTTTCAGGTAATTTGAACTAGAATGATTTGAGTTAATGAGTGATTTCCCATTATTGAAAATTGAGGAAATAACCATTCCTAATGAGAACATGTCCGACAGAATGCTGCACGTTGATGAAGTCTGGGTTTCAGGCGCTGTGTAGTCCAGATCAGGTTGCCCAGATTTAGGTAGTCGGGATGTCCAAGGTTGACAATTTATGGGTTCTAAACCATCTATATCGTTTGCTCTCTCTGTAAATTCCCCATACATATCCCAAAACTATTACATTTCCGTTCCTATATAGTTCCTCCAGTAATTCTTATATAGACTGCACACAATACTAGTGAGACATATGACTCATACAAAAACACAAGACTCGCATTAGTACGGGGGATGCTTGACTATACAGTTCCGCAAAAAGTACTCACATATGTGTACATTTAACTTTCTCAAAGAAATTCACAAAACGACAGTCTGACAGGATCCTGAAGCCTCTTGACAACAGTTCAAGACACATGCAAGTGCCAGGGAAGGAGCTTTCATGTAGTTAGATTGGAGAGAGAGAGAGAGAGAGAGAGAGAGAGAGTGAGATAAAAGGAAGTGGTTACAGGAATAAAGGCAGGAGTGGGAATCCAGGATGCCGGCAAAGGCAGAGCCAGGAGTGATCGAGTCAAAGAGGGATGAAGGTGAAACAAAGGAAGTGAGTAGGAAATAAATAAATACATAAATAGGTAAATACTCCGGGAAAGTGAGAAGGGGGAAAGAAGATCTAATGAAATTATACCACACGAACGGCTCCAGTCCTCAGGACCAAACTCAATTTACAAGCATGACACGTACAAAGTGAAAAGCAAACGGAATTGAAAATGTTGGTGCTCTCATGAAACTAAGACTGAAAACAATTTTTATTATTAGATTACACAAACAGGAAATTTCATTTGATCCACGCATGTAACATATAAATATCTACTCACTCCGTTTTCGTCAAGCTAACACTAAACCTTTCCACTCAACTGAAAACCATTGCCTATTCAATTGGAAGAAATAGGATTCAGGCTCAGCAACCAAATCAACCTACATACGTTTAAAGGTAACCCTCAAAGTGAAAGGAGCGTAGCGAAGGAGAGAGAGAGAGAGAGCTTCCGCTTTTCCCTTTCATCCTCTCTCCTTCCCTTTCTTCTTTCCTTCCTTTTCACACCCAGGAAGCAACAAGGATCTTATGAATAATTACCTATGATTTCACATGAAAAGATTCCTATTGTTTTTATACCCCTCCCCAAAGCATACCTACGGACCAGATATAGGTGACATCCTGTCCTGTCACAACTTGGATGGGGAAAATTTTGCAAAATCATATTTAAATTCCATTAACCTCCCCTTCCTCCTTTCAAAACTCCTAACTCAATTAATTTTTCTATATTAAAGGGCCAAGGACAAAGCAACCCGGGTGGGGGGGAGCTCCCGGGAGATGTGTGGCAGTAATTATATAGTAACTATATGAGTTTTTTTTGTGGCAAATTCTCAGGAGCCGAAGTAACTGAATTTTCTACGGGAGTAGATGAATGTGAGTGGTCCGGGTATGCATGACTGTGCAAAGTTTCCATCACGCAAAGGCCAGGAGATAGATGTCTGGACAAATGAGTTACTTAATTTTTAATAATTAATTCTAATTTTCTGCTTCCTGCATTCAGATTTACTTTCATTCATAATTAAGTTAGCCTCACTCTCCCCTTCGGTCCTGTAAGAGTCTGTTCTGGAGGACTGGATCCGAGGACAGGGATTGGGCAGACAGAGCCGAGGATGGGAATAAAAGCTACCGTAACGTGTAGGGAATAGATGGGATCCCCTTGGCCTATTACTCACCGCTGGCTAATAAATTCACTGATCGAGTTTCCTTGTAATTTGTCTCAGGCTGGAAGGGAGCACAAGTATAGTTTTTTTTTCTCGTGTGACATTGTCAAAATATGGGAAGAGATACAGGGGTTGATACATTACAAAGGAGAAAGAACAATTAAAAACTTTATATTTCCTAAGAGCTGGAAAAATAGGTCAGGGAGAAGAAAATCAATTTTCCCTGGCTTCCTGTTCACGAATATGGGATTCTCTCAATTCCCTGTCTTTTCAACAAGGCATGCAGGACGAAAACCAGTGAGAGTGAGGTAGGAGCCACAGAGCCACCAGCAGCACACAGACACACAACTTTGCAAAACCTCGTATATTTCATAAGTATGATGAACACCATCCAGAGAATATGTTGAGCATTGCATACATGGCTTGTGTGAGAGAGAGAGAGAGAGAGAGAGAGAGTTGTGGGAGAGAAGAGAAAGCTGGAGAAAGGGAGATTCTATGTACATAAGTTACAACCAGAGAGACAGTCCAGAGTTTACAAAAATACACTACACCAAGAGAGATACATGACACCATTCATGCAACGAAAGGCGTACAAATCTATTTGTAAATACGAACCTTGGAGGTTCGACGGACATGTAGGAAACGTACATTTGGGGGGTGAAACATTCTGCGCACGTTGAATGTTTTAAAACTTAAACTTTGCCATATTTATGAGTATCTTAATACGAAGCGATGGTTATACACTCCTCCGTGTCTATACATTTATAGAGGGAAGAGAGTGAAAAGAGAAAGAGACATTGAAAGAGAGAGAGAGAGAGAGAGAGAGAGAAAGAGATAGGAGAAAGACAGCGAAAACAACGAGAGAGACGGGTTCTCTGGGCAACTTCCGACACATTTTGGATGCATCCATGATATGGAGGGAGACAGTGATAAGGACTGACATGAATGAACAAACAAAACAAAAAAAATGACATTAGATTGTAAACAGTTATTAAAATTTCATGGTTATTTACCCGTAAATTCTAAACCAGCTAATTTCCAGGTACCCCTCTTTGTCACTAAAATACTGGAAGGACAAACGTTTCTATGGAGAACTCTGCCCGAGTAGTGGAGAAACTGAAGAGCTTCAGTGAGCTTTATGTATTATTAATCATTATCAGATTCCAAGTTACAAGAGAGTAACAAAGAAAACAATCAAAAGAGATGAGTGAGACTTTGAAAGATATTAGTGATACTCAAGCCAAATAGTATAATTTTTACAAGTAGAATGGAAAATAAGACAAAAAATTTAAAAAAATTTTAAACACCTGTAGAATTCCATATTTAAGTTCGATATCAAGGAAGATTGATGTAGTTTCATCACTGAGCAGATTTGATAGACTACCTATTACGGGTTCGGATGCAAATGCTAAAGTTTCTGCACATTCTTCCACTGGGTAGACTACCTTTTTATTCAAATTCAGTCAAAATGATTTTCAGATTTTCCTTCATTAATAATAATTCATTTTTACAAATCGTCCATGAACACGCAAAATGATGGATTTAAAAAAATTCAAAACCAAAATTTACGACTTCTTCTTTTTTCATTTTTCAAAAATTCAAATTTAACTTTAATTAATGCAAAAGCTGTAATTAATATCAAAACTTTAAGTACAAAAACTGTAAGTACAAAAACTATAATAATTGATTCAAAACTTAAATTGATTCAAAGACTTTAATTAATTAAAATTAAAATTTTAATTGCCTTTAACTAAAGACCAATATGATGTTTCGGAAAACTCGGACATTCAAAATACTCATTTGTAATTAAGTCTCAAATATTTAAATTCATTTTGCCTCTTCATCGCCGAAATATTCTAAAAATAACTAGAAGCTACTATAAAATCAAAATTGTCAACACTAATTTGAGAAACGTAGTTAATAATAGTATCATTAAAATCTACACGTAATAAAAAATATTGGCCTTTCCATTAAAAATCAGAGAAAATTCAGCTTATAGTAGATAAATGAATTCTCGTGAAAAATAAACCCTCAGTACTGGGCTGTACAAAAGATCAAAAATCAAGGAGGGGTATGGAATATTAATTAATATCACTATGAATTACTTTATAAAAACTTTGATTGAAAATAACGACTGGGAAATGCATTACCTGCAAGATTTTGGGATGCCGAAATCTCTCCAGTTGTCGTACAGAAGCCCTTAGAATTTCCGTAATTGTTTCTTTCCTCTTGGGTTTATGTATCTTTTCCACTGATCGTTTTTCAAAGATAAAAATAGATACTTCCTGCCAAAGATCAAGGAATTTTCACAATAAATAAAAACCAAATGACTTTTTGTTTTAAAGAAGGGAATTTTAGAGAAAGAGTTAAACCCCAAGGTCCGAAAACACCCCAAAGACTTGCTAACAATCGGAAAAGGTAATAGAGTTTGAAGGAAGGGTTTGAAATTTGTCCAGAAAAAAAAACACTAGCCTTCCCGTCGGATTTTCGATATCCATCAAAAATCTTCCAAATTGACTCTGGTCCAGCAGTTGCCACAAATCTTCCAAGTTCAAAATATTGTCCAAGGGCATTATTCTCTAACTGATTGGTTTGGTACTGATGATAGTGTTGGCCCTTAAATTTGAACATGATTTTTCAAAAAAGACACCAAAATTCGACGGAGGACTAAACTATACAGACGATGGGGGAGAGATAGCAACCTGATGAATAAACCACCTGTAGGAATTCACCATGCGCGGGTTTTCCTCTCTCACTCTCTCTCTCTCTCTCTCTCTCTCACTCACTCTCTCTCTCTCTCACACACATCTCCGCTCTGGCCTTACCTGTTCATTGATGGTTTTGGCTGTGAAGGAAAACCAGGGGTTCTGGATCGATAACTTTCCGTACTTATATATACCTGGCTGTTTCCATGGCAGTATCGATCCCAGCCTTCTTTTTACCCGGGTTTTCTCCCTGCCTATCTAACCTATATACCCGATTCTGTCTTTGCAATGACCGAGTTTTCAAAAAAACTGGCTCTCCTCCGCAACGACGTCTCAATGTGGGACTACACAAACTATACTTTCTCCCACGAATCAATGATAACTCTAGTATCGTCTTTCCTCTCTCTCTCTCTCTCTCTCTCTCTCTCTCTCTCTCTCTCTCTCTCAGCATTATTGCATGAACAACCACATGGAGGTCAAAGCATCATTTTTCATCTTTCTCCCCAACTTTCTCCACAGGTCCGCTAGGGATTAGCAGCCCCACATAAGACCAACAGCTCCCATCCCAACCATCCCATCCTCCCTATACACACATCCTTCCCCACATACATCCACATCCCCCCACTATATCCCCAACTTGCCCATATCCTCCCAGACTTTTCAGCACCGCCACATACACACTCCGCCGCCACTGCCACACAGCCACACTATAAATAGCTAAATAGCCCATATGCTCATCACACTCCCAGTCCATAATTATACCCAGACATACACATCACATACTACACCCCACCCATTAAGAAGCCCCAATGAACATCCCCCACCCCTCCTACCCCTCCCCACAAAATCCTCCCCCCCCGTTAAACCCCCCCCCCAAATCCTAACTCCCTACCTTCATCCCCTCCTTCCCATTCATCCTTCTACCTCTAATTCCCCATCTGAATCCCAACGCCAATGACAATACCCATCATTATTTTTTTTGCCTCTCAGCCCTCCTTCTAAAGAAGTAACACACATAAGTAAACTCTTCGGTACTTAAGCCGATACATCTTGGCCAATGCTTAGACTCTAGGAGTACAAGTACAACAACTATTACAGGCTGCTCCGGGACCACCAGGCACCCGGCCTAAAGTAGAGGCGGACGGGGAATGTATGTAGGAATTTAATCTATATACACGGTCAAGTGTGTATGTATATATTTTGTGTAGTAGGGGATGGATGATGATGAGTGGAAGTATAGGGCTTTAATTTATGTAGGTTGGTATATGGTCATATATGGTAAGGAGACCATATATAGCTAGGAGAGATGATACCCAAAAGGAAGCCTTCCAACTTTCATTCAGAGGTTTGGCTATTAACTTGACTCCGTTCGTCTGGTTGTGGGTGAGTCAGCTGCAGTTAGGACTGACAAGAGAGGGCTTTCCCTTTACTACTACTTATATGCTGTAGCGTATTGTGCTTGTGCTTTAGTACGGGACACAATAGGAGGAACGTTTATTAGGAGTCCAATGTTGGAGGACTTTTGGCTTCAACTGCTCTCTCTACGTGTACTCTTGTGACTGCTCGCTCAGCAGTGCTCGACAATATTCCGCTCTTTTACGAACTACCAACTGACTTGACAAGAGGGAGGGAGTAGCAGTTTTCAAAATTACTCCAAAGTCAATATATATAAGTGATAGTCAAAACTGTTCCGTAAGTAATAAAGTAACTCTACTTGACTTCAAGTTTCACTGACGGTTCGTAAAGTGCCATTAGTTTAAAGACGTGAGTAAACATGGACCTGTATCAGAACTATTCCACGACGGATTTCCACCGAAAATCCCAAACTGTCGCATCGAACATTCTCAAAATTTCCCAAAATGGTAAGGACGTAGTTTAGTTATATATTTTTTTTTTAAATTACGACTCATTTAGGAACAGATGGAACTTTAATTGAATTTTTTTCTTTTTGACGGGAATAGTGTCGTCAATGCAGAGGATGGTCAATCAGTTGTCGTCGGGGGACAATTCTTCGAGTAGGAAGCAGCTGTAAGTTTTGGGGAAGTTTTGAAGAGAGAGAGAGAGAGAGAGAGAGAGTGGAATGTGGAATGATTGTTAAAGTTGAATTGTATTGATTTTGATGTGCGTTGTTGTTGAAGGGATGTGTATTTAATTGGAAATATTAAAGAATGGAGAGGGAGATGTATGTCATGAATTATTGATGATATACGCCTCTCACTGTAATAGTAGGGATGTGTGTGTGTTTTTTTTTTGTGAAGAGGATTAGTCATTGGTGTGTGTGGCTTATTGATCATATGACGTTAACACTAATTGATGTGTGCTTTGAATGTGTGTAGGAATGACGTCACTCACTACACGGGACAATTGGCGAAGGACACAAGTGAAGACTTAAAAGATCTTAATAAATTTCCCGTTGGGGACCAGGTAGGACAAGGCAGGATTTCTTGGGGAATGGGATTGGATGGAGTATTGAGGGAATGAGGGAGAGACATAATTAATGCGGGGTTTTTATTATGAATCTTGTTTAGAAACAACTGAAGTTGCAGCGAGAGAAATTAACCTCAGACTTTACCGCGGTCTTAAATTCATTCCAGCAAATACAGAGGTGAATGATTTTTTTTTAAATTTAGGGATTGCTTCATGAAGGGATGATTTGAGGGAGTACTTTGGATGAGGAGGAGGAGGAATGGAATTAAGGGATGCAAATTCTGTGCTGAAATTAGATTGTTGTTAATTTAGGACTGCTGCAGCAAAGGAGAAAGAATTAATGAAAGCAGCCCGGCATGATGATGAGCAGCAGCAGCCAACTTTGTTACAGTTAGGTCAACCAACGTCAAGGCAGATTTTTGCGGAGGAAGACAATGTCGGTGAGCTGCTGGAAAGAGAAAGCTCGATTCGTCAACTCGAGGTAAATTGACGTTTGTCGACTGTTTTGACCTTGAGTTTATATCTACGGTGCTTACTCTTGGAAAGATATTGTAGCGTACTTCGTAACTGTGTCTGAGTGTTCACGGGATGATGAAATGACCGTTGCTTTTCTGGGAAGTCAGTATCGGCTGCAAAAATTGATTTCCGTTTTGGATAGACTTGTCACGTACTTGGAGCTTCGAAGTCCGAAGCAGTAATTATTTTTAACAGAAGGTTGTTTGCTGATGGATGAAAGTATGAGTGTAGTATCAAAAAGCTGCTTAAGCACACTTCGGGCAGTGAAGAGGTTAAGTCGGAGTGGGCATGGAATATTTCGTTTGTATCAAGTATAGCATCGTGCATTTATTTCAAACTTCAAGCTCAGTGTGCTTACTAGAGATAATTTTTTCCATAAGAGAAAATTCATGCTGACGTTTCCGTGAAAGAGTATGTGGTCTCGAATGTGCTTGCTTTCAAACTGCTTATTGATTTTCCTCATGATTCGGTCATTTGAATAAGCTTTCATTTTAATGGACATGGAAAATGTTTACTAGGTACATACGTAATATATTATAGATTTTTTATGATGGAGCAATTTCAAAAAATACACGCAAGCAAGCACAAGTAGCACGTAGGGAATACTCTAAGGATTTCAAGTTGGAATCAATATTGGTTTAACAAAAGATTTATTTACAGTTCAATTCTCTTTTCGTCTTCCGTTTCAATTCCAGTAATGGCATTTTGATGAAACCAATGCTAGTCTACGTGTACCTATGAGTTAGGATTTTAAATAACCCTTGCTTTAGAATGCTTGTAACTGTATTCATTGCAGTCACTTGTACAAATTATGATATATATGTTATAATTACACATGAGAAATGCTTGAAAGGGGCTTTTACTGTGAAAGGCAATAATAGTTTTATTTACGATGCGGGGTTTTAATTAAATGGGTATTCAATGTATGCCTTTTTATGAATAACATTTTGAAAAAAAACTAGTAGTTTCAATTTTTTGAAATACATGACAAAGTTAATTTGAAAAACAGCCTAGCGTAATATTTTGAAAAGAAGGAAAACACAGTATTGTAAAACTGAGGTGGGGTTGCATCATCGTGAATCACTTCATAAGTATGATGATCAAATTATTTACACAGTACAAATAAAGTAGTTATACCTACTTTTGATACAATAATTAGACTTACTGTAATAAATAATAATAATTCTTGAATGCTTAATACGAAATCCACAGACTGACATACTCGCGGTGAACCAAATATTTCAAGAACTGGCTAAGATGGTACATGACCAAGGTGAGGTGATCGACTCCATTGAGGCTCACGTTGAAGAGGCCCAAATCACGACCCAACAAGGCACCGAGCAGTTATCGCATGCAGCGACTTACCAGGTGAGACAAAGAATGTAGATTAATCCATATGAGTTGTCAGCAATTTTGGGGATGAGGTCCTCGAGTGCAGCAACACTGTTGGCTCAAGTTGAATTTCTTAGTTTAAAATATTTATTTTAAAATTTATTATTTTGGTTTTAGTAGATAATTACTTATATGATTTTACCCTTTTTCGTTTGTAGAGTAAAGCCCGGCGGAAGAAAGCCATAATTTTTGGAGTCCTCCTCTTGATTTTGATTATTTTTATTTTAGTTATGGTTTATTCTTAGCCAAAAAAATCGCTTTTGTAATATAAGTAGCAAAAATATGTTCGACTTGCCGAAATGTATATCTGTTAATGTTATGTTTTCTTTCACATGTAGGGTCGGAAACGGCGTAACTTCTTTTACTTACTTGCTGTTATCACTTCGCTAATAATTATACTTTTGATTGTAATGGAAATACGGAAATAAATTGTGCCGATGCTGATTGATGAATTTCGAGATAAACTGAATGAGGAAGGATAGCGAATTGTTGTTTTATACAGTTATCAAAAAAAGTTACACTATTTTTTGAAAAAACAACAAAATCACTAGTCTTCCAGAATCAGTCCCTCATTGTCAAATGTAGTGAGTCAACACTGCTCCGTTCTTTGCCAGTGCTAGTATGAGCTACATGGCGTTTGAATTCACGATCGATTAAAAAGGATTTCAGAATAGGGAAGGCATGCGCGTAGTCATAGTAGGGAAATGCAACAAAAAAGGTCCACTTAGGATACACACACAGCTCCAGGAGCAAACAGTACATATGTATATGCGTGTATATAACAGTATATAAGTTTTTATTATTTTGCTTGTTCTTCGAACTAAAACGTTACAGTTAATATTATATATAATTGACATACTATTATAATTATTATTTTAAATATTTATCGCAATTAATTACAGTTTCATATAAAGTTACATTACTTTTCAATCCAAGTGAAAATCTTACTCTGAAACGAAACAAAATAGACAAAGACAAGAGGTTTTTCACATAGGTCCCTCAATGCAACTAACTTTCATAGTGCAGTAGTAAATTGATCGGATGAGAAAGAACAGACCCGCTAAAAACGCTCCGATGTAAGCTACAAAAATTCCACCCTTAGTCCGAGCAACCTAAGAAATAACATTTGCTGTTATACATCTATTATCTACTACAGAATGCATGAGCCACTGATATAATTATTACCGTCTATTACATATAATTAACGCAGTACTGATCATACCTGATACGTTCCAATAGTCACTCCTATACCAATAGCAAGAAAGAGGAATGCAAGAACCAAATATATAATTCCACGAGAACGGGCGAAATCCGGACCGACAGATGAACTATACCAAAACAGTCTCATGTAATGGCAATTATTGGATACAATGCATACACAATAATATCGCTACACAGCAACATGACAGACAGGTATTTATACTGGCGCAGTGTTTGCATCACACGACACAACAATAATGGATTAAATTATGGAAGCATACAAAGCTACTTACAGCTTCCGACAATGTGGACAACGAGCTAAGGAATTATTCAGTGTGTTGAATAAAAACGAATCAGCACAATGCGCACAGTTGACCCTAGCCATTCCTAATGGAACCGATGGAAGCGCGGGACTCGGAGCCAAATTGATAATTCGTTTGCCTAATAATTAATACATACATTTTTTGTTAATTCATTTACTCCAAAAAATTAATTCCAACGCATGAAATACCATTCATAATAACCCGCAAGTATAGTAACAAAACTGACTCACAATTTGGCCGTGGACATGCAATACGCTGAGAACTAGCACGACAAATCAGCAGGCAATTACAGGGGCATCGTACATATTTCTTCCCAGGAGGTGGATTTCTTATCGGCTGGAATCAAAATAATTTAAATGGTTAAACTCCTGCCCTTCCTTTACACGGTTATTAATCCCATCACAGTGTATTAACCAAAAACCAGACTCAGCCAGTATTTCAATTAGCATCTAAATCAATTTTTCTCTCCGATACATTCAACATTTATCTGATACACATACGATCCATCTGCATATAAATGAAGCCGCGATATGTATCCAAACTTTACACTATCCCTGCACTTGATAAAGTTAACGATACCTCAAAGTTTTTAAAGTTCATCGACGTCCCTCAACTTACTCCTAATTATTGGCTAATTAACTAAGCACCCCAACCAACTTCTAATCATGTGCTTCACTTAGGTTCTTCTACACCCATCTTGATAAAAAAAACTGATGAATCCTCAAATGAACTCACCGTAGCTTCATTGCATTGGCTACATTTGACAACATGTTGCTCCCGTTTGTCACTAATATCAATCGTGGCTTGACATACACGGCATGTCACCAATGATCCTGACGGCATTGTAACCCATTCTAAGGTTCGGTCTCCAGTTGGATTTACGGACCCCTCTGAAATTCAATCAAATCATCCCATCAATCATCCAAACATTAGTAATTAGCATCTTGAAGGTCACAATGTCACAAAGCAGCATTTTCCAGCCTTGAGCCCCAACCCCAACTTCTCACCACGACCTCAATTTCCTTCCATTTATCCAAATCAACTCATTCTAAAGATCTAACTCCAGACCGACACAGCCAGCAATGTCAGCATCCTCCCCAATCCCTAAACCCTATTTTAATCAAAAACCCCTTTCCGAAAAATTCCAACTTCCTAACTCACACAATCTTCCTCCAAATCCCATAAAAATCTTATTTCCAATCCATCCAACATATCATTCCTACGGCTTGGAATAAACAGAAGCCCAACAGCTAATATGTTGACAAAAGCTGGAGGAAGCTAATCAGCCACAGCCACACAGGATGACTCATCCTCAGGATCTGTCTACATAATAGTACATTGCAGTTAAAACTAACTCATCATATATCTCATAAAATTCTCCCAATTCAAAATCAACAACCTCTCAAAAATACAAGTCGTTCCGTCACATCCCACTGCCACTGCCACCATGCCCTTACAACAGATGACGGCCGACCCAGAGCAGAGCCAGAATTGATTACACAACTAATTTCGAAATAACCGCACTCAAGCCTTCCAATATATTATTTATAAAAAAAAACTATCCAAGAACCTACCTGGTTTTGTAATAATCCCACCTCGAGACTCAGGAGTCAACAATGGTTGACTTTCTTCCGACATTTTCGCCCACAGTTCGTAGTTGACACTCCTTAAGTCTTTTTCATAGAGTCAGTTCCTTAATTTCATGATTTGCTCACAATTATGTAATGGGTCTGAGCTGGACTAAAAAGCAAGAACGGACACAACTCCAAGACTTTACAAGATTACTAACTAACAATAATAGTCGCTCTTTTCTTTCTCCAAAAACAAGTATTTCGTATATATTAGAGCTTATATATACTCTCTTTATAAGTACAGTATATCCTGTATGTTGACTCTGTATTTGAGAGGAACAAAAAATGCTTCAGGTCATCAAATCTCGTGATATTGAAGACGCGCAAGCGTTCTTTTTCCCTTCGAAAATATTTCAGGTGGATAAATATTCTCTCTATGCTTCTGACTGACTAGTTGTTGTCCTCTTCGTCTTCGTCTGGGTTTCCACTGGATCAAATAATATTAAAAAAAAAATTACTAAATAACAAAAGAACCAATGATTCTTGATGATGGGTTAGATAATGCAAAACCTACACTTGTATGCTCCCGGACAACTTGTATATTAAATAAGAGTTACAAACACACACACACACACACACAAACAATTTATCGAGTCTTGATTTCTGGAATTTCTAAGGATTCAGTCAGTCACTTCTGATATATAAGCTCCACTCAAGCCTCACATCAAATACAGTGTAAACTTGTTCCGCACACACACTTCATTAGACTAGGGAGTTATAAGGACTGACAATGTCAACGTATTTTTTATAATGACTCTGTATATGTGTGTGTGTGTATGTATGTATGTGTGTGTGTATGTGTGTGTGTGTGTGTGTGTGCATAAGATCAAGTATATTAAATTACAGACGACTCCCAACAACGTCCCAATACGACCACTGCCTCTCGATGACTCAATCCTAGTGCATTAACTGACACTGTCGAGCTAACTAATCATCCTATTCAACTCATACACTTCAGGTTTCAATGAGATCCTGTCGGACCGCAAGTTGGAAATGTTATTTAAGTATAGGGAGTATGATAGGACATATGTGATGTTATTTATGTACATGGTATGCTAAAATCTATGAGGAAGTAGAAGGAACGGTCATGACAGTCATTTATTCCTGAGCGTATCAAACGCTATTTTTGAAGTATGCATGTGTACATAAATAGAGTCAATTTAGAATGGTACTCCTCTGTATAGACTGGAATAATTGGGAATCATTCATGTTTTGTGTGAGGGGATGGGGTTAGATTCGCGAGGGTCGTTATTGTTTTGATTTGTTTATTTGTTTCAATGTTTATTGGGGCGATTCTTTTTATAAGAGAATTTTAGCGGGGATGGGAAATTTCTAGGTGTTAGGGATAAAATCTTGTCAGCAGGGGTAATTTTTTGTATTGAGGGGTGGATTCAGGCTACAGGGTAGGGTTTCTCGGGACAAAGGGCAATTTCTAGTTGTAAGGGGTAGTATTTCTCGTCAGGGGGATTAATTTAGGGTTACAAGACATAAATTGACATTTGAGGGGATAATTTCTAGTTTCAGGTGACGTTACTTCTTTCAAACTTTATTGGGACAAAATCTCGTTACAAGGGATTTCTAGCAACGAGGGTTAATTTCTCGTTATAAGGAGTAATTCGTCTTTACAAGGAGTAATTTTTCGTTACAAGGAGTAATTTTTCGTTACAATGAGCAATTTTTCGGTACAAGGAGTAAATTTTCTTAAAACGAGGGCAGTTTTTGTTTCTGGTTACAATAAATAATTTTTTGTTATATTGGCAAATTTCTAAATACAAGTGAAAATTTCTCGTTGGAGGGAAACATTCTTTTGATACACTGTAAACTTTCTTGTTACAAAGAACTAATTCTCGTTACAGAGGACAATCTCTCGGTACAAAGGAGAATTTATCTGTACAAGGGGAAATTTGTCTGTACAAGGGGAAAATTGTTTGTACAGGGGGAAATTTGTCTGTACAAGGGGAAATTTGTCTGTACAAGGGGAAATTTGTCTGTACAAGGGGAAATTTGTCTGTACAAGGGAAAATTTCTCGTTACAAGAAAAACTTTTTGGTACACGGGAAAGTTTCTCTAAAAAAGGAAAGTCCCTCATTAGAAGGTTATAATTCTGGTAAAAAAAATCTCGGTACCACAGAAAATTTCTCGTAATAACGAAAATTTCTCCGAACAAGAGACAATTTTATCTGAACAAGTAAAAATTCTTCGTAACAAAGAAAAACTTCTCACAACAAAGGAGAAGTTTTTGATACAAGGAGTAATTTTTCTGGTAACAACTGAAAATTTCTCCGTACAACGGGGAATTTCTCTGTACAAGGGAGAATTTCTCATTACAAGGGGAAATTTCTCTGTACAACGCGGAAATTTTTTGTACAAAGAGGAGATTTCTCGTTACAAAGGAAAATTTTTTGTACAAAGAGGAGATTTCTCGTTACAAAGGAAAATTTCTCGTTACAAAGGAAAATTTCTCTGTGCAAATTGAAAATTTCTCTGTACAAATTGAAATTTCTCTAAAAAGTAAATTTCTCTATACAAATTGTAAATTTCTCTATACAAATTGTAAATTTCTCTATACAAATTGTAAATTTCTCTGTACAAACTGAAAATTTCTCTGTACAAACTGAAAATTTCTCTGTACAAACTGAAAATTTCTCTGTACAAACTGAAAATTTCTCTGTACAAACTGAAAATTTCTCTGTACAAACTGAAAATTTCTCTGTACAAACTGAAAATTTCTCTGTACAAACTGAAAATTTCTCTGTACAAACTGAAAATTTCTCTGTACAAACCGAAAATTTCTCTGTACAAACTGAAAATTTCTCTGTACAAACTTAAAATTTCTCTGTACAAACCGAAAATTTCTCTACAAATTGAAAATTTCTCTGTACAAACTGAAAATTTCTCTGTACAAACTGAAAATTTCTCTGTACAAACCGAAAATTTCTCTGTAGAAATTGAAAATTTCTCTGTGCAAACTGAAAATTTCTCGTTTCAAGGGAAAATTTCTCGTTACAAGGGAAAATTTCTCGTTACAAAGGAAAATTTCTCGTTACAAGGGAAAATTTCTCGTTACAAAGGAAAATTTCTCGTTACAAGGGAAAATTTCTCGTTAGTGGGAAATTTCTCGTTACAGTGGGAAATTTCTCGTTAGTGGGAAATTTCTCGTTACAGTGGGAAATTTCTCGTTACAATGGAAAATTTCTCGTTGCAATGAAAAATCTCTCGTAAGAAAAGAAAATTTTTCGGTAGAATGGAATTTTTCTCGCTACGATTGGAAACGTCTCAGTACAATGGACAATGTCTCGTTAAAAGGGAATATTTGTCGTTACAAGGGATAAATTGTCTTTACCGTGAATAGTTTGCCGCTTAAAGGGTTTCTCGTCGTAATATTTAATTCGTTGTTTTAACGGGATTTCCCGTTTTAGATGGTAACCGTTATCAATATTGTTTCCGCTTAAGATCAAATCCATTTAATTGCAGTACGTTCTGCATTATAAAAATCCTCTGCAAATTGAGTACTATACCACAGTTGTTTCTCCTAAATTCGTGGAGACATTGTAATGTGACCATAATATTCAAAACAGCCCAATACGTACCGTAGTCGGTGTTTTATGCATATTATAAGAAATTAAGAAGGGTAAGGACACAATAGTAATTGACACCATGCTTTGTGCACTCTTTACAATTCTCCTAAAAGGAGGAAAATTCGATAGTAAGCATAACATCGTCTTATAAGGAGAAATATTAACACGGGCATGTGACGTAACCAAATAATTTTTCTCGTGAAATTAGCGAGAATTTACTTTAATGTGAAGATAATATATAGTAGGACCTCTACATAATGGACAAATGAACCCTTGAAGGTTGGGTTGGCATCCTCTCTGTAATGACACATTTTATGATATACCATATCATATGTTTATAAAACGGTATAGCAACTCCTCAGAATGGCCCCATGCCAGCATGCTTACATGACCTTTGTAACAAGAGGCTGTACTGAAACAACAATAAATAAAATAGCAGCAGTAACATATTTAATGAACAAGACCATAATCTGCAGATTTGTGTTGCTGTGTTTATCACCTTTTAGTGGTACAGAAATGAACTGTAAATTGTAGGCAGAAGTCAGTTCAGGTTGACAGTTGGTTTTTGTTTCATACAAATAAAAAAGTATTTGCTGTTCAAATGTGCAATGTAATGAATAGTGTGATGTTACTGATTGTGAGTTTAGCACGTCATCAGTAGCCAACATGAACTATTTTTAAATACATTATTTATTTATTTCTGGGAAATGTATACATACTTGTTTCTGCTCGCGTATCTGCACGGGATAAACATTTTCTATGTTGTGCTGCTTGTATAGTATGAGCTCTGTAGGTGGATTCTATTTGATGCTGATAGAAAACCTGTACTTACAAGTAGGAAGGTACTTCAGAGAGATACTGCATGTTAACATTACGTTTACGTAAGCGTCGGTAGTAAAAACTGGCATTAAAACCTGACCCTGAACCTATCCAGGACACTGGACCCTCCTTACTCTATTGTTCGTTTCATGTTGTCTTATGTGACACGAGCGGCATAAAATTGGTTCAGAATGTATGTGCTAGGTTAGCCTCATGTTTTGAAGAGCATGGAGCAAATGAAAGCAATACAGTTATCAAATGAGGTGTGGTAAGAATTTCGCGTGAATATGGAAATTAATGCCATGCACACGGCACGGAAGACTTGTTAAAACAATTTTTTTACTTCGTTATTATTTTAAATTCGTGATGTGATTAATTAGACAGGATTAATTGAGACCTTAATAATAGTAAACGTTGTGACTACAGGTAATGCGGTGGAGGAGGAGTAATACTCGCGTATCTTAATGTAGAGTAAACGCGCTGGTCCCGTTGCATATTTTTCTGCCTTGGTCTGTAAAAACAAAATACAAAAATAAGATTTTATGAAAAATTAATAATCACGGGACTTGAAGAAATTGCAAGAAATTGGATTTACCTATTGCGCCCTAAACTAGAACTAAACTTATCATCGCCTAGGTCGAGAAGTAATTCTTCATTGAATTTCGGTGAGTCGGTAGCCCCACAGATATCCGGCATCATCTGCTCTTGTGGCTGTTGCTGTTGCGGAAGCGGCTGTTGTGTCACGGGAGGGTCCTTCGGAGGATCAACGAGTGTAGGTTGCGTTACATGAATTTTATCGTCTAGGAGCTGAAGAAAATTTAAAAAAAAATTGTAATGAGCCAAATCTAAAAACAATGAAGATTGTAGGAGATTAATGCTGTCTATCAATAAACCACTAGTTTTAAAGCAACACATATATGGAAATAGTAATTTACAGATGTGACTGTGTCAGGAAAGCCGAATTCGCGGACAACACGAAGACGTATATATTTGGAAATTGCTTCTCTTGAGACCGTTATTGCGCGAGAGTTCGCTGCTCGAAGCTTAGCTTCTCTGTATTTCATGGCAGTTAAAACTTCGGGATCAATAACTGCAATGATTAACAAAATTAATAAAAAAAACCACGAGAAAAATTGATTGCTGCACAAATATAAAAAAGACGAACTAAACATATGTGTGTTATACCCATTTGTTGGTCGTCGAATACTTGCTGTTGGCTCTGCTGGTGTTCGTCCACCATATACAGCGTATCAGGTATAAATAGCCTAAGATTTCCTCTTCTTGTGGTGACCTCCGTACCACATGTAGATCTTAATATTGATCTGGCTTCTTCATAGAATGGAGTGTATAGTCTTGGTCTGGTAGTTAACCATGGATTGTACTTATCAGCTAGCATTAAGTTTGATGGAGGTAATGAGATCTAAGAGTAACAAATATTATTATTAATACAGACCCAAGTTTTCGACTCCAGTCAAATCAACAATTATTATTTCACATTTTAAAACGTCAATTCCACGAGGAAACAGCTAAAACACAATGCTTACCAATCCTCTTCGCACATGGTTCGCTAAAACATCCGCATTGAGTATGTGCTCAATTCGGACGTGAAAAATTATGTCACCAATAATCTCTCGGAGTTCAACGTCGGAGAGGTCACGACGTTTAATTCCTTTCCGTGTGACGGAATCTCTTGTTGTTGTCAGAAGGTTCGGCTCTGTGAGATAAAATGCAACTATTGAGAATGGCCTTCTTATTAATATGGTCATTGTTATAATCAATTATTAATATTGTTTTTTCGGCAGCAAATTTCTCAGAACATTTAAAAGCCTCCCGGACCTCTCCTGTCAAATTATAAAAAGATGCAAAACTAATGGCTAAAGCTTTACAAAATATTTATCATTTTAAAAATTCTTTGCTGCAGTTACACATCCTTTTACTGAGTTCCGAAGAGGGGAGATACCAGGAACACTCGTACGTATATTATCAATGCTCCACAAGTAAAACTTTTCCCTACTTAACTACATACGAAAAAATCCATGACAGAACACCAAAGAAGATCAAATAAGGTTTTTCCAATACTTTTCAACGACAATGTCGAATCACAGAAACCAGCTGGTACCATCACATGTTCGTTTTTAAAATGCACTTGTATGCAGTGAACTTGGGCTACGAACACGAATGTTTTGGCATGTAAAACGAGTTAATACATAATAACATGATTCAATAATATGTACAACTTGATAACTTAAATCTTACCTCGATCTTCAACACGCTTAATGAGTTGACTTTCTCCCCATCTGACAATCGCTGTCAAAACGTCAACTTCACTTGCCTATGAAATAACAAATCGAATGTTATAACACTTTTCATCTCAGGACTATATGACTCTAGCTCGGTAGAATGATCGTACCTGCAAAAAATCTGACTGGACAAGTTCACTCAGCGTAGTGCGACTGAGGTCTAAGAAAGACGGAGCATTCATTAGATGTACGAATTCCTCCCTTAGAAATAGCATCGCCTGTCGTCGAACGAATGATGACCCGTGAGGACAAGTTGCCCATTTCAGTACACCAGGTAATATTTCCAGTGTTAGAGAATCAATTATTATATCTTCGGATAGTTGGGCGAGCATGTCAAACTCAAGAAATCGTGCTGAACACAAAAATGCATTAACAGGGTTACAATTAAGTAAAAAAAAATAGCACGTGTCATCCAAATCTACAAAAATACCTATTTGGTAAAGCTCCATAGCTTCTTCAAACCCGGCCGGATTCAGTCGTCCATTCACAGTTAGAGACTCAACTTCTGTCAATCCAGAGCGCGCGGGGTCTATTGTGGTCAGGTCAAGCTTATCAGTATACATACAGTGTAGCAAAGCGCGGACGAAACGCTTATTAATTACTGACTCGTCAAGAATAATTTTAGAGGATGTGGAACGGCGGTGAAGGAGGTTTCTACACATGAATCAACATACCAAAATTGTAGTAACACAAACCCTCACTTGTTTTCACAATTTGTAAACTTCACTTAGTAATTCTAAAGAGCATCCCAGTCCTCAATACCTGAAAAAAGGTGAACGAGCTGCTAATATCGATTTATGTGCTGGAAACTGTTCATCTCCAATGACTAAGCAAACATCAGAGTACTTTCCAGTAATCAAAAGATCCCGTAGGTCGTTCTAGTCACAAAATCAAAACCACTTATAATTATCACTCTTGAAACTCACTCCCACCCCTCTAATAATGATCTGTCAACCAGCTTTTCCTCCCCTACCTCCAATCGATCCGGTAATTGTTGTTCAAGTAAGAGACCAATAGAAGACGAATTAGCAGAATTGATACTTTCTTCCGTGTACAAGTATCTAATTAGACTGCTAAATGTAGGAATGTCAACATTCAAGTCTACATTGACATTATTTGAGCCTTGCGAGCGGGTAATTAAGTTTCTAAAGTATTTCGAGCGTTGCATCAGAATTGATCGATGAGCAGGGAAAATGGCGGGGGGTAATATTAAATTAATATCAGAATTGTACTTAAAATCAAGTAAGTCTGCTAAATCCGATTTCACATTCGGTGGGGTTTGACGTGCTGACTCAGCTTGGATGAAAGATTCCTTCTCCATCGCTAGGACTTCGTAGTCTTGAACTGTACATACACATTGAACCAATGACAGAAAAAAAATCGATCAGCACGTCAGTCTCCTCTCAGGTCACGGAGTCTTTTTTCAAACACTTGTTCTACATACCCAGCGATAAAATTTCCGAAAAACTCCAGCCTGTCATCAGATCTCTCAGAGGTTTCCCTGGGTCGAAAGATTTCGAATTGCGACGTCTCCACCATCTTTTCTTCCTTTCCCTTGACAAAAACAAAACAAAAAATATTAAATCGCTCCCAGCCTTCCCCAGTCTCCCCCAAAAAGTAATTCCTTTCACTCCACTTACCTTTGTTGATGATTATCTGAATCTGAATCCTTTGATTGAATTTCACTAATATTAGCTCCCATATTTTAAATATTTTCGAATACCTTAAAAAATCCCTGCTTCTGTTATTACAAGAGTAAGTATGTGTGTGTGTGTGTGTGTGTGTATGTGTATGTGTGTGTGTGTGTGTGTGTGTTGTGTACTTCGATGGGAGCGACTTGACTGAACATTTTTTGGAACTAGAAGGGCGCGCAGTCGCACATGAGCACACAAGGTTTTCAAATCTCGAAAAAGATGATTTGAAAATAATCTGAGAAACTGTGTAAGTATATTCCAATTCCATAAAATGTTTACACATTAACTCCATGGGGGCGAAGTCAAGTAGCGTTTCAAGACCTCGTACTTTTTCAACGTCTGACAATCCCTCGGAAGGTAAGTTTTTGAGGATTTTGTGACTAATTAAATTTTTTCCATGGTATTGGGTTATAGTGGGACAGAGTCTACGTGATATGTATTTGTGATAGGTAGTTGACGAGTGCATGGATTCTTATGAAATATTGGGAATAGTTTGGAATTCGGTGTGTATTTTAAATGAATGTGGGGATAATTATTGTGCAGGTCAGACGAATGTGGTCCGGACTAGGTCATACTCAAATGCGGCGAGTAGTAGTATCGGCGGGTCAAGGTCAACTTTAACATTTTGGCCAATTTCAGGTTTGCCCGCTCCGTCATGAATAAGTTAAAAGAAATATCGATCTGTGGACAATTGTAGGATTTGTAGCTATGTAGTTATCGTCATTGTGTGTCTGTGTCGTCTGTGGTTGCTGAGTGTGGGTTTGACGGTTTCCTAGTTTAGTTTAGTGGGTTTGTTTCGTTGTAGCTGTTGTGTATTATGGGTTCGTGTGCTGTCAAGTCTAGAATTGACAACAATGATACTATGCGTGCCTTAATTCTTAGTTCTTATCAAGGTATTTATTTTATAGTATTTTGTCGGGGAAAAGTTTTTCTGAGGTGGAAATAATTGTGCATTAATTACTCGATTCTGTGACAGGTGTCAAGTGTCCGATTTGCTCGAAAAATGTCCTACCAGATGATATAGAAGTTCACTTGGTCCTCTGCTTAACCAGACCTAGACTTCATTACAATGGTAAGATCGTTGTCTGTCGTGATTGGGTTGGATTTTAAGTCGTAATTATTTACTGTCCCAGTCATTGAAACTTCTGTGACGGGGATAATTTGATTTGATCTGTGCATGTGATCATGATTATTTGTATGACTGGTCACTGTATGTAAACATGATCGTTTGACAATTCCAGAGGATGTACTGACGGAGCCAAAGGGTGAATGTGTGATATGCTTAGAGGACCTGAATACTGGCGATAAAATAGCCCGCTTGCCATGTCTCTGTATTTATCATAAACAATGCATCGATGAGTGGTTCAAAGTCAATCGTGTCTGTCCTGAACATCCTGACTAATTGTAATCAATCGAAATTTAACAATTTATCGAAAATGTAAGGGCTTTTGCAACAAATTAAGAGAGAAAATTTTAGACGTCTTACTTTATATTGTAATATATATATATATACATATATAACTGCCTTTTTTTGTGATTTTACTTTTGTTTTCGACCGAAAATAAGATACAAATTAATTTTTCGGATTAAAATAATCAAATGATTTAAAATAATGCGGAAGTCCTCCCTTGCCATAAGTCTTAAGGGGGTGGACTTGAGCCTCAGCACATATTTGTCCAACAAGTTAATTATTTATTTTTCCATATTTCCGCCAACCAATGACCTGCCAACTTCTCTAGTCATCAAAACTAGCTCAATCATTAGCTTTATCAATGTTAGTCTTGTTTTTTTGATAAGACTCGAACTTCATCCTCATCAATAAACATCCACTGTACACACATGGCTGGCATAGCTATAAACATTGCATAAAAATAAGCCTCATAGTTCCCTCATGCATGCATACTAAATACATATGCATTATATGCAATCGAGCTAGCTGTGCTCCTACTCACGTATACATTCACATTCCCTGATTCCAATTCAGAATCCATTTCAACTGGAGTAAATATGGAAATTACGTAGTATGACGTTAATGGTTACCTTGCATACGTTGATTCAACCATTTTTCATGTTTCTATCTCACTCAGTCGGAATAATGGCATTGATTAAACTGGCTCTTGCTTCCTTTAGCACAAATATAGATATCTGCACGCATGAACCACGTCCATTCAATAAAACTCCATATGTATGCTTAATAGACTGTCAAAATGAATTGCATTAAATTTCCATAACCATTCTATTAATTTTTGCTCCATCCACTTATTACCCAGTGTCCATTCTACATAAATACATATAATGAGCACCCAGAAGTATGCCAGTGTCCCTGCCCCATGCCCCAATGCTTGTTTGTATATACCCAAAAAGTCATACCAATTGAGCAAAGGGAGGAATCGAAAATCCATCGACGTCTAAAAATCTATCGCCCTTGTCTCATGTCAAAAACGCTCTCATTTCTCTCACCCATACTGGAATTACCATGCTTCAACTTCCCTTGTCTTCATTGCGCTGTCATGTTGCGAAAAAGACATTTTAACTTTATTATTCCTTACGTATCTATCTATACAACAGGAGAAGTCTATATATTTGACAGAACTTCCTACTCCTATTATTACTCACTATACGCTGTCACAACCGGGACCATCTATAAGCCTGAGTACCTGTCAATACCAATTATGTCTCACCTTGCCCCTACATGCTTTACCATACGCTGAAGTAACACAATACAACACTGCATTGGACGTACATAGCAGGTGAATATATAGTCAAGGTACCGGCAAGTGCTTTATTATTCCTTTCCTTCCCTTCTCGTCTCGCCAGGAGTGTTGCAACTTTCAAGGAATAAGGGTAAATATATATGAAACAGAAAAAGAAAGGAATGTATGGGAGAATGGGATTGAACATTGAACGGGAAACTCCAAACAGTTCGGGACGAAACATGCAATGTACATACTTCCCCAATGACTTTCGGAGAGTGGGAATATATGGGCCAGTGAGGAATGGAATGTCTTGTATACTTTTTTTTTTATTATGAGTGTCTTCCTATTCCTATACACAGTTTCTTCCTCGTGACGTCCAAGTCTGTCCCTCATAGAAACACATAGTTGACTCACTAGTGTTTACCAATGCTAGGCTTTACCAGGCTCACAGCCCTTGAAACGTCAACATTTAACACAAATAAATCTCTATATGCAGGACCTAATCCACAAATCATTCTTCCCCTGGAATTCACAACAGCACAGACAGCCGGCTACCAAAACCTCTCAAATTATGGAAAAACAACGGTCCACAAAGCCCCCCTTAGAAAAATCAGACAGATTTTGTCACACTACTTACGATAACAAATAAAGCACATGACGGCTAATGATAATGCATTTTGTGAAATAAAACACAAACTACGTCATCATTCATTGTAATAATGAGTCAATGGAGCTTTCCCTTATCAGCGCTAAATTCAGCCGTTAATCGCATTCTGTAATCCCGTAAAGCCTTAAAATTTGATGCTTATTTTAAAGGATTGTAGTTCGCCTGAGTCTATGATCCCAATTAATAATAATAAATTATTCATACATTATATATTAAATATAGTTAAAAAACCCCAAAATTGGCTTGTTGGGGGGTTTCGTCGACAGTGGATTTTTTTAGAAAAAATTTGATGAGTTGACAGATTTTATAAGTGGTGTTTTTGCTTATCATCTATCGACAACCACACACTTACGAAGTCAAGCATGAAAAAGAAAACAAACGAGGGAGCATATAAAAAACGATTAAATTCCTAGATTCTTACACTGAGATTGATATTTGTGAACTTTGATCTCAGGAGTGATAAAAGTAGTATGCTGGAATTTTTTTAAAATTCATTCAATTTAAACGTTCAACTGTAGAGGGAGAATAAATAAGTGGAGGAGTAGTGAGCACTGTCCGTGGAGAACCCTCTGCGTATAAACGTTAAATAGTGAGCCTGAGTCTCGGAATATAGGCCTTAGCGTGTCCTATATGTTTAGCTACTACTTAAATGCATGTGTGACGGGTCCTGGGCTATTGTGAGCAGTGCAGATAGGGAATAATAAAGGCAATCATAATAAAGGGTTTCTGTTTACTTGAGGCCTGTTGCTCCCACTTGTCCAAGAGATGCCGCAGTTTCTTCACGCAATTTTGCAGAATTATTTTATTTTCCAAAACAAGTTTTGAATAACAAAAATTTCTCTTTCATGAGGAAATATTTTTGACGGAATTCAGTGTACTCCATTCAACATGAGTGAGGAGCTTCATACGCTCCATTTAGTAGGTAAGTCAAAAGTTGGGTGCTTTCAATTGTTGGAATTTCTAAACATAATTTTGATAAAGTCGAATTTTGAGTGTTATTTGTAATTATTCGGTTTGAAATAAACTATTGACCAATAGTAGGATGACCAATGGATACAAATTAATATCAAATGATTATGAAATAATGGATTATGTAAATTATAAATTGGTGAATGTTCCGATATTACAAGGAAGGATATTATTTGTGTGTTCCAGTTGAGAAATCATCAATTTCTACGAACCCGTCGAAACTTTTGAAGCCTAATCCTTATGTAGAAATTTGTGTCGACGGACAAACTAATTCTGTACGAAAGACTGAGGTCAAGAGGTCAACCTCGAATCCTGAATGGCAGGAACCATTTTCCCTGTAAGCTCCAATTAGTGATTGATGAGTACTTTCGTTGAGATAGTGTAATTTGTAATTAGCTACGAAGGTCATGAGGAAAATGATGTAAAGTCTTGGGAGGGAGTTGAGCGGTTGGGAAATGATGATGTAGTTAGTGTGGAGTTATTAAATGTGAATAGCATTTAGTATAGTGTAGAGTAAGGATTTAATGATGGTACTAATTTGGGATGAATTTTATATTTCAGGGTTGTCCGTCCAACGTCAGCATTGTGCTTGAAAGTTTTGGATCATAGTGTGCTACGAACTACTCACAAGTTGATTGGAGAAGGAAAGTTTAATTTAATTGACATTTTGCGTCAGCATAATGGTAAAATTAGTAGCGTTAGTCTTCACCTAGATTTAAAGCATGGAAGTACCAAAGTGGGGACTTTGGTCATTAAAATGGATGGACTGAGAATAGACATGAACCAACCTGCGTTTAGGCTTCCCGTTCCTCCAGCTTCACATGCTGTTGTAGACCCTGCAGTTGTCGTAAATGTAAGTTGTAATACTTTTTATGATGATATGACATTATGACAATCCTTTGTATGTTTCATCTAAGATAGTGAAAGGGAAATTTGTGTTGTCTATAAGTCATTAATATTCAAGAGCTTGCCAGCTCTTTTGAAATGCCCTTGAAATCATAGTAAAAGTTTGGCTGGGTCTACTATAATTCAGCTAAGAATGATTTCATGATGATAGTTTATTTTTGTGGACCACTTTTTTGAGCTATAGTTTATTGGGTATTTTTACATTTTTATTGAAGTTGGATTATTGGGTAAGGTCGGAGCATAGGTCACGAATCGGAGAGAATTTGTAACATGAACTTTTGAAGATGTGATGGATGTACACTGTACACACAGTGTATTTGCTTATAAAAAATGCGGAATGTATATGCTCACAGGCGAGTCGGAGTCGGGAGACTAGTAAATCGAAAGTTTGTGACAAAATGCTGTCAGTAAGACCGAATTCCTTTCTTAGTTGCTCATATATCACTAGTGCAGTTATTTTCAAGAATTTGCAATTTAATTCATTGAGCTATTGATTGGAAAGAGGAAAAGGGTAAAATGCAGTAACCTGGAATGTAAGGAATTTACGTCAACTAGTAGTAAGTCCAGAAAATATTTAATTACGTTTTAACTTCTATTGCTTAAGTTGGTTGGAAATAATATGAATACTGATTTCAATAGTTTTGACCCGTCACTGATTAGTAATTACATAGTTTGACAAACGTAGTTTTGTGGTTACGTTAGGTCAGGTTCAAAGTTGTAAGTATTTCTTCTTATAACAAGGTCCGATTCATTGTTTGTAAACTTTTAAGTTTTTACTCATTTTATCCTTGTAAATAAATTAGTCCTTACCTTGTTCTTTACCTTTGAACT
Source organism: Allacma fusca (assembly GCA_947179485.1). NCBI lineage: Eukaryota > Metazoa > Arthropoda > Collembola > Symphypleona > Sminthuridae > Allacma > Allacma fusca. The sequence goes on from OX359250.1 coordinate 27,212,668, forward strand.
CCCGTACCTCCGAAACCATGACTTTGCGAGACTATGTTCTTTCAGAATTGTGATTTATGCACCGAATTTACGGTGAATGCCAAATTAAGTACACAAGAGTGTAGTTTATATGCATGAATTCATGCTATATTACATAAATGACCTTTAACGTACAGTAACTTCGAAAGTATACGTTTGTACAACAACATTTTTTCAGATTTGTACTACTTTGATCTTCGCAGCGAAATTACCCAGTACACCAAGTTTCATAAAATTCAAAGAAGAACCAATAATATAGACTTCTGTTCCATTGTTATTCCGGGATTATTATTCAGCGTTCGATTGCTGACAGATGATCACCAGTGGTCGAATAATAGTGTATTTGAAATGTCAAAATGCTATAGTATCACATGTTTGAATTTTTACTAGACTGGACCCGAGAATCCAACGAATGGAGACAATATTATGCCTCCACCTAGCCTTCAGAATAACAACGTTGCAGCAACTCCCAGAGCTACTCCGCCACCCAGACCTCCCGCACCTGTAATTCCTAGAGATAATTCGAACGAACCTTTACCTCCAGGGTAAGACCCAATTAACCATAAATATTGATTAACCCTAAATTCCGGAAGAATGCATTTTGTGTGAGAAATTATGTGAATCCAGCAGAGCACTAATAGGTTTTGCAAAATTAGTGCTAGTAGCTGTATCTTAATTCATTTGTTAATAATAAATCAACTTTAAAATCCCTTATATACTGAAAATGATTACATTCTTATGCCAGTAAGATACTCACACATTCCCTTTAACTCGTTGTCTTGCGTTCTTCCCAATGCTGCTATTAAGATTTCTAATTTATGCTAATACTAACGCCAGCCAATTGTGTTCAATATGTAATTGCCTTCAGATGGGAAGTCAGGTATGATGAATATGGAAGAAGATATTATGTTGATCATAATACCAGATCAACAACATGGGAGAGACCTGAACCGTTGCCGCAGGGTTGGGAAATGAGACGGGATCCCCGGGGGAGAATATACTACGTGGACCACAATACTAGATCAACAACTTGGCAGCGACCTAGCAGTGAAAGATTGGCTCATTACAATAACTGGCAAGGCATGCGAAGTCATATTTTAGAACAAGGAGAAAGGCGATTTCTCTACCCGCAGCAGGTAAGCAGTGCTAGATTAAGTCCTGCTACAGTTGAAATTTTCATCGCGAGTAACTTTAAAGAGTGAGGTTATTTTTTATACTTTCAGACTATCTTACATGGAGAACAGGAAACAGATAATTTAGGACCACTACCGGAAGGATGGGAAAAACGTACTCGTCCAGACGGAAAAGTTTATTTTGTGAATCATAAGAATTGCACGACACAATGGGAAGACCCTAGAACGCAGGGAACTTTTGAAACTCCAGTTTCAAATGAGCCCTTACCGCAGGGGTGGGAAGTTCGCTTAACTGAAGACGGAGTTAGATATTTTGTCGATCACAACACGCGAACTACAACATTTGTTGACCCCCGCGGAGGCAGCGTAGCAGGGTAAGCCCGAGGGACAATGAATCTTAACTATAGCAATAATGCTTCCGTCTTTATTGATGCTTCAATGTGAATATTTTCTATTTTGCAGTCCGGGAATTTACGGCGTTCCACTAGCTTACGAAAGATCATTTAAGTGGAAAATTTGCCAATTCCGATATCTGTGTCAGTCGAATGCATTACCTTCGCATATTAAGATTACAGTGGGTAGAGGAACTTTATTTGAAGATTCATTCCATCAGGTAATTCCAAATTTAGAATGACATTTTCACTGACCACAGGTACTCAGTAATTCAAGCAACGATGCCTTTAGCACAAATTTACGAATTTTACATGTTCATATTCCAGATTATGCGACACCCTGCGTACGAGCTCCGAAGAAGACTTTACATTATATTCAGAGGGGAAGAAGGACTTGACTATGGTGGTGTGGCAAGGTACTTAGATTTAAATCATTGGCATCGTTTTACATCATTAACGTTGTGATCTGATGTGCTCATATTAAGTTACGTTGATTTTTATTTTCAGGGAATGGTTTTTGTTACTCTCTCACGAAGTGTTAAACCCAATGTACTGCCTATTTGAGTATGCTAATAAAAACAACTATAATCTTCAGGTAAGATTTTTTTAGAATGTTTCACTGACACTAGCAGTGAATTACTGTTTGTATAATGTGGGATGAACATAACACCTTTTTTTGGAACCATTACAGATTAATCCAGCATCCTACGTTAATCCAGATCACCTACACTACTTCAAATTCATCGGCCGGTTTATAGCCATGGCACTGTATCATGGACGTTTTATTTACTCAGCATTTACCATGCCTTTCTTTAAACGGATGCTCAATAAGAAGCTCGTCACAAAGGATATCGAGTCAATAGATCCAGAGTTCTATAATTCGTTGGTAAAGGGTCATTTATGCCTAGTCCAAATTAGTTCAAATAAATTGGCAAATACTATTTTCAATCAGGTTTTTACTGTTTTTCTCTGTTTCTAGTGTTGGATACGAGACAACAATATTGACGAATGTGGTCTAGAACTTTTCTTTGCGGTTGACTTCGAACTCCTGGGACAAGTTTTACATCATGAACTGAAAGAAGCTGGTGATTCCATTCGCGTTGACGAAACAAATAAAGAGGAGTATATAAAGTAAGTATTAAGCTTTTCTGAGAGTCATAGTCATAGGTGTGAAATGCAAATCCAACGTGTTTCCGGAAGTTTATTAAATGTGTCACTCTTGAAAATGCTTGTGTTATTCTTGGGATTTCTCTCTGTGTGTAGGATGATGACGGAATGGCGAATGACGCGTGGGATAGAAGAGCAAACTAAATCATTCCTTGAAGGATTCAATGAAGTAGTTCCACTAGAGTGGTTGAAATACTTTGATGAACGAGAGCTGGAGCTTCTGTTGTGTGGGATGCAAGAAATCGATGTTGATGACTGGGCTCGAAATACAATATACAGGTTTGAATTCAATTTAATTATGTTTTCCCTTTAGTTTACCAGTCCTGTCAGTTTCTCGTTCATGATGCCTTTAAAGCTGTGTTTCAGTTCATACAAATATTAGTGTAGATAGGGATTATCATGAGTTGCATGCGTATTCTCAATTTCTCATGACAAAGTTTTACATTAGCCAATAACTATGAATCACAACGAAAGAATTAATAGTATCAACGTATCAAGTATCAACCACATGCAGCTCGCAATCAACCAAGCTATTTTCAAATGCAGCTATACGAACGTACTATGACTATGCGATAACAATGTTGCGGAAAAAATTGAATTCACGATGTCTTTATTAACTTTATCACTCATATATCATGCAAAACAAAAAATAACGCATAATTAATCATTAATTATTTCGAAACATATACATACATATTTTTATATATAGCTATATTTACGACAGATAACTTTCACTTTTATACAGAAAAGGTTGGCATTTGAATTTGATTGAATGAAGAATAAGAAAATTCATCGTAATAATAATAATTTGCAGGCATTACACCCGCAATAGTAAGCAGATTACATGGTTCTGGCAATTTGTCAAATCAATGGACAATGAAAAAAGAGCTCGTCTTTTACAATTTGCGTGTGGAACTTGTCGTGTACCTGTCGGTGGATTTGCAGAGCTTATGGGCTCCAACGGACCTCAAAGATTTTGCATTGAGAAAGTGAGTTTAATTGTTTATCATTCAAATAGTTTGTTCTTTTAGCAATTATTACTATCAAGTTTAACTCTACTAACCCTCAAATTATTTAAATGCACTTTTCCTCATTTTTTTTGTTCTCTCTATGACTCTCACTGTTAGAGAAATTCTACGAAAAAACTAACATTACTTGTGGAAATGTTTTGACATAATTTTCATTTGATGTATTCACGTCTTCTGTTGTATGCTCCGGCAGGTTGGAAAAGAAACTTGGTTGCCACGTTCTCACACTTGCTTCAATCGACTGGACCTCCCACCGTATAAAAATTATGAACAGCTAGTAGAAAAATTATCATTCGCGATTGAGGAAACAGAAGGTTTCGGACAGGAATAAAGGAAAAAATGTTAATCTTTAATGAAAGTAATTTTTTTTCAAATATTTTACGAATTTTAAATAACTTTTAAAGATTATAATTTTAAGCCCCACGATTGCCAGTTTTAGAGGAATGATCGATCAACCATTGCAGCGTTATGTCAATGTTGTCTCGTTCTTTACAACTGATTGAGTAACAACATATCTCACGGTCTTGAATGACGTCCAGGTTCCTAAAAATTTTGTTTCACAATCGTTAGGGAATTTTTGTTCAACTATCTTTTCCTTTCTTAAAAGCATCGATGTCAATAAAAATAAAATATTTTTTTTGGCAAACTATACATTCTCTGGATCAGTCCGTTTTCATCCAGGGCGCCAGGGAGATCTCTTTTGTTCCCCAAAACAAGGACAGGAATTCCCTGAAATATTTGATTTTTTTTTTTCGTTTAGTATTGTTATAATCATGTTAAAATTGTTCTAGATCACTATGATTATTTCGCACAACAAATATATTATGTATTAGCGTTAAATACTATTACAGAAAGGAACATTTGAAAGTCATGCATGCGTTTGATTTACAAAGAAATAAATCATTCGAAATACTGAAGTTTCACAAGTCAATTATTTCTCGACCATGCTCAATTTCCATAAACCCCACATCACCTAACACTCATACACCATAATCAGTCAAGAATTTAAGTAACACCTGCAGCTGTGGCTTTTCCAGAAGATTATGCAGCTCATTCCGTGACGCCTCAATTTTCTCATGATCAGCTGCATCCACCATATACACAATAGCATTGACCCCTCGGCAGTATCGTTCCCACATAGATCTAAATCTAGGCTGACCGCCGATGTCCCATACTTTGATAGTCACGTTCCCTTTAGTTATTTTCCGCATGTTAAATCCCACGGTCGGGATCATGTCTTCCGAAAACTGACCAGACTGCAAAGCACAATAAAACCCCCATGAATAAAAATTATTACCCTACCACTCACAAAAAAAAATCGACATTTCCAAAAAGTCCTTCATTCCTACCAAATCTACAACTCTCCGTCACACACACACCATGACACCATCAAGACCCCAAGGTCTTCAATACCCTCCCATTCATTCATATACATCCCGGTCCACCTTGAATAAATTTTTTCCCCAACAATCTGGAATTCAAATTCTTAACAAAACAATCCCATAAACCAAACTCCAGACACTCATTCGAAAGATTCAAAATTTTCCTCAACCATCCCACAATTAATTACCAACAGTAAATGAGTCCCAATTAAATGTTATTATGTATATACATAACATCCAGATTAAATCCTAATCATCCACCCACACCACACTCGATCTCTCTCATACTTTGTATCATGTTCGCCATAGCAATCATCGAACTCATCTCACCCAAAGTAACTATATGCAAAACAACTTACTGGGTGAGACAATTTCCTCAACAACAACAAAAATCAACTTCAACCCATGATTAAATCCCTTGAGTCAAAAACAAGGAATTATTTTTGAATAATTTATATTCTATCTTTCATAGGACGAATGAAATGAAATGATTGGGCACTGTAAATAAATAAAAAAATCTTGAAGCGTAGTATATAGTGTGGAAGTGTACAGAATATTAATATTATCACTGACGAATGGTATTATCCTTAAAGTAATGACTTATATGAGTAAAAAAAAAGGAGTTCTGTCTATTGTTCACTTACCGCTATGACATTTACAAAAGTAGTTTTTCCAGAATATTGAAGCCCGACCAATGTCAACTCCATCTCTTCCTTCCAAAACATGGACCGTATCCAGTCTAAAATTCTGTTAATGAGAGCAAACATGATTGGAAACTAAATGAGAGGAAACAATTGGAGAAGTTGGAAACTATAACTGCAATGTAATAATAAGTCTTGTATAAATAATAAGATTTTCTCGTAGTATGTTAGAAGGAGAGTAATGAGTGTGTGTGACTTTGGTGTGTGTGTGTGTGTTTTTGTGTGTGTGTGTGTGAATGTGTATGTGTATGTGTGAGAGTGAGTGAGCCAAAAGGGAATCGATTCGGTCTCTTGTGTTATATTCCTTCAGAAGCAAATGATTCATATAAGGGGAGCGTTCATTGAGCGCGGAGGTTTGAACATAGAGACTATTTGATTTGTAGTGTAACTTAGGGGGGTAGGTTGTAACCGGGTCAAACTAGGTTTTTTGAGATTATGTTGAAATTATGAGGTCAAGCACTTCTTCGATGTTGGAAGAGGATCCCAACGGAAACGGCTCCTATGACACAGCAGCTGGAAGCCATCGGTTGGGGATATAAAATAAATTAAAAATATTACAAGTTTTTCTCTCTCCATCTCTCCCAATGGTTTAAGGTCCAGTGGAATTTCTTGTGTGTGTGGAGAGATGTGACTAAGAGTGTGAGTGAATAATTGGGTGTGTGTGATAGATTGTTTTTTAATTATAGGTGGGGTCCCCATCATCAAGGTGCTATTGAGTTGAGGTCTTATTATTTAAAAGGTGAGTCGGTCTTTATGATTTTTTTTTAGGAGTAATTCCGGAGTAGTTGTTCCCTCCATTTATGTAGAGTAATAATTGATGTGTAAGTATGTAGAGTAATCAATGGGAATGGTTTGGGGAAAAATGATTTTTTTTCCGTGGTTTTCCCTGGAACGTTTATTTGGTTATGGTTTGTGGTGTCCGGTTCTGGGGAGAGAGTGACGGTGGATGGGTAACGGTAAGGATGACATTATTGGGAGATGCGGGGAGAGGTTGAGGTAATTAGTTGTGGCATTTTCTGTGATTGTCCATTGGTTTGGTCCCGTTTAAAGTTTGTGTTCTCTCTCTCTCTGGGCATTGTGCAGGTAAAAGAACGCAGGAGCTTATAAGCATCTTAGTGACGAGTGCCTTACTGACCCTAAACGGGGTCGTCCTGCTTCTTAAGTTCGATTGGAGTCAACTTGGATCTATATTGTGTGCTTGCTTCATCGGCATCCTCGTAGCTGATTTTCTTTCTGGGTACATTTTTCTTCTATCTCTTGCAAAACTATCATTATTTGTTTTATCATTTTCAGCTACGGAGGAGACTGACGGGATGGAGGGTGTTAATTATATTGATGAGGTTGTCAGGTGAAACATTTGATGTTGATTTAGGGGGAAATGATTTTTTTTTTCGGTAGGTTGGTGCATTGGGCAGCTGATACTTGGGGTTCTGTAACTTTGCCTATTGTGGGGAAAGCTTTTATCCGTCCATTCCGCGAACATCATATTGATCCAACGTCTATTACACGACATGACTTCATAGAAACCAATGGTGACAACTTCTTTCTATGCACTATACCGCTTGGCTATATGACTTATATACTTATCTGGGGAGATTACAAGGAAAACTTTGAGATTGTTTGGTTCTTCTACTTACTCGCTGTCTTTGTCTCAATGACCAATCAGGTAATAAAACGTTATTGTTGTTGCTATGTTAACTGTTAAGCAATTCCATGGGAAACTTACTTACCTGTTACGGGTACAGTTTTATTTTGTTACGGGCTGTTGATTAGATTACATGTATGGTATTTCTAATTGCTTATTGATATGATTTACATATGGTTCGGATTTTAATACGTCCATAATAGCATCTTGATTCAACAGATGAAAACCCGGTCGTGTGGGGTCGTAAAATAAAAGAGCCGTAAAAGTATACTTGTTGCTTGTAGGCACTAGGCATATTACTTTTATTGCCGGCGTGTTGTTTCTTTATTTAATATTTATGAGTTGGTATGACGTCTGTCGCATTATAGGCCGTACCAAAAGGATAAAGGAACATGAGTTTATTGCTGAATATTTATCGGCAGGGCATGTAAACATTCCCAATCAGCCACTAAGATTTTAATCAGCTTAGGAAAACAGTTTGTAATGATATTGACAGCTCCAGTCAGCTTTCTCAGTTTATTGTAGTAATTAACTTTCATTATCATGCTTGCTAATATTGTGTTAACATGCTCCATTTTAGATTCACAAATGGTCACATACCTACTTCGGGCTGCCGTGGTTCGTGAGGGTACTTCAGGACCTCCATATTATTCTACCTCGCCGGCATCACCGCATTCATCATGTTGCACCCCATGAAACTTACTTTTGCATTACGACCGGTAAGTGAGCTGAGATTTCGGGAATATTCAGTTTAGGAGGAAGGAAGTAATTTTTAGAATCGAAAGGAGGCGAAAGGAATTTTTTGTACCTAAAACCAGGAAAATAAAATAAAACATAAACTTTTTCCAGGCTGGCTGAATTTCCCATTGGAGAAAATATCTTTCTGGAGTGGTCTCGAGTACATTATAGAGAAGTTGACCGGGGCTAAGCCCAGGGCTGATGATTTTGCGTGGGCCAATAAAAATACGTGATAAAAATTTTACGTTTCTTTTTGAATAAAGTGCACTTGCTTCCAAAAAAAAATTCTTATGTTTTGTGTTGACATGAGTCCAAATTCATTGAGCATTGCACGTGGGCGCATTTTTTGCCACCCCACGAAATGATTCTCCTCTCACACACACTCTCTCGCACACTTACTTTACACAGGCGGTAGGCATTCTCTCTGAGCTGTCTCCTCTGTAGGAGATCTGTAGGAGACCAGCATTAAGCATCCCTTTAAAGAGAGAGGAAAATCATAGATAAGTCTCAGTTTGAATTTTGTCGGTGTGGCCGTGAACGAGACGACGAACGTTTATTTTTTGTCGAAAATTTTTAATTTGTAATTTCCCTTGTTTTATTTTCTACTACTGTGCATGGTGAAGTTTTATTTTGTAACAAGTTGACAATTTTGATAAAACTCCTTCAATGGAGTCCACAAATAAAGTGAGTAGAACAGAGTTTCGCTCATCATCATCCTCTGTTGTTCAGCAACAACAGCATCAACAAGTACAACAGACAGGTGAGTGTGGAGATTGCTTTAATATCATATCATATACCTTTTCATCCCTCCAGCCTTCTTATTTATGTCTAATGTGCAACATTTACCTCTGTTAAACCAAACCATCAACAATCGGCAAATTTCTTTATCTCAATCTCACTTGTCCCCTTACTTCCATCCACACTCATGTGTGCCTCATCTGTTCACATACATAAAACTTTTACCTCCATAAACAGAATGATGACCATGTAAGGCGCTTCGTATATGCTATACACTCTCTCTTACACACACACTCTTTGGTATCATATTTAGGTCGGATAGTCGGACAGACCAATGTTCAGAGTCAGAATGTTCAGCAACAGTTCCGAAATGTGTCTGGGTAAGCGGACTGGAATTTTTCTATATGGCTCTGCCAAGTTTTTCTCTCTGTTGTTATATTTAGACTTCGTTTGGGGGTTTATAATACAGATGGTCTAAATTGGATATTTTTAGCTACCAGCAAACGTCTTCATGCCCACCAATATTTGAGCAAATCTTCCGTAATGCCAGGTTTGCTCAGGGTGGTAATGCTACATTTGAGGGGAAAATTCGGGGTACACCGAAACCCAGTGTCTCATGGATTCGTAAAGGACAAGTTCTTCCGCGTTAGTTTCATTACATTGCACTTCTATCTAATGTGTGAATCTTTCCCTTGTCACTAATCCCTACCACCTATACACATATTTACTCACCCAATCAAAAACTTTTTTAATCCTCAACTTTCCTATATTGTAAAATGACTATGGCGTTAACATGCAAAAAGCTTTTTTTTGAGTGATGACCCCGGCGTAGTTTTAACAACCAGTGTTTTTCCATTTGTACGAATCTCCCATGAAGGAATGTATATCGACGTTTAGCTGTAAATCGGCCCTCCTCACCAAAAACACTTTCAATGCAAAACTAATCTAAATTTAAACAGAATCATATTACACCGGTGGGAATAACTTGCTTATATACTACGGGATGACTCACCGGGTAGATCCTACTATCAATGCCACTAGCTTGCTACGATGACTATTTCCTTACAAGTGTACCTACGTGTGACTAATCTTAAAATATTCCTTTTACTGTACCATGTAGGACTTTTGTGTACATTCATACTTAAGTATTTGATCCTGTGTAACATTGCTAATAAATTTCGTGCCAAATTTCACGCTTACTAATATTATAATATTTACTCAATGCAAGTTTCAAAATAAATGGAATTCGGTTACTAACACTAGCCACTATGGATTGTACTAGAATTTATTATTGAGAGTGAACACACTGTGGTTTCACAGTAACCTTCCACATTTATTTATTAATAGCCCATTGCAACCGGCTTCTGAGGTTACTCTTCTACCTACGTTCACCTACAATTTCCATGCCCTTTTCCCATTAATCATTTCCTTTCTGCTTTGAGCATGTATTATTATCATCCTTCATATGTACTGAGTCGTTCAACACAAATGTTGACAGGAGTTAACTTATTACCAATCTGGTTTTGAATGCTTCACATTCCTTGGCTGGCATGCTAAACAATTAATGTCTGTTGCGGGGTGATTAGAGAAGATGCAACACTAAGTATACTAACATGAACCCCTACTCAGCATTGCCTTGCTGGAGATAACATTTTTTTTCTTTTGAAAATGAACAAAAACAGCCTCTCAAAAGCATCAGATGCGGTACGATGAACAGACGGGTAGAATACTTCTTCAGATTACTTCAATAGGACCGGGTGATGAAGGAGAGTACACATGTGTTGCTAGGAACCAATATGGTGAAGCCATTTGTACAGTATTTATTCAACCTGAAGGTTTGTAAAACACTTTGACATTTGTAGGAGTTTTCCCATGATGAGTCAAATGACTTCCCTAGAGTAAGCCTTACACATCTTGCATGTTCCATTTAGGTCAAGTCCCTACAGCTCAACAATTAGAAATTCAAAGGCAACAACAGCTACATCAGCAACAGCAGTTACAAATCCAACAACAATTAGAAATTCAGAGACAACAGCAGATGCAACAACAACAACAGCAACAACAACAACAAATTGAAATCCAAAGACAGCAACAAATTGAAATCCAGAGGCAACAAGTGCTCCAACAACAGTACCAACAGCAGCAGCAGATCCAACAGCAACAAGTGCCCAATTGGCAAAGGCAAAGAAGCCTCACCCAACAGCAACAGCAAATTCAGCAAGTTAATGGTACCACTACCATCACTCAAAGAAATGAAGAATTCAAAGTTGACACTTTTGAATATCGACTTTTACGTGAGGTTGAATACCGTCAAGTCATTACCAGAAGGTACCCTGGTGAGTCTCAAGAGCCTTTACCCGCAGCTAAAGTACAACCTCAGGTTACGCAGAAACCTAGGAATTCTAAATTAGTGGAAGGTTCCAATGCTGTCTTCAGTGTGGGACTCGGAGGTGGCCCTGCGAGGGTAGGTGTACAATTTCCGAGAGAGATTACCACTGCATTTGATGTGGGATGCTTTGCAAATAATGATATTCGTATCTGGGTTACAGTTAACATGGTTCAAAGATGGGCAGAGATTAACGGAGTCAAATAAGATTAAAACCACTTTTGATGGAAAAACCTCATCGTTGCTTATTGGAAGCGTTTCTGGCAACGACACTGGTCATTACACTTTGCTGGCTGAAAACCCTTCAGGTTATTAAATGATATAAATAACAAAAAAAAACTATGGTATGTTTAGGATGGGCGTTGAGATGAATGATGGTATGAAGGAAGGAAATATTTTTAGAGTCATTATTTTAAAGACCCCATTGCATTCCATCACAGGTTGTGTCGTCTCTTCGTCGTACTTGGCCGTAGAGCAGACAGAGCAACAACAACAAAAATCTACGGATCAAGTTCAAGATAAATCACAAGCACCCCGATTTACGTCCACACCTCCTAAAGATATTGACATACAAGAGCTGAAGTCCTTAAGATTGGAAGCAAGAGTCATCGGAAGACCACCACCGGATGTGACTTGGTTAATAAATGGTCAACCGGTTCAGAATGATGCTACCCATAAGATCCTAGTCAATGAGGCAGGCAACCATGCCCTACTGATTACCGCAGTCAATAGAAATGATGCGGGTGTTTTGCAATGCATTGCTAGAAATAAGTCTGGCGAAGCCACATTTGAAGTTAATGTAAATGTCGTCGAGAGAGAAAATGTCGTAGCTCCTAAATTTGTTGAACGGTTCAGCACAGTTCATGTTCGCGAAGGAGAGCCGGTGGAATTGTTTGCACGGGCTGTCGGAACTCCTGTTCCGCGGATCTCATGGCAAAAGGTTCGTTTTGAGACATATGGACTAATGAACGATAACATGGTTTAATTGAATAGAATTCTTGAGATGCAACTTTTTTTCATTATCCTCTGTCTTAATTTGTATGTTGAGGTGAACTCTGATCTTGATTAATCTTATGACAAAATCTCTAGGACGGTGTTGGCATTACTTCAAATAATAATGTAACTATCACATCCGAGGGTGGTGCTTCAAAACTGGAAATTCCAAGAGCATCGACCAGTGACTCAGCCTGGTACCAATGCATGGCTCAGAATACAGCTGTAAGTATCACGCAGATCATTTCATTTGTTTGAAGATTTGCATCCCATGTCCGTACATTTAATATTATATCATCCCGCTTACTATAACCCTCCTCATTATTTATTTCCAGGGAAGTACGGCCACAAGGGCTAGACTCTTTGTGGAAAGGCCGCAGGAGACGCCGGGTCAACCTTGGCGACTACATCTTCCGAAACCATCCAAAGTCATTGAACCAGAGTGAGTTTGACGCTTGAACTGTAGTTTAAAAAAAATTACATTCGTTTAGTTAATTCCCCAAAAGTTCACCCAAAATCAACTCCATCATTCCTCACGTTTGCAAAAAGCTCTGGTTTTTTTTTCTCTTCCCCGTTCAGCCGGTTTGCCAATTACACACACGTGCAAATCGTAATAATGAAAGCAAAAATTTTCCCGTTACTTCCACCCATATGTTCCTTCCGTTGACTCAATATTTTTGCTAAAATCATTTGACTCCGGCATCTCTAAATGATCTTTTTGAACTTTCTCACAAAAGCCGGTTTCTCCTCTAAAATCTCGACAAGGGCATTCCAGTATGTATCTGTAAATTTCTATTTATCATGTAGACGCCAAGTCAGTTAGGTTAGGAGTACAACATTAGTGTTTAGCACACGGGACATGGTCTACTTTGTAAGGAAAAGTTTATCCCGACACAATTTCAAATTCTTTCCTGGCACTTCAACTGTTCCGATGTCTGGAAAAGTGCATTCCTTGCTTGTAAAAAAAATATCAGATTGAAAGCACTGCATTGAGCAAAGTAAGAATTTTTTTTATGTCTTAGTCGAAGCGTCTCCGCCATTTTTGTCTTCACCGTTTCTTTAAAACATCATCGAGAATAACATTTTCCACTCCATATATGTATAGAGGATTGAAACCGAAAATTACTAGTGGGTAAGGGAGCCTGGAAGTTGTGAGAGCGTCGTAGACATATATGAACTGATGACAAATGCCTTTAGTCAACTGGTATAGGGTGTCAGGAGGCTGGGAAAGAATGCATATTTGTTGATGACTCTGGTGCAAAATGGCAACAAGACATTGGGTTTTCCATCCTGGACCTTGAGATATATTTTTAACGGTTATTTTTGCACACCTTCTAATGTGTAAAACACACTACTGCATCTTATTCTCTCTGAGTTTTGTAGTGAGTGTGCTACTCCCGAGACACCAAGATGTTAAGATGTGCTCATGGTGACTCGCCATGTTTGAAAAGACGGGGAGCCAACGTGAGAGTATGAGGAAAGAGAAGTTGTTCCCACGGTCGTTGACTGTACTACATCCGTACATACAGGCCACCGAATAAGATGTTACGACATGTGTTCATGTCTTCAAATCGACCAACTAAATGATTTTGAGTGGGATTTTTTACTGTGTAAAAATACTTTCCTTCAAATTAATAGTCCCTTCGACTGTAAACCTACAGTATGGGACTGCTCCTCACTAAATACATGCAGTCACCAGTTTATTTCCGCAATACAAAAAAGGTTGGAGGATTACCCGAGTGTAATCCCCGCTTCCCCCTTATTCCTTACCTTTACGATCCTCTCTACTTATATCCCACTGGCTGTATCATCTACATGTATGTCACCCTAAATCCACTCTCGAGTCCACACGTGTACCACTTAATAATGCTCCTGACATGTGTAGATACAGCTCAGCTTCCAATACCGAATGGGGTCATGAAATGCAGTTATTGCAGTTTTTTCTAAATTGTCTGACACGCCTCTTCGGACTTTACAGGAAACCTCCATCACCCGAAGTCATTTATTTAAAACCTGTGGAACGAGCCCGACCCCAACAGACTCGTCAAGAACAAGAGAGGACCTTCGAGCCTCCCGTCTTCCTCACACCCCTCCGAGATGTTAAGCAAGTTGAGGGCGGTCGAGCTCACTTTGAGGCCAAAGTCCATCCCGTTGGCGACCCCACCATGAGGATTGAGTGGTTCGTCAATGGTATTCCTCTGTCAGCTAGTGCAAGGGCTAACCTCACTTCCCGGTTTGGCTTCATTGCACTCGATCTTCTCACTCTGGTCCGGGCTGACTCCGGTGTTTACACTTGTGTCGTCAGTTCCGCCACTGGGTCCGCCGAAAGCTCCGCTACCTTGACTGTTGAACGTAAGCAACGTTGAAAAAGAAATGATTCCCTGCACATTCGGTCCATTCGGAGCACATAGTGAATCCATCTAGTAAACACCCTTGATGACATATGTGCTCTCATGAATGAGTCCGTCAATGAAATATCAGCTTTTTTTTTAATGCATTGAGCAAATGCTTTTGTACTTAGGTAAGGACGTAATGATCAGATGCATAATTTAACATACATAATGTGAAATGAATTAACAGCTCGCACAACCATTGAGAGTCGATCACAGCATCCCGAGAGCTGGGAAAAAATCCAGCAACTTGAGGACTACGTTCGGTACACACGACAGGAAACCGTGGAAGAGTACAAGCAGAAACCCCTATTTACCAAAGAATTAGTCAATTTGGGTGCACTAAATGAGGGCAAGAATGCACACTTTGAAGCAACCTTAACCCCTGTTTCGGATCCTTACATGCGGGTAGAATGGTTTAAAGATGGCCGAGCGCTTACTGCCAGTGAGTACTCTCGCATTTTAATTGAATAGGAATTTGCGTACTACCTGATGTAGTGTCTCGACTATATGTAGATATGTAACCAGTCATTTGTAAAGTCATTCGATTCCATTGCTGGCAGTCCTTTGAAAGAATGTGAGATGGAATGCAAGAAATAGTATCTTGACAAGGTCTATTAAATGATTAAAATTCTACAGGTTCCCGTATCACAACAGTTTTCAATTTCGGCTATGTCAGTCTGAATATTCATCATTTGAGACCAGAAGACTCTGGAACATACACCGTGAGGGCTGTTAATCGCGTTGGTGAAGCCATTTCCCAAGCTGTCCTTCAAGTTTTAGGTGAGTTGGGAGAAAAACATCTCCACTGCCAATGCTATTTCCAACACTTGGTAATGATTTACTGTGGAAAGAAAGTAAACAAGAGTAAATAAACTGGAAATAATGAATGTGCGAAAAAATCAATTTTTTGTCTTGTAGCCAAGAGTTCCGTCACTGGGTCATTAGATATTCCGGAACAACAGAAGTATATCCAGTCTGTTGAGGAATTGGAGGCTTACAATGCACTATCACAATTTAAACGAGTTGATGAAATTCCTGAATCAACATCACCTCCAGAATTCAAAACCCCAATTAGGGACCAATTGAACATCAGGGAAAGTGGCTTTGCTCATTTTGAGGCACGGCTTGAGCCCGTTGGAGATTCAAAACTTAAGGTTGAATGGTTCAAAGATGGCAAACCAGTTGAAGCTAGTGAGTTCCTTTTGGATTATCAAGAATTTCTTCAAATGTATTACTAAATGATGGATGCATTGTTAAACCACCATAATTTATTTTCACAGGTTCACGAATTACCACATTCTTTAACTTCGGTTATGTTGCTCTGACTATCAAACAAGTCACAGTACATGACCAGGGTAATTATACATGCAAGGCATCCAATGCCTTGGGTGAGGCTGTCACCTCTGCCAAACTCACCGTTGTGTCCAAGGTTGATGTTGTCGTTGATAGCCAGCATCCTGAGGGATTGGAGAAGATTCAGTATTTGGAGGATTCCAGGCAAGAATTTTTTGAAGTCCATCGTCATCAAATGTTATATTCTGGGCAGCATCCATTTATTTTGGGTGTGAGGTTGATTGTAATTTTATATTTTTAGTCGGTACAGCAAGACCAGCAGCGCCACCGAAGAAGTGAAACAAGTTGCACCCAGGTTTTTGGGACCAATGAAGGGAACGAATAAGATTCGTGAAGGCCAAAGAGCACATTTTGAATGTCGTTTGGAACCACAGTCAGACACGTCAATGAGGGTAATTTAGCATTTCATGAGTTTTTTGGCAACGGAAGTTGAATAAAAAGCAAAATATGATGATGATTATATTTTATGAGGAATTTTATTTGATGTCCATAAACAACAGGTGGAATGGTTCCTTAATGGACGACCATTAATGTCAGCAAACAGAATTCAGACCTACCATGACTTCGGCTACGTTGCTCTCGATATTTTGGGAGTTCGGGCTGAGGATACTGGTACCTACACTGTGATTGCTCGAAACTCCGTAGGTGAAGCTCGTCTAGATGGTAGCATGCAAGTTGAAATCAGGAAAAATATCGACACAACTGCCATTCACCAAGTAACGGAGAAGCGAACCCGAGAACATGTCGAGCCCGTTTACGAAATTGAAGAATTATGTAAATCCAAGCCCGTGTTCGTCCAGCCACTTCAAGACCAAAGGCCGATCAATGAAGGAAAAGCCATTCATTTAGAGGCTAGGCTAGAACCCATGGGAGATCCTACAATGAGAGTCGAATGGTTCTTTAACGGCAAGCCCATTACAGTCGGATCTCGATTCAAGACTTACTATGACTTTGGTTATGTCGCCCTTGACGTTATTTCCACCACTAGTCTGGATACTGGAGAATATACAGTTAGAGCTACTAATAGACTTGGCACGGCTCATACCTCATCCACTGTCAGGGTAAGTTGACGAATTACCATCGTATCACTCAGGACTGGTATTGTTGTACCTTGTACCTGTTATGATCCTGATTTCCACGAATTGGAGCGCAATAACGTTCAAAGTGGTATCATTAAAATTTTCAGGTTATTGGCAAGGCCGACATTGATGTGACAAGCCAGAACGAATCTGCATTGGAACAAATTAGTTATCTTGAGGATTCATCCAAATACAGGAGGGATGTGCAAGAAGAAGTCTTTCAACAAACAGTTCCTGTTTTCACAAAACCCCTCAAGAACACATCAACTATCGAACTCTCCAATGTACATTTGGAAGCACGACTTCAACCGGTCGGAGACTCTAGCATGAGAGTCGAATGGTACTGTAATAATAAGCCCATCCCTGTAGGACATCGATTCCGACCTGCATATGAGTTTGACTATGTCGCCTTGGACATCTTAAGCGTGTACACTAGCGATTCCGGTATTTACACATGCCGAGCTGTCAATAGCCTGGGTGAAGCTGTCACATCCTCAGCTCTCCATGTCATTGGTATGCCCTATTAACTGATGCTATAAATAACTGAGATGCAATACTTTGTTGAAATGTGATATGTGTGCTAGTGTATACCGTATCAATAATGTTTTGTACTCGATTTTTAGCACGAAAGGATGCTCAATTAGGGGCCAACCAAGAATCCGGTCTAGAAAGATTCCAAATGCTTGAGGATTCTTCTCGCTACCGCCGTAACGAAGCCGTAGATGAGGTTGTAAGAGAAAAACCTAAATTTGTTACCAAACCCAAAAATGCACAAGCCAAAGAGTCACAAAATGCTCACTTTGAAGCTAAACTCGAGCCTGTAACAGATGCTAACCTAAGAGTAGAATGGTACAAAAATGGCAAACCTATCACCGTTGGGTCCCGGTTCCGTCCAATTCATGACTTTGGGTATGTCGCTCTTGATATTATCGGGCTAATTCCTGAAGATACCGGTGTTTACACTTGCCGGGCTGAGAATTTGAATGGAGTTGACCAAGTGGACGCCGAATTACAAGTAAGGGCCGGAAGAAGTATTCTTACGGGAAGTCAAGTTGAAACCAAGAGTATGGAAGAAATCCAGATGCTCGAGGAGAGCAAAACAAG
Source organism: Allacma fusca (assembly GCA_947179485.1). Taxonomy (NCBI): domain Eukaryota; kingdom Metazoa; phylum Arthropoda; class Collembola; order Symphypleona; family Sminthuridae; genus Allacma; species Allacma fusca. Next base: position 27,230,918 of record OX359250.1, read on the forward strand.
GACAAAAAGATGGGACGAAGAACCTGTCACAACTCAAGCTCCTGTATTTACCACATCTTTGAAAAATGTTGAAATTAAGGAACTTCAACGAGCTCATTTTGAGTCTAGACTGATTCCTGTCAGTGATCCTACCATGAAAGTGGAATGGTTCAAGGATGGTGAACCAGTCAAGTCTGGTAAGTTTCTTCTGAAACCTAAATTACCTTTAATAAAAAACAGACCTGACGAAGTTTAAAAAGCAAAGGGTTTTCCATAGATGACATTTAACTATATACATTTTAATTTATTGTGAATATGTTGTTTTTGTGTAGGGTCAAGATTCAACGAAACCCTCAACTTTGGTTTCGTTGCTCTGGACATCCTCCAATGCACACCAGAGGACTCTGGAACTTACACCTGCAGAGCAGCTAATGCTCTCGGCCAAGCTGTCACCAGTGCTAATTTGTTTGTTCATTGTAAGTAATTGCTAATAAATTGCAGCTTCCTTTAAATATACTTTCTTGCTAATATTTTGTCTAACCCTTTTTAAATAAATCTTTTCAGCCAAGAGATCAATCATTCAAGACAGTCAGCACACACAGTCATTGAGTACTCTTCGTAGTCTGGAAGAGCGAAAGATTCAGAAGACCACCTACCAGGATGAGATGATCACTCAGGCACCCTACTTTACCCAACCACCTAAAAATGCCCAGCAAATTGAACAACTGCCAGTTCATTTTGAAGCGAGACTTATTCCCGTTGGAGATTCCAAACTCAAAGTGGAATGGCTCAAGAACGGCCGACCTATTCAGGCTTCCAACAGAATTTCAACAATGCATGATTTCGGATTCGTCTCTCTTGACCTTAAATGGGTCACTGTTGATGACTCTGGCACGTACACCTGCCGTGCTATAAATGATCTTGGTCAGGCAGTTACTAGTGCCAACCTTGTTGTGCTAAGTAAAGCAGATGCTTTGAGTCTTCACGAAGGATCTCTTGAGAAGATTCGAATGCTTGAAGATAGCTCACGTTATGCCCGCGGAGTTGAGGAGGAAGTAATTGTGAATCGTCCTCCAAGATTCGTTACTCAAGTGGGTGGACCCACCGACCTCACCGAGGGACAGTCTAGTCATTATGAATGTCGCATCGAGCCTTACCCTGATGATAGCATGAAAGTAGAATGGTTCAAAGATGGAGCTCCTCTTCCCAGCGGACATCGCTTCAGACCCATCTATGACTTCGGATTTGCTGCCTTAGATCTCCTCGCTTTGACAGCTGAGGACTCCGGAGAGTATGTGTGCAAAGCCACCAACAGGGTCGGCTCTGCCACCTCCTCCATCCGAATTAATGTCAAGCGTAAGTTTTTACCCTTATTTTAACTGTGGTAGAGCAGTTGTAGACGGACATAAAATTATTTGACCTTTGGTCCAGCCGTACTTGTAAGTATAGCAAAATATCTTTCTTTTAGCTAAATCTAACCTCATCTTGGACACTCAGCATGCGGATGCTTTGGAAAAGATTCAACGTCTGGAAGCTCCAGCAAGAGCCGTTAAACCTCAAGATGCTCCGGTTTTGGAAAAGCCACAATTTATAAAACCATTGAGAAATATAGATAGGCTTCCGGAAGGTCAGCCAGCTCACATGGAGGCTACCTTGACTCCCATTAATGATGCCACCATGAAAGTGGAATGGTACCGAAATGGAACACCAATCCCACAAGGACATCGTTTCAAAACTACCAACGACTTTGGCTTCGTTGCTCTGGATGTTCTTTACGCCTACCCTGAAGATTCTGGAAATTACACATGCCGAGCTGTAAATGCTGTTGGTGAAGCTGTAACAACTTGCTCTGTTGCTGTTCAAGGTGAATTTTCATATTTAATTTCTAGGATTTTTCTATAGTATACTGAAGTTGTAATCAAATCTATAAGAACGTTTTTCCAGAATGGAAAAGAAAATTCTCGTTAAAATAAATATTCAAAGAAATACTATAAAATAAATTTACTATCCATGATTCTATAGGCAAAGCTGGTTTGGAGCTGCAGACCTTAGATGAGGACAGACTTAAGAAGATTCGCGACTTGGAAGCTTATGAAAGACCGAAGCCAGCCGAGTTAGCACCCAAAATGGAACCACCCGTGTTCATTACTCCATTGAATAGCTTGAATAACTTGAAAGAATCCGACCATGCTCACTTGGAATGTCGATTAACTCCAGTGAACGATCCAAACTTGAAGGTTGAATGGTTTGTCAATGGAGTTGCCATTAAAACTGGACACAGATTTAGGACTACCCATGATTTCGGCTACGTTGCACTTGACATTTTGTATGCCTACCCAGAAGATACGGGTGTGTACATGTGCAAGGCTACCAACTTGGTGGGAGAAGCAGTCAACACTTGCAATATTGCCGTTACAGGTATTAATGCATTTAATCTACTCCTAAAGTTTGCATGAGGTAAAAATTTGGCAATTGTTTCGAAAATGAATTCAATGAAAAACTTGAAACAAAAATTGTTTTCCGCAGACAAACAAAGCATCTACTCGGACTCCCAGCATCCAGAAGGATGGGCTAAAATCCGTGATATGGAGTCGTACGCACGACCAGCCAAAATCCAAGTGGATGAACCAGTTCCCACTCCCCCGAAATTCACCTCCAGCCTTGTAGGCACAACGGAGGTATATGAAGGAGAACAAGCTCACTTCGAATGCCGAGTAGAGCCCATCCGGGACTCCTCATTGAGAGTAGATTGGTTCCACAATGGTAAACCACTCGCCCAAGGAAACAGATTCCACACAACCTTCGACTTTGGTTATGTGGCCCTTGACATCAAACATTGCGTACCTGAAGATGCTGGAGAGTACACTGCTCGTGCTGTGAACTCCCTTGGTGAAGCCGTAAACAGTATTAATATGAGAGTAATTTCCAAAAGCTCGATCATTACCGACTCACAACGACCTGAAGGGCTTGATAAAATCCGAGCTCTGGAAGAACCCAAGCCTAAACCTAAATTGGAAGAAGCTGTTACCTTCCAGCGACCAGTGTTCACTGTTCCATTGCAAAACCTGGACGGAGTTGGTGAAATGGAAAATGCTCATTTCGAAGGACGACTTATTCCAGTTAATGATCCTAAATTGAAGGTTGAATGGTTCCGCAATGAGAAACCATTAGAAGAGAGCTCTAGGATTAAGAGAACTCATGATTTCGGTTATGTAGCACTTGACATTGCTAAGGTCCGACCTGAAGATGAAGGTGTATACATTGCCAGAGCTACCAATGATCTGGGCGAAGCTGTCACAACTGCCTCCATGAGAATCCGACGTACGTCCAATGTTCATACTCTTGTTGTTCATGCAAGCTTTTTGCGGATGAATTATTTATGAATTTAATTATTCGTAAATAACAAGGTAACACGAACTAATTATTTTCTACTTCTGCAGCCAAACAAAATATCTTGTCAGAGTCTCAGCATCCTGCTGGCATGAAGAAAATCCAAGAACTTGAAGCCAGAGCACCTGAAAGACCATTAGAACTGGAACAAAGTTACGACAAACCAGTATTTACTGCATCCCTCACTGGACCCGATGAACTGTGGGAAGGCCAGCATGCTCACTTTGAATGCCGGGTTGTTCCTGTTGGTGACCCCGACTTGAAATATGAATGGTTCTGTAATGGTGTTGAGCTCAAGCAGGGTATGCGTTCATGTTGTTATTTGATGTGTCATTATTATGATAATTGCGTTTTGTTTTGTTATTTTAAATCTTGTGGACCGTTTTATGTTTGTAAGCAATTGTACATGTTTTGTCTGGTTTGGGAATTTAATTTACATAATAGGAACAAGATTCCGAACCAATCATGACTTTGGTTTTGTTACCCTTGATGTATTGTCTGTGATCCCTGAGGATGCGGGTGTGTACATGTGCAAAGTTTCCAACAAAGCAGGAGAAGCTATCACATCTACCACCATGAGAGTAAAAAGTGAGCATTTTCCCGATTCCTTAATTCTGTTTTTAATTATATGGGAGTTTCTCAACGATATATATGTCGGATGGAATTGACATGACATTCATTACAATGACCATTTATTCTCTAGCTCGTCAATCAATCATGGGTGACTCGGCCCATCCCGAAGCTTGGGGTAAAATCCAGCAGCGCGAAGCTGAGCCTAAAGACAAGAGACCTGAATTTGTTGATGCTCTTCCAACTCAGCCACCAGTGTTCACAACACAACTCACGAGCCATGACAATTTGAAAGAAGCCCAGAATCTTCATTTGGAAGCATTTGTGGAGCCCAGAGGAGACCCACATCTCACCATTGAATGGTTCAAGAATGGCGTCCCTCTCTCAACTGGTACATATCCAACTCACATTAATGTTTTTGTCATGCGTGGGTAATTTTAATCGTGCCTTTGTAATAAATAGGTACGAGATTACGATCAACCTTTGATTTTGGACTCGTTACCTTGGACGTCACTGGCTTGAGACATGATGATGCTGGTATCTACCAGTGTAAAGCACAGAATAAGTATGGTGAAGACACTACTACCTGCCAGATCAAGATAGAAGAGTCGCCATGGCTCAAGGGAGACAGCATGCGCCCAGAGGCATTATCTAAAATCCAACAATTGGAGCAGCCCAGAGTTGACACTAAACCAGAAACTGAAGTTGACTATGACCAGCCGTTGATTTTGAGTCACTTAAACAACTTAGAACTTAATGAAGGCGAAAATGGACACTTTGAGTGTCGCGTCGAACCCTACAAAGATCCTAACCTTAAGATCGGTATAGTGCTCTATGACGTCTTTTTTCTGATTAGTGTTCTGCTGAAAGCTTCAAGCATCTCATAAATATGTATGTGGTAATAAGTTTTTTGTTGTTTTTTTGCATACAGAATGGCTCGTTAATGGTCAGCCTCTTCAACCAGCTGCTCGATACGTGACCAAGTGTGATTTTGGACTCATTTCCCTTGACATCATCAAATGCTATCCCGAAGATGAGGGTATGTACACTGTCCGAGCTACAAACAAGAAAGGACAAGCCACAACATCCGGAACTCTGAAATGCAAGAGCAAGAAGAGTATCTACTTGGACACTCAACATCCCAAGGGAGAAGCTGGTCTTGAAAAAGTCAATGAGATTGAAGGAGCATTCGCGGTAAGTTTTTATTGCTTATGAAAAATTAGTGAGGTTCATGCGAAGAATAAAGTACATTTCTAATCTAAAAATAAAATGCAAAATTCCTAGGCCAAGCAACAGAGGAAACCAAGCTTACCAGAAGCCATCTACCAGAAGCCCTATTTTATCGTCCCGTTGGAACAGACTGTAAATCTATTAGAAGGAGATCATTTGCACATGGAATGTCGAGTAGAACCGAAGGAAGATCCACTTTTGAACGTCGAATGGTTCTTTAATGGCAAGCCTTTGGTGCAGGGTATGTGACCGCATTTTATGATCCCACTCATAAAAGTCTCATTTGTGCTACATAAATCACTTGTCATGTAAAATGTATGTATTTTAGGAGCAAGATGTAAATCTACATTCGATTTTGGATTCGTTACGTTGGATATCGACGGTGTGCATGATCGTGATCAAGGGTTATATACTTGCCGTGGGTTCAATAAGCACGGTGAAGCCTTCACAGCCAGTACTGTCTACGTCACAGGTGCGGAAATAAAATATCTTGAGTGAAACTTTGGACGAGGGACAGAGGTTTTTATGGGAAACTGAAAACCTTTTTTATGCGTTTAGATAAGACATCCTTGATCTACTCGACACAGCATCCCAAAGGGGAAGAGGGACTTGAAAAAATTCAGCAACTGGAAGATGCCCGGAAGAAATCTGGAAAGGCACCTCCAAAGGATTTGGTTGGAATTCCTCCCAAGTTTACTTCTCAGTTCCAGAATCTTCAAAATCTCGCTGAGGGTGATTTAGCTCACTTTGAAGCCAGTTTGATTCCTGTAGGAGATGAAACCATGAAAGTTGAATGGTTCTTCAATGACCAACCTCTTGAAGCTGGTATGATGATGCAATAATTGTAGAAAGCGTATGCTTATCCAAAAAAACCGCTACAGTTTATTAATTTTATTTCGTGAATATTTTTCTTAGCTCATCGATTCAGAACAGTATATGCTTTCGGAATGGTTGTTCTGGAAGTACAAGACGTTAAGAAAACCGATGCTGGAACATATAAATGCCGAGCAACCAATAACTGGGGACAAGATGAGATTGACGTACAACTGGATACAGTTGCATTTGAGTCTGGCAGACCACCACGATTTACATCTCAGTTGCAGGTATAGCTAATTAGTAAAAATACCTTTGGTTGTCACAATTACTTTTATATCCAAATGACTATATTAATTTTAATTACTTCATAGCCACTCAATGACCTACGAGATGGTCAATCAGCTCACTTTGAAGCCACATTAGTTCCTGTTGGCGACCCAGATATGGTTGTTGAATGGTACCACAATAATAAGCCATTGATGCCATCATCCAGAATAAAGTCAATTTACGATTTCGGATACGTTGTCTTGGACATTGCTCAAGTTCAAACAGAAGATACAGGCGAATATGAATGCCGGGCTCGCAATAAGTACGTGGATTTCTCGTTTGAGTTTACACCTGATACCTATTTAGTAACGAGTTTTGCGAAGAGACTTAATGAATTATACTTACATTTAAAGGTACGGTCGTGACAAGACCAAGGCTACTCTTGGATGCTCAGGCAAAGGTGGAGTTTATTATGACACACTTCAACCTGATGCTTACGCCAGAATTTTGGAATTGGAAGCCTTTGGAAAGGAGAAGCCTGATGCATCCAATCTTATCAAACGCATGCCTCCTAAGTTCACCGAACATTTCCAGGATCAAATCCATTTGAAGGAAGGACAAAGTGCCCACTTTGAGGCTCGTTTGATTCCCATTGACGATCCTAACTTGAAGGTTGCTTGGTTCTATAACGGTGTCCAGTTGAGAACTGGTCATAAGTTCCGTACTTTCCACGACTTCGGCATTGTCATTCTCGATGTCCTGTACTGCTACGAAGAGGACTCTGGTGTTTATGAATGCCGAGCTTGGAATGATTTAGGAGAGGACGTTACTCGCGCCACCCTAAAATGCGCCAGCAAAGCCAGTCTTATATTTGAACCACAAATACCAAAAGTCAGTTCATTGCTCGTGAATGCTTCTTCTAAATTTTGGACTCATAAAATACTGACATTACTGTAAAATGTTCTTTCATAAATTTACAGCGCATGATGGGTGGTTTGGAGAAAATTCAAAACATTGAGGACTCCTTGAATAGGAAACGAAAACAAACGGAGGACGTAACGGTAGGCAGAGCTCCTGTCTTTACCGTGCCATTGAGCAATGTCGATGGACTCCGTGAAGGTGAAAACGCTCATTTTGAAGCAAGACTAACTCCTACCGATGATCCTAAGCTGAAGGTACTTAAATAATTACAAATATTTGAATTGAAGAACGTGTTAGATAATAAAATAAGTCAATAATATAATTAAAAAATAAAATAATAATAAATGCTCTAATAATTTTTACCAACAGGTCGAATGGTTTTGGAATGGAAAACCACTCCGAACCGGTTCACGCTTCAAGACATTCAACGACTTTGGTTTTGTCATCTTGGAGATTGCTCAAGTTTACGCAGAAGATACTGGTGAATACTCTTGCCGAGCCAGCAACGAATATGGCGAAGCTGTCACTGTAGCTACCATGAAATGCAGTGAGAAGCGAGGACTCATTTTGGACAGCCAGTTGAGAAATGCGAATGCCACCATGGACAAGATCGCAGAATTGGAAGGCTTGGGTCAAGGTCGTGCTACCACCGAAGAGCCCTCCGACACCGGAGAAGCTCCCAAAGTATCTCAACTCACTGACCTCACCTTACCTGAAAATGGACTGGCTCACTTTGAATGCAAGTTGAGTCCCACCAACGACAGCAGCATGAGAGTCGACTGGTTCCACAATGGCAAGAGTTTGAGTAGCGGATCCAGAATTAAGACCATCAATGATTTTGGATTTGTTATTCTTGAAGTTGCCGGAGTGTATGCTCGAGATGCTGGTTTATACACTTGTAAGGTGAGGAAATGTCTGCTGCCTTAAAGTCTGAAATATTAGAATTATGTAAAAAGTACCGACATTTTTTCGGGCTACTTAATTTAGGGAATTTTCCAACCAAATATGAGCAACCTACTTAAAATTCCGAAGAACATGTTGAAATGTATTTTATGTTTCCAGGCAACAAATCGTCATGGCGAAGCCACGAGTTCTTGTTCCCTTACGGTGAAAGGTAAACAGGGAATCGTCTCAGAACCACAATTACCTAGTCAATTCAAAACTGGAACAGAATCTATCCAGAAGTTGGAAGAAAACTTATGGAAACGTGATGAAGCCGTCGTGGAAGATGAAAAACCCAATCCACCACGATTTGTCACTGAAATCGGTGATGTTGATATCGTTGAAGGACAAGCTGCTCACTTCGACTGCCGGGTGGAACCTATTGGTGACAGCAGCATGAGAATTGAGTGGTACTTCAATGGTAAACCATTGGTCACCGGATCTAGGGTACATACCAATGATGACTTTGGATTCGTCAGTCTGGATCTGGACTGGACCTTTGCTCGGGATTCTGGAGAATATATTTGCAGAGCCGTAAATAAATGGGGTTTCGCTACAACTAGAGCAAAGCTTAATTGCAAAGGTATTTAGTTTTTTTTATTTAAGGTTTGTTAACTTCATTGAGCATATCGAACATAAGAATTTTGATTTTATTGAAACTTCTTTGAAATAGGAAAACGCGATATTATACTCGAATCGCAGTTGCCCTCTGGCTTAGATGCCCAGAAACTCAGCGCACTCGAACGAGGTCCAATGAGAGCTCCAGACAAGACAGATGCTCCTATTTCTCCACCTAAGTTTGTTACCCAAGTAAGTCAAACCTCAAAACTAATTGCTAGTTATTTCCATTCTACCGAAATGTAATTGTTGGTATTAAAATTATCTTAATTTGTTAATTCAGATTCAACCCATCTCTATGGGTGAAGGAGAACCTGCCCATTTCGAATGCCGAGTTGAGCCTAAGACGGATTCTCGACTTGTGGTCGAATGGTTCAAGGACGGAAAACCATTGAAAGCTGGATCCCGATTTAAGACTATTTATGATTTCGGCTTTGTCAGCTTGGATATCCAATATACCTATCCTGAAGATGCTGGCGAGTACGTATGCCGTGCTAAGAATGACCTAGGCGAAGATGTCACCAAAGCTACACTCTCCTGCAAAAGTACGTTCCACAGTCAGCATTGAGTATTACAAAGCTACTGTAACAGATGTTTTACTGCCTATCTATAAATCTTGCCAAATTAAAATTTCAGAGCTTCCCTCAATCATCCTTGGAAATCAAATGCCGAAGGGTATGAAGAAATCCGAAACGTTGGTTCAGATGGAGGCTGCCATCAAGAAGTACACTTCAGAGATCTTCCTCACAGAAGATGATATTTACGATGTGGATAAGAAGCAACCACCCCGCTTCGTTACACAAATCCAGGATCAAACCAGCCTTGCAGAAATGCAAGAAACCAAATTCGAATGCCAACTTGGCCCTGTTGGAGATCCTCACATGAAAGTTGAATGGTTCCTTAATGGAAAGCCTCTGCCACACAGTAATATATTTTACCTTTATTAATTAACATGTCAACGTGTTCAATGTAGTTAATTATTTAACTCATATTATATTGTCTTTTTTCAGAGAACCGCTTCACGCCCATCTATGATTTTGGCTATGTAGCCATGAACTTCGCATGGGTCTACCCTGAAGACAGCGGTGAATACGTCTGCCGTGCTACCAATCTCTACGGAACAGATGAGACCAAAGCTGTGATTAAAACTACAGGTAAACCAGGTATTGTTTACGAATCACAGCTTCCCGCTGGCATGCAAAGTATCGAGAAGATTCGTGAAATGGAAGCTGCATGGCAGCGAACTCCTGAAGAACTGGTGGTGGACGAGAGAAAGCGTGAAGCTCCAGTTTTTGTTACCAAACCTGAACCCAACGAAGTTTATGAGGGTGATTGGGCTAGATTTGTGTGCCGTGTGACCGGATTCCCCCGACCAAGAGTTCTTTGGTTGGTGAATGGAAGAACAGTTATGAACGTAAGTTATTGTCTGGAGCTAATTCCGTAATATTATTGTAGGTCTGAATTCAGTCTGTTCACAATGTTTAGCCTTCCATTTACAATTTCATGTTCTGTTGGTTTGTTCCAGGGAACCCGGTACAAGTTGACATATGATGGTATGCATCACTTGGATATCCCTAAGACACGTCAATATGACCACGGAACGGTGGAAGTCCTTGCTAAGAACAGCTTGGGTGAGGCCTACGCTAAGACAGACCTAATCGTAAGAAATCGTCATGATGACTACAGGGGAGTACTGAAGAACTCGCCGAGGCGTAAGATTTTAGACTTTGTTTCTTTGTTAACAGTTGATCTGTTTGTGTCCTCGTCTCTTAACTAACCATGTACCTTGTGTCCCTTGTCCAATTGATTTTTTGTGTTCAAAAACAAAAGCCTGGTACGATACGGACTTGAAAACATACCAAGAAGATCGTTCTACTGAGCTTGAAAAGGTTTTCGAAGAACGAACCACGGCGGGTCCAACCTCTGTGGGACACGCCCCGGATACATTTGGAGGAAAGGTTAAGGAACCTGAAGTTCTTGAGTGGCAAGAACGCGTCAAGCAAAAGAAGGGCGACGAGTATTATGGCAAAATCAAAGAGGTATTTATTTCCGCAAGCGTTTTTTTCTAATTGTATTTTTTTAGGAATTCAAAACATGGATACTAAAAGCAAATGAGATCATGAAATCAAATTGTCGGACAAATTATTCCGAGTAAAATATCCAGTCCAGAAGTAGTGGATCATGTTGAGCATGTTGATTCCCAATTCAAAATTAATTTCATCTTTAAAGCTTGAAGAGAGTCAGTTAATGAAAGAACAAAGGATTCGCGAGATGTCGAGGCAACAACAGATTCCAGGCGAAAAGAAGTCTCTGACCAAGAACGCCGCTTCCGTTTATGAACAGAAGGTCCAGGAGGACGACCAAGCCAAGAAAACAATTCAGGAGCATGCTAACCGCGTCTCCAAAAAGGACATTTCCAGTGTCTTCATACAGTCTAACTTGGAGAGAACCGAGAAAGAGGTAGAAGGCAAGAGGGAAGATACCGAAACTGTAAAACTCCGTAAAGTCAAGTAAGGATTTGTTTGTTTTTATTACTTATTGCTGAATATATATCAGCATTGCTGTTGTAATGAGACTTTCTGGAGGCTAAAATATTGAAATGGATTTTAATATAACACTAACAAAAAAAATTATTATAGAAATGAAGAGGATCAAAGGCAGCTGCAACCCGCTGAGTCGTCCGTTCAGGCCAAGGAAATTCAGACATCGACAAGCAAGCAAGTTCAAAAAGAGGTAAGAGTTATTATTCACTCCTGTACCAAAGTCATATATTCAATAATTAGCTTAAATAATTATTATAAATAAATGCATTCCTTTAGACTCAAGGGGACTTGGAAATCACCAGAAAAATCACTGCCACCGAAACTTCGGAAATGGAACACAAGGCCAAGACCACCGAACGCGTTGTTCAAGGGCCTGTGGTAAGAACATAATCAGAAAATATCCTAGTTAGGGATTAATCCGAGTTTAGTTAATCCCTAAAACGGTGGACAAAATCTCTGGAATCTGTGTTATAATCAATTTTTTTTTTCGTTTGAATCAGAAACCAACGAAGCCACCGATTTTCACCAAGAAAATCCAGCCATGCCGTGTATATGAAAAAGAGCAAGGCAAATTTGAAGTTGAGTTCGACGGAGAGCCGCTGCCCACCGTTACATGGTTCAGGGAAAACTTCCCAATTCAGAATTCTGATGACTTCAAAATTCATACATTTAGTACAAAATCTGTTCTGGTCATCCGAGAAGTAAGCATTTTAATACATTTGGATGGAAAGTAAGGAGAGCCAGTTCATAATTTTCGTGAATGAATTTTTAAATTTTATTTATCGTTGTAGGTTTTCAGCGAAGACTCCGGAATTTTCTCAGTTATTGCTGAGAATCGCGGTGGAAAGGCTAAATGTAGTGCTAATTTAGTCGTTGAGGAAAAACCAAATAAATCTAAGACAGGACCATCACCTCCCAGTTTCTTGTCAACCATTCAAGACAAAAAAGTAAAAGTTGGAACGGCTCTGAGATTTGATGCTAAAGTCTCTGGAAATAAGCCTTTGGATATCTACTGGCTCAAGGTGCGTTTTTTTGTTTGGTTTATAATTCTTAGATTTGTGTTATATTTGTAGAATTTACTAGAATTAGAATTGACCAAGTGGTTGTAATTATTTTATAATGTGATTTATTATATTGACCTCCAGAACGGCAAGAAGGTTGTTCCTGACTTGCGTCATAAGATTGCACAAGATCAGGATACGTACAGTGTTATTGTAAATAACACGGTTGCTGGTGATTCGGGCAAGTACGAATGTGTGGCAATTAACAACGTGGGAGAAGCTCGTTGTGAGGCTGAAGCTATTGTCGAAACCGCCGGACCAGTTGACAAAGGGCCGAAGAAGCCTGAGACTGGGGAAGTGGCCCCTGCCTTGGTTGAACCACTGAAGAGTACTACAATTGCTGAAGGACAAGCTGCTCTGCTTAGAGCTCGAATTCAAGGAAGGCCTGGTAAATATTTGAACTTATTCCTAATTCTAGTGCCAACAATAGCTTAATAATGCAGTGTATACACGGAAAGTAATAATTTATTATTATTTTTCATCGCTACATCATCAGAATAAGAATTTTGCATATACTTGCGTACAATTGGACCATGTTGTCCTAATTGTAATATTTTAATTGTTTCTGACGATTTTTTCTTTTAAATATTTCCAGCTCCTTCCATCAAATGGACCAAGAATGGCAAACCCATTCAACCCACCAAGTATTTCAAGCTGTCTACAGAAGGTGATGCCGTCGTTTTGCGCATTACGGAGACTTTCCCGGAAGATGAGGGAACTTACGTTGTCACTGCTACCAACTCGAAAGGTTCCGTGACCTCGACCTGTACCCTCAAGATTCTTCGTAAGTCTCCTTGAGAAATTCATGTGTTGTTGAAAGTTGGAGACTCCATGGTAAATTGTTTTGTTTAAAAACCGGAATTATTTTATACTTGTAACAATTCAGCTCAAGAGAGTTCAGAAGCAGCCCCTACCATGTCACCCTTAGCGGACGTGACTGTTGAGGAGGGTGCCCCTGCTCAGTTCCGTACGCAAGTCACGGGAAATCCTTCTGTGCAGTGGTTCCGAGAAGGTGCTTTAATTCCTGCATCCGAGGACTTCGCTGTAAGTAGTGGTTGAAAGAACCTGATTTGATTTTTTTTAGTTCTTCTTTCGTAATTTGCTTGCTATGAGGGAGAACATGAATTTTGGCAAAAAAGGCTGTATAGGGTTTAAAGTGGAAAATAAACATGGATATGTGTGGAACAGATGATTCATGAAGGCCCGCACGCGGTGTTACTCATCAAAACGACCTACGAAGAAGATTCAGGAGTATTCTCATGCCGTGCTACAAACTCTGCGGGTCAATGCGAGACCTCTGCTTTGCTCACTGTTAAAAGTAAGGATTAGAAAAAAAATTAAATGCCCTTGCGATATCTATATATAAATATAACTATATTGAGAATGCAAATTTGAAAAAACAGTATGCAGCTTTTTTCAGTTCTGTGTAAGTGACCATTGTAAAAATCCAACCAACAAATTGTAATTAGCTTATGTATTTATTGCTACTACGTTTGAACAAAACGAATTCCGCTTTTTAAACACAAAACGAAACGATTTCCAAAGCTTTTTAGGCTTTAATGATCTTGCGCTGACCTTTTTTCCTCTCTCTATCTCTCACTCGCTACTTGGGGGTTCAGTTTAATAAAGGTTCATTCAAAAATAACCAAAAAAAATTGTTCTCTTTTGTTTTTTCTCGTCATTGTTCCTTCTCTCTCTAATGATACTCTGTGTAATTATATGTCTACTATATAATGTTCTATTGAGACAATATTGGCATATATATAGTCTTTGGCATAGATATTGAAAAAAATTGGGAGACAGGCAGGCATTTGTTCGCCAGCCCGGCCGTGACGGCTTCACAGAGATCTTTCACTCATTTTTTTTGTTCTCAAGTCTATTCCTTCCAGATGTATCAAGTATGTTCATATATAATCCATTTGTATTTTTAAACTTTAAAACCTCAGTCGGAGTCGGAAAAAAAATGTATTTTTTTCCAACCACAAAAAAGCTGATGTATTTTTTATGATTTGAATAATGGTGATGGTGAAATACTAGGAAGGGGAAAGATGAGCCAAAAAAAGTAACATGATATATGTATATCGGTTGACAGGGACAAAAAATATGCTAGATATGAAACACACTCGTTAGAAATGAGATTGCTCTATATGGAAACAACAATGGTCATTTACAAAGAATTATCTGCCTGTCTCTCACGGGATACGGGGACTCTTTTATTAATACAGCAAAAACATTTTTGTATTACAAAAATTCTTAAGTCTAAGGACAAAAAGCTATTTTTCTTCTTCGCAGGGGCATTTAACACATACACTTTCATGTTTCTTCTGCTTAAAAAAACTCGGGCTGTATCCTTCTATAGGTCGGTCCGCGGTGGTGGGTCTAACTCTTCCTAACGAAAATTTACTACCAGACTCTGGCCACGTGCCAAAACCAAGTCAGGTTTATGATTTGATCGAAGATGCGGAGTTGATGCGTGTCGAGAATCGAATCAATGAGGAGATGATGAAAAAGACAAGTGGACAGGTGGCTCCTGTTCGCTGGCGAACCCGCCTCGAACCTGAGGAGAAAAAATCCACAGCTGTGCCACCTTGGTTGAGGAAGAAAAAAATGGCTAAAGCTCCGGAAGAGACTAAAGATGAGGGTCCAAGTTGGCTCAAACCTACACTCAAATCAACATTAAAACCCAAGCAAGATATAACGGAGGAAAAAACTGATGAGCAAGTCTTACTTACAACAGAAGAGGAGACCGACAAGAAGGTCCTCTCTGCGACTCTTACCAAATCCCCCAAAGGACCTGATGAGATAGGTGCCTTTGCAACCACCGAGGACACGAATATTTTAAGCGTCGACAAAACCGTTGAGGAACAGCAACCCTCCAAAGATAATGAAAACATTCCTGTTTGGCAACGAAAGAAAAAAGAACTGAAACCAACTAGACCACAAGCTATTACAAGCACCACTGAAGATGAGACTGAAACTCAAGACAAAACGAGTGATGCTGAAATTCCTATTTGGCAACGCCAGAAGAAGCCCAAATCAAAACCGGAAAGTACGGAACAAATTGAATCCACTGAAGATACTGAGATTACCACTGTTGATAAAACTGAAGAGGAATCCAAAATTCCTGTCTGGCTTCGAAAGAAAAAGACCAAACCAGCAGCCGATAAACCGTCTGATTCACCTCAAGAAACTCAACCTGCCACAGTAACTGACCAAGAGGCTAAAGCGGATGACAAGCCCGAATGGCAGAAAAAGAAAGTCGGACTTAAACCTACCAGAACTGATGCAGCTCCTCAACAACCACAGGAGGAAGAAAAGGCTGACAAAGTACCAGAGTGGCAAAGGAAAAAATTAAAACCAACTGACCGGGGAGAAACAAAACCTAAACCTGATGAAGAAACGCAGGAAATTACTGAAGAACAGGTTGATGAGACTAAGGAAGATGAAAAAGTACCGGTCTGGCAACGGAAGAAGAAACAATTAAAGCCTACTCGACCAGATGAGAAAACACCTGAAGGAGCGACACCTGCGGATTTGCAGCCCGAAACTAAACCACTAGATGAGGACACAGTTGAAATAACCGATTCAAAAACCAAGAAATCTGGTAAACTTCAGCCTACTCAAGTTGATGAGACCAGACCAGAGAAAGGTACACCTGAGACGGTGGATACATTCCAGACAACTGACTCGTTGAGTGGTGTACAAGATAAAGAGAGGACGACTGCCGATAAGCATGTGCCAAGTTCCAAGAAGCCACAAGACCGTAAACCTCAAGAAGACTCTCGGGAGGTGGTCCCCCAAGCAGATGTCACTTCAGTGGATGACTCAACTTTGCCTGAGAGCGTGGATAAAAAATTACCCGAGAAACAGCTGCCAATTTGGCAGAGGAAGAAAAAGGAATTAAAGCCAACTGATAAAACCACCGAAGGACAGGCTGATTCACACAAAACACCAGAACAAATTAGCAAGGAGGGCACTGGTGACAGCCAACTTGATGAGACGAGTGGGACGCAAGGTAAGCCTGAAAAAGTGACAAGGGCGAAGAAGGTGCGTAGGCAACCCCAAGGTACAGAGGAATTCCAACCAGAGACTCTCGAGGAAGGCTCTGACGTCGAAGAAGGAACTGAGGGAGAAGAGGGTGACGAGTTAGTCCCTGGCTCTACTTATGGCAAAGTAGTTAGAAAGAAAAAGGTCAAGCCGACAACAGCTCCGGAGGAAGGTGCTAAGCCAGAGACCTCCCCTGTGAGCACAGATGAAACAACGAAAGTCACAAAGCCCCAGAAGAAAACCAGATGGGGTCAACCTGTACCAGAGAAAGACACGCCTAAGGATGATCAAATTAGCGGTACAGATATTGCTCCCACACCAACTGAACAAGCCGCTCCTGCAGAGGAGGCTCCTAAGCCACAGAAGAAAACTAGAGGTCAGAAAAGATGGGGTCAGCCTGTTAAGGAAACACCAGAGACTGAGTCTGTCGAAACAAAGCCAGAAGACAAATTAGCATTACCTACAGATGAGGTTCACCCAGTGTTAACAACAGAAGAGGTTGAAACTATCGAAGTTGTTGTAGAAGATGTGGTTACTGTAGAGAAAGATGTTGCTGCGGACCAAGTTGAGACGAAAAAGGATGTCAAGGCGGTTCGCAAGGAGGAAGTTGAGCAAAAGACTGAGCAAGTCACATTGAAGCCAGTCAAGCGAGGTCAGAAGCCCACCAAGGAGGGGGTTCAAGAAACAACCACTGACCAAACGGTAGAAACTGTTCAAGCCCAAGATGACTCTACAGAAACGCAAGTCAAACCTGAGACTGATAAGAAGGTCAAAAAGTCTCGATGGGGCCAGCCTGTCCCCGACAAGACTGAGGAGCAACCTGAAAAGGTAGAGGAAATCAAACCTCAAGAGCAAGCTCTACCAGAAGGTGTAGAAGTAAAGAAAACAAGATGGGGAACGCAAATCATTGCGAAAAAACCGGAAGTGAAAAAGCCAGAGGAAGCTCCCAAAGAATCTCCATTTGCAGTTAAGCTAAAACAAGTCCATGTAACCCCTGAAGGGAAGAAGATGAAAAAGGTAAAAAAGATGACAAAAGACGGAGAACAGATTGTCTTCGAGGAATTCACTCCTCTAGAACTCAAAGAAATCGAAGATCTAGAACGAGCTGAATTAGAAAAATATGAAGGAATTGAGTGGGGAGAAAAACCAGCTCCCGAAAAGAAAGATGAAGAACAGTCTGCAGCTGCTAAACCCACCAAGAAACCGAAAAAGAAATCTGAGGAAGAAGTTTCCGAAGCTCCGGGAAGACGCTTCACTGTTGGTGAAGGTACTGTACCGGAAGAGGAAGTGCCAGGGCAAGAAAAGGTATCATTAAAACCAGTGCCACAAGAGGGCGAAACTGCTGAATTGACAGGAGATGATACGAAGTTCAAGCCAACGCCACTCCAACCTGAACAAACTGAGGAAGAAACCAAACCAGGCAAAAAAGTATCAAAACTTAAGAAGCCCAAAGTAAAGGCTCCTGGCGAAAGAGAAGATCTGGAATTAGAAGTTCCGGAGACATTCGAGGAAGAAACTCCCGAGAAGCCTCAAGATGAAGTAACCGACAAAGAAAAAGCACCAAAACCAGGTAAAACACCTCAAGAAAAAGAGGAAGAGAAGCCTCAAAAACTCAAAATCGGAAAAGGTAAGAAGCCTGAGGATGTTCAGGAACAAGAGCAAGTTAAGCTTAAACCAGTTAAGAAACTACAAAAGGAGGAAGAAACTCCTGAAGAAATTAAACTCCGAAGTCGACCTCAGAAGGAAAAAGAGGAGGAAGAAAAAGAAGGTATTAAACTGAAACCAGTAAAGAAACCTGGTGAGGAAGAAGAAGCTCTCAAACCAAAGCGTAAAGGCAAGGGCAAGGATAAACCTGAAGATCTCAAGGACATTGAATCCGAGAGACCTGAACTGGAAAAATACGAGAAGCCAGAATGGCCAACTACGGAGAAGGATAAGGATGTACCTACAGATCAAAAGCAACCAGAAACTTCCACTGAGGCGATTCCAGAGGAAGGGAAAGATACAAAGCCTCGAGAGAAGCCTGAGAAGCCCGGAGAGGAGGACAAACCCATTCCTCTCGGCAAAGGCAAAATCCCTGAAGAAGTTCCTGAAGAGGAGAAGGTTGTCCTGAAACCTTTCAAAAAACCGAAAGATGAGGACAAGGACAAAGCTCCTGGAGATAAACCAATCCAGCCAAAACCATTTGAAGGCACTGAAGGTGACGTTGAGTTGGAGAAACCAGAGTTCGGGAAAGACAAGCCAAAAAAGAAAAAGAAGCCTGAGAAAGCTACTGCTGAGCTTCCTGGAACGACCAGCGAAGACACCTCACCAGAAGGAATACCAAAGGAGAAAGATCAAGTTCCTACAGAGACTCAAGAAATCGCAGAAAAACCATTGCGAGACACGTCAGTTGTTGTACCTGAAGATGAGAAAAAGAAACCGGAGAAATTTATTTCAGAAGCTACTGCTCCGGATGGTACTCCTGTTGAGATGAAACCTGGTGATGTAGTGGAAGATAAAACCACTATCAAGCGTAAGAAGAAGCGAATCATCAAGAAACAGAAGCCTGATGGCACTGTTGAAGAGACTGTCGTTGAAGTTGACGCAACAGAGAAATTACCTGAAGATATTCCTGCCGGTACAGAAGTCATAGATATTATTACAGTTGAAGATCAGACTGAAGTTCAGATTACACCTAAGAAAAAGACAAAGCGCATTATCAGGAAGGCTAAACCTGATGGTACAGTTGAAGAGACTGTTGTCGAAGTGGATGTTGCCGAGGAAGTAACTAAGGATATTCCTGCTGATACCGAAATCACTGAGATCATTCCAGTGGAAGATAAAACTGAGGTTCGGATTACAAAACAAAAGAAGAAGCGTGTCATTAAGAAACAGAAGCCTGATGGCACTGTCGAGGAAACTGTTGTGGAACTTGACCTCACTGAAGCATTACCTGAGGAGATTCCTGATGATACTGAAATTGTCGAGTTTATCTCAGAGGTTCCGATTCAGCCGAAGCAAAAGAAGGCTCGTGTCACATCGAAAAAACAACCTGATGGCATCGTCTATGAGAAGGTTGTAGAAGTTGACATCACAGAAAAATTGCCTGAAGTGGTCCCAGTTGATACTGAAATAACTGAATTCTTGCCAATCACTGACGAAATAGCTTTAAGAATACAACCAAAGCAAAAGAAAAAGCGCGTCATTAAGAAACAGCTTCCAGACGGTACCGTTGAAGAGACCGTCGTTGAAGTTGATATCACCGAGAAATTACCTGAAGTCATCCCTGCTGACACCAAAATCACAGAAGTTTTGCCTGTCGAAGATCAAGCAGATATTGAGGAGGTTAAAATAGTTAAGAAGAAAACTCGTTGGGGAACATCAATCTCAATTGCTCGCAAACCAGAACAAATGGACAAGAGCACATTATCTCGCGGTCAAGTCAAAGGCGCTACAATGTTTACTCTCCGCCCAGTTAAAAAGCCAGAAGAAATATCCGTGCAAGTTGATCAGCCCGCTGGAGCTCCTTTCGATGTGAAGTTGAAACATATAGAAATTCCCAAGCCGGTGAAAAAGCTTCGCAAAGTGACAAGGCGCACTGAAGATGGTGACGTCATTGTCTTTGAAGAGTTCGAACCTCTGGAACTCCCAGAAATGGAACCATATGAAAGACCTGATTTAGAAGTTTTTGAGGGCATTGAATGGGGTGAGAAGCCACAAGAAGAAAAAGCTCCTGAGGAAGTTACGGAGGCACCCAAGCCTAAAAAGAAGACGAAAAAGAAGGTCGAGGAAGAAGTGCAAGAGGTAACTGGACGCCAATTCAAGATTGGTAAAGGTACCGTTCCGAAACTTGAAGTTCAGGAGCAAGAAATAGTTCAACTTAAACCAGTTCAGAAAGAAACGCAGGTAGCGGAGCAAACAGCTGATGGAGTGAAGTTCAAACCTGAAGGTCTCCAACCAGAAGAAAAACCTGAGGAGACTACGCCGAGCAAGAAACAACCGAAATTGAAAAAGCCTGAAGTAGATGCACCTGGTGAACGTCCGGAGGTAGAATTAGAAGTTCCGGAGACATTTGAAGAAGAAAAGCCGGAAGCTGCTCCTGAAGATGAAGCTGACAAGGAAGCGTGGAGCAAACGCAGTAGTGTCGCGGAAGAAAAGGACAAGGACAAACCTCAAAAACTCAAAATCGGCAAAGGCAAGAAGCCTGAGGATGTTCAGGAACAAGAGCAAGTTAAGCTTAAACCAGTTAAGAAACTACAAAAGGAGGAAGAAACTCCTGAAGAAATTAAACTCCGAAGTCGACCTCAGAAGGAAAAAGAGGAGGAAGAAAAAGAAGGTATTAAACTGAAACCAGTAAAGAAACCTGGTGAGGAAGAAGAAGCTCTCAAACCAAAGCGTAAAGGCAAGGGCAAGGATAAACCTGAAGATCTCAAGGACATTGAATCCGAGAGACCTGAACTGGAAAAATACGAGAAGCCAGAATGGCCAACTACGGAGAAGGATAAGGATGTACCTACAGATCAAAAGCAACCAGAAACTTCCACTGAGGCGATTCCAGAGGAAGGGAAAGTTACAAAGCCTCGAGAGAAGCCTGAGAAGCCCGGAGAGGAGGACAAACCCATTCCTCTCGGCAAAGGCAAAATCCCTGAAGAAGTTCCTGAAGAGGAGAAGGTTGTCCTGAAACCTTTCAAAAAACCGAAAGATGAGGACAAGGACAAAGCTCCTGGAGATAAACCAATCCAGCCAAAACCATTTGAAGGCACTGAAGGTGACGTTGAGTTGGAGAAACCAGAGTTCGGGAAAGACAAGCCAAAAAAGAAAAAGAAGCCTGAGAAAGCTACTGCTGAGCTTCCTGGAACGACCAGCGAAGACACCTCACCAGAAGGAATACCAAAGGAGAAAGATCAAGTTCCTACAGAGACTCAAGAAATCGCAGAAAAACCATTGCGAGACACGTCAGTTGTTGTACCTGAAGATGAGAAAAAGAAACCGGAGAAATTTATTTCAGAAGCTACTGCTCCGGATGTCACTCCAGTAGAAATAACTCCGGATGTAATAATCCAGGAAGAAGACGTACCTGGAGTTACAAAGATTAAAAAGAAGCGCAGGCGAGTCATTAGGAAGCAGAAACCTGATGGCACAATTGAGGAAACGGTGATTGAATCTGAGACCTATGAAGAGATTGCAGATCAGATGCCTGAAGAATCAACAGCCGTAGAAATAGTAGAAATTACGGATGAAACTCCGGAAGAAACCAAGTCTGAAGTACCTACTGACGAAACCATTCCAACGGACATTCCTTTGCAGTCTCAATTAAAGAAAACTAAAAAGAAGGAGAAGGAAATCAAGAAGCCAGATGATACCTACAAGCTTCAACTAGGGTTGAAACCCGTCCCTAAAGTCGTTGAGGATGTTAAAGTAGAGTACAAAACGGAGCTAGTGGTTGAGCAAAAAGAAAATGTAGTGTCGGAGGTTGACATCCAAACCAACCAGGTTAGTTTCAAAGAAATCCAAATTGAAGAGCCTGTACTGAAACCTCAAAGAAAAGTCAAGTCCGTAGCTCCGCGATTTACACAACCTTTGAAACCCGTCATTGGACGTGTTCGCACTGAACTAACGTTTGAGTGTCGGGTGGAGGGTCAACCTAAACCAGAGTTGACTTGGTTTAAAAACGAAGTAGAAATTAAAACTAGCTCCAGAATTAAAATCACTAGGGAAGATGATGTGGCTAGATTAACCGTCATTGATGCCGAGTCTATTGATGAAGGCATCTACAGCTGTTGTGCTAAAAATCAAGCTGGGTCTGCTAAAACAACTTCAAATCTGGTTGTACTGGGTAAATTATTAATCATTTCCTGCTTCTTACCGGCGTGGGTTGCTATTAACAATTACTGGCTCCATCTGCACTGGTGGTTTGTATTTCCTATAAAACTATTTGTCCAGCTTAACAGCTAACGGATTAAATGTAATACATAGTGTGCAGAACGATTTTAACCACAATAATAGTCATAGGTTGACTATTATTAATTACTTTATAATAGTCTAAAAAATGTACATTTAATTCAGACATTTTCCATAATCAAAATTTAGTTAAAGTTTTCAAAATGACACGCATGGAGTTCAACTGCAAGCGAATATTTTCAGATTTACTAACTGTTGTTTTTGAAATGAAATGCAGCCCAACAGCTTGAAGGAGAAGCCCCTCATTTTACTGAGCCTCTGCAACCGAGGATAGTCCAACCTGGAGAACCCGCTAAAATGAGCTGCGTGGTTGTAGGAATGCCTGTTCCCACAATCACTTGGTACCGTGAGGAAGAAGTCCTCCAACCTGGAAAAGACTTTGAAGTTATTTACGATTCTGCCACTGGAGTTGCTGAGCTTGTTGTCTACAACGTTGCTAGTCAAGATGCTGTTTACAAGTGCGAAGCTGTAAATGAGTTTGGAAAGGCAACTTCCAGAGCCAATTTACTCCTAGGTTGGTGCTTCCTTAAAGATTCTTAAAAAAAACGAAAATATCGTTTGCTGGTTAATAATTAATTATTCACACATTACATGAAGTTTAACTGACTGTGAGATGTTTATGATTTCTCAGAGAGCATTGTGGAAGGTCCCCGAATTATTGAACCACTTCCGGCGCTGGTCGCAGATGTACGTTCCCCAGTTAAATTGACTGTAGACTTTACTGGAATCCCATCTCCCACTGCTACCTGGTTCTACAATGGGAAACCATTGCAACCAAGGACCGGAAGCTCAATTGTCAACGAAGAATTTAGTACTACTTTTGTAATTGAAGAAGCCGACAAGAAAGACTCGGGCAAGTATGAAGTCCGAGTTACCAATGAAGGTGGTGAGGCTAGATCATCTGGTTCGCTTCGTGTTGTGGGTAAGAATTGCAAATAAACTACATAATTTATAACCGTAAATTATGAAATTAGAACAGTATTTAGAAACAGTCCTTAATTGTTTCATGCATGATTGTTTGAATGAATTATTTCCAGAACCAAAAAGCAAAATGGCTGAAGCCCGACCCCCTAAATTTGTTAAACCTTTGAGACCCCTCGAAATTGTCGAGGGTAGTGTATGTCTTTCAGAAGTTCTCGTAGACTCTTTCCCGGAGGCTTCATTTACTTGGTTATTGGACGGAAATCCTGTGGAAGTACGCAGACATAAAAGGAAACAAATAATTATTATGTTATTTTTTAATTTGACAAAATTTCTAATTGAATTTTTTCTTACAGGCTCTGGAAACGGTCCAAGTTAATTCTAGTTCAAATCGCTCAACAATTCTCATTCCTCATGTAGTTACCTCTGGAGAGTTAACAGTTCGTGCAGAAAATGTAGTAGGGTCTGTGACAAGCACTGCAAGTTTCCAAGTCGTACCTGAAATGTTCACGGAAGAATTAGTTCCTCCAGTTTTTACTCGAGCCCTAGCCACCATTACTTTAATGGACGGTGAGGAGGCTCGTTTAGTTTGTCAAGTCAAGGCCAAACCAACTCCACTCGTCACTTGGTTGCACAACGGTCAGCCCATTCGACATCGGGACGTGAACGTGTCCCAGAGTGAGGATGGTGTTTGTGAACTTGGAATTATTGAAGTTTTCCCTGAAGATGAGGGAGAATACACTTGCATTGCTGAAAACAAAGTAGGAGTAGCCGAAACTGTTGCAACCATTCAAGTTGAACGTAAGTTACCACAAAAATGTATATTAACACAAATCTACTCATAGTACAGCCCTGTCAGAAACAAAACTTCTTATTTTGATGCCTACGAAATTGTTTTTTTATGTTGACACCATGCAGCCTACGAGTACATTCCAGACTCTGAGATAGCATCCACGACTGTTCACTCGATGCAAGAGAGCGAAGAAGACTTACTGGATGACACAAGTGATTTCGAAACGGACATAGGTCCCGAATTTATTGTACCTTTAGAACACGTCACTCCTTCCATTGAAGGGGAACCTCTGAGGTAAGTATATTACGATTACTCTATTTAAGAAATGTTTGTACGTACTTGTTGATGGTCTCAAATTTCGTCAAATTTCTTCAAATTTCAGTATATACAGAATGCTGTAAATAAAAACATTTATTTTGGGAACTAAAATTATTTCTAATAATTATTTATTTTCAGACTAACCGTCCAAGTGAACACCCCGGCCAAACTAAAATGGTACAAAGAGTCCGTGGTAATTATTCCGAATGAGCAGTACGAAATAGTGAATACCCCCGAAACCTCAGAATTGGTCATCCATAGCATCACGACGGAAAAAGCTGGAGAGTACATCTGTGAGGCTGTGAATCGTCACGGAGGAGACGTGACCGTGACACAAGTCTATGTGATGGGTACGTCTCGATGTTGATTTATTGTTGACGTCAATAACTGAAACCCGCTACTGCTATTATTTTCATTGCTGTAATTAATCAATGAATGATGTCCGGAGGAATAATTTAATTCCAGAATCCGCATATATATGCAAACTAAAACCTCAGCTGAATATCTTTTATATGCCAATAAAATTAACTTTTTTTCTTCTTCTCCTCCTTTCATAGCTCTGTCTTCTGCGGTTCTTCGGCTGAAAAATGATGCTCCATTTTTTTTTAATTTCCAGATGTTGTTGTGCTCTGACTTATATTATTTATTTGTGTTGCCT
This sequence comes from Allacma fusca, assembly GCA_947179485.1. Taxonomy (NCBI): domain Eukaryota; kingdom Metazoa; phylum Arthropoda; class Collembola; order Symphypleona; family Sminthuridae; genus Allacma; species Allacma fusca. The sequence goes on from OX359250.1 coordinate 27,255,935, forward strand.
TTCTCGCAGATATCTTGTCTTTATTTGTGTCATCTCTTGCCCGAACTAACTATTTATTTTCTTCACTGTCTCGTTGTCATCAATGTAACTAAAACTTGCATGCTCTTAACTGTTCCCGAGGCTCGTCTCGTCTTTTTTCTAATTGGAGACTGATTTTTTAATAGAACATCTGGAGTCGAAGCAGTACCGGAAACCCGACTGGGTGGTCAAATTGGAAGAAGCCCAAGAGCTCGCGAAAGGTGACTCAATTGAGAGTGATAGTTTGGAACCGAGTGAGTGTTGTAGTACTAGTGACGATGAATTTTTATTGCTTGAACAATTAATGGAATGCGATGAGGATGACGAGGAGTATGGCATTGAGGACTTCCCCCCACCCCTGTCCACCATTGAGGAACGGAGTGAGGAGTACTGTTCCAGTAGATCCACTCTCAAAGCCATCAGTCAGAACAGTTTTACGACCGATGAGGATGATGTATTTGACTAGACCGTCTAATAAAGTTTTCATGTACTAAAACGTTATTTGCACGGCCCCCTTTTTTTTAATTCTTACTTCCAACCTCTGAGCCAGCCTTATTTTTTTCATTAATTAATTCCTTAATATTTATTTCCGCTATAATATTTTATACACGCTAAAAGATATTTTATATTTTCATACACATACCATCACTCCATTAACCATTCCTATGTTACACCTCAGTATTCATAATTAAGTAACATGACCCCGAATATCGCCTGGGGGTCACTTCAAGTTTGACGTCTAAAAATAATAATGCGCGATATATAATAATTATAGTATACTTAAATAGTTATTTACATTTCCACCATTTCCAGCCAAAGTGTGTGCCATAATAACGTAACGTTAAGTGTGTCTCAGCTTGCCCCAATAAGCCTCCAGGCATTTAACTAACTTACAATTAGACTGTGATTTTTCTATTTTTATATTATACAAATGAGTGTAGTAATACTAGTTAATTATTAAATAGTAATGCAGTGTATTTTTGTAATAATAATTTGAATAATTTTTAATTGTGTGGACACGAGTGAAATCAAAATAAAAATCTTGACTCAATTTACCTTCAAATCTCCTGCTACAGCTATATACTTATTCACATATAGCCAGCTTGCCTAAGTTTTGTTTGCAATGATGTAACTCAAAATTTTTATGTGTTTTATAAAATCATTGAATTTGTATGATACCTGAGTTTTCCATGTCTGAGCTCCTTAAATGATGTAATTATTGGATGTTGTGTAGTCACGAAATGTGCCCCGGCGTTCACCAAAGAGTTGACGGATGTTCGCGTCAATGAAAGTGAAAACGTGACGCTGGAAGTCAGTTTTACCGGCAATCCGAAACCTGGTAAGTTTTTCATTTCCGTGTGTGAGTGAAGGAACAAATTCGAAGATAACATGTCAGGGTTATTGAGTTCCAAATTGCTAAAACGCAAAAAGGAATAACCTACAATAATTATGCTCAGAATCAAAAGTGGGCGCATATTCTTTATTAAAATTGAAAGCTGCTACGGTACAATTTATTTCCACGTATTTATTCATTCTTAACGGCGTTTCCAGAAGATGTTCATTTCTGTACAATTTTCCTGATGAGTATTTACATTGATGTTTACTTAAAAGCACTTTTGGAAATTCGGATGCATGGAATGTTGCTGGTAGGGAATGTAAAGAATAGGGAAAGAAGTTGTTTAAAAAAATCTATTGTTGCTAATTATCAGAGGTGACATGGTACTTCAACGAGAAGGTCCTTCTGCGGTCCACCAATGTAGAAATCATAATTCGCGAAACCAAAAGCATCGTTCGAATTACGGCCATTCAGCCCAATCAACGTGGAAAATACATTTGTGTCCTCACGAATGAGATCGATACGGTCAAGTCCAAAAGCTTGGTTCAAGTTCAAGGCAGGATATTACAAATTATATCTGAATAAATGTACATACTTTACTCACTGGTTGGTTATTGTCGTAAATGCATTTTCAAAATAATTTTTACACAGAAATGACAGCCGTTGAGAGGGTTGCTCAGAAGACCACGAAGAAAAAGAAGAAGACTAGCGAGGACAAGAGGTACTAAACAACGAACGATGAGAAATAAAGCGTGTTTGGCAAATGAATTTGACCGAGTCTTTTGAAATTAATATAATTACTTGTTTGTAATAATGCAGCGAAACAGAGGAATTTGTTGAGACGGAAGACTCCGAATTCCTGAAATTAGACCGCAAGAAGAAGGAATTAATTCGGGAGAAGAGCAAGCCTGAGCAGCCAATTGAAGAGGCGCCAGCGCCGGTACCTGAAGCAGCCAAGACAGAGAAACCCAAACGTAAGAACCGTTGGGGCCAGACGATTCCGGAAGAGGTGAAGCCTGAAGAGCAGAAGCCAGAGGAAGCTAAACCTGTTGAAGAGGCTCCTGCTCCAGTTGAGCAGAAACCCAAACGTAAGTCTCGATGGGGTCAAAAAGAGGAAACTAAAGTCCAAGAGGAAACTAAAGTGGAAGAAGAAACTGTGACGGAGGTCACCGAGAAGGTCTGATTATTTGAATTAATTAGTTTGGTTCAAATTAATTGACAAGTAAATTAGATTTTGTAAATTTAATTATTTATAATAATAATTCAATATAATAGTCTTCAGGTAATTATTGTGCAGTAATTTAGCCTTGAATTGGTGAAATTAAATTATCACTGAATCGGAGGCTAGATCCTGAGCGTCGTGCTTTTAAGTATAATTAAAATGTGAAATTTAATGACTGTAGGTGGAAGAAGAAAAGAAACCGCGTAGAGTTTCCTTCCAAGAGCCAACTAAAAAATCCCGATGGGGAAAAATAACGAACCCAGAGGAATACGTAGAATCCTTGGACGTTGAAGAGTTGATTCTGGAACCGTTGAAGCAAATTGCTAAGGTAGCTTTCCAAGTGAAGCAAGGAACACAAATAGAGGAAATCATCATACAAGCCCAGACATCATTATTGGAGCTGCAAAAGAAAAACGTTGACAATGCCCTCCGACGCGTGGTAGAGAGAACCGGTCACGGCACCATCATCCAAGAAGTCCTGGAGTCATACAGCGATGTGGAAGATACTTCGTTTATTGGGCTCCAAGCATTCACAAAGATGCTAACTAATGAGCGAGTGTCTGTTGAATCGGTCGTTCCACTCTTTTCCGTCGATGATTTCCGCGTGGAAACTGATAGTTTGGTCACCGTGCGAGAAGTCCGGACGGAGACAGCCCATGCCACAAGTAAAATTGAACAACCACAAATTTTGGAATCACCAGGTAACCTCTTTTTCCTTGTTTTTATAGTAGAGATTAAGTTTAGTTAAGTATTTTTGGGGGAAAAGGTATATGTGTCAGATGAGTACGAAAAACGGTGTATGGTTCACAAATGTGACCTTCACATACAGTACTTCACACACACATATATATATATGAAATATATATATGTATATGCATATTATATGATACAACATACTTGCACATAACAAAAAGATTATACTCAAATATATCACTTCATAATACTTCATATACTTATTACACAGACGATACACAAAGAACCGACATGCCAACATCAGACTCACACACACTCACAACACACGATCATGACACTACGGGTGAGTTGCCCAGCACCGAACAGCCCACAACATCCAAAACCAAACGCACACCGAAACAACCCTCTACTTCCACAACACCTGACACCACAACCACATCAACTCAAGACCAACCACACTTACCTAAGGGACGTGGCTCTATACCAAGTACCGATACTCCATTGGCCGAGGGCCTGGAAAGTGTAGACGAACAGTATAGTGAAGAGGAACAAGACTTGGTCTCTGACCAGTTGTTAGGCAGGGCCAGGAAATCGCGCCAGCCTCGTAAACCCGAGACTACGCAGCTAGTGGACTTTCCCGAGGATCAGGTAAATAAGGTATCTCCAGATGGAACCGTTACGATTACCGAGGTCCCTGAGGAAGTGGACAGTGTCCCAACCAAAGGTAAAAAGAAACCAAAGAAACCCACTGAGGTACGTACGGATGTGACATCTGCTGCTTCGGAAGGAGTGCCGGACTCTGTTGAAGTAGAACTGAAGCCAGAGAAGAAAACGAAACGTGTGAAGAAAGTTATTTCCAAGACGCAGGACGGAGAGGAACAAGTGATCGAAATGGAGGTAGACATTGAAGTTGAAGAATCCGATTATACAGAAGGTTCGGAAACAGAGACGGAAACCGGGTCTGGGGAAGGCTCGGAGGGAGATGAGTACGTTCCAGGTCCAAACTACGGCCGTGCAAGGACACGCAAAGGGAAACGATCAAAGTTGCGTCCCAAGACTGAAGGCGAGTCTGATGGTACTGTCCGGAAGAGGAAGAAGCGCCGACCAAAGACCCATGGGGAGGAGTGGATTCCTCAAGAAATTGATTACCCTGATAAATTAGAAGAGACAGCGCCGTCCGAGGAGACCGCGCAAGTTGTGGAGGAAACAGTGACAGAAGTGTTACCGACTGGTGAGGTTGTCACTAGAACTGTTAAAAAAGTGAAGAAAATTAAGAAACCAAAATCCAAAGGCCCAGGAACGGAAGAAGAAGAAGCTCTTCCAGAGCAAGACATGGGTGATGTACCAGAAGATCTCCCAGAAGATGTAGATTCTTTGGGTGTTCGCGGAGATGCGCCTGATGCTAATGCTGAGCAATCGAGACCTGAAATTGTTGATGAAATTGACCAAACTTTGGAAGAAGTATCACCAGAAGGACAAGCAATTACTGGAAGACCTGGTCCACAGAAACAAACCTCGGAAGTTGAAGAATCTCCGGAGCAGACTCCTTTCGGCCCGAAAATTCCCAGAAAGACCAGAGGAGTAGCCGCTCCAAAAGAAGAAAAACCTGTTGAAAAGCCATTCGATGTAAAGCTAAAAAGTGTACATATCACGCCTGAAGGCAAGAAGTTAAAGAAGGTTACAAAAATGACACCCGAAGGTGAGCAGATTATATTTGAAGAATTTACTCCTTTGGAATTAAAAGAGATCGAAGACTTGGAAAAAGCGGAGTTAGAAAAGTTTGAGGGTATTGACTGGGGAGATAAGCCCAAACCTGAAATAACAGAGGAGACATCTGCAGCTAAACCGAAGAAACAGCCAAAAAAGAAAACCGATGAGGAAGTTTCAGAAGCTCCAGGTAGAAAATTTACTGTTGGAGAAGGTTCAATACCTGCTGAAGAAGTCCCGGAACAAGAGAAAGTGTCTTTGAAGTCAGTTCCACAGGAGGGTGAAACGGCTGAATTAGGAGGAGATGAAACAGAATTCCAACCGAAGAAATTAAAACCTGAAGAATTAGATGAAGAAACCAAACCTGGTAAGAAGCTTCAGAAACTCAAGAAACCAAAGGCTAAGACTCCTGGAGAACGAGACGAACTTGAACTCGAAGTTCCGGAAGACTTTGAGGACGAGAGACCTGACAGACCTGAAGGTGAAGATACTGACAAAGAGAGTTGGAGCAAACGAAGTAGCGTTGCTGACGAGAAGGACAAGGATAAGCCCACGAAACTGAAAGTGGGCAAGGGCAAGAAACCTGAAGAAGTTCAGGAAGAAGAGCATGTCAAGCTCAAACCTGGTAAGAAGATTGGCAAAGAAGAAGAAACTCCGGAAGAAATCCAACTCCGAAGCCGACCTCAAAAGGAGAAGGAGGAAGAAGAAGAGGAAGAGGCTAAACTAAAACCCAAAAAGAAACCCGGCGAGGAGGAAGACGTTCCCGCAACAAAACGCAAGGGAAAGAAGAAGGACAAGCCCGAGGATCTCAAAGATATCGAGTCGGAGAGACCGGAGTTGGAGAAATACGAGAAGCCGGAATGGCCATCCAAAGACAAGGATTCCAAGGATAAAGATATTAAGACACAACCTCAATTGTCATCCGAAGAACTTACTGACACTGACAAGGACACACGACCAAGACCCGGAAAAGAGGCTCCGGAAGGAGAAGAAGGAGAGTTGCCGTTGGGCAAGGGCAAGATTCCTGAAGAAGTCCCTGCTGATGAGCAAGTGAAACTGAAACCTCACAAGAAACCAAAGGATGAGGACAAGGACAAGGGACCTGGGGATAGGCCGATAAAGCCACAACCATTTGAAGGTACTGAAGGCGATGTTGAGTTGGAGAAACCAGAGTTCGGAAAAGACAAGCCTAAGAAAAAGAAGAAGCCTGAGAAAGCATCTGCTGAACTTGCCGGAACAACGAGCGAAGACACTTCTCCAGAAGGATTACCCAAGGAGAAGCAGAAGGGTCCAAGTGAGTCCGAAGACGTTGCAGATAAAATGCAACGAGATAAGTCGGCATTGGCTCCTGAAGATGACAAGGCAAGGCCGGAGAAGTTCATTTCAGAAGCAGTCGGTCCAGACGGTAAACCTCTTGAAATCCGAGGTGAAGGTGTTGCATCCGAAGACGATGAAAAGGAACAAGATAAGACTGGCGTCAGAATTCGCAAATCAAAAAAGCCAAAGAAAGGTGCAAAAGCAAAGACAGATCTTGAAGGAACCACTTCTGAAGGAGTGTCTCCCGAAGATATTCCTTCAAGTAGAGAAGGAACCTCGGAAGAGGATGACGTCGTTCCAGCAGCACAGAAGGGTACTTCAGCCGTACGACCAAAAGGGAAGAAGAAACCCCGAGAAACTCAGATTACTGAAATCACTGGCCCAGATGGTACTCCAACGGTTGTGGAAGTTGAAGACGTGACTGTTTTGGAAGTCAAGGGTCCAGAAGGAACTCTTACACTAGTCCAAGTGCAAGAGTCGGATCTGACCGAAGAAGAGAAACGGAAGGTTAAGCGAGTGAAGAAGATTAGGAAAAACCCCAAGGATGTTGAGGAAGCAGAGTTACCATCCCTCATTTCTGAAGAAGTGGTCGAAGAAGGTCCAGAAGTTGTCTTCACGGAAGCTGTGGGTCCAGACGGAAAGCCTGTATTGATCGAAGGCAAACCCAGAGTCGTCAAGAAAATCAAGACCCCACAAGTTTCTGAAGTCATTCCTGAATCTAAAGTAAAAAAGATTCGTAAGAAGAAGCCAGAAGTTATATTCTCAGAACTTACTGGTCCTGACGGATCTCCGTTCTTAGTCCCCGTTGAAGAAACACTGGTCATAGAACAATCCGGGCCTGATGGATCTCAAGTATTAGTGGAAATTCAAAAGACTGAAGATGAACTCACTGAGGAAGAAAAGAGGAAAGTGAAGAAGGTGAAGAAACTTCGAAAGAAACCAGAAGATCTCCCAAAAGTACAAGAGGCAGATCTTGTTTCACTTCCATCGGAGCAAATCGTTGAAGAAGCTCCAGAGGTAATATATACACAAGCCATTGACAAAACTGGGCAGCCAATCCTTGTTGAAGTTCAAGTAACCCCTGAAGATGCAGGTGTTACAAAGAAACAAAAACGCAGGATTATCAAGAAAGTTCCCAGGAGTAAGACTGACGAAGATATTAAAGGTTCGGAGGAAGAAACGCCCAAAACCAATTATATTACTGCTATTGGTCCAGATGGCGCTCCTTTAATCGTCGAAGTGAAAGAATCTGATCTCACTGTTGAAGAAAAAGAGAAGATCAAACTCACTAAGAAGATCAAGAAGAAGAAGCTTTCAAAGATTTCTGACCTTCCATCGGATGAAAGTGCCGAAGATATTCCAGAAGTTCAGTTCATTGAAATTCCAGGGCCAGATGGTGCTCCAGTCACTGTACAAATATTCGATGTCAAAGACGACATTACAGAAGAAGAAAAGGTCATGACGAAGGTAGTAAAGAAGATTAAGAAAAAGAAGCCAAAGGATGATACTGAAGGAAGTTTAGAGCGACCTGAAGATCAAACAGTTGAGGAAACAGAGGAAGTCAAGCCTTTGGATATAAAAAAGAAACAGAAACGACGGCCAAAAATTATTCCAGCGGACGTCCTTACGGAGGTGACTGAGGTAATTGGTCCGGATGGAACAACTGATACTGTAGAAGTTGAAGAAATTATGGCAGTAGAAGCTGTGGGTCCTGATGGTAGAACAATCCTGGTCGAAGTAAAAGAGACTGACGAAGATCTCACTGAAGAAGAACGAAAAAAGATAAAGAAAATAAAAAAATTGAGGAAAAAGCCCAGGGTTGTTTCTGAAAAAGAACTTGAATCAGATGAAGTTATCGAAGAAGTTCCAGAAGTTGTTTACACAGAAGAAGTCAGTCCCCAGGGCAAGCCTATACTTGTTGAAGGAAAACCAAGAATGGTCAAGAAGATCAAACGGAAACCTAAAGACGTTTCAGATGTTCCTACGGAAGAAGAAACTCCTGTATATTTGGATGTCACTGGACTAGATGGAGCTCCGGTTACACTAAAGGTAGTGGACGTTAAGCCAGAACTGTCACCAGAAGATTTGGAAAGACCGAGACTGTCTAAGAAGAAGGTCAAGAAAACGCGGGCTGGACCAAAAGAGTCACCAACTACTCACTTTGTGGAAGCACTTGGTCCAGATGGTTCAACTGTGATTGTGGAAGTAAATGAAAATGATCTCAAAGAAGAAGAAAAGGTTGTTCTTACTATCAAGAAAAAGATCAAGAAACCCATTCCTGAGGCCACAGAACTGTCGGAAGATGAGGATGAAGTCACTATCATTGAACAAAAGCCAGTTCAACCGAAAAGAAAGAAAGCTCCAAAGGAAACACAAGTCACGGAAATCGTTGGACCTGATGGAACTCCACAGATTGTTGAAGTAGAGGACACATTAGTAAAAGAAGTCAAAGGTCCTGATGGAACTGTCACTCTTGTGGAAGTCCAGGAGGAAGACTTGACTGAGGAAGAGAAACGAAAGGTGAAGAGAATCAAAAAGATCCGAAAGAAGCCACATGAGATTGCAGAGGCTGAATTACCTTCCATTTCTCCGGATGAAGTTTTTGAAGAAGTTCCGGAAGTTGTGTTCACTGAAGAAGTTGGCCCTGATGGAACTCCTGTACTGGTGGAAGGTCAGTCGAGAGTTGTTAAGAAAATCAAGCGGAAACCTCACCGAGCTTCTGAAGTCCCATCGGAGGAGGAAGAAGGACCTGTGTTCCTCGAAGTTCCTGGACCAGATGGATCTCCCATTAAAGTTGAGGTTCTGGAAGTTAAGCCCGAGCTTTCGGTTGAAGATTTCTCGAAACCAATGTTATCTAACAAGAAGGTGAAGAGAACCATCACTGGTCGAAAAGAGTCAATAACTACCCATTTTGTGGACGCTCTGGGGCCAGATGGTACTCCTTTCATTGTTGAAGTAAATGAGTCTGACCTTAAGGAAGAAGAGAAACGCATCCTCACCATTAAGAAAAAGGTCAGGAGGCCGAAAGTTCCTGTAGAACAGGAAGCTGATGAGAAGCGGGTACGAAGACCTAAGGAAGTGCCAATTGAGTTTACTGAAGTTACTGGACCTGATGGTCAACCTACTATTGTTGAGGTGCAGGAGACCCTTGTAATTGAAGAAATGGGTCCAGAAGGAATACCGGTTCTCGTTGAAATTACTGAACTTGAGGAAGAACGCTTGCCCGAAGACAAACGAAGAAGGGTCAAGAAAGTCAGGAAGATTACTAGGAAACCTTCTGTTTCCGAGGAAATCCTCAAATCTCTTCCCGCTGACCTAATTGTCGAAGAAATACCTGAAGTAGTTTACAGTGAAGCTATTGGACCAGATGGTAAGCCTGTTCTTGTTCAAGGTCCACGAAGACTGGTCAAGAAGACCAAACCAATTTCTGTATCGGTTCCTGAAGATCTTCCAGATGAGGAGGAAGCCCCCGTTTTCTTAGAGGTGACAGGTCCAGACGGAACACCGGTAACGGTACAAGTCTTGTCCGCAAAGCCGGAATTGACAGAGGAAGACCTGGACAAACCACGGCTCTCTAAGAAAAAAGTTAAAAAGACTCGCGCAGGTCCAAAAGAATCTCCAACAACTCACTTCATCGAAGCACTTGGTCCTGATGGTTCTCCCGTAATTGTCGAAGTAAATGAGTCTGAACTGAAGGAAGAAGAAAAGCGAATTCTTTCAGTTAAGAGTAAGGCCAAGAAACCTAAAGCTCCATCTCATGTAACTACAGATGTAGAAAAGAAATCTAAAAGACGTGAAAAACCTGCTCCAAAAGTAGAATTCACTGAAATTGTTGGGCCCGACGGGAAGCCTACCGTGGTCGTAGTTGAAGAAACTCTGGCAATCGAAGATGTTAGTCCTGATGGAAAACTTGTTCTGGTTGAATTAAGTGACCAACAGGAAGAAGATCTGACACAAGAAGAAAAGTTAAAGGTTAGAAAAGTCAAGAAAATTCCAAGAAAGCCTTCTGTTTCAGAAGGGGCTTTGAATTTGATTTCTCCTGATGATATTGTCGAAGAGGTGCCGGATATTGTGTATTCGGAAGCAACAGGACCTGACGGTAGGCCAGTACTTATTCAAGGCCAGCCTAGTTTGGTCAAGAAAACTTCACTTACTCCAACAGAAGTTGAGGAACTTGGACCAGTCTTCCTAGAAGTGATTGGTCCCGATGGAACACCTGTCACTGTTGAAGTACTTGATGTTAGACCAGATCTTTTAGAAGAAGACTACGGTAAACCCAGGTTGCTTAAAAAACAAGTTAAGAAAACAAGATTTGGGGTTCGAAAAGAAGCTCGTGATAAAACTGGTACAAAAGAATCTCCAACAACTCACTTTGTTGAAGCTCTCGGCCCCGACGGCGTTCCCGTAATTGTTGAAGTCAACGCAGATGACCTAGAAGAAAAAGAGAAACGTATCCTAACTTTCAAGAAGAAAGTCAAGAAGCCGAAACCGGCGCCTCAAGTTTCGGTGGAAGAAGAAACTCCAGTGTTCTTAGAGGTCAAAGGTCCGGACGGCTCTCCTGTAACAGTTCAAGTACTAAATGTAAAACCTGAACTTACTGAAGAGGATCAGACAAAACCAAGACTGTCCAAAAAGAAGGTGAAGAAGACCCGAGCTGGTCCAAAAGAATCTCCAACAACTCACTTTGTGGAAGCACTTGGTCCAGATGGGGCTGCAGTCATTGTTGAAGTTAATGAGTCAGACCTCCAGGAAGAGGAGAAAGTAATTTTGACAATCAAGAAAGTCAGGAAACCCAAGGCACCAACAGTTCCTATTGAAGAAGACACTCCAGTGTTCTTAGAGGTCAAGGGTCCAGACGGCTCTCCTGTAACAGTTCAAGTATTAAATGTAAAACCTGAGCTCACTGAAGAGGATCAAACGAAGCCAAGACTGTCCAAAAAGAAGGTGAAGAAGACCCGAGCTGGTCCAAAAGAATCTCCAACAACTCACTTTGTGGAAGCACTTGGTCCAGATGGGGCTCCAGTCATTGTTGAAGTTAATGAGTCAGACCTCCAGGAAGAGGAGAAAGTAATTTTGACAATCAAGAAAGTCAGGAAACCCAAGGCACCAACAGTTCCTATTGAAGAAGACACTCCAGTGTTCTTAGAGGTCAAGGGTCCGGACGGCTCTCCTGTAACAGTTCAAGTACTAAATGTAAAACCTGAACTTACTGAAGAGGATCAGACAAAGCCAAGACTGTCCAAAAAGAAGGTGAAGAAGACCCGAGCTGGTCCAAAAGAATCTCCAACAACTCACTTTGTCGAAGCACTTGGTCCAGATGGGGCTCCAGTCATTGTTGAAGTTAACGAGTCAGACCTTCAGGAAGACGAGAGAATAATCTTAACAATGAAGAAAAAGATAAAGAAGCCGAAAGCTTCTGAAGCTGCTATTCCCGCTAAGAAGCAGAAACCTAAGCCTGAGGAAACTCCAAGAGAGGTTACTGAAATAACCGGTCCTGACGGTAGACCTTCGATAGTCAATGTAGTTGAAACCCTTGTAGTTGAAGCTGTTGGACCCGATGGAAGACCAGTAATGGTAGAAGTTACTGAAAGGGTTGAAGATCTCTCTGAAGACGAGCGAAGAAAAGTTAAGAGGGTCAAGAAAATACAGAAACCAAAGGACACATTATTGCCTGAACTTGAGTTTATTCCTTCTGAAGAAGTTTTGGAAGAGGTCCCAGAAGTCGTATACACTGAAGAAGTTGGTCCTGATGGAAAGCCTGTACTTGTAGGAGCTAAACGAAGGCTTGTAAAGAAGCTTAAAAAGCCCAAAGAACTTCCCGAAGCAGAAAGTGAAGAAGTTCCTGAGAGTCAGTTTATCGAAGTCAGAGGTCCGGATGGAATTCCCGTCACAATTGATGTGCAAGCGGCGAAGGTAGTAATCGACGTCGAAAAGACAAAGCGAAAGGTTGTTAAGAAGGCTAGAAAACCAAAGGACGGCGGGGAAGCTGAGCAAGAGAGCGTTGAAGTAGAATTCACTATTGATGATCTACCCGAAGTTCTAGAGATCCCAGGTTCTGATGGAACGCCGGTTCTCATCAGTGCCAAAGATCTTGTGGAAGGTTTAACGGAGGAAGAAAAACGAAAGAAGAAAATAAAGAAAACGAAGAAACCAAAACCTTCCGACGTCGATGAAGAGCTTCAACAAACACATTACATCGAAGCAATTGGCCCAGATGGATCGCCACTTTTGGTGGAAGTTAAAGATAGTGACTTATCTCCAGAGGAGAAGCAGACTCTGAGGAAGAGAGTTGCTCGCAAGAAGTCTCAAGCTCCTGAACAAGTTCGGGAAGGTGATTTCGTTGAGGTAACCAGCCCGGATGGCTCTCCAGTAACTGTTCAAATCAAAAACGCAAAACCTACTCTGACTCCAGAAGACGCAGCCAAGCCGAGGTTAAAAAAGAAAAAAGTCAAGAAGACCCGGTGGGGAGCTCCAAAAGAAGCGCCGACAACTCATTTTGTTGAAGCAATTGGCCCCGATGGCACTCCTGTAATTATTGAAGTCAATGAAGGTGAACTTACTGAAGAAGAAAAAGTAATTTTCAAAATCAAAACCCAGCCTGATGCTCCTAAAGATCTTCCTTCTGAAGAAGCTCCAGACTTCATTGAAGTCATTAGTCCCGAAGGTGTTCCAGTACTTGTTGAGATCAAGAATGTCCTGGAAGACGTTCCGGAAGAAGAAAAAAGAAAACGAAGGGTCGTGCGAAAAATCAAAAAGAAGCCACTTGGTGATACTTCGGAGCAACCTGCGCTTACTGATGAAGATACTGTTCATGAAACTGCAGATAAAATCTCAGAAGATGTTTCTGACGAACATCGTTTATCAAAACAAAAGCGAAGACCCAAAACGAAATCCAGAGCTCCAAAAGAATTCACGGAAGTCTCTGGACCCGATGGAACGCCTTCTGTAGTGGAAGTTGAAGAAACTCTTGTTATTGAGGAAGTCGGTCCACAAGGCCAACCTATCGTTGTTGAAGTCCAACAGTTCGAGGACCTAAATGACGAGCAAAAGAAGAAGGTAAAGAGGGTTAAGAAAATTAAGACGAAGTCCGACGATTCTATCCCGGAGGTATCAACATTATCCCCTGAGGATATTTTGGAAGAAGTTCCAGAAACGGTCTACTCCGAAGCAGTTTTACCCGACGGAAAAACAGTCCTTGTAGGAGCACCAAGGCTAGTAAAGAAAACGAAGCCAGCGCCTGAGGATACTTCGGAACTTCCAAGCGAAGTTGGGCCCGATGAAGAACTAGAACTAGACTCCGGTCAAACATCGCCTTTTGGTCCCAAACTGGTCGCCAAGAAGCCTAAGAAGGGTAAAATACTTCAAGGAGAAAAACCAGTTCAGACAAGATTTGGAATTACACTCAAACACGTACATGTCACTCCTGAAGGGAACAAACTTAAGAAAGTAGCTAAAATGACCCCAGAAGGAGAAAAATTCGTATTTGAAGAATTTACTCCCTTGGAACTCAAAGAGATCGAAGATCTTGAGAGAGTGGAGTTGGAGAAGTACGAAGGCATCGACTGGGGTGAGAAGCCAGTACCTGAGAAAAAACAAGAGGAACAAGTTAATGCTGCTAAACCCGCCAAGAAGCCCAAGAGGAAGACTGATGAAGAAGTTTCTGAGACCCCGGGTAGACGCTTCACTATTGGGGAAGGTTCCGTTCCGGAAGAAGAAGCTCCAGAACAGGAGAAGGTGTCTCTAAAACCAGTTCCTCAAATGAGTGAGACAGCTCAACAAGACGCTGAAGGTGTTAAGTTCAAGGGTACGCCTGGTCAACCTGAGGAATTAGATGAAGAAACCAAACCTGGTAAGAAGCTTCAGAAACTCAAGAAACCAAAGGCTAAGACTCCTGGAGAACGAGACGAACTTGAACTCGAAGTTCCGGAAGACTTTGAGGACGAGAGACCTGACAGACCTGAAGGTGAAGATACTGACAAAGAGAGTTGGAGCAAACGAAGTAGCGTTGCTGACGAGAAGGACAAGGATAAGCCCACGAAACTGAAAGTGGGCAAGGGCAAGAAACCTGAAGAAGTTCAGGAAGAAGAGCATGTCAAGCTCAAACCTGGTAAGAAGATTGGCAAAGAAGAAGAAACTCCGGAAGAAATCCAACTCCGAAGCCGACCTCAAAAGGAGAAGGAGGAAGAAGAAGAGGAAGAGGCTAAACTAAAACCCAAAAAGAAACCCGGCGAGGAGGAAGACGTTCCCGCAACAAAACGTAAGGGAAAGAAGAAGGACAAGCCCGAGGATCTCAAAGATATCGAGTCGGAGAGACCGGAGTTGGAGAAATACGAGAAGCCGGAATGGCCATCCAAAGACAAGGATTCCAAGGATAAAGATATTAAGACACAACCTCAATTGTCATCCGAAGAACTTACTGACACTGACAAGGACACACGACCAAGACCCGGAAAAGAGGCTCCGGAAGGAGAAGAAGGAGAGTTGCCGTTGGGCAAGGGCAAGATTCCTGAAGAAGTCCCTGCTGATGAGCAAGTGAAACTGAAACCTCACAAGAAACCAAAGGATGAGGACAAGGACAAGGGACCTGGGGATAGGCCGATAAAGCCACAACCATTTGAAGGTACTGAAGGCGATGTTGAGTTGGAGAAACCAGAGTTCGGAAAAGACAAGCCTAAGAAAAAGAAGAAGCCTGAGAAAGCATCTGCTGAACTTGCCGGAACAACGAGCGAAGACACTTCTCCAGAAGGATTACCCAAGGAGAAGCAGAAGGGTCCAAGTGAGTCCGAAGACGTTGCAGATAAAATGCAACGAGATAAGTCGGCATTGGCTCCTGAAGATGACAAGGCAAGGCCGGAGAAGTTCATTTCAGAAGCAGTCGGTCCAGACGGTAAACCTCTTGAAATCCGAGGTGAAGGTGTTGCATCCGAAGACGATGAAAAGGAACAAGATAAGACTGGCGTCAGAATTCGCAAATCAAAAAAGCCAAAGAAAGGTGCAAAAGCAAAGACAGATCTTGAAGGAACCACTTCTGAAGGAGTGTCTCCTGAAGATATTCCTTCAAGTAGAGAAGGAACCTCGGAGGAAGATGATGTCGTTCCAGCAGCACAGAAGGGTCCTTCAGCCGTACGACCAAAAGGGAAGAAGAAACCCCGAGAAACTCAGATTACTGAAATCGCTGGCCCAGATGGTACTCCAACGGTTGTGGAAGTTGAAGACGTGACTGTTTTGGAAGTCAAGGGTCCAGAAGGAACTCTTACACTAGTCCAAGTGCAAGAGTCGGATCTGACCGAAGAAGAGAAACGGAAGGTTAAGCGAGTGAAGAAGATTAGGAAAAAGCCCAAGGATGTTGAGGAAGCAGAGTTACCATCCATCGTTTCTGAAGAAGTGGTCGAAGAAGGTCCAGAAGTAGTCTTCACGGAAGCTGTGGGTCCAGACGGAAAGGCTGTATTGATCGAAGGCAAACCCAGAGTCGTGAAGAAGGTGTCTAGGAAACCCAAATCTCCTGAAGCGGCTGTGGAAGAGCAAGATGTTCCAGTTTTCTTAGAAGTTCTTGGTCCCGAAGGTACACCTGTGATTGTTCGTGTTAAAGATGTCAAACCGGAGCTTTTAGATGATGACAAATCCAAACCAAGGCTTTCCAAAAAGAAGGTAAAGAAGACACGATGGGGCTCCCAAGAATCTCCCACTACCCATTTCGTGGAAGCCGCAATGCCTGATGGTGCTCCAGTGATTATTGAAGTGAATGAATCTGATCTTACTGTAGAAGAGAAAGTAGTTCTTACTATTAAGAAGAAGGTGAAGAAACCAAAAGTTGCTGTTTTGCCTGCAGAAGAAGAAGAAGCTCCTGAGAATCAGTTCATTGAAATCACTGGACCGAGTGGTGCGCCTATTCCAATCAGCGTTGAAGCCGCGAAAGTAGTGATTGAAGTTGAAAAGAAAAAGCGAAGCGCGGCTAAAAAGGAAAGAAAACCCAAGGACCAATCCGAAGTGGTACAAGACAGCGTTGAAGTTGAACTCACCATAGATGACCTTCCGGAAGTGCTGGAGATCCCAGGCCCTGATGGAACTCCCGTGCTTATAAGTACTAAGGAGCTTGTAGATGTTTTGGAGGAAGACAAACGAGAGAAAGTTGAAAAGAAGCAAAAACGGCGTGTCAAAGGCACACCCAAAGAAGCTCCAGAGAGTGAATCAGAAACGAAAATTCTTGAAGATACTCCCGAAGAATTCCAACCAGATGACCTCATCGGTTTGCGTCGCGATGACCGAGAGCTTGAACTCCTTAAGCGTAAGAAGAAAATTGTGGTTAGGAGGAAGCGAACTAAAGATGAAGAAACTGGCCTTGTTATCGAAGAACAGGTGGTGGAAGTTACAGCTGATGAGATACTTCCCGAAGATCAGATCCTTGAGATTACGGAGGTGACCGTGGAACTCCCCGATCAAGTACCAGCTGCACCAAAGTCTCAACCTAAGACCAAGAAGCTTGTTGTGAAAAGAAAGCAACAACCTACAGAGTCTGGGGTCACTATTGAAGAACTGTTGGAAGTATCTCCAGAAGATATCTTACCGCAAGATGAAGTTCTGGATGTCAAGGAGAAAGCGCCTGAGACTTTGAAGAAACCAAAATCAAAAAAGACTCCTAGACAAAAAGTTCTTATGAGAAGTCCCCATTCAGAAGATTTGGGCCCTGAAGTGTATGTACCCTCTGAGGAGGAAGTAGTTTTTGAAGCTGAAGTTCCAGAGGATCTATCTGCCATGCCAGGTGACGTTGTCTCATACACGGTAGAAGGTTCGAGCCCTGATGGAACCCCACTAGTTGTTCAAATCGAAGAAGTCGTAGAGAAGGTAATTTTGGAAGGTGACAAGAAGAGGATTGTGAAGAAGATCAAGAAACGACTTCCAGATGTATCGCCAGAGGAGGATTCGAAAACACATTACATTACTGCCGTTGGTCCGGATGGCGCTCCCGTAATTGTAGAAGTCAAGGAATCGGATTTATCTGTTGAGGAAAAATTAAAGATCAAAATCACCAAGAAGATTAAGAAGAAGGCACCAATTGATAAACCTGACATTTCTGAGGTACCGTCAGACGAAGTTGCCGAAGAAATTCCAGAAACGCAATATATTGAAATTCCTGGGCCAGATGGTTCACCCTTAGTTGTTCAAATGTTGGACGTGCAAGATGAAATTACTGAGGAAGAAAAGATCACCACAAAGATAGTCAAAAAGAAAAAGAAGCCAACGTACGAAACTGAGATAGAACTAGAAGGCCCAACGCCGGAATTTACAACAGAAGTTGAACAACCTGATGAGAAACCCGAATCGAGAAAGAAATTACGAAGACCCAGAGGTTCTGTTAAAGAAGCCCCAAAGGAATTTACAGAAATTATTGGTCCGGATGGAGCGCCTTCATTATTGGAAGTTACCGAATCTTTCGTTGTTGAAGAAGTCGGCCCTGATGGCAAAACAATCCTAGTCGAGTTAAAGAAAGATGAGGAGGAGCTAACAGAGGAGGAAAAGAAAGTGGTTCGCAAAGTTAAGAAGATTAAGAAGAGACCGCAGATGATCACTGAGAAAGACCTTGCTCGACGACCTTCCGCTGATGTTGTTGAACAGCAGCCAGAGATTGTGTACACAGAAGCGACAGGTCCCGATGGCAAACCCATCTTGGTGGAAATGATCCTGGACGATGAGCAAAGGCCAAAAGGAAGACGTGAGAGAAGAATTGTCAAGAAGCTGAAGAAGCCTAAAATTGAGGAAGATGTTCAGTTAGTCGAGGAAGATGTTTCCGAAGATTTGACCGAAGAAGAAAGAAGAATTACCTTGAAGAAGCCCAAGAAGAAACAAAAAGAAACATCGCCGAAGCAACCCACTGAAGCAGAAGAAGTAACAATAGAGGAACTTGAGGATCAAGAGGAACTCCCTGATCAACGACCTAAAGGTAAGAAGAGGGGTTCTCTTAGAGAATTCACTCAAATTCGTAGTGAAGATGGCACGCCATCTTTCGTAGAGGTAGAAGAAGTATTTGTCGTAGAATCAGTTGGTCCGGATGGCCAACCTATGTTGTCCCAAGTCAAGCCAGAAGATCTCAGTGAGGCTGAGAAACGAAGAGTCAAGAAAATCAAGAAGATAGCATCCAAGCCACGTACGGTATCGGAAGCGGAGCTTACATCAATACCTTCTGAAGAGTTTTCAGAAGAAGTTCCCGAGATTGTATATACCGAGGAAGTATCTCCTGAGGGAAAGCCTATTTTAGTGAAAGGAATTCCAAGAATTGTGAAGAAGAGATCAAGAAAACCCAAAAAGGCTTCAAGAGTTCCTTCGGAAGATACTCCCGAATTTTTGGAAATCATTGGTGTGGATGCATCGCCTATTCGTGTCGAAATTATCGATGTAAAACAGGACCTTACAGAAGAGGACGCAACGAAACCAAGACTGTCGAAGAAGAAAGTAAAGAAAACTCGAAGTGGACCAAAGGTGTCTCCAACGACACATTTTGTGGAAGGTGTGGGTCCCGATGGGAATACAGTCATTGTCGAAGTAAACGCATCCGAATTAACTGAAGAAGAACAAATAATTTTAGCGAAAAAGCGTTCAAAAAGACCAACTTCTAGGCTATCTACTGATACATCAGATCAAGATGAGAATATTCCCGAAGAGCAGACCGATACTTCATTGGTTCGTCCAAAACCAAGGAAATCATTAGAAACAGCATATGCTGAACTAATTGGACCGGACGGAATTCCATTTTTGGTTCAGATTGAAGATGCACTAGTTGCTGAAGCACCCGGTCCGGAAGGTACGAAAATCCTGGTGGAAATCCCAAAGTCAGAAGAAGAACTTCATAAAGATGTAATAAAATTAGTAAAGAAAGTGAAGAAGTTGCGACGAGGTTTAGAAGAATCACCGAAAATTAATGCAGCTGATTTATTTGTTCTTCCTTCGGAAGAGATTGTAGAAGAAACTCCAGAAGTAATTTATACTCAAGATATTGGTCCAAGTGGACAGCCAATCCTCGTCGAGGTATTCACCACACCTGGTGATAAGCGTTTCCCAAGACGTAAGCGCAGAATAATCAAGAAAATCCCAAGAAGAAGTCCTCTTGAAATTAGTACTGCGCCCGAAGAATCTCCAGAAACTCACTACGTTACAGCAATTACACCTGAAGGATCTCAAATTATTGTTGAAGTCAAAGAATCTGACCTCACTGCTGAAGAGAAAGAAACAATCATGGTTGTAAAGAAGACCAAGAAAAAGAAACCTTCAGGAAAGTCCCCAGAAAAAAGGGAGTTTTTGGAAATTCTTGGCCCCGATGGATCTCCAGTTACAGTACAGATTGTAGAAGTCCGAGATGAAATCACGGAAGAAGAAAAAGCTATAACCAAGGTTGTTAAAACGATGAAAGACAAACCTGTTGGTGTAGCTCCAGCTACATTGAAAGGTCCAGCATCTGATGTGACGGAGGAAGAGACAAAACCTTTCGATAAAAAGAAGCCGTCTCAGAAACCAGAGGAACAACCAACACGTGTCGTGGAAGTAACTGAGATTACGAGCCCAGATGGTATAACTTCATTCGTGGAGGTTCAGGAAGTTATTGTAGCACAAGCTGTTGGACCAAAAGGTCAACAGCAACTCGTTGAAACCAAACAGCAAGACCAGACCGAAGAGCAGAAGATCACCCAAAAAATTAAGGTTATTCGCAAAACTCCACGAAGAGTTTCATCATCTGAGGAAGTTTTTGAAGAAACTCCTGAAATTGTTTACATGGAACAAACAGGACCTGAGGGTAAACCAGTATTTGTGGAAGGAAAGCCCAAAATTGTTAAGAAGCTACGCAGACCTGCCGAAGTTTTGGAAGAAGTTGTAGATGAATCTACACCATATCTGCAAGTAATTGGACCAGATGGTGCTCCAATAGTTGTTGAAGTAGTTAATATAAAGACAGAGTTAACTGACGTTGACAAAGATATTCCAAGATTATCAAAAAAGAAGGTCAAGAAAACTCGGGCCGGACCTAAAGTCTCACCCACGACACACTTCGTGGAAGCTGTTGGACCAGATGGTAATCCTGTCATCGTGGAAATTAATGAGTCTGAGCTTACTGAAGAAGAAAAGTGTATCCTTTTACCAAAGACCAAAGAGAGGAAGCCAAAACAAATCACCAAACAAATCCCAGAACGAGACGTAATTGAGGTCATGGGTCCAGAGGGCCATCCCATCATTATTGACTTTGAGGTTGTTCTTGAAGTGATTGAAACAGAAAAACGCAAGCAAGCTGACAAAAAGAAAGTTCGAAAACCAAAGGAAGCCCCAGAAGAGCTTCCTACAGGTACAGTGACAATCGAAGAACTTCCAGATGAGATTGAGATCCAAAGCCTTGATGGCACTCCAGTTGTTGTCAAAGCCAAAGATCTTATTCCGAAATTGGAGGAAATGACTGAAAAGAGAACGAAGAAACCCAAGAAACACATTAAATCTTCCGAAGATCAAGAAGAAGATGAGCTTCCTGAGACACTTTACATTGCAGCAACGGGACCAGATGGAACCCCTGTCGTTGTGGAAGTTAAGCCAAATGACTTGACCCCTGATGAGAGACAATCAGTTAAACGATTGAAACGAAAGAAGTCACAGGTAGGGGAAGAAGCCGTTGAAGGTGAATTGGTGGAAGCCATTGGCCCAGACGGAACTCCGGTTTTGGTCCAAGTCAAGGGTGCGAAATCCAAGTTGACAGAAGAAGACCTGCAGAAACCTAGATTGACCAAGAAGAAGGGAAAGAAAACACCTTGGGGAACACCTAAGGCAACTCCAACGACTCATTTCGTTGAAGCTGTCGGTCTGGATGGATCGTCGGTGATTGTAGAGGTGAACGAGACTGAACTGACAGAAGAGGAAAAAGTAACACTTAAGATAAAGAAGCCCAAGCGTCGTGAAGAAGAAACTCCGGTAACCGAGTACATTGAGGTAATCGGACCGGACGGAATTCCGAGCTTGGTTGAAATCACCGAAATTCTGGACGATCTTAGCGAAGAAGACGAAAGAAAACGAAGAGTCGTTAAGAAACAGAAGAAAGTTCCCAAAGGTCCGGAGAAAGTTCTCAAAGAATACACTGAGCTTACTGCTCCGGATGGCACAACGTCCATCTTGGAAGTCGAGGAAGTTTTTGTTATTGCAGATACAGGGCCAGATGGTAAGCCTATTTTAGTGGAAATCAAAGACTTGGACGAAATTCCGTCTGAGAAACAGGTGAATGTAACCAAAGTGAAGAAGATCAAAACAAAGCCCACTGAAGCTCCAGAAGATTCAGTCGTGGTACTACCATCCTCTGTAGTGGAAGAAATTGCTGAGATCATTTATACGGAAGAATTTGGACCCGACGGGCACCCCGTCTTAGTTAAAGGAAAAAAAAGAATTATCAAGAAAGTAAAGCCTGAAGTTTCGATTGAAGAACTCGATTTTGAGAAAGAAACTCCCGTATACTTGAAGGTTACTGGTCCAGACGGATCTCCAGTCACCCTAGAAGTGCTGGATGTAAAGTCAGAACTGTCACCAGAAGATTTAACAAGACCAAGGTTGTCCAAAAAGAAGGTGAAGAAGACCCGAACCGGTCCTAAAGAGTCTCCAACTACTCACTTTGTCGAAGCACTTGGTCCAGATGGTTCAACTGTGATTGTGGAAGTAAATGAAAACGACCTCAAAGAAGAAGAAAAAGTTGTTCTTACTATCAAGAAAAAGATCAAGAAACCCATTCCTGAGGTCACAGAACTGTCAGAAGATGAGGACGAAGTCACTATCATTGAACAAAAGCCAGTTCAACCGAAAAGAAAGAAAGCGCCAAAGGAAACACAAGTCACGGAAATCGTTGGACCTGATGGAACTCCACAGATTGTTGAAGTAGAGGACACATTAGTAAAAGAGGTCAAAGGTCCCGATGGAACTGTCACTCTTGTGGAAGTCCAGGAGGAAGACTTGACTGAGGAAGAGAAACGAAAGGTGAAGAGAATCAAAAAGATCCGAAAGAAGCCACATGAGATTGCAGAGGCTGAATTACCTTCCATTTCTCCGGATGAAGTTTTGGAAGAAGTTCCGGAAGTTGTGTTCACTGAAGAAGTTGGTCCTGATGGAACTCCTGTACTGGTGAAAGGTCAGCCGAGAGTTGTTAAGAAAATCAAGCGAAAACCTCACCGAGCTTCTGAAGTTCCTTCGGAGGAGGAAGAAGGACCTGTGTTCCTCGAAGTTCCTGGACCAGATGGATCTCCCATTAAAGTTCAGGTTCTGGAAGTTAAGCCGGAGCTTTCGGTTGAAGACCTTTCCAAACCAATGTTATCTAACAAGAAGGTGAAGAGAACCATCACTGGTCGAAAAGAGTCAATAACTACTCATTTTGTGGACGCTCTGGGGCCAGATGGTACTCCTTTCATTGTTGAAGTCAATGAGTCTGACCTTAAGGAAGAAGAGAAACGCATCCTCACCATTAAGAAAAAGGTCAGGAAGCCGAAGGTTCTTGTAGAACAGGAAGCTGATGTCAAGCGGGTACGAAGACCTAAGGAAGTGCCACTTGAGTTTACTGAAGTTACTGGACCTGATGGTCAACCTACTATTGTTGAGGTGCAGGAGACCCTTGTAATTGAAGAAATGGGTCCAGAAGGAAAACCGGTACTTGTTGAAATTACTGAACTTGAGGAGGAGGATCTCGAAGAAAAGGAAAGGCGAAAAGTAAGGAAGGTCAAGAAAATACCTTTAAAACCTTCGGTCTCTAGCGTAGCACTTAGGTCCGTTCTAACTGACGATATTATTGACGTAACCGAAATTGTTTACACTGAAACAATTGGCACAGACGGTACACGCACACTTGTTGAAGGAAAGCCAATGCTGGTACGAAAAACTTCTACTGTACCGTCAGATGAACTTGTGGAAGAGGAGATGCGACCTCAGTTCTTGAAAGTAATTGGGCCAGACGGTACCCCTATAGAGCTTGAGGTACTTGATGTTAAATCTGAGCTTTCCCCAAGTGACTATGGAAAACCCAGGTTGTTTAAAAAGGAGGTGAAGAAAACAAGATTTGGGGTACGTAAGGAAGCTGCTGATAAGACAGGTACGAAGGAGTCTCCCACGACACACTTTGTTACAGCTCTTGGCCCGGATGGCACTCCAGTAATTGTAGAAGTTAACGCTAATGACCTCGCAGAGGAAGAACAGGGCATTCTAACTTTCAAAAAGGTCAGGAAGCATCAACCCGAAGACGATATTCCTGAGGTGGTAATGAAACCAACTAAGAAACCGAAACCTGTACCAAGGGACACTCCGGTGGAGTTCATTCAAGTCACCGGACCTGACGGTGTGCCCACATTGGTCGAGGTTGAAATCGCTCTTGTGATTGAAGATGTGGGACAAGACGGTAGACCGAATTTAGTTGAAATAACAGAACTTGAGGAAGATCAGCTCGAAGAAGAGGAAAAGAGGAAGATTAAGAAAGTCAGGAAAATCCGAAGACAGCCATCGGTTTCGGAAGTTGCACTTCAGTCGATCCTTTCGGAAGATATCGTTGAAGTGTCAGATGTGGTGTATACAGAAGTAATCGCGCCGAATGGAAAGACGCTGCTTGTTGAAGGCCAACCTAAGCTGGTAAAGAAAACTACACTTACCCCCAAAGAGGTTGAGGATAACGTGCCGGTGGTTTTAGAAGTTATTGGTCCTGATGGTACCCCAGTTATTTTAGAGGTACTAGATGTTAAGCGGAAGTTGTCAGAGGGAGATTATGGTAAACCAAGGTTGTTGAAAAAGCAAGTCAAGAAAACACGGTTTGGAGTCCGAAAGGAAGCCCCAGACAGATCCGGTACCCAGGAGTCCCCAACGACACACTTCGTAGAAGCTATGGGCCCCGATGGTTTACCCGTCATTGTAGAAGTTAATGCAGATGACCTACAAGAGAAAGAGAAACGTATCCTAACTTTCAAGAAGAAAGTCAAGAAGCCGAAAGCCGCACCTCCAGTTTCGGTGGAAGAAGCAACTCCAGTTTTCTTAGAGGTCAAAGGTCCAGATGGCTCTCCTGTAACAGTTCAAGTTCTGGATGTAAAACCTGAACTCACTGAACAGGATCTGTCAAAACCAAGGTTGTCCAAAAAGAAGGTGAAGAAAACCCGAACCGGTCCTAAAGAGTCACCAACGACTCACTTTGTGGAAGCACTTGGTCCAGATGGTTCAACTGTGATTGTGGAAGTAAATGAAAATGATCTCAAAGAAGAAGAAAAGGTTGTTCTTACGATCAAGAAAAAGATCAAGAAACCAATTTCTGAGGTCACAAAACTGTCGGAAGATGAGGATGAAGTCACTATCATTGAACAAAAGCCAGTTCAACCGAAAAGAAAGAAAGCGCCAAAGGAAACACAAGTCACGGAAATCGTTGGACCTGATGGAACTCCACAGATTGTTGAAGTGGAGGACACATTAGTAAAAGAGGTCAAAGGTCCCGATGGAACTGTCACTCTTGTGGAAGTCCAGGAGGAAGACTTGACTGAGGAAGAGAAACGAAAGGTGAAGAGAATCAAAAAGATCCGAAAGAAGCCACAAGAGATTGGAGAGGCTGAACTACCTTCCATTTCTCCGGATGAAGTTTTGGAAGAAGTTCCGGAAGTTGTGTTCACTGAAGAAATTGGTCCTGATGGAACTCCTGTACTGGTGGAAGGTCAGCCGAGAGTTGTTAAGAAAATCAAGCGGAAACCTCGCCGAGCTTCCGAAGTCCTTTCGGAGGAGGAAGAAGGACCTGTGTTCCTCGAAGTTCCTGGACCAGATGGATCTCCCATTAAAGTTGAGGTTCTGGAAGTTAAGCCGGAGCTTTCGGTTGAAGATCTTTCCAAACCTATATTTTCCAAAAAGAAGGTGAAGAAAACCATCACTGGTCCAAAGGAATCTCCAACAACGCATTTTGTGGAAGCGATTGGTCCAGATGGCACCCAAATGATTGTTGAGATCAATGAGTCTGATCTGAAAGAAGAAGAAAAGCGAATTCTTTCAATTAAGAGTAAGGTCAAAAAGCCTAAAGCTCCATCTCAAGTAATTACAGATGTAGAAAAGAAATCTAAAAAACGTGGAAAACCTTTTCCAAAAGTGGAATTCACCGAAATTGTTGGGCCCGACGGGAAGCCTACCATGGTCGTAGTTGAAGAAACTCTATCAATCGAAGATGTTAGTCCTGATGGAAAACTTGTTCTGTTTGAATTAAGTGACCAACAGGAAGAAGATCTGACCCAAGAAGAAAAGTTAAAGGTTAGAAAAGTCAAGAAAATTCCAAGAAAGCCTTCTGTTTCAGAAGGGGCTTTGAATTTGATTTCTCCTGATGATATTGTCGAAGAGGTGCCGGATATTGTGTATTCGGAAGCAACAGGACCTGACGGTAGGCCAGTACTTATTCAAGGCCAGCCTAGTTTGGTCAAGAAAACTTCACTTACTCCAACAGAAGTTGAGGAACTTGGACCAGTCTTCCTAGAAGTGATTGGTCCCGATGGAACACCTGTCACTGTTGAAGTACTTGATGTTAGACCAGATCTTTTAGAAGAAGACTACGGTAAACCCAGGTTGCTTAAAAAACAAGTTAAGAAAACAAGATTTGGGGTTCGAAAAGAAGCTCGTGATAAAACTGGTACAAAAGAATCTCCAACAACTCACTTTGTTGAAGCTCTCGGCCCCGACGGCGTTCCCGTAATTGTTGAAGTCAACGCAGATGACCTAGAAGAAAAAGAGAAACGTATCCTAACTTTCAAGAAGAAAGTCAAGAAGCCGAAAGCCGCACCTCCAGTTTCGGTGGAAGAAGAAACTCCAGTTTTCTTAGAGGTCAAAGGTCCAGACGGCTCTCCTGTAATAGTTCAAGTTTTGGATGTAAAACCTGAACTCACTGAAGAGGATCAGACAAAACCAAGACTGTCCAAAAAGAAGGTGAAGAAGACCCGAGCTGGTCCAAAAGAATCTCCAACAACTCACTTTGTGGAAGCCCTTAGCCCAGATGGGGCTCCAGTCATTGTTGAAGTTAATGAGTCGGACCTCAATGTAGAAGAAAAGCTCATTCTCGTCAAAAAATTCCGTAAGCTTGTTCCGACTACGGCACCTTATGTTGTCGAGGAATCCCAACCTCAGGACAAATCAAGCTTTAAGGTGTCCAAGAAGCCCAAAGGAAAGTCTGATAAAGTGGATGAAACACCCCTTGAATTTACAGAAATTGTTGGACCCGATGGGCGATCAACTTTGGTTACAGTGGAGGAAATATTTGTTGTTGACGACATCAGTTCGGATGGCACACATATTCTTGTCGAAATCGCTGTCTTGGAGGATGTACCGAAGGAGAAGTTGAACAAGGTTCGAAAGGTAAAGAAGCTAACTACAAAACCAAGTATTTCGGAATCCGAATTATCTTCTATTTCCCCCGAAGATATTCTTGACGAGATTCCCGAAGTTGTATACCGGGAAATTATTGGTCCCGAGGGCATTCCAATTCTGGTTGAAGGTGCTCCAAGAATTGTTACAAAATTGAAGCCGAAGTCCCGAATTTCGTCAGAAGCGATACCATCTGTCTTGGAAGTTACTGATATTAACAGCTTACCAGTCAATGTGGATGTCGTGGGACTAAAATCAACTCTGACAGAAGAGGACTTCCGAAAACCAAGGTTGAAGAAGAAAAAATACAAGAAAACACGATTCGGAGCTCCGAAAGAATCCCCAACGACTCATTTTGTTGAAGCAATAGGGCCAGATGGCACTCCTGTAATTGTCGAAATCAACGAAGGAGATTTATCTGAACAGGAGAAGATTATCGTTGGAATAAAGAAAGGTAAACCTGATAAAGATTCTCAACTTTCGAAAAAACGCCTTCCAAAGAAAGAGGCGGAAGTTACTGAAGTCATCGGTCCAGATGGTGCACCAGTCGTTATGGAAGTCAAAGAGGCTTTTGTAGTGGAAGAAGTCGGCCCAGATGGATCCACCATCCTGGTGGAAGTACCAGACATTCAAAAACTTCCGGCTGATCAAAAAAGGAAAGTCAAGAAGGTCAAGAAGTTAAGCAAACCAACGGGAATATCCGCTTTGGATTTAACCTCTCTTCTTTCAGAAGAAGTTTTAGAAGTGTCTTCAGAAGATGTTTTCACTGAAGCAATCGGTCCAAATGGGGAGCCTTTACTTGTAAAAGGGCAACCCAGAACTGTGAAGAAAATTGCTCTGTCAATGCCTTCTGAAACCTCAAGTGTAACACAGGCTATTGTCGATGAGGACCAGAAGAAGGAAACTAAACCTGTTGCTCGTAAATCAAGAAAACCAAAGGATGTGTCGGAAATTGATTTTGAGGAAGAAGAAGATCTTGAGGAGGTGTCGGAAAGCGGAGAAGGAACTTCGGAAGAAGAAGATGTAATTCCTGGAGGCCTTCGAGGTACCTCTAAACGTCGTCCAAAGGGAAGGAAAAGACCAAGGGAAGTCCATTACACAGAAATTGTCGGCCCTGACGGAACGCCCAAACTTGTTGAAGTTAAAGATACTCTTGCTTTGGAAGTTGAGGGTCCGAAGGGAACTGTTCTGAAAGAAGTGAAAGAGAAGGAACTGACCGAGGAAGAGAAAAAGAAGACCAAGAAGGTCAAGAAGATTGGTCGAACACCCAAGGAAATTACAGAAGCAGATTTGCCTTCTATTTCTTCCCAAGAGATCATTAAAGACAGTCCAGAAATTGTATACACTGTAGCCACCGGACCAGATGGCACTCCTGTACTTGTCCGAGGAAAGGAAATGACTGTCAAAACAATTAAGAGACCTGAAGCTCCAGCTATTCCGGAGAAAACTGCCGAGGAGGTAATACAAAAGCTACCTTTTGCGAAGCAACCTGAGACTGTGTATGCCGAGTTAATAGCTCCCGACGGCACACTTTTCCTGGTCGAAGTGGTTGAAGTTCCAGTTGTAAAAGGAAAGGGTCCAGATGGATCTCCAGTTTTGGTGGAAGTAAAACAACCGTTGGAAGACCTTCCGGAGAAGGAAAGGAAAAAGATAAAGACGATCAAAAAACTGAGGAAGAGACCAGAAGAGTCCCCACAAATCCAAGAGGCTGACTTGATTTCTCTTCCTTACGAAGAGATCATCGAGGAAGCCCCGGAGGTCGTTTACACCGAGGCAACTGGCCCATCTGGATCACCAATGCTAGTCAAAGTAACTTTGACCAGACCTGCTGGTATTCCTTATTCTGAAAAACGCCGGATACTCAAAAGAATTCCAAAGGATGTTCCGGAAGACACCGAAATGCCTTTCAAAAAGTCTCAAAAGCCGGAATTCATTACAGCGATCGGTCCGGATGGAGCTTTAGTAATTGTAGAAGTTAAACCATGTGATCTTACCACTGAAGAGCAGGAGAAAATTTCGACCATGAAAAAGTCCAAACGGAAGAAGCCGTCGGACAAATCCGTTGAGATTGTGGAGATTCCTTTAGAGGAAGTAACTGAAAAGCAATATATTGAAATTCCTGGACCAGATGGAGCTCCAGTAGTTGTCGAAATGTTGGATGTCCAAGATGAGTTACCTGAGGAAGTCAATGTTACCACACGGGTCGTGAAGAAAACAAAACCGCGATTGCCTACGGCCGATTCTCCAAAAGAATTGCAAACGCCATCATTCGAAGTTACTGTTGATATACCAATCCAAACTACAGAAATTACAGGGCCGGATGGAAAACCTTCCGTCGTTGTAGTTCAGGAAGTTTTCGTTGTAAAGGCTGTCGGTCCTGATGGGCGAACAACTGTAACTGAGGTAACAGAGAAGGATATACAAGACTTCACTGAAGAAGAGAGGAAACGAATTACGAAGGTTAAAAAAATCAAGCGAAAACCTGACCATGTTCCGGACGACGATATCTCTTCGATGCCAGGTGAAGTTATTGAAGAAACTCCTGAAACTGTCTACATCGAAGAAATTGGACCGGACGGAAAGTCATTGCTTGTTCAAGCTGCACCAAGAATTGTGAAAACTTTGAAGCGAAAACCCACAAAGGTACCAGAGGTCCCCATGGAGGAACAAGATGCGCCTGTCTTCCTCGACGTCGTTGGACCTGATGGAACGCCATTGACCCTCCAAGTTCTAAATGTTAAGCCAGAACTTTCAGAAGAAGATACTCTAAAACCAAGGTTACTGAAGAAACGCGTCAAGAAAACACGATTTGGCGTACGCAGGGAAGCTCCAGATAAGAGTGGAACTAAAGAATCCCCAACGACGCATTTTGTTGAAGCTGTTGGTCCTGACGGTGTTGAGGTAATTGTCGAAGTTAATGAAAATGATTTAGAAGATGTAGAGAAAAATATTCTCACCGTTAAAAGGAAGATCCAGAAGCCAACTGTTGTGTCTTCACCCTCCGAGGAGGAAGACTCTCAGTTCTTGGAAGTGATGGGTCCAAATGGTTCACCTATTACGTTACAAGTACTACAAACCAAATCCGAGCTTTCGGAAGAAGACAGAACAAAACCAAGGTTTTCTAAAAAGAAGGACATAAAAGCTAGAGCAGGTTCAAAAGAATCCCCGACAACACATTTCATTGAAGCTGTTGGCCCAGATGGTTCTCCTGTAATTGTTGAAGTAAATGAAAATGAGCTAACGGATATTGAAAAAACGACCCTGAAGCTTAAAACTAAAAAATCCGACGTCCCTTCAAAACCAAGAGCTGCTAAGAAAGAAGCTACGGTTGAGTTCATTGAAGCAAGAGGACCGGATTCACAGCCTACTATTGTTGAGGTTCAGGAAGCCCTTGTTGTAGAAGCTACAGGTCCAGATGGTAAGCCATTACTGGTAGAAATAACGGAACTTGAGGAAGAGAAATTGCCACAAGAGGAAAAGAGTAAGGTAAAGAAGGTTAAGAAAATTCCACGAAAACCTTCGGTTTCGGAAGCAGCTTTGAAGTCGATTTTACCAGAGGATATCATCAAGGAGGTACCAGAAATTGTGTACACGGAGGTCATTGGACCTGATGGAAAGCCTGTGCTTATTGAAGGACAGCCAAGATTTGTTAAGAAAACTTCACTTACGCCAAATGAGACTGAGGACTTAGCACCTCTCTTTTTAGAAGTGATCAGTCAAGACGGAGTTCCTGTTAAGGTTCAAGTCGTTGATGTCAAATCCAAACTGTCTGAAGGTGATTATGGTAAACCACGGTTACTTAAAAAGCAAGTCAAGAAAACCAGATTTGGAGTTCCAAAGCAAGCACCAAACAAGGAAGGTACAAAAGAGTCCCCCACAACACATTTTGTGGAAGCCATCGGTCCAGATGGAATCCCAATAATTGTTGAAGTAAATGCAGATGATCTTCCCGAGGATGAAAAAAGGATACTGACGTTCAAAAAACGGGTTAAGAAACCTAAACCCGTTTCCGATCAGGAAGGCAAGAAGAAGCAACGAGGACTACCAAAGGACGCTCGTAAAGAGGTTCCTGCAGAGGTCACTGAAATTATTGGCCCTGATGGAAAGCCTACTTTAGTTGAGGTCTTCGATACAGCTGTTGTTGAGTTTGTCGGACCAGATGGCAAACCAATTTTCGTTGAAATTACTGAACAACAAGAGCAAAAAATGAATGAGGAAGAGAAACGAAAGGTGAA
Organism: Allacma fusca; assembly: GCA_947179485.1. NCBI lineage: Eukaryota > Metazoa > Arthropoda > Collembola > Symphypleona > Sminthuridae > Allacma > Allacma fusca. The sequence continues at coordinate 27,286,824 of OX359250.1, forward strand.
GAGAATCAAGAAGATCCGAAAGAAGCCACATGAGATTGCAGAGGCTGAATTACCTTCCATTTCTCCGGATGAAGTTTTGGAAGAAGTTCCGGAAGTTGTGTTCACTGAAGAAGTTGGCCCTGATGGAACTCCTGTACTTGTGGAAGGTCAATCGAGAGTGGTTAAGAAAATCAAGCGGAAACCTCGCCGAGCTTCCGAAGTCCTTTCGGAGGAGGAAGAAGGACCTGTGTTCCTGGAAGTTCCTGGACCAGATGGATCTCCCATTAAAGTTCAGGTTCTGGAAGTTAAGCCGGAGCTTTCGGTTGAAGATCTTTCCAAACCAATGTTGTCCAAAAAGAAGGTGAAGAAAACCATCACTGGTCGAAAAGAGTCAATAACTACTCATTTTGTGGACGCTCTGGGACCAGATGGTACTCCTTTCATTGTTGAAGTAAATGAGTCTGACCTTAAGGAAGAAGAGAAACGCATCCTCACCATTAAGAAAAAGGTCAGGAAGCCGAAGGTTCCTGTAGAACAGGAAGCTGATGACAAGCGGGTACGAAGACCTAAGGAAGTGCCAATTGAGTTTACTGAAGTTACTGGACCTGATGGTCAACCTACTATTGTTGAGGTGCAGGAGACCCTTGTAATTGAAGAAATGGGTCCAGAAGGAATACCGGTTCTCGTTGAGATTACTGAACTTGAGGAAGAACGCTTGCCCGAAGACAAACGAAGAAGGGTCAAGAAAGTCAGGAAGATTACTAGGAAACCTTCTGTTTCCGAGGAAATCCTCAAATCTCTTCCCGCTGACCTAATTGTCGAAGAAATACCTGAAGAAGTTTACAGTGAAGCTATTGGACCAGATGGTAAGCCTGTTCTTGTTCAAGGTCCACGAAGACTGGTCAAGAAGACCAAACCAATTTCTGTATCGGTTCCTGAAGTTCTTCCAGATGAGGAAGAAGCGCTCGTTTTCTTAGAGGTGACAGGTCCAGACGGAACACCGGTAACGGTTCAAGTCTTGTCCGCAAAACCGGAATTGACAGAGGAAGACCTGGACAAACCACGACTCTCTAAGAAAAAAGTTAAAAAGACTCGTGCAGGTCCAAAAGAAGCTCCAACAACTCATTTTATCGAAGCACTGGGTCCTGATGGCTCACCCATAATTGTTGAAGTGAATGCAAAGGAACTGACGGAAGAGGAGAAAGTAATCCTCACTGTTAAGAAGAAAGTACAGAAGCCGAGAGGTCCAACTATACCAAAATCTCTTGAAAAAGACCTCCCTGTTGAGTTCACATCAATTACAGGACCAGATGGAATTACAACTTTCTTGGAGGTCCAAGAAACTAAGGCAGTGGAAGATGTTGGTTCAGATGGAAATGTAGTTTTGGTTGAAATTACGGATGTGGAAGAAGATGAGCTTGATGACGAGAAAAAGACGAAGGTCAAGAAGGTGAGAAAGATACCCAGAAAACCTTCCGTCTCTGGCCTGGCACTCAAGTCCATTACTGCTGATGACGTTGTCGAAGAGTTTTCAACAGAAGTATACACAGAAATGATAACACCTGATGGGAAGCCTGTGCTGTTACAAGCCACACCGTCATTGGTCAAGAAAACGTCACTCACTCCAAAGGAAGTTAAGGAACAAGCATCAATCTTCTTAGAAGTTATTGATTCAGACGGTAACCCGGTACTTGTGGAGGTGGTAGATGTTAAGCCAGAGCTTTCTGAAGGCGACTTTGGGAAACCCAGGATGCTTAAAAAGCAAGTTAAGAAAACACGGTTTGGAGTTCGGAAGGAAGCTCCAGATAAAACTGGCACTAAAGAATCTCCAACGACTCATTTTGTTGAAGCTCTAAGTCCTGATGGTATTCCGGTAATTGTGGAAGTCAACGCTGATGACCTAGCCGAAGATGAAAAACAAATTCTTACTTTCAAGAAGAAGGTCAGAAAACCTAAAGTGTCTCCCCAAATTGAAGAACAACCGATTCAAAAGAAACCAAAAAGACGTCCTAAAGTTACTCCAGAAGCTGCTCCAGTGGAGGTTACTGAAATAACTGGTCCAGATGGAACACCTTCCATTGTAGAAGTTTTGGAAACTTTCGTTATTGAATCCATTGGTCCAGATGGAAGCAAGACCTTGGTTGAGGTTCAGCAGAACCAAGAGGACCTTACTGAAGAACAAAAAAGGACAATAAAGAAGGTTAAGAAAATTGGAAAGAAGCCTCTACAACCCATTGAAGGCGATATTTCCTCAATTCCTTCTGAAGATGTGTTGGAGGAAATTTCAGAAATTGTTTTCGTGGAAGAGACTGGTCCTGACGGATCCCCTGTGCTAGTTAGAGGTGTTCCCAGAGCTGTGAAGAAATTACGAAGAAAACCCATCGATGCTGCAGAACTTGCTTCAGAAGAAGAAGGAGTGATTACAGTATTTTGGACAGATATTATTGGTCCCGATGGCACTCCAGTAACATTACAAGTACTAAATGTCAAACCCGAATTGTCAGATGCCGACCTTAACAAACCAAGGTTGTCAAGAAAGAAGGTCAAGAAAACTCGGGCCGGACCTAAAGTCTCACCCACGACACACTTCGCGGAAGCTGTTGGACCAGATGGTAATCCTGTCATCGTGGAAATTAATGAGTCTGAGCTTACTGAAGAAGAAAAGTGTATCCTTTTACCAAAGACCAAAGAGAGGAAGCCAAAACAAATCACCAAACAAATCCCAGAACGAGACGTAATTGAGGTCATGGGTCCAGAGGGCCGTCCCATCATTATTGACTTTGAAGTCGTTCTTGAAGTGATTGAAACAGAAAAACGCAAGCAAGCTGACAAAAAGAAAGTTCGAAAACCAAAGGAAGCCCCAAAAGAGCTTCCTACAGGTACAGTGACAATCGAAGAACTTCCAGATGAGATTGAGATCCAAAGCCTTGATGGCACTCCAGTTGTTGTCAAAGCCAAAGATCTTATTCCGAAATTGGAGGAAATGACTGAAAAGAGAACGAAGAAACCCAAGAAACAGATAAAATCTTCCGAAGATCAAGAAGAAGATGAGCTTCCTGAGACACTTTACATTGCAGCAACGGGACCAGATGGATCCCCTATCGTTGTGGAAGTTAAGCCAAAAGACTTGACCTCAGATGAGAGACAATCAGTTAAGCGATTGAAACGAAAGAAGTCACAAGTAGAGGAAGAAGCCGTTGAAGGTGAATTGGTGGAAGCCATTGGCCCAGACGGAATTCCGGTTTTGGTCCAAGTCAAGGGTGCGAAATCCAAGTTGACAGAAGAAGACCTGCAGAAACCTAGATTGACCAAGAAGAAGGGAAAGAAAACACCTTGGGGAACCCCTAAGGCAACTCCAACGACTCATTTCGTTGAAGCTGTCGGTCCGGATGGATCTTCGGTGATTGTAGAGGTGAACGAGACTGAACTGACAGAAGAGGAAAAAGTAACACTTAAGATTAAGAAGCCCAAGCGCCGTGAAGAAGAAGCTCCCGTAACCGAGTACATTGAGGTAATTGGACCGGACGGAATTCCGAGCTTGGTTGAAATCACCGAAATTCTGGACGATCTTAGCGAAGAAGACGAAAGAAAACGAAGAGTCGTTAAGAAAGGCAAACGGGTTCCTACCAGCGAAGTTCCCAGACCAGAAACTGAAGTCACGATTGAGGAATTACTTGACGAAGGCCATCCAGAGGATGAATATGTTGAAAAGAAACTGAAGAGACGTCTGAAGGGAGTTCCAAAAGCTCGTGAAGACGATGTTTCGGAGGATATTACCTTGAAAGGAAGTCCTACCGAGTTTCAACCAGAGTTATTGGGCTTACGTGGGGATGATCGCGAGCTTATAAAAAAGAGAAGGCGGATAGTGGTGAAACGGAAGCGGGCTAAGGATAACATAACTGATGAAGAGGAAGAAGTTCTGGAAATTTTGCCAGAAGATATACTTCCTGAAGATCATGTCCTTCAAGTCATTGATGTTACATCCGAGGCTTCCCAGGATAGAACATTACCACGTAAGAAGCTCCTTGTGAAAAGATCAAAGCCTACAGATGCAGGCGCTCCCGTTGAAGAGTTGTGGGAGGTTTATCCAGAGGATGTTCTTCCAAATGATGAAGTCCTGGCAGTGAAAGAAGCAATTCAAAAACCTAAAACAACGTTTATCGAGGCGATTGGTCCAGATGGAACTCCTTTCCTCATTGAAGTTAACGACACTGAACTGACCACAGAGGAGAAGGAGAAGATCCAGCGACTAAAGAGAAGCAAGGCCAAAATGCCTTCTGAGAGGTATCCGCCAGAGTTTATTGAAGTCATGGGTCCAGATGGCAACCCAATGATTGTCCACGTTCAAGGATCAAAGCCAAAACTGACGGAAGAAGATATGCACAAACCAAGACTAACCAAGAAGTTGAAGGTAAAGAAATCTCGGTTTGGAACTCCAAAAGAGGCTCCAACAACACACTTCGTCGAAGCTCTGAATCCAGATGGCAATCCGGTTATTGTTGAAGTCAATGAGGCTGAACTAACTGAAGATGAAAAGGTCACTTTCAAAATCAAAATGCCAGATGTAAAAGCTTCCATACCAGAAGATGAAGTTGTCCAAGCAGATTTCATAGTTGTAGTTGGTCCGGATGGATCTTCCATGGTTGTTGAAATGAAGGAAGTTGTTGAAGATCTTCCGGAACAAGAGAAACAGAGACGGACTATTCTTCGTAAGAGGAAGCCAAAGCGATCGGAAACGACCTCTGGTGATCAAACTATACCTTCCGAAGTTGACTCTGCAACGGAGGTCCTGGAAGAGGCCGTACCTGAAGGTGTTTCTTTAGAAGGAGGTAAAGTAAAAACTAAAATTGCAAAACCTGCTCCGAAAGAAATCACCGAAATTGTTGGCCCAGATGGGCAACCAACGTTAGTTAAAGTCGAAGAAGTCTTCGTTATTGAGGATGTATTACCTGATGGAAAATCTGTTCTTCGTCCAGTTCAAAATTTGGAAGACCTTACACCTAACGAAAGGAAGCGTGTTAAAAAGGTTAAAAAGTTGCTGAAACCAACAAAACCTTCAGAAGAATCAGATTCACTAGAATCTTCAGAAGTTTTGGAAGAAACTCCGGAAACCGTTTACGTGGAACACGTTGGACCGGACGGAAAGCCAGTATTGGTTAAGGAATCGAAAAGGATTATTAAAAAGATCAAGCCTTCAACGATTCCCTCTGAAGAGGAAGATGTTCCTGTCTTTTTAGAAGTTATCGGTCCAGACGGTACTCCTGTAACACTCGAAGTACTGGATGTCAAACCGGAATTATCAGAGGAAGACAAATTAAAACCCAGAATGTTAAAGAAGAAGGAAAAGAAGACACGATTTGGAGTTCGTAAAGAAGCTGCGGATAAAACTGGTACTAAAGAGTCTCCCACAACGCACTTTGTGGAGGCTCTTGGACCAGATGGTATCCCCGTTATTGTTGAAGTCAATGCAGATGACCTGGCAGACAAAGAGAAAGGTATACTCACGTTCAAAAGGAAGACAAGGAAGCCTAAAAAAGCTCCTGAAATCCTTCCCGAAGAATCTCCTGTATTCTTGGAAGTTACTGGTCCAGATGGCTCTCCCATAACAGTTCGAGTTTTAGATGTAAAGCCTGAACTTAGTGAAGAGGATCTGACTAAACCAAGAATATCCAAGAAGAAGGTGAAGAAGACCCCAGCCGGTCCAAAAGATTCACCTACAACTCATTTTGTAGAAGCGTTAGGCCCCGACGGATATCCATTGATTGTTGAGGTAAACGAAAATGACTTGAGGGACGAAGAGAAGGCAATCCTTACTGTGAAGAAAAGGGTCACAAAACCAGTTGTACCTTCGGCACCAAAACCTACTATAAGAGAAGCTCCTGTTGAATTTACTGACACCGTAGGACCAGACGGACAACCCTTTATTGCCGAGGTTCAGAACGTTGTTGCTGTAGAGGCTGTTGGTCCAGACGGACAAATTGTTCTTGTAGAAATTACTGAACTTGAAGAAGAAAAACTGCCGGAACAAGAAAAGGCTAAGGTCAAGAAAATCAAGAAGATACCCAGGAAACCATCAGTCTCGGAAGTAGGCATGAAATCTATTCTTCCAGAAGACATTGTGGAAGAGATTCCAGAGACTGTGTACGTTGAAGTGGTTGGACCCAATGGGAATCTTTTACTTGTTGAAGGGCAGCCAAGGCTAGTCAAGAAAACCTCACTTACTCCTACCGAGGTTGAGGAACAAGTGCCAATATTCTTAGAAGTTGTTGGTCCTGATGGTGCTCTTGTTAAGGTTCAAGTTCTTGATGTGAGACCAGACTTGTTGGAAGAAGACTATGGGAAACCTCGTCTGCTCAAAAAGAAGGTCAAGAAAACACGATACGGAGTTCTGAAACAAGCTCCTAATACGGAAGGGACAATGGAGTCTCCGACAACACATATTGTTGAAGCTCTTGGCCCAGACGGCACTCCGGTGATTGTGGAAGTCCATGCAGAAGATCTTGCTGAAGACGAAAAACGAATCCTAACCTTTAAGAAGAAGATAAGGAAGCCAAAGATTCTTCCTGAAACAGAAATTCCGGAAGTTCAGAAAAAGCCGAGGAGACGAACAAAAGCTACTCCCAAAGAAGCTCCTCGAGAATTTACTGAAATCATTGGTCCAGATGGACAACCATCCTTGGTCGAGGTCCAAGAAACATTTGTAATTGAAGACGTTAGTTCAGACGGAAAGCCTACACTTGTAGAAATTACTCCACAACAGAACGAAGACTTGCCAGATGAGGAAAGGCGTAAGGTTAAGAAGGTAAAGAAGATCCGTAAGATACCACAAACGGTCAGTGACACTGAACTGCCTTCTATTTCCCCAGACGAGGTTCTAGAAGAAGTTCCAGAAGTCTTGTTCACTGAAGAAGTTGGTCCAGATGGTACTCCCTTTTTGGTTGAGGCTGGACCAAGAATCGTTAAGAAGATCAAGACTAAACCTCGACGTTCTTCAGATGTTCCTTCTGAGGATGAAGAGGCTAATCAATTCCTCGAAGTTTCTGGTCCCGACGGATCTCCTATTAATGTTGAAGTGTTGGAAATCAAATCAGAGCTTTCTGAAGAAGACTTTGCAAAACCACGGTTGTCCAAAAAGAAAAGCAAAAAGACTCGAACGGGTTCGAAAGTGTCTCCGACCACTCATTACATCGATGCTCTCAGCCCGGATGGCACATCAGTCATTGTTGAAATCAATGAGTCCGACCTAAACGAGGACGAGAAACGCATCCTCACGATTCCAGCAAGAGTTGGAAAAACAAAGACTACTGAAGAACAAGTAGCGGAGAAACCAAAGAGACGCCCTACAACCACACCAAAGGTTGAGTTCACTGAGGTTACTGGTCCGGATGGAGAACCTACTGTTGTTGAGGTTCAGGAGACCCTTGCAATGGAGGATGTTAGTCCCGATGGAAAGCCAATTTTGGTAGAAATTACGGAAATTGAAGAAGAAGACTTGCCCGAACAAGGAAAGTCAAAGGTTAAGAAGGTCAGAAAGATCCCCAGAAAATCTTCAGTTTCACAAGCTGCACTTAAAGCCATTCCATCTGAGGACATTACCGAAACTGTTCCAGACATTGTATATACGGTAGCATTTGGACCTAACGGAAAAATGGTGCTTGTCGAAGGACAACCGATGTTGGTAAAGAGAACGACTCTCGGACCAAAAGAAGTTGAAAATCTAGGCCCGATTTTCTTAGAAGTCATTGGTCCAGACGGTACCCCATTGACTCTTGAGGTACTTGATGTGAAGCAAGAATTATCTGAAGGAGACTACGGTAAACCAAGGTTACTCAAGAAGCAAGTTAAGAAAACGCGATTTGGAATTCGCAAAGAAGCTCCTGACAAAAAGGGTACCCTTGAATCTCCAACGACACACTTTGTTGAAGCCCTTGGTCCACACGGTAATCCCGTCATTGTAGAAGTAAACTCTGATGACCTTGCTGAAGACGAAAAACGAATCCTGACTTTCAAAAAGAAGGTTAAGAAACCGGAAGATAATACCAAAACTGAAAACCTGGAACTTAAGAAGAAACCCAAACGTAGACCAAAAGATTCTCCTCAAGAAGTTTCTGTAGAATTTATACAAGTGACTGGACCCGACGGAAAGACAACATTGGTTGAAGTACAAGACACTCTAGTCCTAGATGACGTCGGACTTGATGGAAAGCCTGTGCTAGTAGAAATTACTGAGCTTGAAGAAGAACGCTTGCCCGAAGACAAACGAAGAAGGGTCAAGAAAGTCAAGAAGATTACTAGGAAACCTTCTGTTTCCGAAGAAGTCCTCAAAACGCTTCCCGATGAACTAATTGTCGAAGAAATACCTGAAGAAGTTTACAGTGAAGCTATTGGACCAGATGGTAAGCCTGTTCTTGTTCAAGGTCCACGAAGAATCGTCAAAAAGACCAAACCAATTTCTGTATCCGTACCTGAAGATCTTCCAGATGAGGAGGAAGCCCCCGTTTTCTTAGAGGTGACAGGTCCAGATGGAACACCGGTAACGGTTCAAGTCTTGTCCGCAAAGCCGGAATTGACTGAGAAAGACCTGGACAAACCACGACTCTCTAAGAAAAAAGTTAAAAAGACTCGTGCAGGTCCAAAAGAAGCTCCAACAACTCACTTTATCGAAGCACTGGGTCCTGATGGCTCACCCGTAATTGTTGAAGTGAATGCAAAGGAACTGACGGAAGAGGAGAAGAATGTCCTAGCTTTCGTCACAAAAGCCCGAATGCAACCAACCTATTTTATAACAGCTATTGGTCCTGACGGTTCACCACTCATCATTGAGGCCAGGGATTCAGATCTGACTGTTGAGGAAAAAGCAGCCGTTCAAATTGCAAAGAGGACAAAAAAGAAGCCAAAGAGGGGATCAGAGATATCTGATGTACCTTCGGTTGAAGTGTCAGAAGATGTACCTGAAACTCAATTCTTAGAGATTTCAGGCCCAGACGGTTCTCCAGCAATCGTAGAAATCGTGGACGTGCAATATCAAATCTCAGAAGAAGATAAAAAATCTAAACCGATCATAAATAAGAGAAAGCCAAGCAGACAGGACATACCTGAAGGCATGATTGAGGGCGTACCGTTAAAGCAAGACCTGACCGAAGGTCCTGAAAAACCTTTTGGTGTTAATCTTAAGGCCGTTCATGTGACTACTGAAGGCAAAAAGGTTAAGAAGGTCACTAAAAAGACCCCTGAAGGTGACAAAGTTGTCTTTGAAGACTTCACTCAATTGGAACTCAAAGAACTTGAGGACCTCGAAAGACCTGAACTTGAGAAGTTTGAAAAGATCGATTGGGGAGAAAAGGAGACTGTTGCCAAACGCACAAAGAAACCTAAAAAGAAGTCAGAGGACCAACAGGAAGAGGAGGTTCCTCTCACACATTACATTCAAGCCGTTGGACCTGATGGCACTCCACTTATTGTTGAAGTTAAAGACACTGATCTTACACCTGAGGAAAAACAAAAGGTTGTCAAGAAGATTGAACAACAGAAATCCAAGCCGGTTACTGAGACTGTTCCAAAAGAGTATGTGGAAGTTACCGGTCCAGATGGCAAACCGTTTGTTGTCCAAGTACTTCAAGCGAAACCCACGTTGTCAGAAGAAGACAAGAGCAAACCGAAATTGTCTAAAAAGAAGGTGAAGAAGACACGCTGGGGAGCCGCAAAAGAAGCTCCGACGACACATTTCATCGATGCGCTCGGACCAGATGGATCCCCAGTCATTGTGGAAGTTAATGAAACTGAACTGACAGAGGATGAAAAGGTTTCGTTGAAAATCAAAAAGCCAAAGGTTCCTGAGAAAGAAACCGAGGCTCCTGATTTCATTGAAGTCACCGGTCCTGACGGGATTCCGATACTCGTGGAAATCAAGGACGTCAGAGATAAACTTCCTCAGGAAGAAACGGACAGCAGAAATGTGATCAGAAAACTTCCAAAGAAAACTGCTGAAGAAGTTACGGAGGAAGAAAAGGCTCCGGAGGAAACAAAGAGAAAGCGAAAACCCAAAGGCAGTTTGGTTGCTCCTAAGGAATATACAGAAGTCATTGGACTTGATGGAACACCTGCACTGGTCGAAGTCGAAGAGGTTCATGTCGTTGAGAACATTGGACCAGATGGTAGCCGTGTTCTAGTGGAAGTTCCTGACCTAAAGACTCTTCCAAAAGAGAAGCAGAATTTGGTGACGAAGGTTAAGAAAATCAAGTCGAAACCTAGTAAGGATGCAGGTGATATCCCCGTTTCGATTCCATTTGAGGACGTTTTGGAGGAATCACCGGAAATCGTTTACACCGAAGAAACAGGCCCAGAGGGAAAACCAATTCTCGTTAAAGGCACAAAACGGCTTGTGAAGAAAACCAAGCCAAAGTCAGACGATATTTCAGAACTTCCTACAGAAATTGCTCCCGAAGACGATGTTCCCAAGAAGTCGCCGTTTGGAGTCAAGTTGAAGAATGTTCATATAACTCCGGACGGAAAGAAATTGAAGAAGGTCACCAAGAAAACACCAGAAGGTGACAAAGTTGTCTTTGAAGAATTCACTCCGTTGGAACTCAAAGAACTTGAAGATCTTGAAAGACCTGAACTTGAAAAGTTCGAAAAGATCGATTGGGGAGAGAAACCTTCCGTCGAGAAGAAGGCAAAGAGGAAACCAAAGGACATTCGCTCCAGAGAAGTTCCCAAGGAGTTCACGGAGATCACAGGTCCCGATGGGCAACCCTCAATTGTTGAAGTTCAAGAGGCTTTGGCGGTGGAAGTTGTTGGTCCAGATGGAATCCCTGTTCTACAGGAAGTCACAAATATTGACGAAATTCTTGAAAAAGACATGCCACTGGTAAGGTTGATCAAGAAAATCAAACCGACAACAGATGAATCTTCTAAAGACCAATTGACTACTCTTGCTCCAGACGAGATTTTACAAGAAGTTCCAGAAATAGTTTTCACAGAACAAACAACTCCTGAAGGAAAGCCATTGCTCGTTGAAGGACAGCGGAGGTTAGTCAAGACACTTAAACCAAAGGATGAAGTGGCTTCTGATGTGCCTTCGGAACAACTTCCCGAGGATAAAAAATCTGAAGCAGCTCCAAAGACACCATTTGGAGTTAACCTCAAGACCGTCCATGTGACTCCTGAAGGAAAGAAGCTCAAGAAAGTCATCAAGAAAACACCAGAAGGTGACCAAATTTTCGTAGAAGCTTTTACTCCATTGGAACTCAAAGAACTTGAAGACCTCGAAAGACCTGAACTTGAAAAGTTCGAAAAGATCGATTGGGGAGAGAAACCTTCCGTCGAGAAGAAGGCAAAAAGAAAACCAAAGGACATTCGCTCCAGAGAAGTTCCCAAGGAGTTCACGGAGATCACAGGTCCCGATGGACAACCCTCAATTGTTGAAGTACAAGAGACTATGGCCGTTGAAGAGGTTGGTCCAAGTGGAAATCCTGTTCTTGTGGAGATTACGGATTTAGATGATGTAGATGTTGGTCAACGACCAAAAATCAGACTCGTCAAAAAAATAAAACCGACATCAGATGAACAACCAGAAGCTCCACTAACTTCCATTCCTTCGGAAGACATTTTGGAAACCGCTCCAAATATTGTTTACTCCCAAGAGATGGGTCCTGAAGGAAGACCCATGCTTGTGGAAGCGAAACGTAGGATTGTCACAAAGGTCAAACCGAAAACTGACGAAGTTACCGCAGGTCAAACTACTGAAAATATTCCTGAGACTCCATTTGGCGTCCTTCTAAAGAGTGTTCACAAAACACCGACAGGCAAGAAACTAAAGAAGGTTGTTAAGCCTACCTCAGATGGTGATCAAATTTTCGTAGAAGAGTTTACACCTTTGGAACTCAAGGAACTAGAAGATTATGAGCGACCGGAATTGGAGAAGTTTGAAGGAATTGATTGGGGAGAGAAGCCAGACACTGTCAAACGAACCAAAAAGCCGAAAACGAAACAACCCCAGGCCAAAGAGGAGGAACTTCCCAAGACCCATTATATTGAAGCCATAAGCCCTGACGGTGCTCCTGTTCTAGTTGAAGTCAAAGACACGGACCTCACTCCAGAAGAGAAACAAAAACTGGAGAGAAAACTGGAACGTCAGAAATCTCGAGCAGCTGAAGAGAAGCCTGTCACCGAGTTTGTGGAAGTCACAGGCCCGGATGGTACTCCTTTCGTGGTGCAAGTTAAAGAAGCGAAACCAGCTCTTACGGAAGAAGATAAACTCAAACCGAAAGTGTCAAAGAAAAAAGTGAAAAAGACACGTTGGGGAGAGGCTAAGGAGGCACCGACGACACACTTCGTCGAAGGCTTAGGTCCAGATGGTTCTCCTGTCATCGTGGAAGTAAACGAAGGGGAGTTAACCGAGGATGAGAAAGTAACATTCAAAATTAAGAAGCCCCCAAGCGCAGTCCGAGAAGCTGATGTCACTGAAGCGGACTTCATAATGGTGATTGGTCCAGATGGAAAGCCGATGGTGGTAGAGATCAAGGAGGTTCTTGAAGACGTTCCAGAAGATGAGAAAAAGAAACGAAAGATCTTGAAGAAGGTTAAGGATGTTCCAGAAGATATTTCAGTAGAATTCGTTATGCCGACTGAAGATGCTGGTTTAGAAGTTCCAGAAGAGGAATCCTTGAAAGTGGAAAAGAAGCAGAAACGTAAACTGAAGGGAACTCCACAGGCACCAGATACCTTTTCCGATGACGTTCTTGCTCCACAAGACCAGTCAGAATTCCGACCAGATGACCTGATTGGTTTAGGAGGTGAAGACAAGGAAGCGTTGGGCTTAAAGAAAGAGAAGCGTATTATTGTCAAACGTAAACCTCAGAATGAGGAAGACACTGGTCCTATAATTGAGGAAATCGTTGGAGTCACTGCAGAAGGTATTCTCCCTGACGATGAAGTTGTGAAAATAACGGAAATTTTGCCGGGAGATTTGGACTACCAAACTTCCGATGAAACTCCAGAAGCTCCAAAATCGAAAACTTCGAAATTGATTGTAAAACGAAAACAACGGCCAGAATTCGGACCAACGGCTCCTATGGACCAATTTCTGGAAATCACCCCGGAAGAAATTCGTCCAGAAGATGAGATCGTCCAGATTACAGAAGCTCTACCGGAAATATTATTACCGGAAGATGCCAAGCCTAAGTTGAAGAAGAAACCGCGTAAACAAGAACCGCAGATTGTGTTGGTCAGAAAACCATCAAAAGCGGGAGAAGAATCTGGTCCAGAAGATCTCGAAGAAATGGTTGTGCCTTCTGAAGAGAAGATCACAGTATCAGTTACCACACCCGAAGACGCATTACTCCTACCAGGAGACACTGTGTCCTATATGATGGAAGCTGTTGGCCCAGATGGAGAGCCATTGACCGTCGAAGTTCAAGAAATCGTGGAGAAGATAACTTCGGACGGGAAGGAGCGTAAAATTGTAAAAAGAGTCAGAAAACGTTCAGTTGTTCCTGAGGTCGAAGCTCCTGTGGAAGGGGTTCCCGACATTAATGATGAAAACAAGATTGTAAGAAAAACTCGTTGGGGCACATCAATATCGATCCCAGTTCCGAAGTTTGAGAAATCTGTTTTGAAGCATGGAAAATTGGAAGCTGCTTTCAAGGTACAGCTTCATCATGTTGAGCTCCCGGAAGTCTCACCCGAGCAGTTGCTACGGAAACCAAGTTTGATTCCTTTTGAGATATCCTTGAAACCAGTGGTGAAACCTCCTAAGCAAATAGAGAAACCAAAACTATATCGTCGAAGAGAAGATGGTGACAATATTGTCTTCGAGGAGTTTGAACCACTTGTAATCGAAGATTTAGCTCCTGTTGAACGCCCTGTTCTTGAGCAGTTTGAGAAGATTGAATGGGAAATTAAAGACAAGCCAAAGAAGGTTATGAAGGAATTACCCCTCCCTAAAAAACATACAAGACTTCCAAAGAAGCAGCCGGAGCAACTCGAAGCAGTACCCTCTGGAAGGCGTTTCACAATTGGGGAAGGCTCCATTCCAGAGGAGGTTCCACTGGAGCAGGAAGTTGTAGCCTTAAAACCTGTTGCTATACAAGAAATTGAAGAAGTAGCACTTCCTTATGATGAAGTTGAGTACCAGCCTAAGCCTGGTTCTCCGGAAGAACTAACGGAAGCAGTTAAGAAGCAGAAGAAGGTTCCGAAAATTAAGAAGCCCGAGAGTTCAGTTCCTAACGAAAGAGATGATCTCGAATTGGAGACTCTGGAACCTTTTGAGACTGAAGACGACCGTGACCAACCACAAGATTCAGAAAAAGAAAAAGAAAGTTGGTCCAAACGAAGTTCTTTGGCAGAGGGGAAGCCTGAAGAGAAGCCCAAAAAGATCAAGAAAGGCAAGGGCGGTATTCCCATTGACACTCAAACTGACGAGGATGTCCGTCTTCGACGAGGATCCAAATATCCCAAAGAAGACGAAGAGGAAGAAGACAGTAGCTTAAGAAGCCGAAGGTCCACCATTGGTGAGGAAGAGGAAGATAAAGAACGTAAACTAAAACCTGTAAAGAAACCCACCATTGAAGAGGAAGCTGAATCTCCGAAAACGATAACGAAAAAGAGACCAAAGCCAGGAGACTTAAAAGAAATTGAGTCTGAAAGGCCGGAGTTAGAGAAATATGAGAAACCTGAATGGCCTTCCAGAGACAAGGACTCTAAAGATAGGGACATTAAGAAACAACCACTGACTTCATCCGAAGACTCTACGCAAGAGTTGAAGGATACCAGGCCTAGACCTAGCAAGGGAGGACCCGAGGAAACACAAGGAGAGTTACCACTAGGCAAGGGTAAGGTTCCTGAAGAAGCTCCTGAGGATGAGCAAGTGAAGCTTAAACCTCTCACTAAAACAAAGGACGCAGACCAAGAAGCTTCTTCCGAAGAAAAACCAATGAAGCCACATTCATTTGATAGTACTGAGGGTGACGTTGAGTTGGAGCAACCTGAGTTTGGCAAAGACAAACCGAAGAAGAAAAAGAAGCCAATTAAGGCATCTGCAGATCTTTCAGGAACAACGGGTGAAGATATTTCTCCGGATGTGACGGCTAAAGAGAAGCAGACAGGTCCTAGTGAATCCGAAGGACTTGCTGAAAAATCGCAACGCGACAGATCTTTGGTTGCACCTGAAGATGAGAAGACCAAACCCGATAAATTTATATCCGAAGAAATCGGTCCAGATGGAACGCCAATTGTAATTCATGGAGAAGGAGTTGCCTCGGAGGAAGGGTTGAAAGAAACAGACAAAACTAAATCTGTTACCCGTAAATCAAGGCGACCGAAGAAAGACTCGGCGGAAGTCCCGGAAGACGAAGAAACGTCTATGGAAGATACGTCTTCCGAAGTTATTACCGAAAGCGGAGAAGGAACTTCGGAAGAAGAAGATGTTATTCCTGGAGGCCTTCGAGGTACCTCTAAACGTCGTCCAAAGGGCAGGAAAAGACCAAGGGAAATTCATTACACAGAAATTGTCGGCCCTGACGGAACGCCTAAACTTGTCGAAGTTAAAGATACTCTTGCTTTGGAAGTTGAGGGTCCCAAGGGAACTGTTCTGAAAGAAGTGAAAGAGAAGGAACTGACCGAGGAAGAGAAAAAGAAGACCACGAAGGTCAAGAAGATTGGTCGAACACCCAAGGAAGTTGCAGAAGCAGATTTGCCTTCTATTTCTTCCCAAAAGATCATTAAAGACAGTCCAGAAATTGTGTACACTGAAGCCACCGGACCAGATGGCACTCCTGTACTTGTCCGAGGAAAGGAAATGACTGTCAAAACAATTCAGAGACCTGAAGCTCCAGCTATTCCGGAGAAAACTGCCGAGGAGGTAATACAGAAGCTACCGTTTGCGAAGCGACCTGAGACTGTGTATGCCGAGTTAATAGCTCCCGACGGCACACTTTTCCTGGTCGAAGTGGTTGAAGTTCCGGTTGTAAAAGGAAAGGGTCCAGATGGATCTCCAGTTTTGGTGGAAGTAAAACAACCGTTGGAAGACCTTCCGGAGAAGGAAAGGAAAAAGATAAAGACGATCAAAAAACTGAGGAAGAGACCCGAGGAGTCCCCACAAATCCAAGAGGCTGACTTGGTTTCTCTTCCTTACGAAGAGATCATCGAGGAAGCCCCGGAGGTCGTTTACACCGAGGCAACTGGCCCATCGGGTTCCCCAGTACTTGTAAAAGTAACAACACCCAAACCTTCCGGCGTTAAAAAGGTCGAAAAGCGGAGAATACTCAAGAAAATTCCCAAAGACATTCCGGAAGACATACGTGCAGAAGTTTCACCAAAAACACATTTTATTACTGCTATTGGTCCGGACGGCATTCCCTTGATTGTAAAAGTTAAAGAATCTGATCTAACGCCTGATGAAAAGGAAAAAATTAAAATCGTAAGGAAGATCAAACGAAAGAAGTCCTTAGAAAAGGATTCTGATTTACCTTCCGAAGACCTCTTACAGGAAACTCAGGAGAAACAATTCATAGAGATACCCGGTCTCGATGGTTCTCCAGTTCAAGTTCAGATTGTGGCTGTTCAAGACGAGCTTCCGGCTGATGTTGGTCGAGCAACTAGGATTGTTACAAAGAAGAAGAAGATTCGACCTGAAGATGATCAGCTTGCAGGTGAATTATTCGATGAAACGAAACGTAAAGAGCTTCCGAGTCAGTTGCCAAGAGAAGTCGCGGAAGTCACTGGTCCTGACGGAAAACCGACCATTGTGGAAGTCCAGGACGCTTACGTATTACAAGTAGCCGGACCAGATGGTAAACCAGTTCTTGTAGAAATCCAGGACCTAACAGATCTTACCGACGACCAAAGAACCAAGGTGAAGAAAGTAAAGAAATTCCGGAAGCCAAGAGACGATATCCCAGCCGAAATTCCCTCCATTTCCTCGGAAGATGTTCTGGAGGAATCGCCTGAGATAGTCTACTCCGAACAAGTCGGTACAGACGGAAAGCCTGCACTTGTAGCGGGAGTACCAAGGCAGGTTAAGAAACTTCGCAGAAAACCCCAAGAAGTTCCAGAGAGTGTTCCCGAAAAAGAGACTCCCGTTTACTTGGAAGTTACTGGTCCTGATGGAGTCCCTGTAACTCTTCAAGTTATTAATGTAAAACCAGAACTATCTGAAGAAGACATTCAAAAACCGAGGTTGTCCAAAAAGAAGGTCAAAAAGACAAGAGCTGGTCCAAAAGTATCCCCGACGACTCATTTTATTGAAGCAATTGGCCCAGACGGTTCACCAGTCATCGTTGAAGTTAACGAAGGTGAACTCAAAGAAGAAGAGAAACATATTCTGAGTATTAAAAGGAAACCTAAACTTCCTGAAGTTCCATCGGAAGATGTATCGAAATCATATTACATTGAAGCTACGGGTCCAGATGGTACTCCACTTCTTGTAAATGTCAAAGAAGCTGACCTAACGAATGAAGAAAAGAAGAAGCTTTTAAAGCACGTTCGTAAACCTAAAGTACCCGAAGAAGATACTGAGGTAGCGCCTTTTATTCAAGCGTTCACCCAAGATGGAAAACCTTTAACGGTTCAACCCCGGGAGATCAAGCAAAAGCTTTCAGAGGAAGATCAAAACAAACCTCGGCTGACGATAAAGAAACCCACGAAGTCTCGATGGGGACCGACGAAAGAATCACCGGTTTCTTACTTCATTTCCGCTGTTAGCCCTAGTGGCGAACTTGTCATAGTGGAAGTCCGAGACAAGGACCTGCCTCAACAAGAAAAGAAAGACCTGGAGAAGGTTCTAGAAAAACTACGAACGCCTTCTGTTAAACAACTATCAGACGTTCCTTCAGAAAAGGGTCCTAAGGAATTCATAGAAGTCATTGGACCGGAAGGAACTCCGATGTTGGTTCAAGTTCAAAACGTACTCGAAGAACTTCCAGAAACAAAGAAAACATTAACAGTTGTTAAAAAGGTCAGGAAGAAACCTAAGGAAGATAGTCTAAGTGCACCTATTGATGACGTCACTGCAAAAGAACTACAAGACGAGATTCCGAAAGAATTCACAGAAATAATCGGACCAGATGGAACTCCATCATTGGTAGAAGTGCAAGACACATTTGTTGTCGAAGCATTTGGTCCAAGAGGTGAGCCACATTTGGTAGTGGTGAAAAGCCTAAGAGATCTCACTGCAGATGAGAAGACCCGAGTGAAGGTTGTCAAGAAAATCAATAAACCAATTCCGGAAGAAAAGCTCCGATCGCTTCCCTCAGAGGAACATCTGGTTTCAGTTCCAGAAATTGTTTACAATGAAACGACTGGACCTGATGGTAAGCCCATACTTGTTAAAGGAACCCGACGACTTGTGAAAAGACCTAAGCCAAAGACCACGGATGATCAGGAAGTTCCTACTGAAGAGTCTCCAACAGATGTACCCGAGGACTCTATGAAGACACCATTTGGTGTTAGCCTCAAGGCTGTTCATGTGACTCCTGAAGGCAAAAAGGTTAAGAAGGTTACTAAAAAGACCCCTGAAGGTGACAAAGTTGTCTTTGAAGACTTCACTCCATTGGAACTCAAAGAACTTGAAGATCTTGAAAGACCTGAACTTGAAAAGTTTGAAAAGATCGATTGGGGAGAAAAGGAGACTGTTGCCAAACGCACAAAGAAACCTAAAAAGAAGGCAGAGGACCAACAGGAAAAGGAGGTTCCTCTCACACATTACATTGAAGCCGTTGGGCCTGATGGCACTCCACTTATTGTTGAAGTTAAAGACACAGATCTTACGCCTGAGGAAAAACAAAAGGTTGTCAAGAAGATTGAACAACAGAAATCCAAGCCGGTTACTGAGACTGTTCCGAAAGAGTTTGTGGAAGTTACCGGTCCAGATGGCAAACCGTTTGTTGTCCAAGTACTTCAAGCGAAACCCACGTTGTCAGAAGAAGACAAGAGCAAACCGAAATTGTCTAAAAAGAAGGTGAAGAAGACACGCTGGGGAGCCGCAAAAGAAGCTCCGACGACACATTTCATCGATGCGCTGGGACCAGATGGATCCCCAGTCATTGTAGAAGTTAATGAAACTGAACTGACAGAGGATGAGAAGATTTCGTTGAAAATCAAAAAGCCAAAGGTTCCTGAGAAAGAAACCGAGGCTCCAGATTTCATTGAAGTCACCGGTCCTGATGGAATTCCGATGCTCGTGGAAATCAAGGACGTCAGAGATAAACTTCCTCAGGAAGAAACGGACAGCAGAAATGTGATCAGAAAACTTCCAAAGAAAACTGCTGAAGAAGTTACGGAGGAAGAAAAGGCTCCGGAGGAAACAAAGAGAAAGCGAAAACCCAAAGGCAGTTTGGTTGCTCCTAAGGAATATACAGAAGTCATTGGACTTGATGGAACACCTGCACTGGTCGAAGTCGAAGAGGTTCATGTCGTTGAGAACATTGGACCAGATGGTAGCCGTGTTCTAGTGGAAGTTCCTGACCTAAAGACTCTTCCAAAAGAGAAGCAGAATTTGGTGACGAAGGTTAAGAAAATCAAGTCGAAACCTAGTAAGGATGCAGGTGATATCCCCGTTTCGATTCCATTTGAGGACGTTTTGGAGGAATCACCGGAAATCGTTTACACCGAAGAAACAGGCCCAGAGGGAAAACCAATTCTCGTTAAAGGCACAAAACGGCTTGTGAAGAAAACCAAGCCAAAGTCAGACGATATTTCAGAACTTCCTACAGAAATTGCTCCCGAAGACGAAGTTCCCAAGAAGTCGCCGTTTGGAGTCAAGTTGAAGAACGTTCATATAACTCCGGACGGAAAGAAATTGAAGAAGGTCACCAAGAAAACACCAGAAGGTGACAAAGTTGTCTTTGAAGAATTCACTCCGTTGGAACTCAAAGAACTTGAAGATCTTGAAAGACCTGAACTTGAAAAGTTCGAAAAGATCGATTGGGGAGAGAAACCTTCCGTCGAGAAGAAGGCAAAAAGAAAACCAAAGGACATTCGCTCCAGAGAAGTTCCCAAGGAGTTCACGGAGATCACAGGACCCGATGGGCAACCCTCAATTGTTGAAGTTCAGGAGGGTTTGGCGGTGGAAGTTGTTGGTCCAGATGGAATCCCTGTTCTACAGGAAGTCACAAATATTGACGAAATTCTTGAAAAAGACATGCCACTGGTAAGGTTGATCAAGAAAATCAAACCGACAACAGAGGAGTCTTCTAAAGATCAATTGACTACTCTTACTCCAGACGAGATTTTACAAGAAGTTCCAGAAATAGTTTTCACAGAAAAAACAACTCCTGAAGGAAAGCCATTGCTCGTTGAAGGACAGCGGAGGTTAGTCAAGACTCGGAAACCAAAGGATGAAGTGGCGTCTGAGGTACCTTCGGAACAACTTCCCGAGGATAAAAAATCTGAAGCAGCTCCAAAGACACCATTTGGAGTTAGCCTCAAGGCCGTTCATGTAACTCCAGAAGGAAAGAAGCTCAAGAAGGTCATCAAGAAAACGCCAGAAGGTGACCAGATATTCGTAGAAGCTTTTACTCCATTGGAACTCAAAGAGCTTGATGATCTTGAAAGACCTGAACTTGAGAAGTTTGAAAAGATCGATTGGGGAGAAAAGGAGACTGTTGCCAAACGCACAAAGAAACCTAAAAAGAAGTCAGAGGACCAACAGGAAGAGGAGGTTCCTCTCACACATTACATTGAAGCCGTTGGACCTGATGGCACTCCACTTATTGTTGAAGTTAAAGACACAGATCTTACGCCTGAGGAAAAACAAAAGGTTGTCAAGAAGATTGAACAACAGAAATCCAAGCCGGTTACTGAGACTGTTCCGAAAGAGTTTGTGGAAGTTACCGGTCCAGATGGCAAACCGTTTGTTGTCCAAGTACTTCAAGCGAAACCCACGTTGTCAGAAGAAGACAAGAGCAAACCGAAATTGTCTAAAAAGAAGGTGAAGAAGACACGCTGGGGAGCCGCAAAAGAAGCTCCGACGACACATTTCATCGATGCGCTGGGACCAGATGGATCCCCAGTCATTGTAGAAGTTAATGAAACTGAACTGACAGAGGATGAAAAGGTTTCGCTGAAAATCAAGAAGAAGCCTGAAGATAAGGAATCTCTGGGAGAAATACCCGAAAAAGAGTTCTTAGAAGTGGCTGGTCCGGATGGGTCTCCTTTCTTGGTTGAAATAAAGAAAGTTTTGGAGGAACTTCCTGACTCGAAGATTAAGGATCGTAAGGTTATTCAGAAGAAGCCTTCTTATGAAAAATCACAGCCAAGCGACGTTCAAGAATTATTAGACGAAGACAAAGGTCCAGACGATTTGTCTACGGAATCGACACTGAAGAGGCGCTTCCAAGTAACTCCAAATGTACCGGGAACCGAGTCGTCTGAAGCTACTCAACTCGGGGACGAAGTGGAATTTTATCCTGATGATCTTATTGGCATGAGAGGTCATGACAAAGAAATGATAGCTCTGAGAAAGAAAAAGCGTGTAATAGTTAAACGAAAAAAGCCTAAAGACGAAGATACAGGCGTAACTATCGAAGAGATTGTTGGAGTCTTACCTGAAGATGTCCTTCCAGAAGACGAAGTCGTGAAAATCACTGAAGGTTCTCCAGAAGTCTTCGAAGAGCTTCTTGAAACAGCTCCTAAAGAATCTTCAGAAGCTCCTGAAAAACTCTCAGAAGCTCCAAAAGAACCAAAAACAAAAGCAAAGAAGATTCTTGTCAAACGTGATAAGTCTGTAGATCAGGCTCCAGAAATTGTAGAAATTCCCTCTGAAGATATACTTCCGAAGGATGAAGTCATTGAAATCACAGAAATATCCCCCGAAGTAGTCCCAGATATTAAGGTGAAGAAGCCTAAGAAGAAGCTTACAAAGCCTGAAACTCAGAAAGTACTTCTGAGAAAGCCTTCTAAGCCTGGAGATGATTCAGCTCCTGAGGCTCATGAAGAGATAGTGGTTCCTTCTGTGGAAAAAATTATTATCGATGTTACATCTCCAGAAGAAGAAGCCCTATTGCCTGGAGATACAACACTGTATCTCCAAGAAGCCTTTGGACCTGATGGAACTCCTATCACAATTGAAGTTAAGGAAATTGTTGAGAAGATCACTTCTGATGGTACTTCGAGGAAGATTGTGAAAGTTCGGAAACGCTCCATCCTACCGGAAGATGTTCCAAAGGAAGATATATCGGAGCTCCCCGACGAGAGCGTTAAGAAGACCCGTTGGGGAACGTCGATCTCGAAACCTGTTAAACCTAAGTTCGAAAAGGCAGAACTCACACACGGAAAGCTTGATCTGCCGACAATGACTTCCTTACGGCCTGTTCAGCTACAACCAGAAGAGATTGCAAGGAGACAGTCAATGTCCGATGTGAAGCCCATTCCATTCAAGATCAAGCTCAAACCTACAGATCTAACTTCGAAACAAGTGCAGCAGCCAAAACGACTTCGTAGAAGAGAATCCGACGGTAATCAGCTGGTCTTTGAGGAATTTGAACCTTTAGAAATTAAAGAATTACCACCGATTGAGCGCCCTGTTTTAGAAAAGTACGAGAAAATTGAGTGGGAAGAGAAGCCTAAAGGTGAGAAGGGTGGGAAAGATATTCCCGTGCCTGAAAAGTACGTCAAGCAGCCTAAACCAGCAGACGAAGAAGATGCTCCAGTACCTTCGGGTAGACGATTCACCATTGACAAAGGCTCGTTTCCAGAAGAAGAATCTCCTGAACAAGATGTGGTTGCTCTTAAGCCTGTTGTGAAAGAGAAAGACGAATTGGAAACCATTGCTGAAGGTGTTCGCTACAAACCTAGACCGTCAATTTCCGAAGGATCTCCTGAAGAGTCCAAAACAAAGCGGAAGCTTACTAGGCTTACGAGACCTGACAGTTCTGCGCCTTCAGAGAGAGATGAGATCGATTTGGAGACTTTGGAGCCTTTCGAAACTGATGAGGATAAAATTAAGCCTGAAGGAGAGGACAAGGACAAAGAAAGTTGGTCAAAACGAAGCTCCGTTGCAGAAGATAAGCCCGAACAGAAACCTAAGAAGATTCAAAAGGGCAAGGGTACAGTTCCGGAAGAATCTCGGGAGGATGAGACTGTCAAGCTTCGAAAAGGTTCGCAGCTTCCGAAAGAGGAAGAAGAAGAAGACGAGAAAAGCTTAAGAAGTCGAAGGCCTACTGTAGCAGAAGAAGAGGAAGATAAGAAGCGTAAATTGAAGCCAGTTAAGAAACCTACTTCTGAAGAAGTAACTGAATCTCTTAAGAAGATTTCTAAAAAGAAGAAGACACCTGAGGATCTGAAGGACATTGAGTCCGACAGACCCGATTTAGAGAAGTACGAGAAGCCTGAATGGCCTTCTAGAGATAAGGATTCTAAAGACAAGGACATCAAAAAGCAGCCTTTGACTTCCTCCGAAGGTCTTACCGATACCGACAAAGATACCAGGCCTAGACCGATGAAAGAAAAGCTTGAAGGGGAAGAAGGTGTGCTGCCTTTAGGGAAGGGAAAGCTTCCAAAGGACGTTCCTGACAATGAGGATGTGAAGCTCAAACCACATAAAAAACCTGGTGATGAAGATAAGGATAGAAGTCCTGAAGATAAGCCTATTAAACAGAAACCTTCAGGAATAAGCGAAGGTGATGTTGAAATAGAAAAACCGAAGCCAGGAAAAGGGAAACCGAAGAAGAAGAAGCACCCTGAAGAAGCTAAAGCTACACTTCCGGATACAATATCCGATAAAACTACGCCAGAAGGGGTAAGCAAGTCAAAAGACAAAAGACCTGATGAGACTTCGGAAGATGCCGAAGCTCGTTCGAGAAGAGTATCCGACTTTGTGCCGGATGCTGATAAAGAGAAGCCTGATAAATTCATTACGGAAATTACTTCCGAAGATGGAATTCCTTTTGGAGTTGATGTTGAAGGAATTGTGACATTGCCTGGAGATGAAGACACTGATAAGCTTAAATTATCCCCAGAATCGAAGACTTCGTTGAAAAAGCGACGAGTTACGAAAAAGCCTGGAGATAGAGAGTCTCCAGAAGATGAAGAATCTCCGGTAGAAATCACGGAAATTACTTCTGAGGACATTTCACCTACAGATTCCGCCGACGCGGACAAACGGCAGCCGTCAGAGCACAAACCTTCTGAAGAATCTCCGAAAAAGGTTAAAGGCATTTCCGATGCAAAACAAGATTTGGAATCGGAGGTTGTTGTTCCAGAAGATTCAATACCTCTGCAGACAAAGTTGAAGAAGCCTCAAAAGAAAGAAAAAGACAAGCCTGCGGCGGATGATGCCTACAAGCGTAAATTAGGCCTAAAGCCTATACCCCGCGATGTTATCGATATCACTGAGGATGTTCACACTGAATTTGTGACTAGGCCTAAGGAATTGGGAGATACGGAAACAGTGTTTACCATTCCTGACGCAGTCCCTCCGGCAGAGGGCCCTATCATTGTAGATGTTACCCTTCCTGTAGACGTAGAAGAAGTAGTAGAAATAGAACAACCAGGTGACCATTTTGTAAATGCGACACCTAACGCTCCGCTCTTTAACCCTTTGCAGGTTCTCTCTAACCTTAACTCGCGCCCAGCTGGCGCCCAATTTAATCCTCAGGCAACAGAAGAAGCCTCAAGCTTAACATCAAAATGCTTAGAATTTATGCAAAAGCGTATCATAATTCAATCGGTACTGGTAAGAGCTACGTCTGACACAGTACACCGGGGGAATTTTAATTTTGGGGTAGTGTAGAGATTGCTAGATGCTATGTGATTAAAATGTCATCGTATTCCGGGAATTCATATTGGAATGGGTGCTATTGCAGGGGTTCTGGTGCCGCTGGACAAAAAGAAGACCAAGAAGGCCACGAAGGTCGTGGACACTCAGGAGGCTTACGTGACCGAGGTAGAGGAGATCGTGGACAAAGAGGGTGAGTTCAAGGAACGCACGCCATTTAGCAATGTTGCCTCCGTCGTGGTGGATGAGCGTGTCGAGGAGGACGAGGAGGGCAAGAGAGTCACTAGCATTGTTGAGGACGCCAAGGGAACACACATTGTTCAGGAAATCACTTTCAAGAGACCGAACGTTTCCTTTGAAGATGTCACTGGTGAGCCAAATTTGTTCTGAAGTGGTTATTTAGAAATAAACTCAAATACAATATTATATAATATAAGCACACAGTTGACCCAAATTTTTTCTTTTAAATTAGCCTTTTTAATTAATTTTGGAACCTTTTTAAAAAATTGATAGAGGGATTATGAAAGTAAAAAAGGTGTAGCAGGTAGCTAATAATCCAAAAATTAGCTACTTGTGAATGCTTGTATTTGATTTAGTTGAAATTGTGTTTGATATGAAATTAAGAAGGGGAAATTGTATTATGCTGAAAAGTGGGGTTAAATCGAATTTTAATTTGAATTTTAGACGAACAAACACCAGAGTTCCAAGTGGACGACGTGAAACCAGTTCAAGGTCAGCTCGGCGTTACACCCCACAAAGGTGTAGAAATCTTTGAGGAAACCCCTGATACACAACTCGGGGACCTCAGCCAATTGAAGAATGCAGGAGTCCAGGCTAAGGAGCAAATCGTACCCCTTGAACACCTGAACGTAGAATCAGGTGGAATTGCTGAGACGGCAGGAGAATTTGGTGACAAATTCAAACCCACCACCTTCAATGCCAATCTAGGGTTGAGTCGAGGCCTGGAGAATATAGAAGTCTCAGAAGTGAAGACAGACTCCAGTGTCGGTGAGGTTACCAAAGAAGAAACGAAAACATTCAAACCCCGAGTGAGCCTGACGGAAATGACTAGCGTGCAAGTTCAGAGCGTAGATATTGAAGACCAGGAGGGAGAATTTAAACGAGGTGAATTCGGTACTCAGATGGCTAAATTAGTTCCAGATCATGGCGTTGCTGTAGAAGAGACATTTGTCCAAGAGACCGAAAAGAGTTTGAAGGATTTCGATACGCCTAAAGGCACAACTTTGGACTCCAGCTTCGTTCCCGTACAATCTGTAAGTGTTGAGAGCACTTTAACCCAGGACGGTGTTGCTGGCTTCGAAGGAGCATTCAAGCCTGTGACTGAACAAGCTAAACCAGGATTCACACCAAATGAAGGCCTATCTATTAGTGACTTCGTTCCGGATGTCAAGGAAGGAAAATTCCAACCCGAAACCGTTACAGCCGCTCAAGGCACCACCGTCTATGGCGAGGTTAAAGGTGTCAGCATCAGCGAGGTCACTGTAAGCGACACCACTCCAGACTACATCCCCGGAAAGACTGGAACAGCGACAGCGCGTGTAGGCTTCGATGAAATGGGCAGTGTTGGAATTGAAGGTCAAGTAACCTTTGAAGGAGTCTCGGATCGAAAACCAGACAAATTAACCACGGACCAAGCAGACCTCGGTACAGTTCCTCTTGCTAGTGTATCCATTGGTCAGGAGGTCACCCATGAGGATGTGACTGCTTTTGAAGGAGAATTTAAAGTAAAGACTGCCCAAGGCAGCTTAGGCTTAACTCCGATAGAATCTTACGGTATTGGCCAGGAACCTACATACGATTCTGAAAAGGGCCTAGAAACACCTAGGCCAGCTGGTGTAAATCTTACCCCTGGAATTGTACCCCACGAAGTTCCATCCTCCATAGAGACAGTTACTCAAGAAAGAGAAGGACGAACTGAAGACTTGACTTTGCCTGCATCTGCGTTCGGAAAACCTGCTGAAACTTTGGCTACAAGTATTCAAGCTGAAGAGACAGTTAATTTGGAATCGGAGGGTGCCGTTGCAACCCTCAAAGGAGAAGAAGCTAGAGTGAAGTTATCGGCGGGAGAATCGATTGCGGTAAGTATCGAAGAGTCCCAGGACTATTCTCGTGAAGGTGGGTTAACATTGACCCAACCAACGACAGAGACCGTTGTTCCGGGAATGGCGCACGCCTTTAGAACACCCAAAGTTGATGAAGCCATGCTGATGGATACTTCGACACAATTCGAAGGCCAGGCCCCAGTCAAAACTGAACAGGCATCTTCTATCATGAAACCTCAAGAAACTTATGCAGTTGAACAAGTCGAAGGTTTCGGTACAACGAAAGAATTTACTGGACCGGCATCGGACAAGGCTAAGACCACTTTACTACTCCAAGAGACTCAACAAGTCACGGAAACAACGGCAGACTTCACGACTGGAGGGTTCAAGCCTGATAAGCTTCCAGTAGAACAAGCCAGTGAGACTCAATTGCCCACGAAGAACCTTCCGGTATCCGTGGATGAGTCCAGAGTGTATGGAAATACTGAAGAGATCCAAGATGTAGCCCAAGAATTGGCCCAGGAAGGTTTCACTTTGGGACGTAGCATCGAAACACAAGAGACATCGTTATTCGACACCTCTGCGAAGTTTGAAACAGTTGCGGAATTAGGTGTTCAAGGAAAAGGAGGATTAATCGAGACAAGAAGTGTGACGGTTACCAAGCCAGACACACAGTCCCCGACGAAGGAGCTTGAGGAACCGTTCCAATCTTTGGCGACTATGGACCTGACTCTGGGGCAAGGGATGGATGTGACTACAGTGACCGGATTTGAAGGAGTGGAGACCATTGTGGACAAGAAAGAGACGGCGCAAGGTCAGATGCGCTTGGTGATGACCGAGGGAATTGCGGTTGACCAAGCCGGAGTCGAAGAGCAGCCTGGGGAGTTGGGTCAATATGTGACCGAGAGAGGTGAGTCGAAGGTAGAGCCTGCGTCAGGAGTTACCATTTCAGAAGTCCCAGTATACCAGAAGGAAGAGAAACTTCCGGAAGGCCAAGTGGCCAGTGAAGGTAAACCTGTTTTGACCACTGCCGAGGCTGTTACCTCAAACCAGGTCGAATCTCAGGAAGCGCTTGGGCGCGTCTCGCCCATAGACACCGCTAAAGGTAAAGTAATAGTGGGACAACCGACTGAAGGGCTGGTCGTAGAAACTCCGCAAATTTCCGGAAGTGTGGGTGGCTTAGAGACCGTCCAAACAGTCCAAGGAACTCAGGTCGGTCTCCCAGACGAGTCAGTGGTCGTTGTGGCGGAAGAGACCGTTCCAGAAGTCTCTGTCCAAACAGGTAAGAAACCCCGTTGGGGAAAACCGGTCGTGACCGAAAAGAGTGGTGTGGAAGTTGAGACTGTGGTCGTCCAAGGTGACGCGGACACGTTGACCATTAGGGATGAGAGTGTGAGTGCAGCTCAGAAGCAAATCCCGGACTCTTTGACCGCTACCATCAAAGAAGAGCAAACCTTCGGTCGCGGTCAAGTTGACGAACTTCAAGATGAAGGTACAGGCCTCATTAAGGCCGACACTACTCCAGTCGTCGCAAAAGAAGTTCAAGACGAGGAGACCAAGGTCGAAGTTAAGAAGAAGACCGTACGTGGAAAGGAAAAGGTTTCCGAAGACAAAGTTCCTGAAGAGAAAGTTTCACCTGTTGACCTAAAGGTCGATGGAGTCACTGCAACTGAGACCCAAATCAGCGAGGAGAAGGTCACCGTTTTAGGCCAACCACAACAATTGGCAAGAGCTAGGCCAGGCGAAGAGGACATTGGCGAGAAGTCCCGTGATTTCCAGGTCGAAGAGCAGAAGACGGTCACTGCCTTAGAGGCAGCTGTTCCAGTCAAAGAAGCTACTGTCAAGAAAGAACAAATCCTTGGTAAAGGAAAGGAGGAGGAACGCCCCGAGGAGAAGCTTGATGACATTACTGTAAAGAATTTGGGTGTAACAGCCAGTGAAACCGTTATTGATGAAGAGAAGGTACAGGTGACGACCGAAACACCATTAGCATTGGCTAAGCCTGACCAAGACAAACTTCTAGAACAGACCACGGCAGAATTGGTCACTCCGGAGGAAGCTGGAGTCACTGCCGTTGAAAAAGATGTCACTTTAGAAAAAGCAAAGGTATCAAAGAAAAAGAGGCCCATGGCGCTTGGCAAGCCCGAGGAGGAAAAACTTGTGGAAGAAAAACACGGTGACTTGGATGTCAAAACAGAAGGTGTAACTGCGTCTGAGTCTGAAATTCCCGTAGAAGAAGTGACGGTGACAAAGCCTGAAAAGCCTCTTGCTCGGGCCAAAGAAGACAAGGATAAACTTCCTGAGGAAGGTTACGCCGAGCTTGAAGAGACCAAAGAGGAAACTGCACAAGCATCCGAAAAAGAGATTACACTTGCAAAGGCCAAAGTTTCCAAGAAAAAGAAGCCTCTCGCTCTTGGAAAGCCTGAAGAGGAGAAACTTCAGGAGGAGCAGCATGGCGATTTGGACGTCAAGACAGAAGGCGTAACTGCCCTAGAAAAAGAAATACCGGAGGAGAAGGTTGACGTTACCCAGGAAACACCACTTGCATTGGCTAAACCTGCCCAAGAAAAACCTGTGGAAGGACAAATCACAGAACTGGAAACAGTTGCGGAAGCAACCGTAACTGCTACTGAGAAAGAAATCACACTGGAAAAGGCTAAGGTCACTAAGAAAAAGAAGGCCCTTGCTCTTGGAAAACCAGACGAGGAAAAAACTCCAGAAGAAAAGGCCAAGGAGTTTGAGGTATCACCCGAGGGCGTAACAGCTGAGGAGAAAGAAACACCCGAACTCAAAGGTAAGGTTAAAGTGTCTAAAAAGAAGCCATTGGCACTTGGAAAACCTGAAGAAGAAGGTCCGGAAGAAGACAAAATTAAAGAATTTGAGGTCACTCCTGAAGGCGTTACTGCCGAAGAAACGGAAACTCCTGAGCTAAAAGGAAAGGTCAAAGTTTCAAAGAAGAAGCCCTTGGCTCTTGGAAAGCCTGAAAAAGAAGGCCCTGAAGAAGAAAAGATCCGGGAGTTTGAAGTCACTCAGGATGAAGCAACTGCGGAAGAAAAAGAAACACCGGAACTCAAAGGCAAAGTCAAAGTCACCAAGAAGAAGCAACTGGCTCTTGGAAAGCCTGAAGAGGAAGGCCCAGAGGAAGATAAGATCAAAGAATTTGAAGTCACGCAAGAAGGCGTCACCGCAGAAGAAACCGAGACACCTGAACTCAAGGGGAAGGTGAAAGTATCAAAGAAGAAGCCCTTAGCTCTTGGCAAGCCTGAACAGGAGGGTCCGGAGGAAGATAAGATCAAAGAATTTGAAGTCTCGCCTGAGGGTGTAACTGCTGAGGAGAAAGAGACACCTGAACTCACAGGAAAGGTTAAGGTTTCCAAGAAAAAACAATTGGCTCTCGGAAAACCGGAAGAAGAAATACCTGAGGAAGAAAAGGCACGTGAATTTGAAGTGTCTCCTGAAGGTGTCATTGCCACCGAGAAGGTCATTTCCGAAGAGAAGGTGGAAGTAACTTCAGAACGAACACTGGCTCTGGCAAAACCAGACCAAGATAAGCCTGCTCCTGAAGGCCGGTTAGAAGAATTAGAAACCACCGCAGAAGAAGGTGTTGTTGCCACCGAAAAAGAAGTCAATTTGTCAAAGGCCAAGGTTTCCAAGAAGAAGAAGCCCTTAGCTTTAGGAAAACCTGAGGAAGAAAAGACTGTAGAAGAGAAGCATGGAGAGTTCGATGTTTCACCTGAAGGTGTAACTGCCGAAGAGAAAGAAACTCCAGAACTTAAAGGCAAAGTTAAAGTATCGAAGAAGAAGCCTCTTGCCCTCGGAAAACCAGAGGAAGAAGGTCCTGAAGAGGACAAGGTTAAGGAATTTGAGGTTACCCCCGAAGGTGTCACTGCCGAAGAGAAAGAAACTCCTGAGCTCAAAGGTAAAGTCAAGGTTTCAAAGAAGAAACCTCTGGCTCTTGGCAAGCCTGAAGAGGAAGGTCCAGAAGAAGACAAGGTTAAGGAATTCGAGGTTACACCCGAAGGTGTTGTTGCTCAAGAGTCTGAGATTCCTATTGAACAAGTTCAAGTTTCTAAGCCTGCTAAGCCTCTTGCTCGGGCTAAGGAAGAGAAAGAGAAACCAGCAGAAGAGTTGCATGGTGAATTTGAAGAAACAATCGAAGAGACCGCGCAAGCGCAGGAAAAAGAAATTACTCTTCTAAAGGCGAAGGTAACAAAGAAAAAGAAGCCCTTAGCTTTGGGAAAACCCGAAGAAGAGAAACCTACAGAAGAGAAATTGGGAGAGATTGAGGGCAAACCAGAAGGTGTTACAGCTGAACAAACTGAAATACCAACTGCGGAAGTCAAAGTTACCAAGGACTTAGCACTTGCACGAGCCAAAGAGGACAAAGATAAACCAGCTGACGAACAACATGGTGAGCTTGAAGAGACTATTGAGATTACGGCCCAGGCCGAAGAAAAGGAAGTCACACTTCAGAAAGCAAAGGTTTCAAAGAAGAAGAAACCTCTTGCATTGGCTAAACCTGACGAGGAGAAAACTCCTGAAGAAAAAGCCAAAGAGTTTGAGGTGTCGCCTGAGGGCGTAACAGCTGAGGAGAAAGAAACTCCCGAACTCAAAGGTAAGGTTAAAGTGTCTAAGAAGAAGCCACTTGCTCTCGGCAAGCCTGAGGAAGAAGGTCCAGAAGAAGACAAAGTCAAAGAATTTGAGGTCACCCCAGAAGGCGTAACCGCAGAAGAGACCGAAACACCTGAACTTAAGGGTAAAGTAAAAGTATCTAAGAAAAAGCCACTTGCTCTTGGTAAGCCTGAACAAGAAGGTCCCGAAGAAGAAAAAGCTCGCGAATTTGAGGTTACTCAAGATGAAGCAACCGCTGAAGAAAAAGAAACACCTGAGCTCAAAGGCAAAGTCAAAGTCACCAAGAAGAAGCAACTGGCTCTTGGAAAACCTGAAGAAGAAGGTGCAGAAGAAGACAAGGTTAAGGAATTCGAGATAACACCCGAAGGCGTAACTGCGGAAGAAACCGAAACGCCTGAACTCAAGGGCAAGGTGAAAGTGTCCAAGAAGAAGCCATTAGCTCTCGGTAAGCCTGAACAAGAAGGCCCAGAGGAAGAAAAGGCGCGTGAATTTGAGGTGACCCAAGATGAAGCCACAGCTGCGGAGACAGAAACTCCTGAATTAACGGGCAAAGTCAAAGTGTCCAAGAAGAAGCAACTTGCTCTCGGCAAACCTGAAGAGGAAGGCCCAGAAGAAGAAAAAGCTCGAGAATTTGAGGTTACTCAAGATGAAGCAACCGCCGAAGAAAAAGAAACACCTGAGCTCAAGGGTAAAGTTAAAGTCTCCAAGAAGAAACAACTGGCTCTTGGCAAGCCGGAGCAAGAAGGTCCAGAGGAAGAGAAGGCCAAAGAATTTGAAGTTTCGCCTGAAGGTGTTACTGCTGAAGAAAAAGAAACACCAGAACTCAAAGGGAAAGTTAAGGTTTCGAAAAAGAAGCCTCTTGCTCTCGGTAAACCTGAAGAAGAGGGACCGGAAGAAGATAAAATTAAGGAATTCGAAGTTACTCCTGAAGGCGTAACCGCCCAAGAAGGTGAAACTCCAGAACTTACCGGCAAAGTGAAAGTATCCAAGAAAAAGCCACTGGCACTAGGCAAGCCGGAGGAAGAAGGCCCAGAAGAAGAAAAGGCTAAAGAATTTGAAGTGTCACCAGAAGGCGTTACCGCTGAGGAGAAGGAAATTCCGGTTGAAAAAGTCAAGGTTACTAAGAAGAAGTCGATGGCCAGAGCAAAGGAAGATCAAGAGAAAACTACCGAAGAAAAACATGGTGAGTTTGACGTTCAGCCTGAAGAAGCTACTGCCGAAGAGAAGGAAACGCCCGAACTCAAGGGTAAAGTCAAAATCTCAAAGAAGAAGCAACTGGCACTTGGTAAACCAGAAGAAGAAGGTCCAGAAGAAGACAAGGTAAAAGAATTTGAGGTTACACCTGAAGGAGTCACAGCAGAGGAAAAAGAAACTCCGGAACTTAAAGGCAAGGTTAAAATCTCTAAGAAGAAGCAACTTGCTCTGGGTAAACCTGAAGAAGAAGGACCCGAGGAAGAGAAAGCCCGAGAGTTCGAAGTTACCCAAGACGAGGCCACAGCAGCCACAACTGAAACACCAGAGCTCACAGGCAAAGTCAAGGTATCCAAGAAAAAGCCTCTGGCCCTTGGAAAACCTGAAGAAGACAAACCTGACGAAGAAAAACTACAAGATTTGGAAATAACTCTGGAAACAGCAACTGCTGAAGAAAAAGAAATCATCTTACAAAAAGCCAAGGTCAAGAAAGAAAAATCCATGGCCCGAGCAAAAGAAGAGCAAGAACGGCCAGCGGATGAAAAGCACGGTGAATTTGATGTTACGCCTGAGGGGGTAACAGCAGAGCAAAAAGAAACACCGGAACTCAAAGGAAAGGTGAAGGTATCCAAAAAGAAGGCCCTTGCTCTTGGCAAGCCTGAAGAAGAAGGCCCCGAGGAAGATAAGGTCAAAGAATTTGAGGTAACGCCAGAAGGCGTAACTGCTGCCGAATCTGAAACACCTGAACTTAAAGGAAAGGTCAAAGTCTCCAAAAAGAAACCACTGGCTCTTGGCAAGCCCGAGGAAGAAGGTCCTGAAGAAGACAAGGTCAAAGAATTTGAGGTCACGCAAGAAGGCGTCACCGCAGAAGAGACCGAGACACCTGAGCTCAAAGGGAAGGTTAAAGTATCAAAGAAGAAACCTCTGGCCCTTGGTAAACCTGAACAAGAGGGTCCAGAAGAAGAGAAGGCTAAAGAATTTGAAGTCACACCGGAAGGCGTTACTGCTGAAGAAAAGGAAACGCCTGAACTTAAGGGTAAAGTAAAAGTATCCAAGAAAAAGCCTCTTGCTCTTGGAAAACCTGAAGAAGAGGGTCCCGAGGAAGATAAAGTTAAAGAATTTGAAGTTACTCCGGAAGGTGTCACTGCTGAAGAAACTGAAACACCTGAACTCAAGGGAAAAGTCAAAGTATCTAAGAAAAAGCCACTTGCCCTGGGAAAACCCGAAGAGGATAGACCAGAAGAAGAAAAAGCTAAAGAGTTTGATGTCACGCCGGAAGGTGTAACTGCCGAAGAGAAGGAAATCCCCATTGAGAAGGTTAAGGTCACTAAAAAGAAGTCTATGGCTAGAGCTAAAGAAGATCAAGAAAAACCAGCGGAAGAGCAAATCGGCGAATTTGAAGTTACTCCAGAAGGTGTCACTGCGGAGCAAAAGGACATTCCAATTGAACAAGTTAAAGTCTCCAAGAAGAAATCAATGGCTAGAGCTAAAGAAGATCAGGAAAAATCACCTGAAGAAAAATACGGTGAATTTGAGGTTCAACCAGAAGAAGCCACTGCAGAACAGACAGAGACACCTGAACTCAAGGGCAAGGTCAAAGTATCCAAGAAAAAGCCACTCGCTCTGGGAAAACCAGAAGAGGAAGGTCCAGAGGAAGACAAGGTGAAAGAGTTCGAGGTGACCCCTGAAGGAGTCACTGCCGAAGAGAAAGAAATTCCCGTTGAAAAGGTTAAGGTCACTAAAAAGAAATCAATGGCCAGAGCTAAAGAAGATCAAGAACAGCCAGCTGATGAGCAAATCGGTGAATTTGAAATTACTCCAGAAGGCGTTGTGGCTGAAGAGAAAGAGATTCTTAAAGAGGAGGTTAAAGTAACTAAGAAGAAATCCATGGCCAGGGCAAAAGAAGATCAAGAAAAAGCTCCTGAAGAAAAACATGGAGAATTCGATGTTCAGCCCGAAGAAGCCACTGCAGAGGAGAAAGAAACACCTGAGCTCAAAGGAAAAGTCAAGATCTCCAAGAAAAAGCCACTTGCTCTCGGAAAACCGGAGGAAGAAGGCCCGGAGGAAGACAAGGTCAAAGAATTTGAAGTTACACCTGAAGGAGTTACAGCTGAAGAGAAGGAAACGCCTGAACTCAAAGGCAAGGTTAAAATATCGAAGAAGAAGCCACTTGCTCTTGGTAAACCTGAAGAAGAGGGACCGGAAGAAGATAAACTCAAGGAATTCGAAGTTACTCCAGAAGGCGTTACCGCCCAAGAAGGCGAAACTCCTGAACTTACCGGTAAAGTAAAAGTATCCAAGAAAAAGCCACTTGCACTTGGAAAGCCAGGGCAAGAAGGCCCAGAGGAAGAGAAGGCTAAAGAGTTTGAGGTGACACCTGAAGGCGTAACTGCGGAAGAGAGTGAAACACCTGAACTAACGGGTAAAGTGAAAGTATCCAAGAAGAAACCCCTTGCACTTGGCAAACCTGAAAAAGAAGGTCCCGAAGAAGAAAAGGCTCGGGAGTTTGAAGTCACTCAGGATGAAGCGACTGCCGAGGAGAAAGAGACACCCGAGCTCAAAGGTAAAGTCAAGATCTCAAAGAAAAAGCCTCTGGCTCTTGGGAAACCAGAAGAGGAAATTCCGGACGAAGAAAAGCTTAAAGAATTTGAGGTTGCACCTGAAGGCGTTACCGCTGAAGAGAAAGAAATTCCGGTTGAAAAAGTCAAGGTTACAAAAAAGAAATCCATGGCTAGAGGAAAGGAAGACTTGGAGAAAACTGCAGAGGAGAAGGCCAAGGAGTTTGAGGTCACCCCTGAAGGCGTCACTGCTGAGGAGAAAGAACTTCCTGAGCACAAGGAAAAGGCCAAAGTTTCCAGGAAGAAACCACTGGGTCTCGGAAAATCTGAAGAAGCTCCTGAAGAGGTTCTCGAAGAATTCGAAGTCAAAGCGGAAGGAGTCACTGCTGAAGAAAAAGAAATCACTCTGGAGAAAGTCAAGGTCACCAAAAAGAAGTCCATGGCTCGTGGTAAGGAAGGCCAAGAAAAAGCACCGGAAGAACAGCACGGTGAATTCGAGGTCCAACCAGAAGAAGCCACAGCGGAGGAAACAGAAACTCCGGAACTCAAAGGCAAAGTCAAGGTTACCAAGAAGAAGCCTCTTGCTCTCGGAAAACCAGAGGAAGAAGGTCCTGAAGAGGACAAGGTTAAGGAATTTGAGGTTACCCCCGAAGGTGTCACTGCAGAAGAGAAAGAAACTCCTGAGCTCAAAGGTAAAGTCAAGGTTTCAAAGAAGAAACCTCTGGCTCTAGGCAAGCCTGAAGAGGAAGGTCCAGAAGAAGACAAGGTTAAGGAATTCGAGATAACACCCGAAGGTGTTACAGCAGAAGAGAAAGAAACACCCGAGTTGCAAGCCAAGGTGAAGGTCTCCAAAAAGAAACCACTTGCACTTGGTAAACCTGGCGAAGACGCTCCAGAAGAAGAGAAGGCCAAAGAATTTGAAGTCACCCCTGAAGGTGTCACTGCTGAAGAAAAGGAAATACCAATTGAAAAAGTTAAGGTCACGAAAAAGAAATCTATGGCCAGAGCTAAGGAAGATCAAGAAAAGACTGCTGAGGAAAAGGCCAAAGAATTCGATGTCACGCCAGAAGGTGTACAGGCTGAAGAAAAAGAACTTCCTGAACACAAAGAGAAGGTGAAAATCTCTAAAAAGAAACCACTTGCTCTTGGCAAGCCCGAAGAAGAACAACCGGAAGAGGAGAAGTTGAAAGATCTAGAAATCACCCCCGAAGGCGTTACCGCTGAGGAGAAGGAAATTCCGGTTGAAAAAGTCAAGGTTACAAAGAAGAAATCCATGGCTAGAGCTAAGGAAGATCAAGAGAAAACCGCCGAAGAGAAAGCAAAGGAGTTTGAGGTCACCCCTGAAGGTGTCACTGCTGAGGAGAAAGAACTTCCTGAGCACAAGGAAAAGGCCAAAGTTTCTAAGAAGAAGCCTCTGGGTCTCGGAAAATCTGAAGAAGCTCCTGAAGAGGTTCTCGAAGAATTCGAAGTCAAAGCGGAAGGAGTCACTGCTGAAGAAAAAGAAATAACTCTGGAACAAGTCAAGGTCACCAAAAAGAAGTCCATGGCTCGTGGTAAGGAAGGCCAAGAGAAAGCACCGGAAGAACAACACGGTGAATTCGAGGTCCAACCAGAAGAAGCCACAGCGGAAGAGACGGAAACTCCGGAACTCAAAGGCAAAGTAAAGGTTTCCAAAAAGAAGCCTCTTGCTCTGGGTAAACCAGAGGAGGATGTTCCCGAAGAGGAGAAGCTGAAAGAGTTTGAAGTCACACCGGAAGGAGTCACGGCTGAGGAGAAAGAAATTCCTTTAGAGAAGGTTAAGGTTACTAAGAAGAAATCGATGGCACGTGCTAAGGAAGATCAAGAAAAAACCGCCGAAGAGAAGGCCAAAGAATTTGAGGTCACCCCTGAAGGTGTCACTGCTGAAGAGAAAGAACTTCCCGAGCACAAAGAAAAGGCCAAAGTTTCTAAGAAAAAGCCTCTTGGTCTCGGAAAATCTGAAGAAGCTCCAGACGAGGTTCTGGAAGAGTTCGAAGTTAAACCAGAAGGAGTTACAGCTGAAGAAAAAGAAATACCTCTGGAGCAAGTCAAGGTCACCAAAAAGAAGTCAATGGCTCGCGGCAAGGAAGGCCAAGAACAAGCACCGGAAGAACAGCACGGTGAATTCGAAGTTCAACCAGAGGAAGTCACAGCTGAAGAGACAGAGACGCCAGAACTCAAAGGCAAAGTCAAGGTTTCCAAAAAGAAGCCTCTTGCTCTGGGTAAACCAGAGGAGGATGTTCCCGAAGAGGAGAAGCTGAAAGAGTTTGAAGTCACACCGGAAGGAGTCACGGCTGAAGAAAAAGAAATTCCCTTGGAGAAGGTAAAAGTCACAAAGAAGAAGTCAATGGCCAGAGCCAAAGAAGGCGAAGAAAAGACTTCGGACGAAAAGGCAAGCGAATTTGACGTCACTACGGAGGGTGTAACAGCTGAAGAGAAGGAACTTCCTGAGCACACCGAGAAGGTTAAAATCTCGAAGAAAAAGAAGCCTTTGGCTCTCGGAAAGCCTGAGGAAGACCAACCAGAAGAAGAGAAACTTAAAGATCTGGAAAAGGTGCCTGAAGGTGTCACTGCTGAGGAAAAGGAAATTCCAGTTGAGCAAGTCAAGGTCACCAAGAAGAAATCAATGGCCAGAGCTAAGGAAGACCAAGAAAAGACTGCTGAGGAGAAGGCCAAGGAGTTTGAAGTT
The DNA here is from genome assembly GCA_947179485.1 of Allacma fusca. Classification (NCBI taxonomy): domain Eukaryota; kingdom Metazoa; phylum Arthropoda; class Collembola; order Symphypleona; family Sminthuridae; genus Allacma; species Allacma fusca. Next base: position 27,324,666 of record OX359250.1, read on the forward strand.
ACACCTGAAGGCGTAACGGCAGAAGAGAAAGAGCTTCCTGAGCATAAGGAGAAGGTGAAAATCTCCAAAAAGAAGCCTCTTGCTCTGGGTAAACCAGAGGAAGAAGTTCCCGAAGAGGAGAAGCTGAAAGATCTGGAAATCTCGCCAGAAGGTGTCACAGCTGAAGAAAAAGAAATTCCGGTTGAGCAAGTTAAGGTTACGAAAAAGAAATCAATGGCTAGAGCTAAGGAAGATTCGGAGAAAACAGCTGAGGAGAAGCTGAATGAATTTGAAGTCACAGCGGAAGGCGTCACTGCTGAAGAAAAGGAAATTCCTGTTGAGAAAGTGAAAGTGTCCAGGAAGAAGTCCATGGCACGCGCGAAAGAAGATCAAGAAAAAACCGCCGAAGAGAAAGCAAAGGAATTTGAGGTCACCCCTGAAGGCGTCACTGCTGAAGAGAAAGAACTTCCTGAGCACAAAGAAAAGGCCAAAGTTTCTAAGAAGAAGCCTCTCGGTCTCGGAAAATCTGAAGAAGCTCCAGACGAGGTTCTCGAAGAATTCGAAGTTAAACCAGAAGGAGTCACAGCTGAAGAAAAAGAAATACCTCTGGAGCAAGTCAAGGTCACCAAAAAGAAGTCAATGGCTCGCGGCAAGGAAGGCCAAGAACAAGCACCGGAAGAACAGCACGGTGAATTCGAAGTTCAACCAGAGGAAGTCACAGCTGAAGAGACAGAGACGCCAGAACTCAAAGGCAAAGTCAAGGTTTCCAAAAAGAAGCCTCTTGCTCTGGGTAAACCAGAGGAGGATGTTCCCGAAGAGGAGAAGCTGAAAGAGTTTGAAGTCACACCGGAAGGAGTCACGGCTGAGGAGAAAGAAATTCCATTGGAGAAGGTAAAGGTCACCAAGAAGAAGTCGATGGCGCGTGCTAAGGAAGATCAGGAGAAACCCGCAGAAGAAAAGATCGGCGAGTTTGAAGTTACACCCGAAGGTGTTACAGCAGAAGAGAAGGAGACACCCGAGTTGCAAGCCAAGGTTAAGGTCTCAAAAAAGAAACCACTCGCACTTGGCAAGCCTGGTGAAGAAGCACCGGAGGAGGAGAAGGCCAAAGAATTTGAGGTCACCCCTGAAGGTGTCACTGCTGAAGAGAAGGAGCTTCCTGAGCACAAGGAGAAGGTTAAAATCTCCAAAAAGAAACCATTGGCTCTTGGCAAACCTGAGGAAGAGCAGCCAGATGAGGAGAAACTTAAAGACCTGGAGAAGGCGCCTGAAGGTGTCACTGCTGAAGAAAAAGAAATTCCGATTGAGCAAGTCAAGGTCACCAAAAAGAAATCAATGGCCAGAGCTAAAGAGGACCAAGAAAAGACGGCCGATGAGAAGGCCAACGAGTTTGAAGTCTCGCCTGAGGGTGTCACTGCTGAAGAGAAGGAAATTCCAGTCGAACAGGTGAAGGTGACCAAAAAGAAATCCATGGCACGAGCTAAGGAAGACCAGGAAAAGACTGATGAGGAGAAGGCCAAAGAATTTGAAGTTACGCCAGAAGGTGTCACTGCTGAAGAGAAGGAGCTTCCTGAGCACAAAGAGAAGGTGAAAATCTCCAAAAAGAAACCGTTGGCTCTTGGCAAACCCGAGGAAGAGCAGCCAGATGAAGAGAAACTTAAAGATCTGGAAAAAGCTCCTGAAGGTGTCACGGCTGAAGAAAAAGAAATTCCAGTCGAGAAAGTCAAGGTTTCGAGAAAGAAATCTATGGCCAGAGCTAAGGAAGACCAAGAAAAGACTGCCGATGAGAAGGCCAACGAGTTTGAAGTCTCGCCTGAAGGTGTCACTGCTGAAGAAAAGGAAATTCCAGTCGAACAGGTGAAGGTGACTAAAAAGAAATCCATGGCAAGAGCTAAGGAAGACCAGGAAAAGACTGATGAGGAGAAGGCCAAAGAATTCGAAGTTACTCCGGAAGGTGTCACTGCTGAAGAGAAGGAGCTTCCTGAGCACAAAGAGAAGGTGAAAATCTCCAAAAAGAAACCTTTGGCTCTTGGCAAACCCGAGGAAGAGCAGCCAGATGAAGAGAAACTTAAAGATCTGGAAAAAGCTCCTGAAGGTGTCACGGCTGAGGAAAAAGAAATTCCAGTCGAGAAAGTCAAGGTTTCGAGAAAGAAATCTATGGCCAGGGCTAAATCAGAGGAAGAACGTGACAAGGTCGAGAAAGTTCAAGAGTTTACTACCACAACAACGGAAGTCACTGCTACCGAAAAGGACATTCCTGTTGAACAGGTTGAAGTGACGAAGTCTTCAACATTGGCACTTGCTAAGGATGATACTGCCAAGATCCCCGAAGAATCTGTGGGACCTCTTGTCGAGACTCCCGAGGAACAAGCCCGAGCAGAAGAAAAAGAAATCGACGTTAAGAAAGCCAAGGCTGATAAGAAGCCAGTCAGGGGTAAAGGCAAGGAACAAGTTGATAAAGTTCCTGAAGAAGTTCTCGGAGAGTTCCGTCCTGAAACACCTGAAGTTACCGCCGAGGAGAAAGAAATTCCAGTCGAGAAAGTCAAGGTTTCGAGGAAGAAATCCATGGCCAGGGCTAAATCAGAGGAAGAACGTGACAAGGTCGAGAAAGTTCAAGAGTTTACTACCACAACAGCAGAAGTCACTGCTACTGAGAAGGACATTCCTGTTGAACAGGTTGAAGTGACGAAGTCTTCGACATTGGCACTTGCTAAGGATGATACTGCCAAAATCCCCGAAGAATCTGTTGGACCTCTTGACGAGACTCCCGAGGAACAAGCCCGAGCTGAAGAAAAAGAAATCGACGTTAAGAAAGCCAAAGTTGATAAGAAGCCAGTCAGGGGTAAAGGCAAGGAACAAGTTGATAAAGTTCCTGAAGAAGTTCTCGGAGAGTTCCGTCCTGAAACACCTGAAGTTACCGCCGAAGAGAAAGACATCCCCGAGGAAACCGTCACAAAGATTAAGAAGTCCGTTCGAGGCAAGGCTAAGGAAAGCAAAGACCAAGTTCCTGAAGAGAAGGTATCTGAACTTCCCGAGCAGGTTCCTCAGGAGACGAAAGCCCAAGAAGTGGATCAACCAGTTGACTCAGTCACGGTTACTAAAGAAACAACTTTGGCTAAGGAGAAATTCATTACGGAAAAGATTCAGGAAGAAGGTCTCCACGAATTCTCTGCAGAGATTCCAAGACCGGCCTCAGCTGCTGAGAAGGAAATTCCAGAAGAAAAAGCGGTCACTAAAAAGAAGAAGGTCCATGGAAAGGGTAAAGAAGGAGAAGAATCTCCTCTGGAAGAAACCACTAAAGATGTTCCAGTTTCTGATGTGAAACAAGTGACAGCAGAAACTTCTGAAGTTCCAGTCGAACAAGTCACTGTGAGTAAGAAGAAGCCTAGAGGCACAGGAAAAGAAGATAAAGAACAAATTCCGGAAGGAGTTCTCAAAGAACTTCCTTCAGATAAGCCTGAAGGCGTAACTGCCCACGAAGAAGACATCCCTGTTGAGACTGTATCCATTACAAAGAAGAAGACTAGAGGCAAAGAAAAGGAAGATTCAGAACAAGTTCCAGAGGAAACGTTGGCCGCCTTCACAGTCAAACGGCCAGAAGGAGTTGAAGCACATGAAGAAGATGTCCCTGTTGAAACAGTTTCTATTAAGAAGAAGAAGACCCGCGGAAAAGGCAAGGAAGATACGGAAACCACCTCCGAGGAAGTCACTGTTGATCTCACAATCAAGAAGGGTCAACCAGCTACTGCTGATGAAGAGGTCATTCCTGTTGAGCAAGTGACAATAACGAAGAAGAAGCCTCGGGGTAAAGGTGCTGAGGCAGAGGAGTCAGTCTCTGAAGAAGTCACTATTGAAATGAAGCCTAAAAAGGAAGAACCAGCTCAAGCTGAGCAGAAAGACATTCCCGTTGAAGAGATCTCTGTCCAAGAAACCATTTCCAGGGCATCTGGTAAAGAGCGTGTGAGCGAAGTCATGGAAGAAACTTCGTCAGAATTCACAATCAAACCTTCTCAACCCGACCAAGCAGAGCAGAAGGATATTCCTGTGGAAAGCGTCACTGTAACAAAGAAGAAACCTCGTGGTAAAGGTAAAGAAGTTGAGGAGGCTACAACCGAAGAAGTCTCTGTGGACTTAACTATTAAGAAAGACAAACCCGAGAAAGCTACTGAGGAAGAGGTTCCTGTTGAAAGCGTGACTATTACGAAGAAGAAGCCTCGCGGTAAAGGTAAAGAAGTTGAAGAAGAGACAACTGAAGAAGTTTCCGTTGCCTTGACCATTAAGAAAGAACAACCTGAGCATGCCACCGAAGAAGACATCCCTGTCGAAAGTGTTACAATCAAGAAAAAGACACCTCGAGGCAAAGGCCAGGAGCAAGTTGAAGATGTGGAAGAGACCGCCGCAGAGTTCACGATTAAAGGCAAGGAGCCAGAGAAAGCAACCGAAGCCGAAATTCCTGTGGAGAGCGTGACAATCACGAAGAAACGGCCGAAGGGCAAAGGTAAAGAAGAGACTGCACAAGTACCTGAGGAAGTGTCTGCGGAGATAACTATAGAAAAGAAACCCGAGTATCACGCAGAGGAAGTTACAGGCGAGAGTGTGACTGTAACAAAGAAAACGGCTCAAGGAGAGGCTCAACTTGATAGTGTAACTGTACCTGAGGAAGAGTCTGCGGCTCTCACAGTAATCCGCCAACCAGAAGAGGTTACTGCGGAAACTATTATCGAGGAAGTACCTGTAGTTGAAATGAAAAAGAAAAAGACCCGCGGAAAGCCAAAGGATGAGGAAGAAAAAGTTCCTGAGGAATCTGTCGAATCCGTTGAAGGTCTTCCTAAGGCAGTTCAAGCTACAGAGGAACTTCCTGAAGATGCTACTCTTGACCAACGAAGGCCTAGAGTGGTTCCACTAATAGCCGAGCCGGAAGAAGAAGAAGAATTTGTTCTTGGCAAACCCAAGAAGCGTGACGAACCTGACGCAGAAGTCACTTTGAAAAAGAAACCTGTACCTGAAGATGAGGAAGTTGCGGAGATATCTTTGCGCAAACCTCGAACTGAGGAGGAAGACGCGGAGTCACAGACGCTTACAATTAAGAAGAAGACCCCAAAGAAAAAGTCAGAAGATGAGGTCAGTGAGGAGGTGACTATCGTTAAGAAGCGACAGGATGTACCTGAAGATGTAGCAGAAGAAGTAACTATTAAAAAGAAGAAGCCTACGGATGAAGTCAGTGAAGAAATCACTTTGAAGAAGAAGCCAACTACAAGTGAAGATACTGGCGAAGACGTTAGTGCGCAAATTACAATTAAAAAGAAGAAGCCTTCAATAACAGAGACGGACGACGTTAGTGAAGAAATAACAATTAAAAAGAAGAAGAAGCCGTCATTGACGCCTTCCGAAGATGTCAGTGAAGAAGTTACTATAAAGAAAAAGAAACCCTCATTGACCCCGTCCGAAGATGTCAGTGAAGAAGTTACTATAAAGAAGAAGAAACCCTCATTGACCCCGTCCGAGGATGTCAGCGAAGAAATCACAATCAAGAAAAAGAAGAAGCCTTCTTTGACTCCAGAAGATGTCAGTGAAGAAGTGACAATCGTGAAGAAACGAGAACCCGAAGAAGGTCCTACCGAAGATGTGAGCGCGCAAGTGACCATTGTTCGCAGGAAGTCTTCAGTTAAAACCGAAGATATCAGTGAAGAGGTGACAATTGTAAAGAAGAAGAAGAAGAAGTCTGTGACGGAAGAAGAAGTTCAGGAGCAGCTCACTGTCAAGAAAAAGAAGAAGAAGCCAAAGACCGAAGAGACTGCGGCGGATCAGTTGACCGTAATTATCCAGCCGAAAGACGAAGAAGGTACTATCATTGAAGAAATTATTGAAGAGACTCCTGAGGAAACGATAACACTTAAAAAGAAGATCAAGCCAGTCATTACTGACGAGCCTGAAGCTGAGATTACACTTTCGAAGCAACCAGAACAACCAGAAGAGTCCCCTTCGGCAGAGATAACTCTGAAACGTGGACCCAAACCCGTCCCACAAGAGACTGAAGATGTTGCTGAGCAATTTACAATTAAGAGGCGTGACTCTAGACCCAAACCCCAAATAGTCGAAGAAGTCGAGGAAGAGTTTACTTTGAAGAAGGAAGCTCCCAAACCGACATCTTATGGCGAAGAGTTTGTTTCCGAACAAATTACTTTGAAACCGAAGAGGCCGTATGTGAAAGAAGATCTGGAGGTTGAAGCTGTCACGCTGAAGCAACTGGATCAAGTCTTTGAGGATATTGAAGGCGACTACAAGGTTAAGTTGAAGAAGAAGGTCCCGAAGGTCAAGTCAGTTGAAGAAGAGTCCGTTGGTTTGGATGTGGTTCTTCAGCAAGATGACTCCGGACCAATTATCGAAGAAGAGGAAACCAGCGAGAGTGTCAACTTACCTTTAAGAAAGAAGCGTATCCCTCAGCCAAGCATCTTTATTTCCGAGGAGGAGGAAGAGGAAGAGGTGAGATTCGGTATGAAGAGGTCCCCGCAGTATGAGGAGATTGACGAGAGCGCCGAAATTCGAATAAAACCGAAATCACCCGCTCCCGTCTTTGATGAGGAATCTACTAGTTTGAGTGTTGTGGTTGAGAAAATTGATCAAGGTTTGTGTGCATTATTTTATGTTTTATTCATGTTTACTATCATTCTCATGGGATTTTATTCTATGAGGAATTGCAATTGGAATTGCACTTTTTGTTTTTTGACAATGTTTTTTGAATATGGGTTTTTTTGCTTCGGAATTCTCATGTTTTTTTGTTTTTATTGTCATCGTCGTTCATTATATATTTACTTCATGTGATCTCGTCCATTTGTGTATGCCGTCCATTTTGTTATGTCTGCCATTTTGTTATACTGTATACACCTCAGGTTTGGTTGGACAAGTCATGTTCGCTGCAACTACTTACGTTGCTGAGACCAAAGAGTCGATGAATTTGGTGGAGGGTGAGAAGGTCTACGTTGTGGGTACGTTATCTTTCTTCATAGTTAAAGAGTAACAAAAAAAAACATGATACCATGACATGGTTGATTTTTTTGGCATGACTGAAGGGTGTTTTAACTAACATTTTGGGGATCGCACAGACTCGACTAGCTCGGACTGGTGGTTGGTTAAGAAACATCTGACCAACGAGACAGGATGGGTGCCTTCCAGCTACCTCATGAACCCTGAGGACTACGGAGACTTCTTCAACAAGAAATTGGTTGAACGGATTGATAAACTACCGACGTTCGACGGTAGGTTTCAAAATCATGAATAATTATTATTGCTTTTATTTAAATTTATGAACTACCTTTTAGCCTATTGAAAGCATTGTCAAGTATTTTTTTACAGTTTGCATATTTTTGTTATTGCATTTGTAACCGTGTATTAATTTTTGTAATTATTTTACTATTCTTCTGAATCTGACACTTCAGAACCGAAACAAGGTGAACGAACTTTCGCCCCACGCTTCATCAAGAAACTGGAGAGCATCACTGTTACGGATGGTAGCGAAGTCACCTTCAGATGTGTGGTGGAAGGATCACCCAGACCGACAATTACCTGGTTTAGACAAACCCAGATCATTAAAAGCTCAAAGGACTTCGAGGTAATTATATTCTGGGCGTCACCTATTTATTGTCAGTATTTGTACTGTATTTATTATAGTATTGTTTACTTTGTTTATCTTATTCAAAGATGTTCTACTCGGAGGATAACACGACAACACTCGTGATCAAAGAAGTGTTCCCTGAAGATGCCGGACAGTTTACTTGTGTAGCGAAGAATTCCGTAGGATTCGCAGCCTGCTCAGCTGAGCTGAACGTTGAAGCTCCATTGTCAGACCATGGATCTGTAGATAGTACCATTATCTCTCGGATGAGCTTGAGCAGGTATGGAGAGCAGTGGTTGTGAGTGATAATTAAATTAAAAGGTAGAACTTGTATGTACTATTACGAAATGAATATTTCAGGGAATCATCTCTTGCGGATATCCTGGAAGGAATTCCCCCGACATTTAGCCAGAAACCGAAAGGAAAGACTGTGGAAGAAGGAAACGATGTGGAGTTCGAAGTCCGACTCGTGGCTGTGCCTGAGCCTGACATCCGCTGGTATGTGAATGGAGGTCCGTTGGAAGAGTCTGACCGAGTCTCCATCGAATTCATCGCCGATGTTCACATGTACGTTTCTGTTGTGAGGATCAAGAAGGTGACCATTACGGATGCGGCGGAATTTACTATTACTGCTAAGAATAGGGAAGCAGAAGCTTCTGCTTCATTTACCCTGGAAGTCACCAGGAAGGTAAGTGTTTGGAATATGCTAAATAATTTAAAAGTGATTTTTAATTATTATTGTGGATTTTTTACTAAATGTACTATGTACCTATTCAATGCAGGGTCAACCACCGCCCGAAGTAGTAGAACCACTCAAGTCTGTCAGAACAAAGCCTGGTTCAACTGTCACTTTCCGAACTGTGATCAAGCGAGCATCGACGGTCACTTGGTATCACAACGGTCAGGAAATAACTACGAAGAAAAACATTCGCAAGGAAGGAGATGTCTATACATATGAATTGCCAAAGCCAGTTCTCACGGATGACGGAGATTACGTTGCTAGTGCTGAGAACCAATTTGGTAGAGCTACCACTAGCGCTACTTTAACTGTGATTGACTTCGAGCCGGATTTCCTAGAACGTCTATCCGATCTAGAAATGCCTGAGAATGAAACAGCGGAGTTCTCGGTGTTGCTCAACTACGAGAGCGGTGAAGTACAGTGGTTTAAGGATGGTGAGGTTGTCAAGGAAAGTGAGAGGATCAGATTTGTTGTCGAAGGTTCTTGGAGGAAATTGGTCATTGAGAACGTTTCTGTCCATGATGATGGTGAATACACTTGTTCCTTCGGGGATACTGAGTGTACTGCAGAACTTACTGTCATAGGTATTTCAACTCCAGAATATAATTTATTCAAGATTTTGTACCATATAACTTGTTTATGGTTTGTTTACAGTAAACAATACTAATGTAATTTAATGCAATCAATTGTGTACAATATTTCGGTAATTACACGGCAAATGTTGTGTTGTGTTCCTCAGAATTACCTCCAGAATTTGTGACACCTATGGTGGATGTAACAGTACCAGTGCAAGAACGCGCTGTCTTCGAGATTGAGCTAACGAAAGGAGACGCTCTCGTTAGGTGGTTCAAAAACGATGATGAGCTTCAATTTTCTGAACACGTTCAGCTGGCTATTGATGGCAAGAGACAACGACTTATGATTTATAACTCGGAAATGGTGGATGAGGGAGTCTACAGCTGCACGGTTGGCGACGAAAGAAGTCAAGCTAGACTCACTGTTGAAGGTATGTTGAGCACCTATTAAATAATTAAATTTCAGCCCATAATCGTTTGTCCTCAATTTTCAAAATGGCCAATAAAATTAAAATTCATTTTTTTCAGAACCCAAAGTTCGATTCCTCAGAAAACTACCTGAAGTCACTCATTGTACCAAAGAGACTGATGTAACATTGATTGTTGAACTGAGCGAAGATGTGGAAGTTCAATGGACATGGTAAGATAGGAGGATTTGCGGTATCATTTTTCTGAATCAAAAAGTAATGGTTACTCATATTTGCTTTTTTTTTGCCCCAATTTAGCAATAGCAAGGTAGTCAAGACCACCAAGAAGTACAAAATTGAGAAGACCAAAACCGTACGAAAACTTACTATCAAGTCCGTGCAAATGACTGATCAGCAAGAATTCACTTGCATTTGTGGAAATATGAAAACTACTACTAAAATTAAGATTGATGGTACAAAAAAATTTTATTTTAGAATTCGCTTATGTCAAATGAACAAACAATTGAGAAGTCTTTAGATATGTACATCGTAAAAGTTTTTGTGAAATTCTGAACTCTATGATTCTTGCACAGTTATTGAAACATCTCCGAAGATCACTCGTATCGAGAAGGAGTACAGAGTCATTAAAGGACAGGATCTCACCATCGAAATCGAATTCGAAGGACTTCCAACCCCCACCGTTGAATTATTCAAAGGCCCTAAACCTTTCACTGAGGACAAGAACCAGACGGTCGAGGTGGATAGCACTTTCAGACTTAAACTCAAGAAAGTCACTGAAGATGTCCATGCTGAGTACACTCTCCGTGTTAAGAACAGCTGTGGAGATGCTAGCGCAGATTTCAGTATTGTTGTGATGGGTCAGTTATTTATATTCAGATTCTTGATACTTCTCAGTTAAAGCAAACTTTTAGTTAATTGGAAGAATGAGGTCGTTATATATGTGATTCTCCTTTTAGACAAACCAAGTCAACCAGGTGCGCCTGAGATTCTGGAAGTCGGTGATGACTTCGTCACTCTGTTCTGGAAACCACCCACTTCAGACGGAAATTCGAAAATATTTAACTACATTCTCGAACTCCATGATAAGGAAGAATTCTTAACGTAATAATTGATTCATTAATACTAAGATATTTGGTTGAAATGTGTCATATGCGAATCGCCAACTCTGTAATCTATTTTATTTTTATGAAACAGATGGCACATAGTGAACAAAGACTACTATATCGAGGAGTCTACCTACAAAATAACAAAGTTAACTACAAATACTGAGCTAATGTTCCGTGTTACTGCCGTCAATGAAGTTGGCAAGAGTGATGTTTCCAATAGCAGTCGCTATGTTAAAATATGCGTTCCAAGAGATCCTGAGCCCCCTACAATTGTTGACGGACTTAAGGATATCACCATTGGTTTAGGAAAACGAGTTGAACTCACTTGTGTCGTACGAGGTATTCCCAAGCCTGACATTAAGTGGTAAGCATTTCCGTTTCATTAATTAATATTACTCTCACAATTTTAAACAAATTTTATAATGAAACATGCGGATAGTAAATACGGTCCTAAATACGAGTCATAATCAATGAGCAGGTTCAAGAATGGTAAAACCATCAAAGGAAATCTTACATATGAAAATAACATTGTCCGCTATGTTATTAACGAGACCACCGAAAATTCCGGCGGAGTGTTCCTCTGCAAAGCTACCAATAATGGTGGCAGTGCGGAAACCTCATGCGTACTTACTATACAAGGTACATTTTAAAATCTGTAAATTATCTTTAGTATCTGTACGCGACCCTTTGAGGAGAATGTCATTTCGAATGATTTTTTAATTGAACGGTTTTTAATTTTTTGCCGACAGAATCCCCTGATATTATCCTGAGGGATGAGTCCATGCTGAAGCAGAAACTACAACTTAAGGCTCAATGGAAGGTTGAAGCTGAAATCCGGGGATTCCCAAGACCCACAATCAAGATCTACAAGGATGATGAACTAATAACTGATTACAAAGGACGAACGATTATTTATGTAGAAGAGACTTCTATTAGTCTCGCTATTTATTCTTTAGAGCCCCCAGACACCGGAACATTCAACATTGTTGCGGAGAATTCCTGTGGAATCAAGAAACTCGGAGTGTATCTCCGCGTCGTTGGTAAGTACTTTGCGGAAGTTTCCATTAAATTTGTCACTCCAAGCATCTCTTCCTGTCAAATGTCAACTAATTTATGGAAAGAAATTTTGTTCAATGTCAATAATATTTTAAATGTATATGTAAATGTTATTAATTTCATGTTGCTTTCTGTGTCTGTGACTACATTGATTCTCTTCAACTCTCTATGTGTAAACTTATTGGATTGTGTGTAACTATTTGGTACCTTTGTGTCTCACCTGTATGTGTATTCCTTTCCAATTAATAGATGAAAGTAGAAGAAGGAGCGCCCCTGATGATACTGGTAATTTTATAATAGTGTTTACAGAAAGTTCATTCAAAAATTTCAAGAGAATTTATAGAGTTTATTATTTATCAGCAATATACATACAATTTTATTTTTATTTCTCAAATGTTTACTACGAATCGTTTACATTTCGCGACATTCCAGCTTCCGTTGTATTTTTTTCCTGTGTTCACCTCTACATTCCCTGTTTTTTAATTTAACTGTATGCTTAAGCTTTAAGTTTTTTATGTGACTACATTCCGTCATTGAGGATCTTCAATGATGTGTATTTTTGAATATCCATTCTCTTTTCTATCTTTTTATGAGTTTTTAAATTTTGCATTTATTTTTGTGCAAATTTTTATACTTAAAGAATTATATGGTTTGTTTTGTATTTGCATCAAGTTTGAATGGATATTCATACCATTGTTTGTTTTGTGACATTTTTTGAATCCCCTGTTTTTACGACCATTGTCTTTGTTTTTTTTATATTTTTTGAAGCAACTCTTCGTTTTTGGTTGTGGATTTTTGTAGACAATTTGTTTTGTGTATCATTTTCTCCAAATTTCCTATTATTTGTAGATTTTGAGTTAAAGATTAGCATTTCCTGTGAATTTGTGTTAATGATGTTGTTCAAAATATAGATAAGCCAAGTCGTCCAGAAGGCATTGCCATTAAGAAAATAGAACAATCAAGTGTTACACTTGAATGGAAACCACCGTTGGACGATGGCGGATTGGATATTCTCAAATATTCCATTGAAAAGAAAGAACCAGGAAAAGACATTTGGTCTAAAGTAAGAACTCTCTTTTGTTCGGAAGGATCTCTGATGAGGATATCTAAATCTAAAGTATTAGAAGGGTGTGTCATTGCTAATATTTAAAATATCTGATTTAGGTTGCCGATGTCGAGGGCGAAATTCTTTCATACTGCGTACAGAAACTTATGGAAGGTGCTGAGTACATGTTCCGAGTGACAGCAGAAAATCCAGTTGGGAAATCAGAGCCAACTGAATCCAAGACAGTTATTATAAAGAGTCAATATGGTGAGATTTCATTTAATGGTACTATGGTTAGTTGCCTTATAAAAATATATGTGCGAAAATTCATAAAAATTGTTAATTATTAGACAAACCAAGTGCTCCAAGACCACCTCTTGAAGCTCTCGGAATGACTGATACCTCCTTGACACTGAAATGGACGGAGCCGGAATCCGATGGAGGGTCACCAATCACACACTATGTTGTGGAGCGACGCGAAGTTGGAAAGAAAGCTTGGCAGAATTGTGGGGAGAGTTCTGAGACTATCTTGGAAATCACCTCGCTCAAGAAAGAAGTATCATATCATTTCCGTGTTGTTGCTTTCAATGCCGTTGGACCCAGTCCACCTTTTAGTCCCGAAGATCCTATCATTATTGGAAGGAGGATTAGTAAGATATCAGTTGATTTAAATTTTGCCCAAATAATAGCCAATGGTAGAAAAAAGTGTATTAACTGTACCTGTAATATTCCGCTACAGCTCCACCTTCCCAAGTTACCAACCTGAGCGTTAGCAACATTACCAGCCGCAGTGTGACCCTTCAATGGGGACCTCCGCGAAGCACTGGAGGAGCTGAAATTACTAGTTATATTATTGAGAAGAAGACCGAAAGCAACACATGGGAACGTATTGTGACGCTTGAGGCTTCTGTGACATTACATACTGTGGTCAATCTTAAGGAAAAAACGCAAGTTATGCGAGTTTTCGCAGAAAATCCCATGGGTATTGGCCCACCGTCCGAAACCCCGGTCATTCAACTCAAAACACATGCCAGTGAGTTTAAATAGCATGGAAAAAAATAGGTTCCGGTAAAAAAAAAACAGACTTGCGAAATTCCTAAAATTATATTTTGTCGTTGTCACAGCACCCCCATCGCCACCGACAGCGCCGCTGGAAATGCGCCAGGTGGGCTCTAGTATGCAAGTGGATTGGGGCATTCCAGAATCTGATGGAGGAGCTGTTATACTCGGATACACCATCGCTGTTCGAGATTGTAAGAAAACCATGTGGATGGAAGTTGGGAGAGTCAAGGCCGATCATACATCATTTGTTATACAAGAATTACAGGTACTTCCGTCATGCTTAGGTTTCTAAGTTATGAGGCGGCATGAAAATAAACGTTTTTTAAAACAAACTCATCACAGCATTAAAATCAGTAAAATGACACGAAAATATTTTGATAATTACAGGAAAATCACGAGTACCATGTTAGAATATTTGCGCGAAACGAAGTAGGACTGAGCGAGCCATTAGAGTCAGAAGATCCGTTTAGAGTAACACGGCCACCCGGTAATTGTCCTTTTGTATTTATAAAAAGACGTAGATTTGTTTTTTCAACACTCAGTTACACATGGAATGGATTACCTTGAATGCCTTGTCCCAATTTTTCCTTGTTTATCCACCGGGGAAGTGTGTTTTTGTGGTGTGCGCCTTGAGGAAGACTTGGCGTCAGGTTGGAATGCTCCCTAATTAAATGAATTTTGTCTTGACTTTATCATTCACAGACGCACCGACACGAGACATCCCAATGACGTCTGCAGGTGACATAACTGAGAAAGATTTGAGTATAACGGATACGACCACATCTTGGATGCGAAGTGCTGGTATGGACGCAGACATACAGTTCTACTCTCGTTCTGCCCTCTTACGAAGAAACGAATACTTTTTCAAAATCTGGCATTACGCCAAAGAACTTTTCAAATAAACTGTACATAATATTATGTTAATTCTAATTTTAGTACTTACTCTCTACTCTTTAAAAACTCTCAGATTATTATGCTAAGTCTATAAGTCGTACATATGTTTGTTGGGAAAAAATACGAAACATTATAAAGGAATAAAAGAATGAAGAAAAATTACACACGAGACTTCTAACGCCTGGGACACCGGGCTCCTCCGCGCAGCTCTCTTCCATACCGAATGCAAAATGTATATATGGCAGATTATTTTTAGCCCCTTGAAATCCTAACCATGTCCCAGCTCATCTCCGCTTCCCCGTATTCAGTGTTTACATCAAGGCTCAACTCTCGCTTGCATTCCTGTACTTTTTTGTTTTTTTTCTTGACACTATAGAACAAAACCCCTACAGTACTTATTTTTTCCGGTACATTTTTACCCATCGTGTCAAACTTCCATGTATAGTTCGTACATATACTCTCTAGTTTAGGCAAGTTGTTCAAACCCCAGTTGTTGTCACCGCTATTGTTGCCCGTCTCATTGTCCCAAGTTGCGCAAAATGGGAAATCAGAGTAGCAGGAAGAAAGCATATAAAGTTCCACCCGGAGCAGGTATATACATAAACCAGTGAATATTCTTATACTGTACCATACCCGTAAAATTTTGACAGGAAGAATCTCAACTCTTACTTCCTCCTCATCAATTTCATTCGGACCTCTCACATTTGATTCCCCTTTTTCTGCAAATAGGGAAACCAGGCTCTCCTTCCAAGCCAACTGTAGAATACATTGGGGACGACGTGATGGTCAGGTGGAATGAGCCATTGTCCAGCGGTGGTTGTCCCATCATCGGTAAATGGTCATTGTCAAATATTTCTAACAATCAAGAGTACATATACCTCCCTGGTCCGTTTTTGCAACAACGTTTACGCACCCTAGCGTCATTTTGTCCAGGGATGGGTGGAGTTTCCGAATTTTTTTTCAGATTTGTTACTGAATGATTCCTTTTGAAACAACTTTGTGTGGTCCAGGATATGTGCTGCAGTTCAACCGAGTGGATGGGGACATCTGGGAGTCTTACCGTGTAGATGGAACGGAATGTTTACTAAAAAATCTGGACGATACTTTTGTATTTCGTGTTGTAGCTGAAAATCTTGTGGGGTACTCTGACCCTTCCGAAACCTCTGTTCCTGTTTCCTTTGAATTTTCCGAACCTGTTTTGTTAGTACCTCTCAGTGCGGTTACAAGAGCCATTGAGTTTGAAAAGGTAACTACTATTTAAAAAATACTTAATAGGGAGAATCTTTTTGAAAATAATACATTTAATTATTACAGTACAAAATATTTGACGAAATTGATTGACGGCGAGATTAATTTATTAATTTGAATGCCCGTCTCAAAAATTTTAGGTTGAATTTACCTGCCGGATATGGGGAATGCCGAACCCGGAGTTAACCTGGTATTTAAATGGAGATGAGATTCTTCCAAGCAATAGAATATTTATGCATACGGATGGAATCGACTACAAATTAGTGTTCAATCACATCAAGATATCAGATGATGGTGAGCTTAGAGCTGTTGCAAGGAATTTGCTCGGTGAGATTGATTCCACGGCAACTATTGTGGTCGAAGGTACCCTCAAAAATTGCTCTTTTATGAGTGTAATAATTGTTACAACTTCAGTGCTTACACGTGCCTACAAAATCTGTGGTGATAATACTGTGAATTATGTGATGGATAGGTTAAGATTTTTATTTGTTTCTTATCAAAACATAGCTCCTCCAAGAATAAAATCCCCGAAAAATTACGACGATGGAATCATATGTCGGGTAGGGGAAACTCTTCGGCTGAAATTTGGGACCGCCGGGAGACCCAAACCAGAAATAGCTTGGTACCATGAGGGGGAGCTGCTAAATGGTAGATTTAAATTGCAAGTAAGAGTAAAACATTTACAATAGCCTCCCGTCGGTTGCTAACGGAAATGCACTTGCTCAATTATTAATCGACATTCAGGAAATTGGGGACGTGGCAATACTTTCTGTGGAAAGTGTGACACGAAATGACGCTGGTGAATACACAATCCGCGTTGAAAATAGTATTGGCGAAGACATCGCTCACGTTCTTGTTACTGTTATTGGTAAATTTACTTGACATTGCAGATCCTACGTTACTTGTCAAACTGTATTAAAAATGTATGATGCAATTTATTAAAACTTGGCAAAATTTTTTAGATAGACCCATACCCCCAGAAAAACCAATTGTGATTCAACTGTCGGACAATAGCTGCTTGCTGGAATGGGAGCCCTTGAACGAAGATGTTACAGCTTACATCGTCGAGTATTTCAGGGTACGTCTTACATTCAAAACAATTCGAAATTTGAGAATCAATTAGAGCAGGCAGAGATGATGAAATGACCTCTGTTCTTGTTCGTCAACTTCTTTAATACAAAATTATAGGACGGTTGGGGTGTTTGGCTGAAGGCACTTTCAACAAAGCATAGAGGTTGTAAAATTAGGGATCTAATCCCTGGATCTAAGTATCGTTTCAGAATACGGGCCGAGAACCATTTTGGTACCAGTGACGGGGGCGAGGAGTCCGTTCAGATTTATATTCCCGAGTCGAAAAAAGAACATGGGTCTGATTTTTTATATTTTTTTCATTAATTTGTTTCATTTTAATTTACTTTATTTGTATTATTCTCCTTGTTTCGGATTTTGTTTTGTCTTGTTCCAACTCTAGCTCCGTCATGTCGTCAATTCAGGAAGATGAGTTCGAAGTTGTTGGAGGTAAGTAATCATTTTGTAGTAATACTGCCAATAATGGCCCCGGCAACATGAAAGTTTAAGGACGTAGGTAATCATCAAGTTCAATGTCCCTCAATTTTTACCAGAGTTACAACCCGGTTCTAGTTTTGAAAAGCTGGAGCAGATTATTCCACCAATACCTGGTACTTGAGAAAACAATCAACAAGTGTCGAAATTGTTTTTGTAGTAGTTCTGCAGTAGTAGCAGTAGTAGTTGTACTGGCACTTCAGTAGACGTTCTGAGAGCTGTTCTCTTGTAGTAGCTCTAACTAGTATTTTGATTGGAGTTGAAGTTGCAATTCAGTACAAAAATAATTATTAGACTGTATCCAGTACAGTAATTAGCTTCCCTAGAATGTCTGTAGCAATGTATCTGTAGAAGTTTGCTTGTGTCCTACAACATAAGCATTATTGTGTCAATGTAAACGTTGTTGCGATTGCTTGGTCTGCAGATACCCGAAAGCCTAAAGCTCCGTACAATAAGAAGCTCGAAGAATTTAAACCAGAAATCACCCTTCCATCCAGTATGGAAACTGTTTCTGAACCGTCCTTTAAAATGCCAAGCCCTCGTGCTGTTCCTAATAAATACGAAAGTATGTTTTTGTTATGGTCATAGATATTTTTTTTTAAATATTTCCTCTTTTTACAAGTGCCTCCTATTTTTGATGCCCTCATCTATTGATGATATTATCTCCCAATTTCTAAAAGAGGGTTTCCACCAATAATTTTGATCTTCGTTTCAATACCCCTTCCAGGTTTATTTCATAGAGAGGTCAACGTAACGAAGGGGAACGAACTGAAACCACCAGAAGAAAAAAGCACTCTTGTCAAGCGTCCTGCTAGTGCCTCACCTGGTAAGCAACTATCCAACCTTGTCATTCTAAATGTGTACTCAAAATTTAATTCCCAATAATTATACCAATTTTAATTATTTTGATTTAATTGAAATAATTTTGAACCAACGTATTTTACAGTTGAGCCTGAGCTAATGACCAAGGAGAGTAATTTATTCCGTCGAAATCAGCTCATAGGAAACCCCAGTCCGACTAGGAGCTACGACTCTTTACGTACCACTCCCAGCCCTCAACCAGGTCAGTTCAATGGTATTATTGTAAGACAAAAAACCTCAGAATGAAACAAACTAAAAAAAACCAAGTCCTAGAGGAGCTCCCTGTGGTATTTGCTTTCGATATTTACTAACCATAATAATGTTGAACAAGAACATTCATTTTAAGTGTACGGCTTGTGTAGACCTACCACCAACGTATGACTCGGATAAATGTAATTATTTATTTTTTATTTTTTATTTTTTAGACATCGGCACACGTTACTTTGATCATTACTCCGCCACCTCGAAGAAAGCTCGTGGTAATTTCCCTCTAAAGTTAATCACTCACAATATATAATATCCGTCGTGTCCGTTGAAGCTTGTATGAGCTCGATGCAAAAATAAAGTTGATGTAATTGCACACTCCGTTAATTTACAGGGATGGATAGGTTTGAGAAATACCGGAAAGACACCAAACCGGAGAGCAGTCCGACGGCAACGTCATTGTCAGGTGTCATCTTATCCTTCCTTCACAGTATCTATGAAAATTATGTACAATTGTCTATTGGCGTTTGTCAGAATCAAATTATTTAGTAACTCCGAATTTATGAGATGCTCATCCATCCTCCTATTCCTTGGCCTCCTGTAATAGGCAGTGTAAAATAATGAGGCAGTTGGCTACGTTAAAATATAAGCGTATGTTCCTTTTAGTGCTTTAATCAGTTGACATGTAATTATTCAACGTGTCATTCATGTTTGCAGATACGAAGGAAGACGACATGGACGACCAGTCTTTGAAAGGTAATCACAGAGGATTTATTTATACTTAAATAAAACATATGTCCTTCATGTATTTAAATTGTAGGGCTTATTTATCGTATGATAATAATCCCGAGTCATAATTTTAGTCTTTTATAACGACGTAATTGCAGACCATATGACACTAATCACACAACCGTTACTTTGATCAGCCATGCTGGTTTCTAATGGCATTATCACGAGGCTCAGCCTTTTTTCACTGCATCTCCTCCGATTTCTTATCCCCGTCAGAATATACAGCGAGCATACTGTAGAGGAGCCAGACTCATGTAGAGAGCTTTGTACTGATTGTGAGGAGAATTAAGTATTTGAGTTTTCTGAAGAAGTGCATTGCATAACCCTTGGATTTCCAAATATACTAAAACCAATGGTTGGTGATACTAGATACTACCATGCTATGTAATATTGTGTAGGATCTGCTGGAGTTGTTTGTTTGTGAATGTGAGGCGTGAAGCATTAAAGGTCTCGTATACATCTCTATAGGAAAGCCCACCATTCCCCGAACTATGCCGAGTTCCTGTAGCAGCGTATTATTATTTTTCTGAAAGAATTTAACAGTTAAAATTCTGCATATACTGTAGTTTGTACTTTGCCCACTTATAATGAATGTGCCAGAGTATTTCTTGGCAGCTAGTAAATATATTCGTCCTAATAAGCCAAAACGCATACATTGAGGTCCTCGAGGAAGAGTTTTTTTAACCTCTATAAAAAGAATTCATTGGCTGAGACAGAGGTCCACATCTTGCAAAGGGAGATAGAAAAGTAAATAAAAAGTTGAGAGTTTTCTGGTTAATTGCTCAACTCTCCAGAAAATACAGCTCAAGAAATAAGAACAGCGCAGTTAAAGTCATCGTAATGAAACTGTTAATTACAGCCCTGTTTTTGTCCCTACATTTGTCTTGTGTCTTTCCCACAGACAGAAAAAACAGGCGAGCCATTCCGAATGAGGTAGAATATGGTTGCAATTTAGAGCCGGCTCTCAAATGATGAGTCTATATAGTTGAAATGAGCGGAGTCTAATCCTTCCGTATGTTATTACTCTGTTTCCCTTTCCCAGAAAATAGTTTCATAATCGTGGAAGATGCCGAGGACTGTGAGGACGAGTCTGCGGAAATGGTTGTGAGTCAATTGGTTGTTCCAGTCAAGAGTGGTAATGTGAAGATATCCACGAGCTTCGACAACGGGAGTTTTTGCGCATCCGTCAAATCCTCCATGGATGACTTACACTTAAGTTTTGACCAATCCCGGAACCCCACTCCGGACTACTTATCCTCTAGTCCACTCCCGCACAACTTGGAGAGCATGAGTAATCGGAGCAGTCGTTCAAATCTGTTGGAGTCTTTAGCTGAGCTATCAAATCTGAATAAAAATGTAGACCGGGATGGGGTACGAATTGAGAGAGATGTAGTTAATGTCAGAGGGAATCCAAGTGCAAGTACAACGGCGGAGGAATGTCGATCGGAGCCAAGCCAGAAGCCTATCGGGGCGATGAATCAACTTTCTGATAATGAACCCGTTCCGGGACCGACGGACGGGACTCCTAGTGACTTTAAATCTTTAAAATTTCGAATTAATAGAGTCGTCGATGGTTTCATAGTTTTACTAATATTTAGTCTCCTAGGCCCATTGTTATTCACGAATGTGTACACACTCACTGTATTCTGTTTACTATTGATTAAAATGACATTCATGTGATAAACATATTTTTTTCTCGTTGGCCAAGAAAATTTAATTTATTTTTAGATCCTCATTTTTTTACACTCACTCTCCCATGAAGTCGTCTATCTCGTTCTCTATGTCTCTCTCTCGTCGCTATTGCAACTCTGTGAATGTAGGCTCGTTAAATGATTTCAAGGGTTTCGGGCAATTTCGGGATGTGCGCATTGCTGTACGGATTCTTTCAAGCTCTTTCATTACATATGCGATTAACTCCTCCATCTCGGTGTCTGTCTCATCCCTCAGTCCCTCTCCGATGTCTTGCTCCTTCGATGAGTTCGGGTTCTGCTGACGGTGGGGCTTCCTCCACCATCATGTACATAGCGGACTCTGTCTCTCTCCGAGGTGCATGTTGTGTACCCACCGGAGCTAAATTTAGAGATGAGGATTTTTTCCAACAGCTGTAACCTAAATTGAAATACATGCTGGTGTAATGTGGAGTTTTTTTTACGGCTGAGACTCGTACTTTGAGTCTCTCGCACAACAACAAAATTTTTATGGGCCATGGGCTCAAAGTGCTGTAAACCAGAGGATAAGTAATCATACTATTCTATATATTGTCCTGCATAAACAATTGATTTTCTCCTAGTAGAGTTACTTAATTCGTTTTAGTTTGTATTATTTTGCATTTTATTATCATTTTTTAGTAGTTCTCAACCATATTTTACGCAGAATAATCCTAGAGTTTGTTTGTGTGAGTATGATTTCCTTCCGTAGTCATTCTAGTTATTATCCATCCCTTTCTCTCGCATAGGAAAAAAAAACCTCCAAGCTCCAGGAAAAAAAAGTGTTCATTCGAGTGTCTTTTTTTCTGTGTATTTTTTCTCAAGGATTTATAGTGACGTGGTTAGAATCAACGAACAGCAAAAACACATCAATAATATTAGTACTATCCCTAGTCGTAGTCTCCTTCCACGAACAGAGGAAACTCCAGTCATGGAGGTAGTTCCCGAATTTCTAAAACCCCTCGGGGAATTTACCTTCAAGGTCAATGGCAGAGGAAAATTATCCGTTAATATTAAAAGCACGTCCGAATACAAGGTTAGTTCTCGCAAATTCTTTGTTAATTACATTATTCACTAACAAACTATTACATAATTAATTATAATTACACATATTTTTCCTTCCATTGTTTTAAATACATGTATATTTTCGTATCAAGAGAAGAATTCCTCTGAAAAATAGTTTCTAATAGTAGCACATAAAGCTTTCACTCCCTGCTCGACGGAGCGTCACAAAACGTTTTTGATCAACGTCGATAAAATGTTCTGAGATATGTACGCATGGACTGATGGGCCTAATAAGAGTCCAAGTCAGATCCACGGCGATTGTTCCAAAGTGTATTTCACGCTGAATATATTCCGAATTTACCGTACCATTCCAAAATAGTCATTTTATAAATTCTTAAAAATTATTTTCTGAATTAATTGTATATGCTCGCAAGCTACACGTTTTGTGTCCAATTAAAATCTCATCAGATGGTATTGGTTTTGTCATTTTTGTTGCAATGGTAAAATAGCTCTGATATTGCCATTAGTGAGAACACAGAAAATCCCTGCCATTTGATATACTGGTAAAAAAAGGAATATTTTATTCTCTGGTAAGAACACGAGCAGAGTCAAAACTATCTGTAAGTATTACTGTGTGAGGTAAATGGTTGATTTGGTTAGATGGTATTCAGTGATCCTGTGTCATTTGTTTTTGAAAGGGCAGAATAAGAGTAGAGGAATGTTCGGAGCTGTCTTTAGCAAGCACTGAAAATGCTGTAAGAGTCATGGTAGGAGCGAGTGTAGAGGGACATACATAAATAGGGAAGACAGCTAATAGTTTAATTAATTTTTGGAACGTCAGAGATGAATTTATGTGGCAAGGATGGTTCCTTTGTGCCTTGTTACCACATTCTCCGTTTATTCCTCATCCATTACATGACACTTGGTTGGAAAGATGAGCCGAGGTAGTGCATGATTAATGATGAGCAGGTCGTAGCTTAAGGAATAGACATATAGATATATGCTCAGCTCTAGTAGAGTTAATGAATGGAAGTATCCAGGTTAAACGAGGTCATAGATTTGTGTACGGGTTTCTTTCCCTGTCTTATTTAGGTCACTTGGTTCCGAAATGGGAAGAAGCTGGATCCTTCCTCCGACCCCAGATATCATTACACGGTGGAGAGTAATGTGCACTCTTTCAACCTCCTCCAAGTTCACGTGGAAGATGAGGGGAAGTGGACTTGTGTGGCGGAGAACGTGATTGGGAAGCAGGCCTCTCACGGTCTAGTCAGATTAATGAGTACGTGGAGTCGGTATCCTTTGGATAATGTAAACAATTTGGGAAAAATATTTAGGAACGTAAAACGTTTTCCTTCCGTATACCACACGTCAGAGACGCGTTCCACGCTCCATGTTTGTTCGTATGTCGGGGCTTTTTAAGGTACATGGTACAAAAGTATATACAGTACGGATGGACACCGGGAGATATTTAGGTCAAATATTTCGGATCCCCCTTCCGTACACACTCTTATGAATGGTAGCGACTGACGAGTACCATAAGTACTCACTGGGTACCTCAATTTATCTTTCCCTGAATTTATGCTGCTCAAGCTCTATCTGTCCATTAGATGCTGACTCGTGTGTTTACACTTGATTACCCATCTGTGAATTCTACCCGAGTTTTTTTTTTCCCTATACCTTGAGCAATTTTTAGGTGAACCGTTGGGCGAATCAGTGCAGGAAATCTACGAATGTCTTTCCTTTTGACTTCCTGACTAATTATATGTAGTTTATATCAAGTGTAGGGAACATATCTTCCGTCATTCATTTACTCAATTACGCAGTCATTCCATCCACACATTTTTATTTAGGTATGTATGTATGGAATGTCATATGTATGTAATTGGTGGCATAATATGTCCTTTGGAATATTTCATAACCCTTTCATTTTTGTCCTCACAGTTCCACGAGCCTACAAACCCCCCGAGTTTGTAGAGCCATTGAGAGCAATTTTGACTGACGCTGGGACTGTTTCTCTAGAGTGCAAGGTATATATATATATACATATGTCACATGACACTTGACAAATTACTCCATTCATTATTTGCACGCTAATTAAATTTGTTTACTTTCAATTTCAAGGAGAGGTATTTTATTTTAATTTATATGGGCTAATTTATTCTAAATTTATAGATCATAGCCTATTTTTAGTCACTCTGGAACTAATTTTAACTCTCCATTTTTATTCTGTATTTATTTGGCAATAAATTCCAGCTGGATTTACTGATCTATAATAATTATTATTATACATATTTGTATTTTGGTTCCGGAATAATTAAATATTCGGATTTTAATTCCTGCAATAATTGTTTCTGTAATGATTTTTATTTTACTTTTTCAATTAAATGTGAAGAGTCATTTAATTATTGGACTTTCTCCTGGAGACGGTACGAATGTTGGGTAGAGAGAGAGAGTATGTGAGACTAGTCTGGAATGGCTTATATTTGAATATGTACAGGTGACCGGAGTTCCTACACCACTACTTCAGTGGTTTAAAGATGGGGAGTCTATCAAACCTGGGGATGTTTTTGCTCTGAAACAAGCGGACCCGACCTCCTTGGGCTCGTACACCTGTCAAGCAACAAATTGTATGGGGACAACCGTGAGCTGCTCTCATGTTCACGTGACCTCCTCCCGCCCTGTCATTACGGATGGTCTGGTTGACCACAAAGCCCGGATCGGTGAGGCTCACGTGCTAACAGTAGGCGTGAGAAATCCCGTGGGGAAAGTGACGTGGTTCAACAAAGGAGTGGAAGTGAAAGAAGACCATCGGGTCGGGATGGTCCAGAATGACTTCAGTGTAGAGTTAGTTCTAAATCCCCTCATGCTCTGTGACGAAGGAGAGTGGAAATGTAGTGTGAATGGTGTTGAGACAAATTGTTTCGTCAGTGTGGTCGCTCCGAAAAATTACCGGAAGCCCAGATTCCTCCAGGATTTAAAAGCCGTCCTGACGGAGGAGGGGCTCGTGACATTCGAGTGTAAAGTAGTTGGTTATCCAACTCCTGAATTAAAATGGTTTAAAGATGGTGTGGAACTGAAGCCCGGGGATGTGTACCAACTCTGCGGCTCGAATAGTTTAGGACTGTACACTTGCATCGCGAGCAATTGCATGGGTGTAAGTGAGTCGACAGCTGAACTGACCTTCGACGACATCCAGTTCCAGTTAAGTGAGGAGGAGCGTGGGAAGCTCATTGAGCATCTCTCCAGTGTGAACCGTCCACCTCAGTTTGTGCGAGGACTCAAGAGTACAACGATCCTGGTAGGATCCAAACTAGACATCACTGTTGAGCTCAACTGTAAGGCCACGTTAGAGTGGTACTTTGACAATCAATTAATTACCCCTGGGGGAGAATTTACCATCAGTGGCAACTCCCTCATTGCCGAGACCTTGAACATTGGCAAGGAAGGGGAGTACAAGTGTGTTGCTAAAAATGAGTACGGTACGAGCTTCAGTTGTTGCCGGATCTCATTGAACGTTCCTAGTAATTACAAAAAACCAAGGTTCCTGGAAGGTCTCCGTGCGGTCTTACACGAGGGAATTGTCAACTTGGAATGTAAAGTTATTGGAGTTCCTCAACCAACACTCAAATGGTTTAAAGATGGCATTGAACTCAAAGCAGGTGACATTCATAAGATTGTTAGTTCCGGAGGGAATTGTTGCCTTGGCACTTACACCTGTCAGGCGAGGAACTGTATGGGAGCCTGCGAATCTTCCGCCAGTCTTCTTGGATTTGAAGGTACAGCTTCACTAATTACCTTTTATGCCACACTTTACAGCTGATTACCCAGCACCGTCAGCGTGACTAATCCTTCCCTATTTACGCTCTCTCGGGGTAATGAAGCTTTGCTCAAATTACGCATTCGTTTAGCAATGGATCATACGTTAATGAATTGCCCTCACCCTTTAAGATATCCAATTGTACACAGATGATTCATGCTCTTATATGTGCAAGCATTTCCATACATGCCTATAGATACATGTGTACTTACATTTTGCGTAATAATTACATATCGTGGCTGAAGAGACAAAATGGTCTAGGTGCGCATGCTTTTGTACAGCACTTAGACCATTTTGCCTCTTCAGTGATGATATGCCGTTGGCGTGACTCAAAGATATTTTACTATCTCTTGAAACGTTGATGGAAGCTCAAAAGAAAAAATGGCTACCGACCTCTCCTAGATGGGATCAGTTTATGAGGAATATTTTGCCACAATGAACGCTTTACTCGTCATTACTGTACCCAGACATTCTTTTACAAAATGCTTCAGAAACTGTAATAAATTGAAGCATATTTTTAGAAGGGACAAAATTCGCCAGTCCTATTCGAATCCTTCAACAAGTTTTGATTGCATCTGAAGAGTTGTCACGGAGAAAATTTTAATTAATTGTCATCATATTTGCGAAGTCTCCTTTGCTTCTTATTGTTAGCCTACAGGGACAGCGTGTGTTTTGATTTTTGATTCGTACTTATTGGTACAGTTGTAGGTCGTTCTGCTTATGTGTATGTTTGTCAACGCCTATGTCCGTAAATGAAATGCTCAAATACTATGTAATGGAATTACTTTAAATTCGTGCAAACTCATAGACGTAATTATATGTAATTATCTGTGTACTGGTTTCTACTTACGTGACCTCATAAATGAGTTCCTGTACGTGCATATATACATATCTACATGTAGAAAGAAATGTGTGTTCGTAAGTGTTTTATTTACTACACCCCTCACCATGCTGAGTGGGAACAGAGTATTGGTGCATGTAGTAGATAGAGCTACAGCACTAAATAATATTTTGTAACCTTGCATATTTCTTTGTGTGACAGAAAATAAAAAGCAGGAAGACATATTGGAGAAATTGGCACGTGACCCAAGTTTGTCAACAATTCTTGAGGAACGATCATCACAAATGGTTAGCGTTTATGAAACAGCTGAAGGGCTGGATGAGATCTCAGTTTCTATCGATGGCAAGGAAGTCTCCGTCTCACTGTATGAAACCCCAGACTTGACGGAGCAGGATGCCAAAAACATCATTGAAATGTTTGCGGATGAGTTCTCTGAATACATTTCCGGTTCGTTTTTTCTCTATACTTCCACTAAAACAGCATTTCCTTCGATTTATTGTTCTTCCCAGCTGCACTCCCGGCTGGGAAGCCCCTGCTTGCAAAACCCACAACTGAGCTACCTTCTACAATGGTGCATCTATTTTGAGAATCTTTTAATGCTTATTACATTATCTAATTTATTTTTATGACACATTACTGTTTGTCTGAAACGAGCTGAGGACTAATTTATTAACACCTTGTAAAACTCGTACGTGAGTCTAATGTGATAGTTACATTTGTGTGTGTGTACAGGGAGTTTTACCATGCACCCTTGCACCGTCAATGTCTTGCGTCCCCTCCTCCAACCTCACTAACGTGGTAATCAAATGCAGCTTACTCTCACCAAGTAACCGCACAAAAGTCATTTACCATTTACTCCCCGCTTGTTAAGTAGTGAAAAAAAATGACAAAAAATTAGAGATCCGTATGGGAGCAAATGAGAGTACTTGATAGCATTACTAAATGGGATGCAGCTGTGCATGCATAAATTTCTGTAGACTATCATTGACTTGGAACTGCTTGGCTCAAAGTTGGTAGTTTTGTGTAGTATCGGAAATGTTCGTGTAGCTGTATCTTGGCCAATATCTCTCAATCGTAAAATAATAAAGCCAAGGAGGTTGGTCTGACCTTGACTGAATTCAATTTGCGTGACATGATTTACTGGGACTTATTGAAACCGTACAGAGCACAACGTGTTCACCCTGCCCTCACTTCGATTTGTGAAGGAAACGACCCATTCTGGACGACTCGTCATGGAAGCAGTGGTGATAGATGTGGATGTAGACGGATTTGAGACCGCTCCAAGTCGTCGGGATAGTGTGTCAGGCCAGACGGAAGCAGATTTCGAAGACATGACGGACCTATCAGAATCAAGGCAGAGCGTGCTACTCGAAGACTACGAGGCGGTCCAAGTGGGAGCGGCAGTCGAACTTGTCCTCGAGAAGGAGAGAACCATGACGAGCCTAGAGTCACCCACGGATATCAATACAGTCGTATCGGACGGTTTGAAAATATTGGAAATACCAGATCATGAGGATTTCCGAGTGATCGAACCCGATGATAGCTCATCCCCAGAAATGAGTTTTTATTCCGAAGGCTTGGAAACACCAGTGTTTGGGTCCTTGGAAGAGTTACCTCACAAGATGGAGGAAGACTGGGAGATGGTGGATAACCGGGGCATAAGTGAGGAATTCAATGAGACGATTAATCAGTTTGGGGGCAAGATCAATGAATTTCTCAATGAACTTAACAAACTGACGGGAGCGGAGCCAGATCAGATTAATATTTTTGACAGTCAGGAATTGGAACCAGCTCAAGTCATTATTGAAGACATTGAAGAGGACACGGGAATCCCTCAAGATGGCAAAGACAAGAGAGCTCAAGAGAGCCAGCCAAAATCTGAGAGGAAAGACTCCATGACACAAACTATCAATAAAAAGTCCGCACATGAGAGAAACAAGAAACCCTCCGAGACTGAAAGTAACGCTAACCAGAGACAATCACCGGACGTATGTGATACTGATGGATTCGAAATTATTCAACATTCCGACATTATTGATGAGGCTCTCCAAACTGACACCCAAGGCTCGAAAGTTGCCACGGCAGATCTTAACAGTCAATCCCCTGACAATCAATCCGACAGAGACACTCCGAACAAGAAGAAGTCTCTTGACACCCAACAAACTGGAGTAACACCTGATCCGTCCAAATCCAAAGAGAAAGACAAGATAGAAGAGAAAGTCCAAAAGGATGAGAGCACAATAAAAATAGCTGACAATGAAATTGTTGGCACGCCTGACTTAAGGAAACCTGAACAAGAAGAAAAGCCTGCCAATCAACATGACATTTCTCAAGACAAACCACAGGACCGGCCTAATTCCGACAACCTACTAAAGCAGGCCGCACAACCTGACCTAAGTAAAGACACTTCCGTGGAAAATGTTCCTCAAGGTTCAGGAGACCAACAAAACCAACAAGTTCCTATTAAATCTCCAGAAACAACAGAATCCCTCAAAAATCAAAAGGATGCTACAACCAGTAATGAGCTTCCTGTAAGTCTAGAAACTACTGGTATTCCCCAAGTCATTCAACCCGAAATAGGAGTTGAAATATCCGAAGTAACAACAACAACCCAAGCAGATGCTAAATCTATAGTTCATACAGCAGTAGGCATTCCAGGAAAGGACAATTTGAATGTATCTTTTGATGACTTTACTATCACGGAAGTTACTCCTTTAGATACTAAAATTTTGGGTACTGAGAGTAAATCCGAGGCTTCAGAAATTACCCTCACAAAAGACACTGTTTCTTTATCAACAACTTCTGAAAGCAAATCAGATAGTGATAGGACGCTGATGGAAGAACACTCGGTGATAACAACGTTCCAACAGAATGAGACCAAGGATGAAGTCATGAAAGCTGCTGAAAAGACTCAATCAGTGACTAAAGATACGACGGAGCTATCTCAGGCTGATCAAGTATCAGTGGTAGAAGTATTAGATGGGGTCAAGCAAATACCAGGAACTCCATCAGAGCAAGCAGCAGCAAGTGTTCAGCCCACGAGTGATACCATCAGAACTGCTGCATCTGCGGAGACAACCCTGGAAGTGTCTCAGATTTCTCCTGTTGCTCAGGGACAAGTTTCTGAAGAAAAGGGAACAGCGGCACAGGATGGAAAAATTAAACTCGAGCAAACTCTAGTTTCTAGTGTGCAACAAGAATCGTCTGAAATTCTGAAAATTGTGACGGCTGAAGTTTTGCAGAGAGCAGCTACTGAAGTTTCCCAACCACAAAGAGAGGAAGTTTCGAAAAAGGTAACAGCTCAAGGTCTACAACAACATACGGCGGAGGTATTACAAAAGCTTACTCCACAGGGATTACAAAAGGCAACTGTAGAAATTTTACAACAACAACCGGTCGAAAAATTGCAACAAATTTCTGCCGAAAGTCTACAACAACAAACTGTCCAAGTTTTACAAAACCTAACGCTCGATGTTTTGGCAAAGGTAACAGCTGAAATTGTGAAACAACAACCCACTCTTGCTTCGCAAAAGGCTACAGCACCTGCATTGCAAAATCAAACTGCACTGGTCTTAGAAAAGGCTACGACTGAAATCTTACAACAATTGACCACTCAAACGAAGCAGCTCACTGGTCAAAATAACCAACAAGAATCTTCTAAAGTCTTGAAACAGATAACTGCTGAAATTTTACAAAAGGCAGCCTCTGAAGTTACACAATTACAATCAGCAGAAGGTTTACAAACAGTAACTGCTGAAGGCCTCCAACAAAACACTGCCGAAGTAATAAAGAAACTTACCCCTGAAATATTACAAAAAGCAACCCTGGCAGTGCTACAGAATCAAGGGGTTGAAGTATTGCAACAAATATCAGCTGAAGGCATACAGCAGCAAACGACTCAAGTTCTGCAAAACGTAACTCCTGAATTATTGCAAAATGTAACATCTGAGGTGACGATACAACAAGTTCCAGTTTCAAAGAAGATAACTGTAAAAGACTTGCAACAAAAAACTGCTCAAGTATTGGAAAAGATCACCGCTCAAGTCTTGGAAAGATCAACTGCCGATAGCGTGCAACAACAAACGGCGGAATATCTGGAACAGCAAGCGGCTAAGGTATTGAAACATTTAAGTACTGCAATTCTCCAACCAACCACATCATGTGCTTTACAAGCAGTGGCTTCTCCACAAAAAGGTCTCCAACAACACACGGCCGAAGTGTTAGAAAATCTCTCAACCAAAGTTTTACAGCAAATGACCGCTGAAGGTCTTGAATCAACAACTGCGCAAGTTCTTCAAAAAGTAACTACAGAAGTTTTACAATCTGTGTCTGCAACAGTTCTGGAACAATTAACTGCTCAAGGTGTCGAAACAAAGACTAGTAAAAATCTGCAACCAAAGACTGTTGAAGCTTTGCAAAAAGCAGCTGCTGAAGTTTTGCAGAAGGTGGCTCCTCAAGTTTTACAAACTGCAACTGCTGAAGTTTTGAAACAACAGCCAGCTGAGGTTTTGCAACTGATTCCTACAGACTTGCTACAGAGCAAAACAGCTGAAATTACCCAACAACAAGAGAATGCAGCATTCGTTCAAAGTCAAACCGCCAGTATAATACGACAATTAAGCGTTGCTATTCTCGAACCTCAAAACGTCAAGGTTTTGCAGGAAGTGTCTGCTCCAAAGGAAGGTATAAAACAGCATACTGCACATGTATTAGAAACCTTCACAACACAAGTATTACAGCAATTGTCTGTCGAAGGTCTTCAACCAAAAACTGCTGAAGTTGTACAAAAGGTTACTGCTGAGATTTTGCAAACTGTAACCGCTGAGATAGTTGACAAACTGATGGCCGAAGGTGTGACAGCAAAAACTCCCAAAAGTCTCCAACCGAAGACAGTTGAGACTTTGCAAAAAGTAACTGCTGAAGTTTTGGAAAAGGTGGCTCCTCAAGTATTACATGCTGCAGCTGCTGAAGTTTTGAAACAGCAACCTACGGAAGACTTGCAGCAAATAACTAAAGAAGTACAACAAAGTGCACTTGCAGAAACTTCACTCTCGAAACAAAAACATACGATCCAAATCCAACAGCAAACTACTGAATACGTACAACAGCAAACAGCGAATGTACTACAACAGCTTAGTATCGCTATTATGGAATCACAAAACACCACTATCCTGCAAAACGTAGCTGCTCCTCAAGAAGGTCTGAAAAAGCATGCAACTGAGGTATTACAAACCCTAACAACACAAGTTATGCAAAAACTTGCATCTGCGGGACTTCAACCAGAAACAGTTGAAACTTTGCAGAAGGTTACTGCTGAAGTCATGCAAGCTGTACGTGATGAAGTAGTTGACCAGCTGACTGCCCAAGGTGTGCCAACGAAAACACCGAAAAGCCTCCAACCAACTACAGTTGAAGCTTTACAGAAAACAACTATTCAAGTTTTGCAAAAAGTGGCTCCTCAATTATTGCAGAAGGCAACTACTGAAGTTTTGCAACAGCAACTCCCTGAAGACTTGCACAAGATCATTAAAGAAACTGAGCAACCTGCAGTTGAGCAAATTTTGACTCAACAAGCTGGTAATGTATTGCAACATATTTGTACTGCCGTTATGGAATCACAAAACTCTGTTATCCTTCAACAAGTAACAGCACCACAAGAAGGCATCAAGCAACACACAGCACAAGTATTAGAAACACTCACAGCTCAAGTACTGGACAATCTTAGAGCCGAGGGACTTGAACCAAAAACAGCTGAAGTTCTTCATAAGTTAGCTACTCAGGTTTGGCAAAACGTGACTACTGAAGTAGTTGACCAGATGACTACCGAAGGTGTACCCACAAAAACTTCCAAAACACTACAACCTAAGACGGTCGAAGCTTTGCAGAAAGCAACTGTTGAAGTTTTACAGAAGGTGAATTCTCAAGTATTACAGACAGCAACTGCTGAAATTTTGAAACAATCACCTGCTGAAGATGTTCAGAGGATCATTGAAGCAGTACAGCAAATCGCAGACGGGCAAATTTCACAACAAAATCAAACCGGCGAATTCCTTCAACAACAGACTACAATTGTTTTGGAACAACTGGCTAATGCTATTGCTCAGCCCGAGACCGCTGCAATTTTGAAACAGGTAGAAGCTCCACAGGAAGGTCTTAAACAACATACAGCTCAAGTATTAGAAACCCTCACTACTCAAGTTTTGCAGCAACTCACAGCGGAAGGTCTTCAGCCAAAAACTGTCGATGCTTTGCAGAAGGTAACTGCGGAGGTTATCCAAACTGTAACTGCTGAAGTCGTTGACCAGCTGACTGCGGAAGGTGTTTCCACAAAAACTCCCAAAAGCCTCCAGGCCAAGACTGTTGAAGCTTTGCAGAAAGCCACTGTTGACGTTTTGCAGAAGGTGGCTCCTCAAGTGTTAAAAACTGCAACTGACGGAGTTTTGAAGCAGCAACCTGCTGAAGATCTGCAGCAAATAAATACTGACGTTGTCCAAAAACTTGCTGAGAGTGTTGAAGCGAAAACTACTGAAGGAGTACAACAGCAGACTGCAGATTATCTCCAACAGCAAACCACTAATTTATTGAACAATTTGGCAACAGCCATTGTTCAGCCTGAGAATTCTGCAATTTTGAAACAGGTGGCTGCTCCTCAAGAGGGGCTCAAACAACATACGACGGAAGTATTACAAAACCTCACAACACAAGTTTTACAACAACTTACTGCGGAAGGTCTTCCAACGAAAACGGCTGAAGTTCTTCAGAAGGTAGCTGCTGAGGTATTGCAAAATGTAACTGCTGAAGTAGTCGACCAGCTGGCTGTCGAAGGTGTGTCCACGAAAACATCCAAAAGTCTGCAGGCAAAGACTGTTGAAGCGTTGCAGAAAGCAACTACTGAAGTTTTACAAAAGGTACCGCCTCAAGTATTACAGTCGGCAGCTGCCGAAGTTTTGAAACAACAACCTACCGAAGACTTGCAACAAATAGCGAAAGAAGTTCAGGAAAATGCTGCTGCCACAATTTCCCAACATCCATGTGCTGATGGTTTGCCAACTCAAACTACTGTAGTTGTTGAGCAGCATGCCGTCAAAGTTTTGGAAAAACTTACTGCCGCTGTTCTGGATGTGCAAAACGCTAACATTTTACAAAATGTCACCGCTCCACAGGAAGGTCTCAAACAACATACAGCTCAAGTATTAGAAGCCCTAACAACTCAAGTTTTGCAGCAACTCTCTGTGGAAGGTCTTCAACCAAAAACTGTTGAAGCTTTGCAAAAGGTAACTGCTGAAGTCATGCAATCTGTAACTTCTGAAGTCGTTGACAAGCTGGCTGCGGAAGGTGTGTCATCAAAAACTCCCAAAAGTCTCCAGGCAAAGACCGTTGAAGCTTTACAAAAAGCAACTGTTGAAGTTTTGGAAAAGTTGGCTCCTCAAGTTTTACAAACAGCCACGGCTGAAGTTTTGACGCAACAATCCAAGGAAGACTTGCAGCAAATAACTAATGAGGTTCAGCAGAGTGCTGCTGCCACGGTTTCCCAACAGCCTGGTGCTACTGGTTTACTAAATGAAACTGCTGTAGTTGTTGAGCAGCATACCGCCAAAGTTTTGGAAAAACTTACTGCCGCTGTTCTGGACAAGCAAAACTCGGATATTTTACAAAATGTTGCTACTCCACAAGAAGGTCTCAAGCAACATACAGCTCAAGTATTAGAAACACTCACAGCTCAAGTATTACAGCAGCTCACGGCGGAAGGTCTTCAACCACAAACTGTTGAAGCTTTGCAAAAGGTAACTGCTGAAGTCATGCAAACCGTAACTGCTGAAGTAGTGGATCAACTTACTGCTGAAGGTGTGCCGTCTAAGACTCCCAAAAGTCTTCAGGCAAAGGCCGTTGAAGCTTTACAAAAAGCGACTGCTGATGTTTTGCAGAAGGTTACTCCTCTAATTTTACAAACAGCTGCGGCTGAAGTTTTGAAGCAGCAAATTCCCGAAGATTTGAAGCAGATCACGACAGATGTTCAGCAAACAGCATTTGAGCAAGTTGAGCAACCTGAGCTTGCCAATGTGTTGCAAAGGCAAATTGTTGTTACTGTTCAGCAGCACACCGCCCAAGTGTTAGAAAAACTTGCTGCTGCCGTTGTGGATACACAAAATTCTGGCATTTTACAAAACGTTGCAACCCCACAGGAAGGACTCAAACAACATACTGCTCAAGTATTAGAAACCCTCACTACTCAAGTGTTGCAACAACTCACGGCGGAAGGTCTTCAACCAAAAACTGTTGAAGCTTTGCAAAAGGTAACTGCTGAAGTCATGCAAACCGTAACTGCTGAAGTAGTGGATC
Organism: Allacma fusca; assembly: GCA_947179485.1. Lineage (NCBI taxonomy): Eukaryota > Metazoa > Arthropoda > Collembola > Symphypleona > Sminthuridae > Allacma > Allacma fusca. Next base: position 27,359,533 of record OX359250.1, read on the forward strand.
AACTTACTGCCGAAGGCGTGCCCACAAAAACTCCCAAAAGTCTCCAAGCTAAAACCGTTGAAGCTTTGCAGAGAGCAACTGTTGAAGTTTTACAGAAGGTGAATGCAAAAGAATTACAGGCAGCTACTACTCAAGTTTTGGAGGAAGGCCCTGCTAATGATCTCCAACAGATTTCAAAAGAAGTGCAGCAAACAGCAGTCGAACAAATTTCGACACCAGATCTTTCCAATGTGATGCAAGAGCAAACTGCTGTAACCGTTCAGCAGCACACCGCCCAAGTACTGGAAAAACTTAGTGCCGCTCTTATGGATACGCAAAACTCTGGTATTTTACAAAATGTTGCTACTCCACAGGAAGGGCTTAAACTTCATACTGCTAAAGTATTAGAAACCCTCACAACTCAAGTTTTGGAGAAACTTTCTACCGAAGGTCTTCAACCAAAAACTGCAGAAGTTCTCCAGAAGGTAGCTGCTGAGGTTCTTCAAACAGTAACCGCTGAGGTAGTAGATCAACTGAATGTCGAGGGTGTGCCTTTAAAAACTCCAAAAAGTCTGCAGGCAAAGACCATTGAAGCTTTAAAAAAGGCAACTGCTGATGTTTTGCAGAAGGTATCTCCTCAAGTACTTCAAACTGCAACTGCAGAAGTTTTGAAACAGCAACAACCGGAGGATTTACAGCAGATCACAAATGAAATTCAGGAAACTGCATTGGAACAAATTGAGCGGCCTGAGCTTTCCAATGTGTTGCAACAGCAAATTGCAATAACCGTTCAACAGCACACCGCCCAAGTATTAGAAAAACTTAGTGATGCTGTTATAGACAAACAAAACTCTGAAATTCTACAGAACGTTGCAACTCCTTCGGGAGGGCTTCAACAACACACTACTGAAGTTCTCGAACAACTTTCTGCTACTGTTTTGCAACAACTAACAGCAGAAGGTCTTCAAGCGGAAGCTGTTGAAGTTGTACAGAAAATTACTGCGCAGGTCTTACAGAATGTCACGGCGGAAGTTGTAGATCAATTAAATACAAAAGAAGTTAAAACAATAGCTGGAAAGTTACAACCGAAGATGGTAGAATCATTACAGCAAATAACTGCTGAAGTTCTGCAAAAAGTTACACCCCAAGTTTTACAATTGGCTACTGTTGATGTGCTAGGACAGGAAACAGCTGGTAACTTGAAGATAATTGCAGATAGTGTGCCACAACTTCCAGTAGCGGAAATTTCTCAACAACAAACAGATTCCGCCTTGCAGCAAGAGACTACTAAATATCTAGAACAGCAAACAGCCAATGTACTAGAACAACTTAGTACCGCAGTTATGGCTTCGCAAAACTCTGCCATTTTGCAGAAGGTAAAAGCTCCGGAGCAAGGGCTTCAACAGCACACTACTGAAGTATTAGAGCAGCTAACTGCTGATGTCTTACAACAATTAGCAGTTCGTGGTCTCCAACCTGAAGCTGCTGATGTCTTGCAAAAGGTAACAGCTGAAGTTTTGCAGAACGTAGCTGTGGAAGTTGTCGAAAAACTAAATGAGAAAGGTGTAATGTCCACGACTGGTAAAAGTTTGCAGATGAAGACCGTTGAAGCTTTACAGCAAGTAACTGCTAATGTTTTACAAAAGGTGACTCCCCAAGTTTTGCAAAGTGCCACCCTTGAAGTCATGAAGCAACAAAATCCAGAAGATTTGAAACTAATAGCAGATACTGTACAAAAAGTTACAGCCATTAAAACTCAAGAACCACCTGCCGAGGATTTACAACAACAAACTCCTGAAAATGTACAAAGCCAAACGGCATCGTTGTTGCAACAACTTAGTGCCGCTGTAATGGAATCGCAGACGTCCCTTCTGTTCCAAAACGTAACTGCACCAGAGCAAAGCCTTAAGCAGCATACTGCGGACGTGCTGGAGCAGCTAACCGATGGTATTCTACAGACACTAAGAGCTCAAGGAGTAGAACCAAAGACGGTTGAAGTATTACAAAAAGTAGCAGCTGAGGTCTTGGAAAATGTGACTGTCGAAATTGTCGACCAACTAAATGCCCAAGGCGTTAATCCAACATCTGGTACAAGCTTGCAACCGAAGACAGTGGAAACATTACAGCAGGTGACTGCTGACGTTTTGAAAAAGGTCCCTGTACAAGTTTTGCAAATGGCAACTATTGGAGCACTAGAGCAACAAAAGACTGACGAGTTGCAAAAAAGTGCAGCTAAAGTTTCGCAAGCCGTAACAGCGGAAGTTCTACAGTCCTCTACCGATGTTGCCAAAAAGCAAACTGCTGAATATCTACAGCAGCAAACAGCTCATGTATTGCAACAAATTAGTACTGCTATTACGGATTCACAAAACACTGCAATTTTGCAAAAGGTAAATACTCCGGAACAAGGTCTCCAGCAGCACGCAACCGAAGTCTTAGATCAGCTAGCATGCAATGTTCTGAAACAATTAACAACGGAGGGTCTCCAACCGAAGACCGTTGAAGCCTTGCAAAAGGTAACTGCTGAAGTTTTACAAACTGTTACGGCTGAAGTTGTACAGCAGTTAACTGCTGAAGGTGTGCCATCAATTACTCCCAAAAATCTACAACCTACGACTATCGAAGCAATGAAGAAGGCAACTGCTGAAGTTTTGCAGAAGGTGGCTCCTCAAGTATTACAGACTGCAACCACTGAAGTTCTGAAACAACAACCTCCTGAAGATTTGAGACAGATCAACGTAGAAGTACAACAGACTGCAGTTGAACAAATTTCACAGCAACAAACTTGTGCATATTTACAACAGGAGACCGCCAATGTGCTGGACCAACTGGCTAATGCTATTGCTCAGCCCGAGACCACTGCAATTTTGAAACAGGTAGAGGCTCCACAGGAAGGTCTTAAACAACATACAGCTCAAGTATTAGAAACCCTCACTACTCAAGTTTTGCAGCAACTCACAGCAGAAGGTCTTCAGCCAAAAACTGTCGATGCTTTGCAGAAGGTAACTGCGGAGGTAATCCAAACTGTAACTGCTGAAGTCGTTGACCAGCTGACTGCGGAAGGTGTTTCCACAAAAACTCCCAAAAGTCTCCAGGCCAAGACTGTTGAAGCTTTGCAGAAAGCCACTGTTGACGTTTTGCAGAAGGTGGCTCCTCAAGTGTTACAAACTGCAACTGACGGAGTTTTGAAGCAGCAACCTGCTGAAGATCTGCAGCAAATAAATACTGACGTTGTCCAAAAACTTGCTGAGAGTGTTGAAGCGAAAACTACTGAAGGAGTACAACAGCAGACTGCAGATTATCTCCAACAGCAAACCACTAATTTATTGAACAATTTGGCAACAGCCATTGTTCAGCCTGAGAATTCTGCAATTTTGAAACAGGTGGCTGCACCTCAAGAGGGGCTCAAACAACATACGACGGAAGTATTACAAAACCTCACAACACAAGTTTTACAACAACTGACTGCGGAAGGTCTTCCAACGAAAACGGCTGAAGTTCTTCAGAAGGTAGCTGCTGAGGTATTGCAAAATGTAACTGCTGAAGTAGTCGACCAGCTGGCTGTCGAAGGTGTGTCCACGAAAACATCCAAAAGTCTGCAGGCAAAGACCGTTGAAGCGTTGCAGAAAGCAACTACTGAAGTTTTACAAAAGGTACCGCCTCAAGTATTACAGTCGGCAGCTGCCGAAGTTTTGAAACAACAACCTACCGAAGACTTGCAACAAATAGCGAAAGAAGTTCAGGAAAATGCTGCTGCCACAATTTCCCAACATCCATGTGCTGATGGTTTGCCAACTCAAACTACTGTAGTTGTTGAGCAGCATGCCGTCAAAGTTTTGGAAAAACTTACTGCCGCTGTTCTGGATGTGCAAAACGCTAACATTTTACAAAATGTCACCGCTCCACAGGAAGGTCTCAAACAACATACAGCTCAAGTATTAGAAGCCCTAACAACTCAAGTTTTGCAGCAACTCTCTGTGGAAGGTCTTCAACCAAAAACTGTTGAAGCTTTGCAAAAGGTAACCGCGGAAGTCATGCAAACTGTAACTGCTGAAGTCGTTGACAAGCTGGCTGCGGAAGGTGTGCCGAATAAAACTCCCAAAAGTCTTCAGGCAAAGACCATTGAAGCTTTACAAAAAGCAACTGTTGAAGTTTTGGAAAAGTTGGCTCCTCAAGTTTTACAAACAGCCACGGCTGAAGTTTTGACGCAACAATCCAAGGAAGGCTTGCAGCAAATAACTAATGAGGCTCAGAAAAGTGCTGTTGCCACGGTTTCCCAACAACCTGGTGCTACTGGTTTACTAAATGAAACTGCTATAGTTGTTGAGCAGCACACCGCCCAAGTACTGGAAAAACTTACTGCCGCTGTTCTGGATTCGCAAAACACTAACGTTTTAGAAAATGTCACCACTCCGCAGGACGGTCTCAAGCAACATACAGCTCAAGTTTTAGAAACCCTTACCGCTCAAGTTTTGCAGCAACTCTCCGCTGAAGGTCTTCAACCAAAAACTGTTGAAGCTTTGCAAAAGGTAACTGCTGAAGTCATGCAAACTGTAACTTCTGAAGTCGTTGACAAGCTGGCTGCGGAAGGTGTGCCGAATAAAACTCCCAAAAGTCTTCAGGCAAAGACCGTTGAAGCTTTACAAAAAGCAACTGTTGAAGTTTTGGAAAAGTTGGCTCCTCAAGTTTTACAAACAGCCACGGCTGAAGTTTTGAAGCAGCAAATTCCTGAAGACTTGCAGCAAGTAACTAACGAAGTTCAGAAAAGTGCTGCTGCCACTGTTTCCCAACAACCTACGGCTGTTTTATTAAATGAAACTGCTGTAGTTGTTGAGCAGCATACCACCAAAGTTTTAGAAAAACTTACTGCCGCCCTTATGGAGAAGCAAAACTCGGATATTTTACAAAATGTTGCTACACCACAGGAAGGTCTCAAACAACATACAGCTCAAGTATTAGAAACCCTAACAACTCAAGTTTTGCAGCAACTCTCTGCTGAAGGTCTTCAGCCAAAAACTGTTGAAGCTTTGCAAAAGGTAACTGCTGAAGTCATGCAAACCGTAACTGCTGAAGTAGTGGATCAACTTACTGCCGAAGGTGTGCCGTCTAAAACTCCCAAAAGTCTTCAGGCAAAGACCGTTGAAGCTTTACAAAAAGCAACTGCTGATATTTTGCAGAAGGTTACTCCTCAAGTTTTGCAAACAGCCACGGCTGAAGTTTTGACGCAACAATCCAAGGAAGACTTGCAGGAAATAACTAATGAAGTGCAGAAAAGTGGTGCTGTTACGGTTTCACAACAGCCTGATGCTGCTGGGTTACTAAATGAAACTGCTGTAGTTGTTGAGCAGCATGCTGCCAAAGTTTTGGAAAAACTTACTGTCGCTGTTATGGAGAAGCAAAACTCGGATATTTTACAAAATGTTGCTACACCACAGGAAGGTCTCAAACAACATACAGCTCAAGTACTAGAAACCCTAACAACTCAAGTTTTGCAGCAACTCTCTGCTGAAGGTCTTCAACCAAAAACTGTTGAAGCTTTGCAAAAGGTAACTGCTGAAGTCATGCAAACTATAACTGCTGAAGTAGTGGATCAACTTACTGCCGAAGGTGTGCCGTCTAAAACTCCCAAAAGTCTTCAGGCAAAGACCGTTGAAGCTTTACAAAAAGCAACTGCTGATATTTTGCAGAAGGTTACTCCTCAAGTTTTGCAAACAGCCACGGCTGAAGTTTTGAAGCAGCAACCTGCAGATGATCTGCAGCAGATTACCGTGGAACTTCAGCAAACTGCAGTTGGGCAACATTCAACCCAACAACCTGACGAAGTGCACAGGCAAACGTCTGAGTACCTTCAACAGCAAGCAGCCAATGTATTGCAACAACTTAGTATCGCTGTGATGGAGTCTCAAAACACTGGTGTCCTTCAGAAAGTAACAGCACCACTGGAAGGCCTCAAACAACACACGACAGAAGTATTAGAAACCCTCTCAACACAAGTTTTGCAGCAGCTCACAACCGAAGGCCTTTCACCAAAGACTGCTGAAGTTCTTCGAAAGGTAGCTGCTGAGGTTTTGCAAAACGTCACTGCAGAGGTTGTTGACCAGCTGACTGCGGAAGGTGTTTCTACAAACACTCCCAAAAGTCTCCAACCAAAGACAGTTGAAGCTTTGCAGAAAGCAACCACTGAAGTTTTGCAGAAGGTGGCTCCTCAATTATTGCAATCAGCCACTGCAGATGTTTTGAAGCAACAACCTGCTGACGATTTGCAGCAGTTAAGCAATGAAGTAACAGCAACTGGGCTTTCAGGGGAAGGTGTACACAAAACTACTGAAAGCGTACAAAAAGCAACTACTGATGTTCAGCAGCCGCAATCGTTTGAAACCTTGGAACAATTAACTTCTGCTGTGTTCCACCAGTTGACTGCTCAAGTCTTGGAGCTAAAGCCTGACGATGATTTAAAACCGAAAATTGTTGCTTTAAAACAACCATCAGAATTACATCCCGAGGAAAACCCACCTCAAGCAGTAACCCAAGGTGGTAATCAAGTTTTGCCACAGCTTACTACTCAGGTTTTGACACAGCTAACTGCTGCAGGTTTGAAACTGGAAACTGTTGAGAGTCTGCAAGGAAAAACTGCCGAGGTTTTACAAAAGGTCGCTTCTGAAGTTTTGCAAAGTGTAACTGCTCAAGTCTTGCAGGAGCTAACGACAGAAGGTATGCAGGTACAAACTGCGAAAGTTCTGGACACATTAACGTCTCAAGGTCTGGTAAAGGCAACTTCGCAAGAAGTGCAGTTCATAGCCTCTCAAGGTTTGCAAGGGGCTGGTCCTGAAGTATTGCAGAAGGTCACTCCAGAAGTTCTTCAAAAGGCGACTCCAGAAGTTTTGCAGAAGGTGACTCCTGAAGTTTTGAAGACAGTAACTGCCCAAATTTTGAAAAAAGTGACTCCTCAAGTGTTACAAGCTGTAACTACTGAAATCTTGCAGCAACAAGTTTCCGGTGGTTTACAAAAGGTTACTCAACAAGGTTTGCAGCCTGAAACTGTAGAAGTCTTGCAGAAAGCTACTGCTGATGTTTTGCAAAATCAAACTTTCGAACGTTTGGAACAACTAGTGTCTGAAATGTTAGAGTACGTAAATATTGAAGATTTTAAACTGGAAACCGATGAAGAATCAAAGGACAAGGATCTAACTCCAAAAAAGAAAACGCCTAAGAAAGAACCATCTTCCGAAATCGAAACAGAAGAACAATCCCCCACTGTACAAAATGCTGGTTCTGAAGAATCAAAACTACAACAAGCTCAAGCCAAAAATTTGGAAGAATCTTCAGAGTCTGCTGTTGAACGAACCACTGAGGATGTGAATGCCACTAGTGCAATACCTAGTGAAATTGCTAAACTCTCATCAGAAAATGTGTCTGACGGTCAAACAACCTTGGAAGCAAAGACAATAGAGACAAATTTGCAGAGTCAAGATGTGGCTGATAAGATTGCTGATAGTTCTGAAGGCAAACCGCTGACCACAGAAGAAACCGGAAAATCTCTAGTTAAAACAGAAGCAGAAGAATTGAAAGCAACTCAAATTTCAGAATCTATTGAATCAAAACCTGTAAAGATTGAAACCGCTGAAGATACAACTGTAAAAGCAAACAAGACCGCAGAAGAAACAAAAACAATTGAGGAGACGAAGGAGGCTCAGCTCCAAAATTCCACTGTTGCATCTACAGCAGTAGATGAAAGTACACGTCAAATCTCAGAATCTGCTAAGGCCACTCCATCAGCTTCCTCAGCAGAAGAACCAGGTCAGGTCAAACCCGCCACTGTAGTCACTTCCAGGGAGTCATCTGAATCAGTCGAATCACTGGTTACCCCTTCGGCGCAAGAAACTGCTGCAACCAAACTTCAGACTGAAACAAAGAGTCAGACAGCCGATCAGGATAACAAAGTAGCGAAGGAAGAGTCAACAGAAGCTCTCCAAAAGACTTCTGAGCAAGAATCTACAGCTGCTACTTCTCAAGTAGAAGAATTGAAGAAGGTTGAAAAATCCGAGCAAGTTGCATCCATATCTCAGGAAACCGTTACCACCGAGAACGTAGATGCAGCTGTTGCAAAAGAAGCTGAATCCGGACAAGTAGCGAGCGCATTGAAAGAAGGCGATTTAACCAAAGCGTCCATCAAGCAAGAAAATGTTGAACCATCGACTGGGAAGTCCCCGAGCGAGAAAACGGTAGATGACGTTAAATCATCGGATAATTCTCGAACTGACACCCAAATTACAAAAACTGAAGAAGCTGTAGATGTTGAGAAGCCTAAGAGGAAGAAATCCAAATCTGGCTCTCCAGAAAAGGAAAAGACAGGGAAAAGGGGCTCGTTAAAAAAAGGGTCCTCAGACGAGAAACCATCCGCAAAATCTGAAGAAGCCACTGTCGCCAAAGTTGACGCTACAGCAGCCGTAACGACAACAGCTGAAACTGCAAAATCTCCTCTCAAGGATGCATCTGAAAAGCAAGCCGACGTGGAGCTCAAAGATGAAACTAATAAATTAAAGGTAACTGAAGAAGATTCTAAGGCCAGATCTGCTGAAGAATCGGCTAAAGCTGCAGAAAAATCTAAAGCAGATACCGCTGCAAAACCAAAAGATACACCCGAGGCTGGAACGGAAACTACCCGAAAGCCTGAGGCTGATAAACCTGCTGAAGTGCCTTCAAAAACTGAAGAAGCTAAACCTGATGAAGCAACTGTAAAAGGAAAAGTTAAAGAAGAATCAAAACTTGAACTTCCAACTGAAACTAAGGCAGATGCTGGTGAACAGTCCGACATTAAAAAGACCGTGGAGGTATCAAATGTTTCGGAAGATCAATCTAAAGTTACAGCAAATGACATGAAAACGAAGGAACAAGAATCCAAGCCTGGTGCCACGGAGGATAAAAAAGCTGAAAGACAATTGTCTCAAGAGAAACCAGAACAGGTTGCTGAAACTACTCCTGCTGAACCGGAGAAACCTAAAAGGAAAAAGTCCAAGGCTGAACCTTCAGAAAAGGACAAGTCCAGTAGGAAGGGTTCTTTAAAGAAGGCGGAGGCGAAGAGTGAGGAAAAAGCAGAAGACACGCCAACGGAGAATGTCAAGTCTGACACCCAAGCCAGTGCCGAGGGTCAAGAAAATAAAGTTGAAGAAGCTCCACCGAAGGTACCCGAACGTCGTAAAAAATCTACTTCTGGTAAGAAGACTCCCGCTGAGGAATCAGAGCAAGAGACAGCAAAAGCAGAAGGTGTCCAGAGTGAAACTGAAAAGCCAGCTGAAACTGACGGTCAAGGGGAGGTTTTGGATGCGAACGTGCTCAGCAAGAGACGTGACAAGAAGAAGATCATCTCATTAAAGTCAGCAACAGAACTCAAGTCCTCAGTTTCTGTGGAAGAGCAAAATGTAGATACCGAAGGAGTAGCTAAACCTGATGCAAGCCAAGAAGCTAAAATCGAAACAGTCAAAGAAACAGCTTCCGAGATAACTTCCAATCAGCAAGACCAACATGTTGTCGGTGCGGAGTTGCAGTCAAAAAAAGCAGCCCAAGGAGTCACTACAGAAAAGTCGGGAGAAAAGGCCGAGACAGTGGACAACTCTGGTGTAATTCAGGTTACCGAGGAAGGTAAGAAAGTCATTAATGTTCAGCTGAAGAAATTAAAACCAGGAAGCTTAACTTCTTTTGAAGAGTCTACTGGTAAAGAGGAATCAAGTGTCAAAACCAAGGATGAAAGTATTTCTACAGAAACTGTTAAAAGTGAAAGTAAGAAAGACGATGATACTGCTAAAGCTGATATTAAAATTGAGTCACAAAAAGACCAAGTCGATCGGAAGTCACAAGAGGGTCAAAAAGACAAAACTGCTGAAAAAGTTCCCGAAGGCGATTCAAAGGAGAAACAAAGTTCGGAAGTAATATCTAAGCCGAAAGAGGAAGCAGATGAGGAAGCAAAAAAGAGCTCGACACCAAAGGATCTCCAAGCGAAGTCATCCGAGCAGGACAATACGAAGGTTGAAGAGCCCTCAGGCGTAACAGATGAGCGAAAGAAAAAGACAGGTGAAGAAATAGCTCCCATAACAAATAAAGATGCGAACGACAAGAACGAGAAACCACAAGAAGTTGAGCCGAAACCGCGAAAGAAGTCAAAAGCAGGTGACACGGAAGGTGCAAAAACTGAGGAGAGTGGGGAGAAGAAAAAGTCAAGTGTAAAAGTAAAGAAAGGCTCTAAGAAGGAGAAAAGTAAGTCACCAGAAAAAGAAGACAGCAAAGAGGTCAAGGAGGCTACAAAGAAGGAGCCTACAGAAATAGATGGCAAGAAGGCAGAAGCTCCCAAAAAGGAGGAAGATCAAGAAGAATCCAAGGGTAGTGAAACGGCAGAAGAAGGCGCGAAGGGAAAATTAATCGATATTAAAAAGATTAAACCGAAATCTACCAAAGTTAGCAAAATTGAACTACAGTCCATTGAACTGGTTGGGTCGAAAGAGAAGGAGAAAGCAACCGTTGACGACGGGGCGAGTGGTGAGCAGCAGAAAATTCAGGAAGAAACTGTCAACAAGCAAGCTGAGGACGAGAAGAAGAATAAAGATGCGAAGGCTAAGAAAGAGCAAGAAGAGAAGGAAGCCGTTGAGAAAAAGACCAAGGAAGAGAAAGAAGCCGTTGAGAAAAAGACCAAGGAAGAGAAAGAGGTGAAAGATGAGAAAGAGAAAGTAGAAAAGGACAAGAAGCAAAAGGCTAAAGAAGCTAAGGAAAAGGCGGAACAAGAGGAGAAGGAAAAGAAGGAGAAAGACGACAAGATGACAGCAGAAAAGAAAGCAAAAGAAGAGAAGGAGAAGAAAGAAAAAGAAGCAGCAGAAAATAAAGCCAAAGAAGAAGCTGAGGTAAAAGAGAAGGAAGAAGCAGACAAGAAGTTGAAGGAAAAGAAAGCAAAGGATAAGAAAGAGAAAGATACTGCCGAAAAGAAAGCCAAAGAGGAGAAAGAAGCTAATGAGAAGAAGGTTAAAGAAGAAAAAGAAGCTGCTGAGAAGAAGGCCAAAGAAGAGAAAGAAGCGGCGGAAAATAAAGTTAAGGAAGAGAATGAGAAGAAAGTTGCTGCAGAAAAGAAGGCTAAAGAAGAAGAACAGATAAAAGAGAAGGAAGAAGCAGATAAGTTGAAGGAAAAGAAAGCAAAAGATAGGAAGGCTAAAGAAGAAAAAGAAGCTGCTGAAAAGAAAGCTAAGGAAGAGAAAGAAACTGCTGAGAAGCAGGCCAAAGAACAAAAAGAAAAAGAAGTGGCTGAGAAAAAAGCTAAAGAAGAAAAGGAAGCTGCCGAAAAGAAGGCCAAGGAGGAGAAAGAAACAGCCGAGAAAAAGGTTAAAGAAGAAAAAGAGACTGCTGAGAAGAAAGCAAAGGTAGAAAAGGAGACGAAGGAAAAAGAAGCTGCTGAGAAGAAAGAAAAGGAAGAAAAAGAGAAGGCTGCTGAGAAAAAAGCAAAGGAAGAAAAGGAAGAAAAAGAGAAGAAGGCTGCCGAGAAAAAAGCAAAGGAAGAAAAGGAAGAAAAAGAGAAGAAGGCTGCCGAGAAAAAAGCAAAGGAAGAAAAGGAGATAAAGGAAAAAGAAGCTGCTGAGAAGAAAGAAAAGGAAGAAAAAGAGAAGGCTGCTGAGAAAAAAGCAAAGGAAGAAAAGGAAGAAAAAGAGAAGAAGGCTGCCGAGAAAAAAGCAAAGGAAGAAAAGGAAGAAAAAGAGAAGAAGGCTGCCGAGAAAAAAGCAAAGGAAGAAAAGGAGATAAAGGAAAAAGAAGCTGCTGAGAAGAAAGCAAAGGAAGAGAAGGAGAAGAAGGCTGCCGAGAAAAAAGCAAAGGAAGAAAAAGAAGCTGCCGAGAAGAAAGCCAAGGATGAAAAAGAAGCCGCCGAGAAGAAGGCCAAAGAAGAGAAAGAAAAGAAGGAAAAAGAAGCTGCCGAGAAGAAAGCAAAGGAAGAAAAAGAAGCCGCCGAGAAGAAGGCCAAAGAAGAGAAAGAAAAGAAGGAAAAAGAAGCTGCTGAGAAGAAAGCAAAGGAAGAAAAGGAAAAGAAGGCTGCCGAGAAAAAAGCAAAGGAAGAAAAGGAGACAAAGGAAAAAGAAGCTACTGAGAAGAAAGCGAAGGAAGAAAAGGAGAAGAAGGCTGCTGATAAAAAAGCAAAGGAAGAAAAAGAAGCTGCCGAGAAGAAAGCCAAGGATGAAAAAGAAGCCGCCGAGAAGAAGGCCAAAGAAGAGAAAGAAAAGAAGGAAAAAGAAGCTGCCGAGAAGAAAGCAAAGGAAGAAAAGGAGAAGAAGGAAAAGGACGCAGCTGAGAAAAAAGCAAAGGAAGAAAAAGAGAAGAAAGAAAAGGCAGCTGCTGAGAAGAAAGCTAAAGAAGAAAAAGACGCCGCCGAGAAGAAGACCAAAGAAGAGAAAGAAAAGAAGGAAAAAGAAGCTGCTGAGAAGAAAACAAAAGAAGAAAAAGAAAAGGAAGCCTCTGAAAAGAAGTCAAAGGAGAAACTTGAGAAAAAATCCGATGAGGAAAACGAAGCTGCTACCAAGAAAGAAAAAGATGAAGTTAAGATCAAGAGGTCCAAGGAAGATAAAGATACTGACAGTACATCCAAGGATTTGAAATCCAAGAGGAAGTCCGTTGTGGGGGAAAGTTCCGAATCTCAAAAGGACGAAGACTCTAAAAAGTCAGAAGATGGGGAAGCTGGAATTCAACGAGACACTGAAATTCGAAAATCTAGAAAGGGAAGTAAGAAGGATGAAAAAGACACCGTCGATAGCTCTGCTACTCCCGAAGACAAGCCTGCAAAGAAAACTAAAGACGGTCCCGTCAAAAAGTTATCAAAGAAGAAAAAAGATACAGAAACGAAACCTTCAGAGGAAATAACTCCAGATATTAAACCAGAAAGTCAAGTTGAGTCAGCTCCTGCAAATATTGAAGCTGCTGCTGCTCCTCCCGCCGAAGTTCTAAATGACGACCAGGAGTCCCAAGGTGATGTTCCCAGGCGTGTCCGTTCGAGAAAGTCTGCCTCCGAGTCCGAAGAATTGAGAAGTATCGACGACTCACACAATGACTCCCTACAAACTATGGAGAGCACTCGGAGTCGAGAACGGAAGCCGTCCCCGGCCATCACAGAAGGTGAGGTGGACGATATTCCAAAATCATCTGGACTTGATTTCCGAACCGAAAAATCCACAGACTTCGAACCCTCTGAGTACACTCCTCGGCGTCGGAAGCGAGACAGTGCCGAGACCGAATCTATTGACGCCTCCCACACCACCGTCAGTCGGAGATACCTTCGTTGCGACGAGTCTCTCGATGGTGACAGCCGCTCGGACAGGTCCCGTAGTCCAAGTTACTACAAGTACGAAAACGTGTCCGGCAGAGACTACTCCGTCGACAGCAAGACTGGCTACACTCGAAGAGACACAGGAATTTCCTCTGCATCCAGCAACATGAGCTACCACCGAGAATACCGTGACACAACTTCCTACAGGAGTGGTGACAGTCATAGAAGGCTCTTCGAAGATTCTAGTTCACATTCCAGATGGGACAAACCTACCCGAGTCGGTCATACCAACTTGACCGGGCTACCTGAGGGAACTGACTATTCGAGCCGTAGCTACACCCACTCTCGCGAGTTCAGGTCGCATCACAATTCCAGGGACGACCTTTATCGTTCAAACATTCCAAAATGGGAAGCCAGATCATCCTATGGTTATGAAGAAGCAAGCATGGATTCCAATTTCCAGTCTTGGAAGCAAAATGTGGAGTCTGCTGGACAAAGTCATGCTCTCAAAGTAAGTACTATTGCCCTTATTTAACAATAATAATTGCTCCTTCCTGCAATACTTATAGCTTCAGTTAGCTCTGACTGTAACAACGAAATATGTCGTATTAGCCTTTTTGCATACATATTAGGACGAGAAAGGTTCCTTTCTCTTACGGATATCACAGTGTCTTGATTCTGGCTATGTGCATATAGGCTCGTGATTACATGAAGTCTCTGGGTTACTACTCTGCCATTGAAGAGCATGACCATAGCCTTGCTGGGGTAGACGACTTACCAGTGGATGGTGCACATCGTTACCATGTAAAAACTATGAATACCTTTGAATATAGGGTTTTTCTTGGAAGTCTTGAATTTATTGTGCATGCTTTTCATACGTTTTTAATCATCGTAGTATTTTGAAGGATTACTGTAGTGTACACGCAGTTTGAATACCAGTAATTTAAGTTGGTAGCATGACCATGTACGATTACACAGACTGTACCTTTGATAAAGTACAAGCCTTTTTCTCATCTGCGTCCTTACGAATTCCTTTAGGCTTTATCCCGACGTCGGCCCCGGTTCACTATCAGGCTGCTGGACCGGGTGATTTCAACGGGATCTACGCTAAGTTTGAACTGCAGTGCAACAGGAACGCCCCTGCCACATTTGGAATGGTTCCGTAACGGATTTCCCATAATCCCGGATGCGAAGGTGAAGGTAATCGGTGGGGTTGGTTTTGGTTCAATGGAGATCCACGGAGTGGATAAGTCAGACCAGTCCGAGTACTCCTGCATAGCCACTAATTCATTCGGACGAGCGAGAACCTCTTCCACAATTCATGTAATCGACTTGAATCAGAATCGAGTCGTAAAGCCTGTATTGTTCTACAGTCAAATGATTACAGGTAAAAAAAATATCATGTCAAGTTGCATTGTTTTACAAGCTCGTTTCCAGGAACTTCTTATATAAGAACATATTGTAGTAACCCGCATGTGCGTAAAACTTGTATGCGTTTACCTTCTTAGAAACACGAACGAGTAACGAAATCGTGCTTGAGACTTATGTGAAAGACCATGAAGATCTGTTTTGGATGAAGGACGACAAACCTGTCAGTGGTCCAAATTACATCAGTCAAATTCTCCCAGATGGCCGTTGCAAGCTCATCATCAAACATCCCAGGAAGAGCGACACGGGAAGATGGACGGTCACAGGAAGGAATTATTTTGGAGTGAACTCCTTATCGAAATTTGTCAGCGTTGATGAATTCTCCATGACTGGATTCAAACTTCCAGTCTTCATCAAAGGACTTCACGACCTCAAAGTGGAGATCGGGGACTCACTATTCCTATCCGTCACTGTTGAAGGTCTTTAACTTGTGCATATTTATTTTGCAACAGCTTGTCTGTGACCTGCAACATTTTCCAAACTACTACATTTTTGTTGTCTGGATGGCATTGTGGAATGAGGGGAAATATTTGTGAATGTTTACACA
Source organism: Allacma fusca (assembly GCA_947179485.1). NCBI lineage: Eukaryota > Metazoa > Arthropoda > Collembola > Symphypleona > Sminthuridae > Allacma > Allacma fusca. Next base: position 27,374,772 of record OX359250.1, read on the forward strand.
ACCGGGTCACAGTAAATGTAGATTTTGTTTGACCGCATTACAATGCATAATGAGGAGTTTCAACATGGTTGACAGGTGCGGATTCCGTGGAATTTTTCAAGGGAGGCAGAGCCATTGAAACTCGGTTGAACCGGTTGGGTTGTTACAGCACTTTCATCCCATTTGTTCAACTCGAGAACCTAGGAGTGTACGTTGCTGTCGCTAGGAACAAACATGGGAGCGTGGAGTCTTGCTGCTCCCTTCGCTCCATCACGAGTCATGCCAATATTCTCCCGTCCTTTGTTGTCAAGCCCAAGCCAGTGTACGTTGTGGACGTTGGGGTGGACTTGAATATCGTGGTTCAAGTTGATGGAGAGCCCACGCCATTTGGTATATTTCTAGCCTTTGTCGGGATGACAGTCCTAACATTTCTAGCACACCTACATACATTGTCTTTCTAATTAAAAAATTTTATAGTCTTTTTTATTACAAAAAAACCTGGGACTTGTTCCTAGAGTTCGTAATTACAAAAATCTTCCTAGAGTTCTTAATTACAAAAATCCTCCTAGAGTTCTTAATTACAAAAATCTTCCTAGAGTTCTTAATTACAAAAATCTTCCTAGAATTTTTAATTATAAAAAACCTAGCCAAAACCTCTAATGATATGAAGCCTCCTAGTATTTCAACTGATAAGAAACCCTAGATGAAAGGAAACTATCTGCAAATGTAATCATGACTGACAGTTGTAATTAGTGTGCGAGGAACTCGTTAGCCAATTAATTATGACAGGTGGTGAGTAACCTTGTGATTTTGTGTGTATTTTGGGAAAAATGCAGTTAATTGGTACAAAGGATGCCGAAACATGGTCCTTGAGAATCCCCGAGCGTTCCGCGAAACGCTCTCGCCCTGTTCCATTCGTTTCACTCTCAAGAGGCTGACTCTCTGTGATGCTGGACTTTACTCGTTGAAAGCCAAGAATCTGATAGGCGAAGATGTTACACAGTTTTACGTTCAGGTTTGTTTTTATCTCCTGCTAAAAATTTATGTTGGCAGTCGTGTTTGCCATCTCGACCTGAGAGCCAATTTATAGCATCATGAATTTTACACCCGGTAGTTACATACAGACGGAGAGTGCGAGTGCCTGTCGGAAAAAAAATCTGGCGAGAAGTTCCGGCAATACTTGATTATATAATGGGGCTTAACAAATTTTCCTGTATCAGTAGAATTTTTCCCTCAAGAATGCTAACGCTCATGACCTGAATGCATGTAGTTAGGAGGAAAGATAGATCGCATCTTTGATGAAATGGAATTTAGTGGAACATCTAGAAATAGCACGCTTTTACACGGACTCGCTCAAGATTCATGATAAATTAATGTACACAGTGTGTATGTGTGTGTGTGTGTCTACGGGTTTGTAATATATGAGGGCTCATCTGCAGTATTGATATGGGTGAAAATCAAAGCTTAAGCATGACTTGAGTACACTGTGAAGGGGAAAAAATTAAAAGGAGGAAAATTTGGCGAGAAGCCGTGGAGAAAAGCACACACTTTGAATGAGTGAGTGGTATTTCCTTGTTGCAATATGCTGATTATTTTGTTTTTGTATGCTTTACAAGGTACGGGAGACGAGAGCCAGGTCTTTGACGCCAGTCAGCTCTATCACAGAGAGGAGATCTAGTTTACCAAACAGAAATAGACACTGGGCGTCAGTTGAGCGACTGGTTCGATCTTACCGAAATTCTTCATTACAGTCCCAAGCTTACTCCTCAGCGTTTTCACGTAAACTCATTCCCTCCCTTTTCATATCATCATGATAACTTTGTAGTAATCATCATTTATTTTTCTATTTTCTTCCACACTTCGTATTTGTTGTGTTCGTGTCAAGTCCAACTTTCCCTTCTAGGCTTCAACCATTATGGTATATTGTCTCTGTTGATTCACTAGGAGAACGAACGACACCTGCAATGATTCAGGAACAAAGTGTTTCCGTTCAGGAAATCCTCCCTGGTTGGGTTTCTATTCAGTGGAACCGGATTCGCGGACGCATTGCTGGCTATTACGTGCTTTGCAAAGATACTTCCGATGACAACTCCGAGTGGGTCCAGGTTAGTAAATCCCAAATTCTGGAAAGTATTATTTAACTTTCCCAAAAAAATTTGTGTACAAAGAATTCTTTATCATTACAGTTTTAGCTAAGAACAAGTAATCTATGTATAATTTTATTAATTTCTAGGAATATTATTCATTATGCATAATTTAATTTTGGTGAAAGTAATTATTTATTAAGGGTGAAACGCAGGGCAAAACGGGCATTTGTTGGAAATAACTTGTGTGTTTTTAAAATAGTTGGGATTCACCCGGTTGTGCAGCCACGAAGCAAATTTGCTCCCTGGAAGAGAGTATGTATTTAGAATAACTCCAAAATGTAAGTTAGTTGAAGATGAGTTTTCTTTGTTGAGTGAACCATTTTTTCTGAGTACTCGTGTCGTACCTGAATTCACACAATTACTTCCTGTGTCAACTACTGGACTTGTTGGCACACTCTACAAGTTGAGATGCCAGGTCAGTTTTTTTTATTGTTGGTGTAAATAATTATTTTTATTTATATTATGTTATTTTTGTACAAATTGTCATTTCAAATGCAAAAGTATACTTTCTGTAGCGTTGTTAATGTGACGTTCAAGTCAGAGACGCTACAGAATTGGTATTTTTGTTGCAGTGTTTCAATTTTGATGTAACGATAACCAGAATATTACAACTTGAACATATGGTCGGAGTATTTTTGTAACTGTCATTACCAAATGGTGTTTATTTTGTTTAGTTGAGAGAAGGTGTTCCCTGTAGCGTTTCTTGGACGAAGGATGGGGAGGTTTTGGATGGGAGTAAAAACAATTACAAAACATCCTTAGAAAATAATGTGGCTGAACTTGAATTCGTGGTGAATGAGGAAGACTCCGGAAGATTTTGTTGCGAAGCTAAAAATAACCATGGAAGAGCTATTTCATATTCCCATTTTGAAAGTACCATCAATCCTGAACATGTTGTTCCTTGCAATTTGTGAGTTTTCTCAATGTATTTTCAGTTGCCCGTACAGGAGAGCTCATTTGAATTTCAAAACCATTTCAATTTCACTTGTCATTAAATATGTAGCTTGATTCTAATTTTGCATTTTTTATTCAAGGGAGAACATAGAGTCCCCAGTAATACTAATGGAGCCCAAAAATAGAGTAGTTAAAAATGGATGCAATGCTATAGTCAGCTGCCAAGTGTCTCCGGAGAAGTGTAACATTCAGTGGATATTCAATGGTAAACCTATTGATGGTAAGCCCAGCATTTCCCTGTTGACAACTAAATATTGATGGTGGAGTCGACACCTCATTAATACTCAATTAATCTTTAGTACCTTGAAATGAATGCACTGTTGCTTCACAGACCAAGATCCGAATTACAAGCTAACCAACAACGGACGGTTTTACAGCTTAGAAGCCAATTCAGTGAGTCCTAAAATTTCCGGGCAGTACACATTGCTCGTGAGTAACCCAGCAGGGAAATGTAAAACACAATTTAGTATCCATTGCGTCGACGATGACTGGGATGTGAAGCCGAGATTCTTAAATCAAGCCAAAGCTGATTTGCAAGTTTCACTGGGAGACAAATTCACGCTTCATGGTTTTGTTATTGGAACTGGAATCCTTTTCTACGTCTGGTATGTAATTACAATGGGAATTTACATAACGTTTATTACGGTACTTGGCAAAAATCTGAGTTTTTTTTTGGGTAATTAAAACACAATAGGAAAAAAGATGGTAGAATCATTCACCGGAACCGTTACAAGAGTTACATAACGGAACACGAAAGAGACCATGCAAGTTTAACGGTTAAACAGTCCGGTCCAGAACATGCAGGAGTGTACGAATGCACTGTTTACAATGCTTATGGACAGGATACCATAAAATTCAATGTCGCTGTCAAGGAGTCTTGCCTGTAAGTTAGTACTACTCGGAGGAAAGGCGGAGTGAAGGATTGGGAAAAAGTGTAAAGTACTAAATTGATTAGTAATATCTTCGGGATGGTAATTTTAGAAACTCAAACGAGAAGAAAAATTATGCCAAGAAGTTGGCATTTCGAAGGAGACCTGAAGAAATGGAGATTGAGGAAGGTGACTCCGCCGTGCTAGAGTATGAGTGTGAAGGAGATACTGATGACGATATTCAATTTAAATGGTACAAAGATGGCCTGAATGTAAGCACGGGTTTAACACTCCCCACAGTGTATTTTTTGTGCCACTTTATATGCCAATATATTATGTGTAGTAAATGCATTATTTATTTTTGTTTATTATTGGGCGTCATTACAAAATGGGACGTCGTATCCAATCCAAACATGCATATATCTATTTTTCAGGTGAAAGATGTTAAAGATGCGCCACATTTCACCACGGAAAACGTTGGTAGCTTGTACCGTTTGTACATACGTGATGCTAAAATGCAGTTTAGTGGTGCCTACAAACTTATCGTTAGGTCCGGCCCTTCTTCCGTAACTGGCATTGTTAGTGTTCAGATCAAGTGTAAGGACTCATTCAGCCCTGTTACCAATCTTATGTGGTGAGGATGCGGATTTTATTATCTCTACACAGCACATGTTTTTATACCATTCATGTCTGGCATGGAGGCTCTAATAAACATAATTTTTTTAGCCTATCTGCCACGAAGCCTCTAATAACGAGAGACATAGGGAATGTTGAATGTGGGCTGAAGGAGGATGCGGAGCTAAGGGTGGAATTCAAACCCAATTCGAATGTTTTCTACGTTCATTGGGACGTGGAAGGAATTGTTACAACAGGGAACAACTTCAGCACCATTGTGATTCCGTCCGTCGAGACCGGTGTGTCTGTTTCTGCCAGAATATTTAATTCCGTTGGCTTCGCCGTCAGCCAAGGAACCATCACTGTTCCAGGTAGAGCCACTGTTTCTTCATGTAGGAATTGGCACTGGTGAAGGAATCCACATGATTTTGTACATGATTACCTTGTTCCGTTCAAATAACCCTTTTTTACATACCCCTACTAACTGTTGGTACACTATTCCTTTAAAGGCGTGCAATATAAATATCACATTGGCCTTGCGTATGAATACATAATAGTTGGATGTTATTGCATTTGTTAATTCACAAACCGTTACAAGTACTAAGCACAATAAATTTAGCATTACAATAATGAGATATTAAACGTAATATTTTAATTTCTAGCTGTGAATGGAAGATTGGGGTATAGAAATATTCCAAGTGGTAATTCGGGTAATAAAATATTTACGAAGTATTTCATTACAGTACAAAATTTTGGGTTTGGCTACATTTTGTAATTAAATTGATTGTAGGTGGGAAAATTATCACGAATCTTGCAGGAAGACAGCAGCCCAAATTTTACACTCATCTCCACGACAAATCTGTTCGTTCTTCTGACCACACAACAGTTCTTCAAGTTTCAATAAAATGCAATAATCTAACTAGGACAAAATGGTTTAAGGATAATAATGAATTGTTCAATAGTAATAAGTACATCGTTAGGGAGGAGGGGGATTTGAAAAGTCTTGAAATTCGCAATTTAAGCTTATTTGATTGTGGAATTTATTCCGTGAATATAGAGAACCGAGCTGGGAGCGATGCCTCCAGCTGTTACTTACATGTCACATGAAATCAGCCTAACCACGTCCGATATAAGTATATCTGGTCCATATATTTTCAAAAATTGAAAAAAGTCAATAAAACTAAGAATAAAAAAACAAATACAATGTTGTTCATTCATTAAGAGCATTAATATATTTCGTAAATTCCTTTAAGGACAACCTTCTTTACAATATAGAATATGCCTAGGATTACAAATCCGATTTAGTTTACAGATTTAGCGGTTAGAATCGAAAATAGCGTTGGCGTAATCATAAGAACGCGTGCACATGAGTTCCAGTAAAATATTTAGCTTACTTAGTCAACGAAGACATTACATTTTGTAACGTTAAATAATAGTTCACAAGTGTAGTTAATGCTTATTGTGCTGATTGCTTTTGAATTCATAATAATTCTTTTGGATGATTTATTCTTAAGTTATAATAATATGATTATATAATAATAATTACTTATGAAGACGGGTAACGCGATTTCGAGCCCTTGGAAGACTCAAAAAGAGTAAATTCTGATAGTACAAGTCAAGATAACAATTTGACGTTCCATTTGTAAACCCCTTCAGTATTTTTTACATTACATATAAAATATCAATTTATCTTATATATTAGTCTAGCAACACTGTGTTTTAGTAGGGGGATTCGGTTTATTTGGATCGTTAAATCGAACAGGAAGGTCTTGAGGGTCACGGCTCGGTCCCGTCTTGGCTAGAATCGACTCGGCCAAATCATGAAATGCTCTTTCAATATTCACGTTATTCTTGGCTGACGTCTCCATAAACTTTATTCCATGCTCTCGTGCTATCTGAAATTCCAAAAACCAATTTCATATTCCATTAGATATAAGTAAGCTCCTATTTCAATTTATACACCTTCCCTCATGCAACTTTAATGAAATCAATCAACATTCTTAATCAATTGCATTTTCTAAAAGACTTTCCTTATACTCAGTTCGAACCAACGACAGTATTAAAACTCATATAGAACTCCACTCCCGTACTAACAATAAACAGTGCAATGTGCAAGACGTGTATATGGTGCTACAAATTGCAGCATCAGACAACCGACGCGGAAAACATAAACTATTAAAGCAAGGATAATAGTAGCAGTCTGATAAAGATGATGCTCATTCGTCATTCAAGTTCATAATGTTCGGTTGGTATATGTGAAGTTGATTAACCAAGATACTAGGCAGGCTTGTTGAAACCATGAATGCGTTTCAAAACAACACTCCTCCTTCACTGAGTAAAGATAGCATTGCACTTTAAAACCCACTTGAAAGAAGACACGTAATTTAAGAGTGCATGCATGGAAAAACTGTGTATGTATAGTCTCCATCCATGTAGTAGCAACTGAAATACCAGAAGCTGCATAAGAACATCAACAAATGAGACAGTTTTGACGATTGACCATAACGACTTTAGCTTCTACGGAGCAAGCAAAAAATCACTAAAGTAAACGTTTGGAGACCAATGAAAGGGATGAAGTCTAATAGAAAGCAATGTTATGAACTAAATGATACTTACGGCATCTCCACGTTCTCTAGGGACAACACGGCTGTCTTCCATATCACACTTATTCCCCAGTATCATTTTCTCAACATCCTCATTTGCGTGCTGCAAGCATGACAAAAAATTAATACAACAGAATCAGTACTGTTTGTTCTGGCCCGCATTTAGTGTCATTTAATACTATTCAACTTCACTTGAGTGTCTGAAAACAGCAGCCTTAAACTACCAAATATGATTTCTCAGCATTATGCTGCTCTCGAAAGTTCACAAACAGATGCATGCACGCTGGGAAATCTAGTACGTACATACAGAGTTTCAAATAAAATGTTTCTGTCGAGAACATTTTTTCAAATAAATATGAGGATCTAAGCATCAGCAGCAAAAAGTACAACTCAAGCTGAAGTTTAGAATTAAATGATCAATAACAAGTAAAAACGGCCGCGACAATAAAATAGCTAGAGTTAAACTGCTAATATTAAAAATGTGATCAATACCTCATCAATATTTCGGAGCCATTTTGCAATATTCTCAAAGCTCTTTACGTTGGTAATATCGTAGACGAGCATTATCCCCATCGCTCCTCGGTAGTACGACGTAGTAATAGTATGAAACCTTTCCTGACCAGCGGTATCCCTGCAAAATAAACATTTCAATCAAACATCCACACCAAAACATACAATTACATCATTATCAGAGTTCATCTCTTTAATGATAAAGATAAAATGAAAGAACAGAAATCAATAAAACTATCGCCATATTCATGTAGGACAGCTGTACAGGAAAACTTTGTAGCAAATAATTGGTAAATATCGTAGACAAACTAATCGAACTGCAACTAAGGATTCAAATCTTGACATCTCGATTGGATTGCCCACAAAATCAATTGCCTCTGGAATAAACTTTTTGCTGTTAAAAATGAAACATATGATGTTCGACTCAAAAAGTATTTTCTCAAAGAACATATATACATTCTGCTTGATTGAATCGTCAATAAAACGAGTGAACAGGCATAAAATGATAATACAATTAGCAATAAAAAAAACGCCCGAGTAACTTTCACCATCAACGCATTCCTTATAGTACAAATTCTATCAAGGGTAAATCAATGAATGCTAAATCCCTCAACTAATTCATATACAAATAGAATCTAACTAATTACACTTACCAAATTTGAAGTTTAATCTTTTTCCCTTTCAGTTCAATGGTCTTGATTTTAAAATCAATACCTAAAAGAAAACCACACCAGTTACATCATACGCCCCACCATTCCCATATCTACAATAATTCAAACCACAACCACACATTTCAAATGACAACTGACAACCCTCACCGATTGTAGAAATAAAGGTTGTGTTGAATGCATCATCCGAGAATCTGAATAAAATGCAAGTCTTGCCGACGCCGGAATCTCCAATTAAAAGTAACTTGAACAGTAAGTCGTAGGTTTTCTTAGCCATTATTTAAAATATTTCGGAGGAAACACAGGGGAGGGGGGGAGAGAATAAGGTTGGCAGTTAAATGCTTCTACAGACACGGTCCACACAACAACAGAAATTACTCTTAATTCCCGTATTTCACAGTAACGGCGTATACAGTTACAGACGTCCTTCAAAAAAAATTAATTTTGGCTCATCAATCCAGCTCTCGCAATTGAGTCACGCAAGGAGCCTGTCTTATCTCGCTGTTCAGAGGAAGTCTCCTGATATCATTTGTCACACTCCCCTGTGAACAAGGAATTTTCAAAATTAATCCCTTTCAAATTCAGACTTGACGCTTCTTTCCCATCAAGCCTTCTTCAACACCCATCACCCCACACCTTCAACATCAATGATCCAACACCTTTAACATACACAAATTCAAAAAAATCATATAATTCAAAATCAAACGCCCTTCAAAATCCTTCAAATCTCAACGTTAAAAATCAAATACTTCCAGTTTCAACACCCTTCAACAAAATTAAACTCAAAAAACTTGCAAACTATACAAATACTTCAAAATCAAATAAGTACTCTTCAAACCTAAAATACATACACTTCAAACCCAAATACTCTTCACAAATGCTCTACTCCTCAAATGGGACTCACATTCAAAACAAAAATCCTTATAAATAATCCAATGACTTGTCACAATTCAATATCTTAAAATTATGAAACTATATACACACACATTGATTACAACAATAAGAGTAATAATTTATATTCAAACCAAAATAATAAAACTTGAACTTTTCTTCCACACTTCCTCAGGCTTCAGGGATAATTTACAAGTAAATCAGAATATATGAAGAATATCTCCGCCAAGGTACACAGAAACTGTAAGAAAAAAAGCTATAGTTTTGAGAATAATATATTACTTTGAACAGTATTTACTGGCATGTACTGTGTATGTATGTATGAGTTAAGTTTTTGGTTGAAATGAGACCGTGAGTGACTCAATTGGTTTGGAACAAGAATAAGAGAAGAACCAAACAAGGGAATAGAAGGGTCCGAGAGCCGTACTAAAACAAATAGATATAAGAAGAGCCGTCCGACTCGCCGTTCAGCTCACACTTTATGTTTTGCTCCTCAACTTCTATACACTTGGGTTTATTTGGTAAAATATTTTCGACGAGAAGTGAGCTACTATCTGTGTATGTATCTGTGGGTAATGGAGGGGAGCAGTCTCTTCTCCTTATTTCCAAGTCTGAGAAATCCAAGTGCTGGCCCACTGCGCCGGTCCACACTGACTCATCGCAAGAGTCGTCTTCTGGTCGTTTCTTCCTTCTGTCAAGTCAAGTGACTTTTTCCCCTATCTATAGTATGTGTGGACGGAGTCAGGGGATATATACACACACACACACACAGGACTTTCATATATAAATGGCTAGTCAATTACATAAAGTACATAGTACATAGAGATAGAGCCCAAAGTCCTTCGCTTCGGGTTACCTCAGAGAGCAGTGGTGGAGTATTAGTTGGTGAAGAAGTATTTCACAAGAAACTGCGTACTATATATTCGCTTCCGTCAAAGTTACATTTGAGTTCGGGAATCGGGGGAAAAAAAAGGAAAAATCTTCTGTGAGAGATAATATCGTATTTGAGGAATTTTTTTTGGGGGTAATATCTTCAAGTCTTGAAGGGTCGGAGGTTGAATGGCGTGGCAACAGCAGCCCAACTATGGTGGGTTCGGTAATAATTAATTTTTGGCATGCTTGTTTTGTGTTTTTTTTTGTTGATTTGGTTATTGCAGAAATTATTTTGGCTCGTTGGATTATTTGGTCGAGTTGGGAGTTGTTGTTTTGTCCAAGGACACTCGTCTGTGTGTAGAAGAATGTAGCTCCCTGTCCACATCACCTGTTTGTAACCTTGGGAGTTTTGTAATAAGCTCGGGATCCAGTAGTTCCCGTGGTTGTCAATGCAATAATAGTGTCAACTGTCGTCACTCTGTCAATGTTTGCGTAACCGTTTGGCAACGAGCCTTTTTTTCCATGATTTGATCTCTTATATATGGGTTTTTTGATACTAGTGTGTACTTACACTCAGTGGTTGTTTTTCTTGAGTTGGAGTCTGTCTGTTTGAATTGTGGGATCTAATTTTGATAATGGTATGAGAGTTGTTTTTCAAGAATGTGGATTGATTTCTTGGATTGTTGTTTCTGTGATTGGGCTTGGGATGGAATGTTGACTGTGTGATTGGTTTTGTGGAAGTTTCTATTAATCTGGGGAATTTTAGGTGCATGTAAACATTGGGAAAGTTGGGGCTTTTTGGGGGAACTTACTGATTATGTCGTATGGTGTGGGAACTGGGAGGACGTGACAGTGATGGAAGTGGAATTAAGTGATAGTGGACTTGGACAGGACATGATAGCAGTAATGGGGCTGGGAAGGGACGGTTGTGGTGGTCGACGGGATTTTATGGAGGAAATTGGGAAGCTGAGCTGTGACTATAGAAGCGGTGGTGGGTATAGATGTGGAGGGTCATTCGGTTTGTGAGGATTGGAGAGAATGTTTAGGACACGTCATGAGTAGTTTTTTGACGGGGAAAGTTGTTGGGAAAAGCTACTTGACATTTGATATTTTTGAGACTGCCGCAAGAGGCTATTGTAGAATGGGAGGTAACTGTGAAACGTTTGTGTGTCGTTGTAGTTTATGTAGAAGGATCTTAGATTGTATGATTAATTGGTATGAGTGTGCAAATCACAAGGGAAGCTGAAAGTCGTGTTGTGGAGGATTAGAATTGGTTTGATGGCGTAATTATAGGTTTGTTTATGCATCAAATCGACGTTTGAGTCGCAGATGTTTATGACGGATGCGTCAGTTATCTGCAGTGCCGCATTGTACTTAAAATTAGTTAGATTGTACTTATATTGAAAATGGCTGATGTTCTGTGAGTTATGTAAAGTCACATATTTATGGGCAATTGGATATTTTAAGGTAACCAAGGTTTTCCTGGCGGCGGTGGACCATTTCCAGGAGGTTATCCTGGTGGGGGATATCCCAGTGGCTACCCACAACAGCCACCACCGGCAGGTTACTACAACCCGCAACAACCTGGAGGATACCCTCAGATGCCCAATATGGGATTTCACATGCCACCGGATGTAGAGCAAGGGCAAGGATTTCCTAAAAATGAAGATTCGGATTTCCAGGGGTTTGAATTCAGTGACAAGACTATCCGTCAAGGGTTTATAAGGTTCGGTTAAACTATGTCATTGTAACAAAAGTTCATTAATAAAAGTTGTAGAGGATCAGTGTCATCGTGAAGTCATATGAAGAATTTTAAATTTATTCCAGGAAAGTGTACAGTATATTGATGGTGCAGCTGCTTGTAACGTTCGGATTCGTTACTTTGTTCGTATACAACGAAGACATGAAACTCTGGACTAGGGCAAATCCAGGGTTCTTCATTGGAGCTTTGGTTTTGACGGTTGTACTACTTCTGGCGATGGCATGCTGTGAATCTGCTCGCCGAAAGAGCCCAATGAACTTCATCTGCTTGGGACTGTTCACTGTAGCCGAAGGATTTGTGCTGGGAGCTGCGTCATCCAGTTATGAGTAAGTAACTTCAGGTTTTCTAACAGTTTTTTGGAGTTTAATAATGATGAATGCGCACAGAAATTATTATTTAGCAACATTTAAATAAATTTATTTTAACACAAAACTTGATTGGTGATTACAAGTGCCCGTTACAAAACAAAAAGATAAAATACAACAATAATGATTAGTGTATATAAATTGCTACTCTATGAGTGCTGAAATTTTAATCAACTGTACTGATTTGTGTTAATACAGTGAGAAGAGTGTACTCCTTGCTGTCGGATTAACAACCGTGATCTGCTTGTCGCTGACAATTTTCAGTTTTCAGACAAAGTTCGACATGACTGCAAAGGGTGGAATTCTGTTTATATTGCTAATTGTGTTGATGCTCTTTGGTTTCCTTGCCATATTCTTGCGGTCAGTATTCCCTATGGTAAATATTGTGTATGGTTGTTGTGGTGCACTCCTCTTCTCCGCGTACCTTGTGTATGATACACAGCTCATGATGGGTGGGAAACACAAGTACAGTATCAGTCCGGAAGAGTACATTTTCGCAGCACTCAATCTGTACTTGGATATTGTCAATATTTTCATCTATATACTCAGCATTGTGGGGTCCAGGGGTGACTAAAATCTAAGCCAAGAGGATCTCAAATCTTTTGCCAGCTCTAATTTACTGGAATTCTTGGTGTTTACCTCCCCCTTTGTTCGTAGCAACACCTGCAGAAAATAAAACAATAAAGTCATATAATTCATCCGCTTTCACATTATGTTCTTATGGGGTTTGTAGATATAATCTATTTATATTACGACCATGAAGACTTTGTATGTGATTAACATGAATTGTATTGGTATAAATCGTAGAGAGCATTTTTATTGTCAGAATGGATAGTCAAACTTGTAAAATCTTACGTGTGCATAATCTTAAACAACTGTCCAGTAAATCAGAATTTTAAATGAGGAAATGTTCCAAAGAAAACTGATAGCAGTACGTACTGTTACAGCACAGGCAAGAGGAAATATGAGCTAATTCTACATTCAGAGTGGGAATCACTCATCAATATTTTAAAATCTCATGTTGGATGTCTTATAATCCGTAGTCATTACGCGGTAATATTTTATTCTTTAACATTCGTTATCCATACTGAATACGTTGTACGTGATTTAAACTGTATATAAGCTCTTAAGGCACGGCTGATCAACATCATCAATTCCTAGGGTACATGGTGTGAATTGTATGGCTGCTCTTAACTAAAAATAAGTATGTATTTAGCGTTTACAACACACGTACCCACATGACTGTATAAAGTATTTTGTCACTTTTTTGAAATTCCCTAGTTTGAGTTTATTATTGCATTACATTTAGTATTAAAATAATTAGTTTATCGTGTAAGTTCGATGTCAATGTATGGAGCTGTATATATTAGCATAACGTGTCATAACGTTAAAGGTCTGACCTGTAGATCAGCATTTCCTTCCAACGGAAACTCGTTATTTGTTAAATACAGAGTTAAGTTTACTTAATTTAAATAGATTTCAAACACCTACGACTTTCTAGAATTTTCTAGATATTTTTGTGATAGTTTCGGTAAATATAATTACCTTCATCTAGCAATTATAACTTCCTTTGTTCAATTTAAATCAATAAAGATAGCAAACTATAGCTATCTAATTATCATACCTGAATAATCTGTGATAACTCTGAACTGTTGAATTTGTACTAAAATATATTCATACACCATTAATCTCATGATACGATCTTACCTCTTGACTGGCTGAAGTAATAGTCCTGATTCTGGACGCCAGTTCCTCCTGGAATTTTGCAGGCCATAATACTTCTGTAACGAGGCCGGAAGTCACTCCTTCAGTCGCTGTCAACTTCCTCCCCGTGTAAAGCATCGCATATGTCTAACAAGGCATGCAACAGTGAATTACTCCAGAGTAAAATCAAAATGACATTCAGGGCACAAGTGTCAAAGGCAATAGCCTTATTGGCACAGTATACTTGCGCGTAAGTAGATATGTAGGTATAATACTGCTTTCTGAGCATAACAGTCATTCAGTATAACATATAGCAAGAATTAAGTTTGATTGGCTTACAAGTCGATTTTTAGGAAAAAACTGAAGACATTCTGGTAAGTATCCATTTTTGCCGTAGTTGGTCTGAAATGTAGCCTTGTCCGAAGCATAGACCATATCAAAATAACTCAGAATTAAAACACCAAAATCAACAGCGTCTCCACTCACTCCGGCCACTAGCAATTTCGGGTAATTAATAAGGGTTTTGAGTAAGGAACTGTAAATGGAATTTGTTTAAGTTATCATTTGAAACCCTAAACGCAGTCTTAAGTCACCAAAAAATAGCACACAAAAATCTTAAAAGCAGACTTACTCAAGACAGGCAATCATGGAATCAGCCATAGACTCTCGCAGACTATCATCCGTCTCCGATCTGATACCTTGTATATCCAGACCTTGAATAAAGTCACTTGTCGTGGTCATCTGTACCACCGTAACATCTTCGTTAACCTTCAGACTGTTCAATATTGCTGTCAGCCGGGAAGTTATCTGAAATAGTAACGTTATATAAGAACTTAACGGACGAATAGGTCTACAAATTATGCTTAAACCTATAATTTTCCCACATTTATTCTTGCACTTAATAATATAGGAGTATTAAAATGTCAAGATGATTCTTAGTCACAATAATGGAGATTAATTAGTGAACAATACATTTACAATCAGGCATTCCGGAACCGCCAAGAAAACTCGTGGAAGGGGTGATTTTTAATTATTTCTGGAAGCTAATTCTTAGTTTATAAATTTGTGTTTGAGACCAATTCATAAAAACCAATGCTCAAATTCCTGCAATTCGTGCATCTTACAATCTATGAAAGAATTTTGATATTTTATAATAATTTAGCAACGTTTCATGTCTGTTTTAACGTTTTCGTAAACATTTCCCGAAAAATCGGCAACATTTTAATTCGAGGAGGTGGACACTACCATGGGCTGCCCCTCCCAGATTTTTTAAGGGGGGACAATGTCCACCTAATCCAGAGTGCCTGTTTTGAATAAATTAACTGATCAGAATAAAAATATTGCATTCTTCTATCCACGAACAACATTTTACAACGAAATTAACTATGTAAGAATAAATGACTGTATGAGTATAAGTAACCTTAATTTTAGATATAATGTTTTCGCTCTTAAAAACTGGCTAACAATTCTACGCATTTTCCGTTCCAATCACTGAATAATTCTCATTTGCATTGTATTACGAATTCCTGTACTGTAATGATGGTCGTATTCGCAGCATATTCTAAATCCTATTTTACTAATTTTTCTAATCATTGTTATATCAACTCATCAACATAAAAATCATTTAAATTCCATTGTAATGTGTTCATACAAGAAAAAATATTCACTCTATTTTAGCGCCGCAGTACTTTTTAACATTAAAATGAAGGTGTGGACAGATGGCAAGCATTCCAATAATAAAATGCTTAACAGACTTATAATGGAGTACTCTTGCATGGAACCGATAAATTACTACAATCCAAGCATGTCTTTACGAATTTGTTCAAGACTAAATGGCGGGCCAACGACCTGACAACGACATTTTCTCAATCTATCTGTGAGCCTGGCTAGCGGGCAAACTAGTAGTCTGAGACATTTTGCACAAAGAAAGCACATATGCACTCCTTTACTTCCTCTATCTGCATTGAATTAATAAGAGTGGCACATTTGTGTCAAGCAGCAAGGCAGAACTCTTCCCTGTAGTTTGTCAATCCTGATACTAAATCATAATGAGAAATGCATATCATTACAAAGACATTCCACAACTCATGGTCTAGCTTATCAATCACGAATCAACTCATTGATCTCCATTATGACGAATTTAGAACGCCAAAATGTAAATATTACTTCTTACAACTGAAATTCCACGAAGGAAGGATCCATTGGTATCACGTACATAAACATAAAAGCGACCCCCACGAATTTTGACAATGTATACGATTCAACAGAACGAGCACATTCTTTCAGCTACTTATAGCATGCGAGCTACACAAAAATTTGAAGCAAATTTAATTGTGCCTTCAATAATTTCAACCTTTGAATGTACGCAGCAGCTTATTTAGTGCTTCCATCCAGTTGCCTATAGCATATATTTAAACTTCTATTCTTGTAGCAGCTCATAAAAAAATTCATAAAATAACAAACCGTTGGTTTGATTGATCCTTCACACCGTTATAACAATTAGTTTTTGTATATTGTTAATCAAGCTGAGAGAAAATTCCAATAGATTACCTGTGTGTTGAAAGTTATAGCTTCGGCGTCAATAGTTATATAGCCCACGGAGTCATGAATCCGAACCTGGACTGTGTCCTCTGCGGATGACTGAATTGGTGCTGTAATACATAAATGGGATAATTTTTATCGCATAAAAAATGATATAATAATACTAGAGTACCCTCATCTACAAAATCATCACAGTTGGCTATGTTTTGTCACACAAAATATTTTTTTGGGAACTGACTCAACAAGCCTACTTTTTTCGCGCGTTTCATTAACACTGCAAGGAGTAGGAGTGGAAATGGCTATAAAAATGCCTGCATAACAACGCCTCCATGCTTCTAGCTTCCCCCTACATCAGTTCCAAAGTCCTTTCCTAAAATTCAAAAGCCCATGAATATTCCGGCAACTTTTTTAAGGAAATTAGCTCACCCCCCAAATGTGCCGGCGATGGACTTCTGGATGAAAAGTTGAAATTCGAACTTGAACTTCGTCTCCTAATAATCTTTGACGCTGGCTCGGACAATTTTGCCTTCTTAGCATTCCTCTGCTCCTGCTGCTGCAGCCGACGACTTTTAGATTTGAGTCTCAAAGAGACTTTATTAAATATTTTCGTTTTAGAACTGTCCCGGACTTGATTGATAGCCTCTTCCCGGTGTTTGTTCAATGCCTTGAGCTTCTCCTCTTTGGACGTCAGAGCTTGGGTCGAGCCCCGGGCGGAGGGACCCATCAGTATTTTGACCGTCCCTTCATCCATCAGCAGCCTGTCTAGCTCCGACCGGGTCTTTCTCTTCTTTCGTTCTTTACGGGCAGTGGAGGTGTCAGCTGAGGAGGATTCTTCCGCAGCCACGGCCGCGGAGGAGTCCATGATTTCATTGCTTTGGTTCTTGTCATCCATAGAATTATCAAGTTTGGGGTCGTCAGGTGGGGCCGGGGGATTCTCGGAGTTTGGTGGAGGCTGTTCCGCCCGAGTCTGGTCCTCCTTCCTCAGTTCCTCCTTTGATACTACTCCTTCCTCGGGGTCTGGTCCTTCCTGGGTTACTACTCCTTCTGTAATTACTAGTTCTTCCTTGATTACAATTTCTTCCTTGACAGTCTTTACTTGCTCTACTGATTGATCCGCCGTGGCTTCCTCTTTGGTATACTCGGCTTTAGCGGGGATTACTACTCCGCTCTTCCCTGTGTCTCTCGTGTCCCGCTCGGGGTTCTCGGAATTTAATGAAGGCCCTTCTTCTCCTGACTTCGTGACATGTTTGGTCTCCTCAGAAGTAGTCTCATCCGGTATGCCATTTGTTTCGGGATCACTGAGCGTACAGGACGTACTACTTTCCGTAGGTTCTTTTAAATTTGAGGTCACCTGTTCACTCGTCGGCTTCTCCCCGGCCAATGTCGGTGACTCCGAGTCCAACGAATTCCCGTTGGCCTCCATGAAGGTATATAGAGTGGGATTTTTGTGGCGGATGGACGAAGAACAGTAAACTTATTCCTCGCTCACTTGAAGCTCGCGTATACAATTTAACGACTTCTACAACTTTTAATCTAGACTATAATGTACAGTAGACTGGGACTGTCGAGGGTCTCCGTGATGCGATCAGTAGTAAAGTTTATTATTGTTGTTACTTTAATAAAGGATGTGTCCGTGTGAAAGTGATGATGTTCGTGGAGGGACGGTTTGAATTCAGTTATCTTATCTCCGGGCTTTCTTCTGTACTTCTTCTTCCCTTGCAGCATATACACGTTTTTAGTGGCATAGCCTGTTTAGTAGTGTTGAGTGCTTCCCCATTCCTTTCCTCATTCCCTTCCCTTGTGTATATATTCTTCTCTCTCGAAGTGAAGAGCTCAAGAGGCTGACTGAAGCATTATTTGCGTAAAGTGTGCCATAGAAACGTTCCTTTACTACTTTTAGTCAGCACTGTTAATTATGCAGAAGCCGAGCGAAAGCTTGAGGACGACGCTCTTTTTAGCCCCTACTTCCTTATTATTCATGTGCCTCACAGAGCCCAGCATCTAAAAAAAAGGCTCTCCTTTCCAAATGCTATTGTTACCAGTGTGCATATAGTATGGTTAAAAATCTTATGTTGGAGGCACTATGGGAGTAGCATTGATTCTATATGAGTAGAAATTATTCTTGACTGATTCTGTATGGATGAATTCTTGGAAGTCTTATTTCTAAATTCAGAACGTAGGTATAATTATTACTGCGGCGGCTCTTGGCTTCCACGGATGTCATCTGATGGGCAGAGTTTTTGATGGACATATTTTGATGAGCCCATTTTGATGGACCTTGGGCCGGCCGTGACTCTGGTGTCAAATGAATTTTGATGAGTACGGTGGGGGAAAAATGGGGATTTAGAGGGTATCTCAGTTTTACTTGTGGTATTCGTTTGGGTATAGTTTGACTATTACAACGGAATCGTTATGTTTATTTACAAATATTCATTACTGACTTGCTCGTCATGTGTATGAGTATACATTGTTAGCGTCGAGACAATATTAAAAATTTAAAAGCGACAAATTATTCTCGTTGACGTATCATATGAGATATAGCAGTATTTTAATTAATTATTATATTAGTAAAAATTGTATTTTGCTATTCTAGCAGAGACAGTCATCCTGCAGGGAAGAGTCCTCGGGAGGTTGGGTGACTTGGAAGCTAGACTCATCCAAGTGTAGTAGGTCATGTCGAGACTTGACGTGAGTACTCAGGGAGCTGGCTATTGTGGTAAACATTTCTTCTATCCCTTCACCGGTTTTGCAGGACGTTTTGAAGTAGCCGGCGATACAGTCACTGGTCTCTTCACTGAAAGATAATCAAAAGATAGGTGTTAGTGATAAGGATACATGGAATTGTAGGTGTGAGTCACTCGATATGAGCTAGGATTGCAAGTACATGGTGATGTACATCTCGGCGTTTCACTGCAGGGAGAAGCTGGCACCTGGGTGTGATAACTTACACGAACATCTCTTTCGACTGACACTCAACTCAACACCCGCCCACGTACCGAGGAATTAGATGATGGGACGACAAATATTTATAATAATATAAACTATCCCCACCATGTGACGCAGAAAAATAGAATACGACGATACTTGATTCTTGCCATTTTATTTTATCATGAAAAACCTCAACCTCAAGAGCACTGAATGTGTAACTTGTATTCTGCACACAATTCTATTTGAATCAAGGACTTTTTCTATAAAAATTTCCCTATTCTTATTTTTGGCTAGGTTAGGTTGAAAATGTCAAAAACTGACTTTCATATTTTTCATTATATTCTAGACTTCTGTATTTAAGAACGGATTGTGTAGCCGGCTCCAAAAATATACCTTCAGAGATATCCAACTTACATGAAACTCTTAAAATCCCTAAGAAAACTTACAAATCGTCTACAAAAACATTCAACACGTCACGCAGTAACATGTTTCCTAAACCAGAGGCCTAGGCTTGAATTCAAAGCAGGAAAAACCCTTTTCCCTGCTTTACAAACATCAATAATAATTATTCAAGACCTAAGCAAACACTAAAAGATACGAATTAAATATAAATGGTAAGACAACCTAAAAACTGACGATCAAAGCATCCCATTCAGATTCCAAATCGTTTGAAGATCTGGATAAAAATATCTAGAGCTACGGAACCTTCAAATATTCAAACATCAATCGCAATCAAATACGACAACGGTACTGACCTCTGGTTTGACAATAAAAGATTTTACAATCAACGACAGCCAATTATAACGTTACTTTTGACTAATTCTAATTAATATTCCCCTCAGGTATACTCAACAAAACAATTCCTACTAGCTATTGTAACACAGAAACCTCCCAAGTTGCTAATCTTACAATTTCCATTCCAAATTTCGTGCACTACCAATTGCAATTGGTAGTACACACTCGAAAAAAAAACATTATCATTACCTGGCTCACATTTATAAATCTCTAATCCAAAAACACACACCCTACATATTCCAATTTCATCATGAGCATTTTACCAGAAAGCTTCAATGTCCTGATCGGTGACCTGAGGCTGAAGATCGCATTTGTTGCCACAGAGGAAGATTCGTGCAGTTTCAGCGTAGGTGACGACTTCAAGTAGGTGCTGCGAAAGCGCATGGAACGAGTCACTATTGTCTAGAGCGAATACCAGCAATGCTGCCTCGGAGTGTTTGTAATAGCTCGACGTAACGGACGCGACCCGCTCCATCCCTCCCGTGTCCCACAACTGAATCTGAAAAAATTCCCACAAATCAAATACAATTTAAAAAAACTGAGTAACTTCAAAAATCCTCCATTTCCAATAATAAATATTATTTACAAAATCTCCATTTCTGAACCCATGCTCAATATACTGTGAAATAGCCAACAGGATCACCGTATTACTTTGACATTATTTTCCTGGAATGGTTTGGCATAGAAATCAAGTCCAAGGGTGGACCGTTTGGAACTGTCTGTTGTAAATGTGTTTGTGGCAAAACGACGAAATATTGATGACTTCCCGACCCCGTATTCTCCTATTAATATCACTTTCACCTCTGGGATCAGAGCTCGGGCCATTTGGAGGAGGAAATAGGGAATTAACTAATTTCAAAATTTCCCGCCCAACACAATATCCCTAGCATTGAATTAGCCTTTTATTGATTTACTTGTCCAATCTCCAAGTCTTCCCGCTATAATTCACTTGGATTGGAACATTTTGGATGCCGGGTAGACAAAAAATATCCAGCCCAGAAAAAATAGAATCACAGTATGTATAAATACACACGAGTGCCACAACACCTCCAGTCCCCCCGGCTCATGTAAGGTTTGTTGGCAGAAAATACTCAAGTCCCCCATTTTTTAGGGAATTTTCTTCCAGATTTTTAACAATTTGTTTCTAAAAATAATTTGCCGCCTAACTTTGAAAATCAGCTACTCTTTTACAAAAAGTAGACTTCGCATTATTTTCAAGCAAATTTCAAGAGATTTTGAACAACCACCGCTGCGGTGGTCAAGGACATTATTACTTTTCAAGGACTTCAAAAGTAATAATGTGAAAAAATGATTTTAATAGCGGTGATTTGGAAATAAAAATTGGAAAATATTTTTTTGGGCTAGCGGGATGATTGAAATTTCGAAAATTTTTGAAAAATCTGGAGGACAATTTGGTACAAAATCGGGGGATTGAGTAGTGTTCGTAATTCTTACCACCACCGTTCCTTCAGTGGGCTAGGGCCAGGGGTGAATTGGGGGTGTTGTGGTACCCTGTGTATAAATATTTGAAAAATTCTCAAAGTTCTGGGAGCCTCATGTTCAGCACTGTGTTAGTTGACCTGATGTTGAGGGAAGCCAGACTCTGAATTACTCTGAAATGATGTGAAGAATACACTCATCAAGAGTAAGCTTGAGTAGTAGGCTTTCTATATAGCTCATGGATTTTCAAGGCTTCTTTCGTAAGCCATCAACAGGATTGTAGAATTTGTAAAGAGTCTCTTTTTAATCCCAGGAGTATAAATTAATATAATGTTTCCCTGCTTTTTTAGAGTTATTATTATGATTCTTGCACTGAAATGAAATGCTCAGACGACACGCTGAGTGCTGTACAGTTGACCAAGCCCATTTGGTTAGGATAGTCTCAATATGTGTTAGTTTAATTATATCTGACAATTAGAGACTGTCTCTTAATTATATGTAGTCTGTCTCCCTATATAATTATTATCTGTGGGATATTACGGAAGGTATTATTATTATATAAATAGAGGGAGACTGACGGTGACAGTCTGAGTAGGAGTTAGAGGCTAATGGGGCACTTTGAGAATCCCCATAACATGTGTAGCTTACAGTGTACGGGGACAGATGTACATCATCTCCTCTATCAAGTCCTCTGATTTGAATTAAATCACTCGAGTAAAAGTGCTTAATGTGACTTGTTTTTTCTTCCCCTGCCCTGTAAACAACTTTGTTACGCCAAAGTGTTGCAGTTATGTCCTTAGCATTTGGAAAGGTTGAGGGAAGGATCTGAAGTCTGGACGTTCTCAAAGCCGGACATACGAGTTTAGCAATTTTTTTTTTCTTGAGCATAAAGATGTTCAAAGGATTTCCAATCCTGCCTGCCTTATTCGCCCACACAACCTTGTCAATCAGTTTTTGAGGAAAAAATATAGTGTGGAAATCCTTGCACGAACCATTCCCATATTACCTGACGGCTAGGACGACATGTTTGCATAAGTTAAAAAGTCAGTTATATAAACAATAGGGAGGGAGCTTATAGACCTTGTTGTTGGGCACATTAAAATAGGAGTCGTTTTGATACGATGCATCTTTCTTCGCTTTGCCAGACTGGGGCTGTTAACTTCTATGCCTTCAGGATGGTGATGATGAGTGTGTGTGTGTGTGTACGAGTTGTGTATCTATAGACGTACATTGTATATAATGGAACATTATATCGGGAAGTCAAGACACGGAGAGATCTCAGATTCAGGGCTGATACTCCAAGAGCAAGCTTTAAAACGATGGGTTTTCAAATAACCAACAAACCCTTCCATATATTGTAAATTCCTGTCAATCAACTTCTGTCAATCCTTTTTTAACGAGTAAAAATTTGGATATGATAAAAAAAACGTCTGTTTTAGTTATAGTGAAGGAATAATTATGGTTTGCTCCGTGAGGGAAAATGAAAGGAGCTCTTTTATTAAAATAAATCACGGTGTACACATGGTACTCCACAAAGGAAATATTCTGGGCTAGATCAGTTCATTGAGATAAAACTTGGTGAAATATTAAGTCAGACTGAAATTCTCGAAGAAACCCACGCCTATGCTTGGTTCTGATTGAATTATGTTATTTGGGGCTAGAATCCAGAAAATTGACGTAAATTGTAAGAACAGGCAGGGATGGCTTGGTTGCCATTAAAACCCGACCAAATGTGATTCACTCCACTCCACGCACGCATGATAATCGTATGATTGCATAATTATTCTGGAAAAGTCATGCCCTTTACATATTGTCTTGAGAGCCACATCAGCTTGACACTGGCCATGGAGCATTTTAATTTTTCACACATTTCCTAGATACTCTCTCAGTTGGGAGTTTGTGAGCTAAATTATTTTCATTAAAGTTATTTTTAAAGAGAAATCCCCTTCCTTACTTTTTAATTACCTCCAATATTATTCCTTCCCATTAAACAACATCACGTGGAAAAACCTCCAATAATTTTCAGGTATGCGCATCCATACACGTAAGTTCCGGTCTTAAAAATTTACTGGTGCGAACAAATAGCAGAAAGTACCAAGTGAATAATTATGTAGATGAGTGCCAAGATCCCCAAGCTGGATCCGAGCGTATGCTAAACGCTCCTGTGATAGCCGTGGAGTTAATCAAATCAATGACGCCTGAGCCTTTTGTCTTCTGACATACCATCATTCGATTACTTGTCCCACTGCCAACAGAAGTCGGTAGAGTTAGAAAAGTCGTCATTTCCTTGATTTCTTACAAAAACAAGGACGGGACTCCTTGATGTTGACTTTACTCAGAGTAAATCATGTTTTTGCCAAAGAGTATTACAGAATGAAGCTGTTAGCATCATGTCATTTTCTCGGATAAAATATTACATCACGTATGGAGTGTGCCCTGGCACTGGCACTACATCACAATGCCGTTTCGGGAACTTTCCCTCGGAACTTCGTCCAAGGCAAATTGAAAATATACATATATGTTGACACTCACTGCCTACAATTAATAATACAAAAATTAGCAAGTTACCTTAAAATTTTTCCTTCAAACCCTACAGCTGGCCCTGATCTACCTACCAAGTAAATTGGTCTGGTGGGAGGGGACGGAATTTACAGACTTCTTTTTTTTATACGTATCATTTTTCGTCGAGTTCCATTTTTGACTTTATGGATCCTTCAAACAAGCAAGCCTTGGATGTAAAGCTGAAGTATGGAGTCATTTATTATTAAAAATAAATCATGTTTATATTGAGTGCCAAAACTTCGTGTATATACTATTAGGGCATGTTTGCTACATCTCTACGCTTGTCTCCGTAGGTATGTGTATTTACTATGAGCGGCTGTCTCGTTGGTCTACACGTAAATATGTCCTGTCGCGAAGAGACATGTATGTGCATTCAGGTAATATGATCGTGGAAGTAAATATACAGAGAGTTTTAATATTTCTCGGGATTGATAAAGATATTTTCCACTGCATCTTCTCGACAGCTCCTCGTAGAACGAGGATGGTATGTACATGACCACAGCAAGTAACTGTGGAGATGAGAGCTGTTAGCTATAATTATGGGAGTACATAGTCGGGAAGTTAAAAGCCGAAGTTGTTGATTCTGCAGAGGCAGTAGTAGTAGTAGTAGCAGTCGCAGTATGCTTATACTTTTACTTATTGGAATCGTCTTACATAACAGGAGTGTAAGTCAGTTTAGCAACAGTGAAAATACCTTTTCTCACACTCAAGCCGGGGTTTCCTTACCAGAGTGACTCACACCAATAACTTTAGCTTTTACTCAGTAAAGCTGGTATACCGCAAGTGATATGAGTGCTTATAGAGGCCGTATGGGATATGGGAGCGAGACACCCCTATAGGGATGGTAACGTACGGATGGTGAAAATGTATACCTTTGGCGTACCTATAGTACCCTGTGATACCTATGGTTAAAAATATACTAAATGCAAACCGAATGTGTGGAAACTAACAAAGGGGAAGGGAAGGTTCACCTAGTTTTTGGATGATTTCACCAGAAATGAAGTTGATATTGTTGTAGCTTAATGAAGTTGAGGAGATAAAAAAGAAAAAAAAAAGGATAGAGATTAAAATGTAAGCATTCAAGCTTCTCGGATTCATCAATATAGGTGTGCTCGGTGTGAGTACACGGAAGTTTTTTCTTCATGCATGACCTGAATACCTATGATGATGAGAGCATCTGTTTCAAACTACCATGTTATGTGACTTAAGATTTGAGCAAGAGCGTAGAAACCAACGCTCGGTCTTGAGACTATTAATAGACTTGCCTGTGATTCTCTGTGGTGAAACGAGAAAATCACATTATTTTTTTGTAGGAAAAGAAGTAGACGGAGAAGACGTGGAAATAACTACATTTTGTGCACAAGGCTCAAACAGCATGGAGTCTTCTGGTAATCATTTTAACTTCAAAAAATTTAATTAATATGGCTTAACTGTATTTTACTCTAGGAAATTATTCTATAATCTTGTAGCTGTGAGTGAATATATATAGGTATGTGTGAGTGTGTTTGTGTTGAGGAGTAGCTTGTGTGGGTTTCGGAAATAGAAAGTCCTCTACGGGGAGAATGTGTACATCTAATTATATAGAAGGGAAGATAACAGAGGAAAGATCCTCATGACGAAAATATGCATACATTTGGTGTTCATTGCATTTCGTTCGCTTGTTGTTGTTTTGTTGGGCGAATCGCTTCACTTGATTTCGGTTGCCTTTTGGTACATTCTTTTTGGACGTCTCCTGAGTATATTTTGTGTCTGTAGCCAATCTCTAATCATGAAACTGTGTTGGATCTCTTTTTAAAAAAAAATAACATTTCTTGTTTCTGGTTAAAGGAAAGATGACGAGTACGTCTAGTAGTTGGAGCAGAGACAATACGCTGCAACAAATACAACAGGGACTCAACAACCAGGTGAGTTTGATATTCTATTTTTAAAAATAAACTTCTTTTTCTTTCGTCTTACTCATTTTCTCTATTCGAATCTCGTTTTTCACTCATTCGGGGGTTTCTAGCTCATTACACCTATTAATTTTGTTTTATTTGAATTCATTTTTGTTTTCTTTCTGACTTTTAGTTTTCCTTTTCCTTTACGTATAATTACTTTACCAAAGTGCAATATTTGCGAATTTCGTGATTAACCCGGCGTACAGTGGTTCCCTTTTAGGATTAGTTCAAGTCTTCTATTCTTCTCTATTCTTCGTCTTGGTCCTCTCATCCCCTTATCTACACTCTAATAATAATCCACTCTTCTCATTTGGTTTGGATTTGTTAATTGATAATAATTGTAACTCCATGTGACAATGTGTCTATTAATTGGTGCCATTATGTGATTTTTTTTCAAGTGCGGAAAAAGTTTGCAAAAATTTCTTTAAAAAAATCCTGTTGAATCCGTTATCCATTATGGGGATCAAGTGTTCAGACGTACAGACGCTGATAGGACACCAGAATTTAGTCGAGTAGCACAGAGGAGAGAAAAGTGAGTTTGGTTTTGGCTTATTTTGTGAGACACAACAAAAAAGTTACCATCGTTCTGTAAGGGAGGGCCATGGCTTTCAAGGGTAACTTTTATTTCCCCATCGTGCCCGTCATTAGTAAAGCAGAAGCCCAAGTACTGGACAAATGGGCTGAATTCAAAAGTCTTCGTCATGGGTTGAAGAAAGGCATAGAAAATCGTTCCAAACAGTTCCACTGTGAGATCCAAGGGAAGTCTTCCATGTGGGATAGTTTTAGGGCTAAAGTGGACGCCAGGAATACTGATATCGGTCCGCAGTACTTTGGTTATGGAACTGGTCAAATGGACTTTGTACTCGATGGCTATATTGAGCATGGTCTTCGTTCCGGCTTTGTCCGAGACATTTTGTATAAAGATTCCAACATCGTAGTCCGACTTCTTAGTGGAGATGTCCAATTTAAGTTAGTTGAGAAATCCGAGATCAATATACAGGTCCGGACAGGGAACGGGTTCCATGTCAAAAAGTCTAAGTCAGAAAAATTCAAGGTTTTTGAAATGAAGGAAAAATTGGCTATTGAGTTGGCAGAGAAGAGGTTGTGTGAGAAGATCCTTCCTGATAAGGAAAAAGTTGAAAAGATCCGAACTCGCATGAGAAGTAGAACCAGAGTTAAGACAGCGGACTGGAGAGCTAATAGGATATTACCGGACACAGAACGGGTGCAGAAAATTCATTCCAGAATGAAAAGTCGAGAGAAGGTTCGAGTAGAAAGTCAATCTCTGACTAGGTCCCAAGACAGAATTTTACCAGATTCAACTAAAGTAGAAAAGGTTCATACTAAATTGGAGAGTACTAGGGTGTCGAGAAGGAGTGAGTTCATGGAGTCCAGTAAGATACTTCCTAACAAGGAGAAAGTTAAGATGGTCGAAAAGGTTATTAGCCTCCAGGTGGAGTCCACTAGCGTTGAGGTAGACATAGACTCAGAGGTTAGTAAGGCAAAGACAGTTCCTGGAAGGTTCTTGCAATTTGAAAAGGAGAAGGTATTCGTTCCTGGTAAAGTCATTGGCAAGAACAAGCGTTTTGTTGCGGGAGAGGAGATTGATGGTCAGTTCGTACCGGGACAGCGCGGGGTGGATGGAACTTTTATCCCAGGCCGTGTTGTTTTGGTCAATGGGGAATTTAATTTCTTGCCTGGTGTCTTCCGTAATGGCGTCCTCGAGGTGGGTGAAACCGTCGAGACTAAAGATGGACAAATTGCAGTCGTGGGCAATCCTGTTGAGAAAGCGGCGGTAAGTCAGAAAGTAGACAGAGTTGACAGTGGGTCAAGTAGTAGTCAGCTGGTTGCTTCTGCTGATGCTAGTCATAGTTCAGACACTGATGTTGCTAGTCCTAGACGTGACAGCACAGAGTCTTTGGCTAGGCTTGTCAATGGCACTTCCGACACCATTACTTCTCCTGTGGCTATTATGCAGGATGAAATTCCACATGATGATTCACAGACAGAGCTTGGCTACACTGAACAAGAAGAAACAGGGTCCATGAAAAGAGGGTCAACTAAAACCAAAAAGTCTAAAACTAAAGTAGTTAAGAAGGAATCAAAAAAGGAAACTAAAATTAAAACTAATTTAACATCTGACACTTCTGACCTTACCAGTCAGGTAACTGATGAAAGTAGTGTAATACATATAGAACAAGAATCAGAAGTACAGGTTAAAGCCAAATCAGGGCAAGAGCGTAAAGATAGTAAAAAATCTAGGTCAAAAGGTAAATCAAAGCAGGTCGTGGAAGAGGTACAGGTTGAGCCTGAACCTAAATCAAAACCTAAAGGGAAATTGGAAATGCCAAATTTCCAAGCCAAGGATAAACCTCAAGAGAAAGTACAAAAAGCCTCCAAGATTTCCCAACTAACTGAAAAGTTCATGAGTAAAGTTGCGAAACAACAAGAAAGTCATGAGATATCGCTGGACGGAGCTCCGCGAATGACCATAATAAAAGCGGAAGTGGAAGAAGAAGACATCGAATCTAAACTTATCAGAGTGCGTAAACCAGTCTTCGACGGTGACACAGGAGAAACTTCTTCCGATGATGACAGCACGTTGGAAGAAAGCATTGCTCTTCCCGCGGAAACTCGTGCCAAGTCTCCAACGCCAGAGCCAGAACATGTGGAAGAAGTTGAAATTCCAATGCGAGAGTCACGAGAGAGCACTCCCGTGCCCATTCCTGAAGTCAAACCAAAACAGAAAAAACCGAAACAAAAGGAGCCTCCTGCTCAACCACCTCCGCCACCAATTAAACCCAAAACAATAGAGGTGAAGGAAGAAGAACCAAAGCCCCCAGATGTGCCATTGACCTTGCCCAAGCAGCCTGAGAATGAACCCAAGCCAGCTGAAGAACCCAAGCCTCCTAAAGTCATTGAACAAGTCAAAGAGAAGCCTCGTAAGAAATCTCCGGAGAAGGACACTAAACCGGTCAAACCACCTGACCCTCCGAAACCACCTGATAGACGGGAAGTAACACCAGTTCCGGAGCCTAAAGTACAGGAACCTGAACCGGAAGTTGAGGAAGAATTTGATTATGCCGCATATTACGCACAATTAGAGTCACAACTGAACGAAATGTACGGTTTTGATGATACTAGCGATGAACCTCGGAGTAAGAAAAGTAGTAGTAAGTTAAAAGTGAAAATTGGAAAGGTCAAGCGTCCAGCTTTAAATAAAAATGAAATAAAGAAAATTATTAAGGAAGTGAAAGCGGGTAAAGTCGATGGTGCAATTAAATTGTTTTCACAGGAAAATCTGGATGATGATATTGACTATGAAAAATTAAAGACAGGGCTAAAATTTATTATGGAACAACAAGAGAAAGAAAAATTAAGTGAAAGTACAAAAAAGACAAGTGCTACTCAAAAGACCAAAGTAACTGAAAAACAAGTGTCCCAGGCTGAGGCCATCTCAGATACGGATGTTTCAAGTGAAAAGTCAATTAAACAAAGTGCTAAAAAAGTGGATTCAACTTCTGAAAAAAGTGAAGAGAAACAAGTGAAAGTGCAGAAAGAAAAGCAGGTGAAATCTGTGACAGAAACACTTGAAGTTGATTCTTCAAAGAAAGAATTAAAACATAGTGATGAAGTGAAAAGCAAAGATAAAGAGCCACAACCTCCGACAAAAACATCAGCCATTGTTGGTGATAAACAACAAAAACCAATAGAAAAACTAACGGAGCAGACTAGTACAACAGATACAAGTGCAGTGAGTGCTCAAATAAGTAAAGTGAAAGAAACAACTGAAAGTGTTGAGGACAGTGAAACAACAAATGACGAGAGGAGTAAACAAGAAATAAAAGTGGAAACAAAACATAAAGATCCTCAACCAATCAAAAAGAAAACCACAGAATCTCCGAAACTCAATAAGGCTGGTGACAAGCCAGTGGAGCAAGAGAAACAAATTTCCAATACTGAAATCATTCCAACGAAACCTGAATCCGTAGATAGTAAGTATAGTTCGCCTTCCCCTAGTGATGTGAGTGATGACTACGAAATGTACAAATGGCAAGATAGTGATGAAAGTTCCAGTGATGGTGATAAAAACCAAAAAGACGGCTCAAGTCAATTAAAGTTCAAAATTGGAAAACTCGGCAAAGTGAAACTAGATAGTGCTTATGAAAAAAAGAAATCTAAAAAATCTAAACTTAAGGTAGGGAAAGTTGAATCCACGTTAGCTAGTGCAGATTCCAGTAAGTCAACTATAGAGCGTGAAATTGACGATGGGCATAAAGTAATCAAGAAAAAGAAACTAGCCGAAAGTCAAGACATTTCACAAACTCATAGTGAAACTCAGGATAAAAAACAGCATAAAAGTTCCAAAATCCTTATTAGTGACCAAGCAGAAGAAGATACACATGAAGGCGTAAGTGAAAAGAGAAAGGGTAGTGCAGTGACAAAAAAATCAACATCAAAGAGAGA
Organism: Allacma fusca; assembly: GCA_947179485.1. Taxonomy (NCBI): domain Eukaryota; kingdom Metazoa; phylum Arthropoda; class Collembola; order Symphypleona; family Sminthuridae; genus Allacma; species Allacma fusca. Next base: position 27,405,382 of record OX359250.1, read on the forward strand.
AAACACTGAAGAAGAGGAAAAACAAACAAAGCTAAATAAATCGGAAAGGATTAAAAAAGTAACTGGTGAAAGGACTGATAAAAAGCCAATATCCGAAAGTTCTGAGTCCATAACAAAGGACACCAACGGATGGCTAAGTGATGGTGAAGAATACGATCCAGAAAAATATGCAGTTATTTCTAGTGATGATGACTGGATTGGTGAAAAATCTGAAAAGCCCAAATTTAAGGTAGGACGAGTGAAACACGGCATTAAGCCAGAAGAAAAAAAACGAACAGATCCAACACGACGAGTTGAAAAATTAGACACCTCAAAATACACAAGCACAGTTGAGTCACGAGCCGACGGAACAAAAGTAGAAACAAGAAGATTCGAAGACGGTTCAACAAAAACCGTCTTATTTAAAAAGGATGGAACTACCATGGAAGTCAAGACCCGAGCAGATGGTAGTACGGTTGAGATTCGAAAACGTCCCGACGGAACCGCCCAAGAAGTTGCTATCAACAAAGATGGTAGCACTTGTGAGGTCCGTAAGACGGAGGACGGCAGCATCGTTGAAGTGAGAAAACGAGCTGATGGAACTACCATTGAGGTGAAAGTCAAAGACGATGGTACTCCGTACGAGACTGTCAAAGGTGAAGATGGTCATACATATGCCATCGCCACTGATCCCAAGGATGGAAGCACAATTGAGATCCGTACCCGAGAGGACGGAACAACCGTTGAGGTCAAGCGGACTGAGGAAGGAAAGCCACAAGTTGTCCGAACTCTTGCTGATGGCAGTACCGTCGAAATTAAGAAACGCGAGGACGGAAGCACTGTTGAAGTTCAGAAAAGAGCGGATGGAACTGCTGTCACAGTTGCTGTCAGCAAGGATGGAACTCCTGTGGAAGTTCGCAAGGCCGACGATGGCAGTCGCTTTGAGATTAGAAAGCGAGAAGATGGGACCACGTATGAAGTCAAAGTACGAGAGGATGGTAGTCCTTACGAAGTACGCACACATGAAGATGGCACCACCTATGCCGTCGCTACGAATAAGGACGGTACCACCTTCGAGGTGAGAACCCGTGAGGACGGCTCTGTCGTTGAGCTCAAAACTCGTGAGGATGGAAGTGCCGTGGAGGTCAAGACCCGAGCAGATGGTAGTACGGTTGAGATTCGAAAACGTCCCGACGGAACCGCCCAAGAAGTTGCTATCAACAAAGATGGTAGCACTTGTGAGGTCCGTAAGACGGAGGACGGCAGCATCGTTGAAGTGAGAAAACGAGCTGATGGAACTACCATTGAGGTGAAAGTCAAAGACGATGGTACTCCGTACGAGACTGTCAAAGGTGAAGATGGTCATACATATGCCATCGCCACTGATCCCAAGGATGGAAGCACAATTGAGATCCGTACCCGAGAGGACGGAACAACCGTTGAGGTCAAGCGGACTGAGGAAGGAAAGCCACAAGTTGTCCGAACTCTTGCTGATGGCAGTACCGTCGAAATTAAGAAACGCGAGGACGGAAGCACTGTTGAAGTTCAGAAAAGAGCGGATGGAACTGCTGTCACAGTTGCTGTCAGCAAGGATGGAACTCCTGTGGAAGTTCGCAAGGCCGACGATGGCAGTCGCTTTGAGATTAGAAAGCGAGAAGATGGGACCACGTATGAAGTCAAAGTACGAGAGGATGGTAGTCCTTACGAAGTACGCACACATGAAGATGGCACCACCTATGCCGTCGCTACGAATAAGGACGGTACCACCTTCGAGGTGAGAACCCGTGAGGACGGCTCTGTCGTTGAGCTCAAAACTCGTGAGGATGGAAGTGCCGTGGAGGTCAAGACCCGAGCAGATGGTAGTACGGTTGAGATTCGAAAACGTCCCGACGGAACCGCCCAAGAAGTTGCTATCAACAAAGATGGTAGCACTTGTGAGGTCCGTAAGACGGAGGACGGCAGCATCGTTGAAGTGAGAAAACGAGCTGATGGAACTACCATTGAGGTGAAAGTCAAAGACGATGGTACTCCGTACGAGACTGTCAAAGGTGAAGATGGTCATACATATGCCATCGCCACTGATCCCAAGGATGGAAGCACAATTGAGATCCGTACCCGAGAGGACGGAACAACCGTTGAGGTCAAGCGGACTGAGGAAGGAAAGCCACAAGTTGTCCGAACTCTTGCTGATGGCAGTACCGTCGAAATTAAGAAACGCGAGGACGGAAGCACTGTTGAAGTTCAGAAAAGAGCGGATGGAACTGCTGTCACAGTTGCTGTCAGCAAGGATGGAACTCCTGTGGAAGTTCGCAAGGCCGACGATGGCAGTCGCTTTGAGATTAGAAAGCGAGAAGATGGGACCACGTATGAAGTCAAAGTACGAGAGGATGGTAGTCCTTACGAAGTACGCACACATGAAGATGGCACCACCTATGCCGTCGCTACGAATAAGGACGGTACCACCTTCGAGGTGAGAACCCGTGAGGACGGCTCTGTCGTTGAGCTCAAAACTCGTGAGGATGGAAGTGCCGTGGAGGTCAAGACCCGAGCAGATGGTAGTACGGTTGAGATTCGAAAACGTCCCGACGGAACCGCCCAAGAAGTTGCTATCAACAAAGATGGTAGCACTTGTGAGGTCCGTAAGACGGAGGACGGCAGCATCGTTGAAGTGAGAAAACGAGCTGATGGAACTACCATTGAGGTGAAAGTCAAAGACGATGGTACTCCGTACGAGACTGTCAAAGGTGAAGATGGTCATACATATGCCATCGCCACTGATCCCAAGGATGGAAGCACAATTGAGATCCGTACCCGAGAGGACGGAACAACCGTTGAGGTCAAGCGGACTGAGGAAGGAAAGCCACAAGTTGTCCGAACTCTTGCTGATGGCAGTACCGTCGAAATTAAGAAACGCGAGGACGGAAGCACTGTTGAAGTTCAGAAAAGAGCGGATGGAACTGCTGTCACAGTTGCTGTCAGCAAGGATGGAACTCCTGTGGAAGTTCGCAAGGCCGACGATGGCAGTCGCTTTGAGATTAGAAAGCGAGAAGATGGGACCACGTATGAAGTCAAAGTACGAGAGGATGGTAGTCCTTACGAAGTACGCACACATGAAGATGGCACCACCTATGCCGTCGCTACGAATAAGGACGGTACCACCTTCGAGGTGAGAACCCGTGAGGACGGCTCTGTCGTTGAGCTCAAAACTCGTGAGGATGGAAGTGCCGTGGAGGTCAAGACCCGAGCAGATGGTAGTACGGTTGAGATTCGAAAACGTCCCGACGGAACCGCCCAAGAAGTTGCTATCAACAAAGATGGTAGCACTTGTGAGGTCCGTAAGACGGAGGACGGCAGCATCGTTGAAGTGAGAAAACGAGCTGATGGAACTACCATTGAGGTGAAAGTCAAAGACGATGGTACTCCGTACGAGACTGTCAAAGGTGAAGATGGTCATACATATGCCATCGCCACTGATCCCAAGGATGGAAGCACAATTGAGATCCGTACCCGAGAGGACGGAACAACCGTTGAGGTCAAGCGGACTGAGGAAGGAAAGCCACAAGTTGTCCGAACTCTTGCTGATGGCAGTACCGTCGAAATTAAGAAACGCGAGGACGGAAGCACTGTTGAAGTTCAGAAAAGAGCGGATGGAACTGCTGTCACAGTTGCTGTCAGCAAGGATGGAACTCCTGTGGAAGTTCGCAAGGCCGACGATGGCAGTCGCTTTGAGATTAGAAAGCGAGAAGATGGGACCACGTATGAAGTCAAAGTACGAGAGGATGGTAGTCCTTACGAAGTACGCACACATGAAGATGGCACCACCTATGCCGTCGCTACGAATAAGGACGGTACCACCTTCGAGGTGAGAACCCGTGAGGACGGCTCTGTCGTTGAGCTCAAAACTCGTGAGGATGGAAGTGCCGTGGAGGTCAAGACCCGAGCAGATGGTAGTACGGTTGAGATTCGAAAACGTCCCGACGGAACCGCCCAAGAAGTTGCTATCAACAAAGATGGTAGCACTTGTGAGGTCCGTAAGACGGAGGACGGCAGCATCGTTGAAGTGAGAAAACGAGCTGATGGAACTACCATTGAGGTGAAAGTCAAAGACGATGGTACTCCGTACGAGACTGTCAAAGGTGAAGATGGTCATACATATGCCATCGCCACTGATCCCAAGGATGGAAGCACAATTGAGATCCGTACCCGAGAGGACGGAACAACCGTTGAGGTCAAGCGGACTGAGGAAGGAAAGCCACAAGTTGTCCGAACTCTTGCTGATGGCAGTACCGTCGAAATTAAGAAACGCGAGGACGGAAGCACTGTTGAAGTTCAGAAAAGAGCGGATGGAACTGCTGTCACAGTTGCTGTCAGCAAGGATGGAACTCCTGTGGAAGTTCGCAAGGCCGACGATGGCAGTCGCTTTGAGATTAGAAAGCGAGAAGATGGGACCACGTATGAAGTCAAAGTACGAGAGGATGGTAGTCCTTACGAAGTACGCACACATGAAGATGGCACCACCTATGCCGTCGCTACGAATAAGGACGGTACCACCTTCGAGGTGAGAACCCGTGAGGACGGCTCTGTCGTTGAGCTCAAAACTCGTGAGGATGGAAGTGCCGTGGAGGTCAAGACCCGAGCAGATGGTAGTACGGTTGAGATTCGAAAACGTCCCGACGGAACCGCCCAAGAAGTTGCTATCAACAAAGATGGTAGCACTTGTGAGGTCCGTAAGACGGAGGACGGCAGCATCGTTGAAGTGAGAAAACGAGCTGATGGAACTACCATTGAGGTGAAAGTCAAAGACGATGGTACTCCGTACGAGACTGTCAAAGGTGAAGATGGTCATACATATGCCATCGCCACTGATCCCAAGGATGGAAGCACAATTGAGATCCGTACCCGAGAGGACGGAACAACCGTTGAGGTCAAGCGGACTGAGGAAGGAAAGCCACAAGTTGTCCGAACTCTTGCTGATGGCAGTACCGTCGAAATTAAGAAACGCGAGGACGGAAGCACTGTTGAAGTTCAGAAAAGAGCGGATGGAACTGCTGTCACAGTTGCTGTCAGCAAGGATGGAACTCCTGTGGAAGTTCGCAAGGCCGACGATGGCAGTCGCTTTGAGATTAGAAAGCGAGAAGATGGGACCACGTATGAAGTCAAAGTACGAGAGGATGGTAGTCCTTACGAAGTACGCACACATGAAGATGGCACCACCTATGCCGTCGCTACGAATAAGGACGGTACCACCTTCGAGGTGAGAACCCGTGAGGACGGCTCTGTCGTTGAGCTCAAAACTCGTGAGGATGGAAGTGCCGTGGAGGTCAAGACCCGAGCAGATGGTAGTACGGTTGAGATTCGAAAACGTCCCGACGGAACCGCCCAAGAAGTTGCTATCAACAAAGATGGTAGCACTTGTGAGGTCCGTAAGACGGAGGACGGCAGCATCGTTGAAGTGAGAAAACGAGCTGATGGAACTACCATTGAGGTGAAAGTCAAAGACGATGGTACTCCGTACGAGACTGTCAAAGGTGAAGATGGTCATACATATGCCATCGCCACTGATCCCAAGGATGGAAGCACAATTGAGATCCGTACCCGAGAGGACGGAACAACCGTTGAGGTCAAGCGGACTGAGGAAGGAAAGCCACAAGTTGTCCGAACTCTTGCTGATGGCAGTACCGTCGAAATTAAGAAACGCGAGGACGGAAGCACTGTTGAAGTTCAGAAAAGAGCGGATGGAACTGCTGTCACAGTTGCTGTCAGCAAGGATGGAACTCCTGTGGAAGTTCGCAAGGCCGACGATGGCAGTCGCTTTGAGATTAGAAAGCGAGAAGATGGGACCACGTATGAAGTCAAAGTACGAGAGGATGGTAGTCCTTACGAAGTACGCACACATGAAGATGGCACCACCTATGCCGTCGCTACGAATAAGGACGGTACCACCTTCGAGGTGAGAACCCGTGAGGACGGCTCTGTCGTTGAGCTCAAAACTCGTGAGGATGGAAGTGCCGTGGAGGTCAAGACCCGAGCAGATGGTAGTACGGTTGAGATTCGAAAACGTCCCGACGGAACCGCCCAAGAAGTTGCTATCAACAAAGATGGTAGCACTTGTGAGGTCCGTAAGACGGAGGACGGCAGCATCGTTGAAGTGAGAAAACGAGCTGATGGAACTACCATTGAGGTGAAAGTCAAAGACGATGGTACTCCGTACGAGACTGTCAAAGGTGAAGATGGTCATACATATGCCATCGCCACTGATCCCAAGGATGGAAGCACAATTGAGATCCGTACCCGAGAGGACGGAACAACCGTTGAGGTCAAGCGGACTGAGGAAGGAAAGCCACAAGTTGTCCGAACTCTTGCTGATGGCAGTACCGTCGAAATTAAGAAACGCGAGGACGGAAGCACTGTTGAAGTTCAGAAAAGAGCGGATGGAACTGCTGTCACAGTTGCTGTCAGCAAGGATGGAACTCCTGTGGAAGTTCGCAAGGCCGACGATGGCAGTCGCTTTGAGATTAGAAAGCGAGAAGATGGGACCACGTATGAAGTCAAAGTACGAGAGGATGGTAGTCCTTACGAAGTACGCACACATGAAGATGGCACCACCTATGCCGTCGCTACGAATAAGGACGGTACCACCTTCGAGGTGAGAACCCGTGAGGACGGCTCTGTCGTTGAGCTCAAAACTCGTGAGGATGGAAGTGCCGTGGAGGTCAAGACCCGAGCAGATGGTAGTACGGTTGAGATTCGAAAACGTCCCGACGGAACCGCCCAAGAAGTTGCTATCAACAAAGATGGTAGCACTTGTGAGGTCCGTAAGACGGAGGACGGCAGCATCGTTGAAGTGAGAAAACGAGCTGATGGAACTACCATTGAGGTGAAAGTCAAAGACGATGGTACTCCGTACGAGACTGTCAAAGGTGAAGATGGTCATACATATGCCATCGCCACTGATCCCAAGGATGGAAGCACAATTGAGATCCGTACCCGAGAGGACGGAACAACCGTTGAGGTCAAGCGGACTGAGGAAGGAAAGCCACAAGTTGTCCGAACTCTTGCTGATGGCAGTACCGTCGAAATTAAGAAACGCGAGGACGGAAGCACTGTTGAAGTTCAGAAAAGAGCGGATGGAACTGCTGTCACAGTTGCTGTCAGCAAGGATGGAACTCCTGTGGAAGTTCGCAAGGCCGACGATGGCAGTCGCTTTGAGATTAGAAAGCGAGAAGATGGGACCACGTATGAAGTCAAAGTACGAGAGGATGGTAGTCCTTACGAAGTACGCACACATGAAGATGGCACCACCTATGCCGTCGCTACGAATAAGGACGGTACCACCTTCGAGGTGAGAACCCGTGAGGACGGCTCTGTCGTTGAGCTCAAAACTCGTGAGGATGGAAGTGCCGTGGAGGTCAAGACCCGAGCAGATGGTAGTACGGTTGAGATTCGAAAACGTCCCGACGGAACCGCCCAAGAAGTTGCTATCAACAAAGATGGTAGCACTTGTGAGGTCCGTAAGACGGAGGACGGCAGCATCGTTGAAGTGAGAAAACGAGCTGATGGAACTACCATTGAGGTGAAAGTCAAAGACGATGGTACTCCGTACGAGACTGTCAAAGGTGAAGATGGTCATACATATGCCATCGCCACTGATCCCAAGGATGGAAGCACAATTGAGATCCGTACCCGAGAGGACGGAACAACCGTTGAGGTCAAGCGGACTGAGGAAGGAAAGCCACAAGTTGTCCGAACTCTTGCTGATGGCAGTACCGTCGAAATTAAGAAACGCGAGGACGGAAGCACTGTTGAAGTTCAGAAAAGAGCGGATGGAACTGCTGTCACAGTTGCTGTCAGCAAGGATGGAACTCCTGTGGAAGTTCGCAAGGCCGACGATGGCAGTCGCTTTGAGATTAGAAAGCGAGAAGATGGGACCACGTATGAAGTCAAAGTACGAGAGGATGGTAGTCCTTACGAAGTACGCACACATGAAGATGGCACCACCTATGCCGTCGCTACGAATAAGGACGGTACCACCTTCGAGGTGAGAACCCGTGAGGACGGCTCTGTCGTTGAGCTCAAAACTCGTGAGGATGGAAGTGCCGTGGAGGTCAAGACCCGAGCAGATGGTAGTACGGTTGAGATTCGAAAACGTCCCGACGGAACCGCCCAAGAAGTTGCTATCAACAAAGATGGTAGCACTTGTGAGGTCCGTAAGACGGAGGACGGCAGCATCGTTGAAGTGAGAAAACGAGCTGATGGAACTACCATTGAGGTGAAAGTCAAAGACGATGGTACTCCGTACGAGACTGTCAAAGGTGAAGATGGTCATACATATGCCATCGCCACTGATCCCAAGGATGGAAGCACAATTGAGATCCGTACCCGAGAGGACGGAACAACCGTTGAGGTCAAGCGGACTGAGGAAGGAAAGCCACAAGTTGTCCGAACTCTTGCTGATGGCAGTACCGTCGAAATTAAGAAACGCGAGGACGGAAGCACTGTTGAAGTTCAGAAAAGAGCGGATGGAACTGCTGTCACAGTTGCTGTCAGCAAGGATGGAACTCCTGTGGAAGTTCGCAAGGCCGACGATGGCAGTCGCTTTGAGATTAGAAAGCGAGAAGATGGGACCACGTATGAAGTCAAAGTACGAGAGGATGGTAGTCCTTACGAAGTACGCACACATGAAGATGGCACCACCTATGCCGTCGCTACGAATAAGGACGGTACCACCTTCGAGGTGAGAACCCGTGAGGACGGCTCTGTCGTTGAGCTCAAAACTCGTGAGGATGGAAGTGCCGTGGAGGTCAAGACCCGAGCAGATGGTAGTACGGTTGAGATTCGAAAACGTCCCGACGGAACCGCCCAAGAAGTTGCTATCAACAAAGATGGTAGCACTTGTGAGGTCCGTAAGACGGAGGACGGCAGCATCGTTGAAGTGAGAAAACGAGCTGATGGAACTACCATTGAGGTGAAAGTCAAAGACGATGGTACTCCGTACGAGACTGTCAAAGGTGAAGATGGTCATACATATGCCATCGCCACTGATCCCAAGGATGGAAGCACAATTGAGATCCGTACCCGAGAGGACGGAACAACCGTTGAGGTCAAGCGGACTGAGGAAGGAAAGCCACAAGTTGTCCGAACTCTTGCTGATGGCAGTACCGTCGAAATTAAGAAACGCGAGGACGGAAGCACTGTTGAAGTTCAGAAAAGAGCGGATGGAACTGCTGTCACAGTTGCTGTCAGCAAGGATGGAACTCCTGTGGAAGTTCGCAAGGCCGACGATGGCAGTCGCTTTGAGATTAGAAAGCGAGAAGATGGGACCACGTATGAAGTCAAAGTACGAGAGGATGGTAGTCCTTACGAAGTACGCACACATGAAGATGGCACCACCTATGCCGTCGCTACGAATAAGGACGGTACCACCTTCGAGGTGAGAACCCGTGAGGACGGCTCTGTCGTTGAGCTCAAAACTCGTGAGGATGGAAGTGCCGTGGAGGTCAAGACCCGAGCAGATGGTAGTACGGTTGAGATTCGAAAACGTCCCGACGGAACCGCCCAAGAAGTTGCTATCAACAAAGATGGTAGCACTTGTGAGGTCCGTAAGACGGAGGACGGCAGCATCGTTGAAGTGAGAAAACGAGCTGATGGAACTACCATTGAGGTGAAAGTCAAAGACGATGGTACTCCGTACGAGACTGTCAAAGGTGAAGATGGTCATACATATGCCATCGCCACTGATCCCAAGGATGGAAGCACAATTGAGATCCGTACCCGAGAGGACGGAACAACCGTTGAGGTCAAGCGGACTGAGGAAGGAAAGCCACAAGTTGTCCGAACTCTTGCTGATGGCAGTACCGTCGAAATTAAGAAACGCGAGGACGGAAGCACTGTTGAAGTTCAGAAAAGAGCGGATGGAACTGCTGTCACAGTTGCTGTCAGCAAGGATGGAACTCCTGTGGAAGTTCGCAAGGCCGACGATGGCAGTCGCTTTGAGATTAGAAAGCGAGAAGATGGGACCACGTATGAAGTCAAAGTACGAGAGGATGGTAGTCCTTACGAAGTACGCACACATGAAGATGGCACCACCTATGCCGTCGCTACGAATAAGGACGGTACCACCTTCGAGGTGAGAACCCGTGAGGACGGCTCTGTCGTTGAGCTCAAAACTCGTGAGGATGGAAGTGCCGTGGAGGTCAAGACCCGAGCAGATGGTAGTACGGTTGAGATTCGAAAACGTCCCGACGGAACCGCCCAAGAAGTTGCTATCAACAAAGATGGTAGCACTTGTGAGGTCCGTAAGACGGAGGACGGCAGCATCGTTGAAGTGAGAAAACGAGCTGATGGAACTACCATTGAGGTGAAAGTCAAAGACGATGGTACTCCGTACGAGACTGTCAAAGGTGAAGATGGTCATACATATGCCATCGCCACTGATCCCAAGGATGGAAGCACAATTGAGATCCGTACCCGAGAGGACGGAACAACCGTTGAGGTCAAGCGGACTGAGGAAGGAAAGCCACAAGTTGTCCGAACTCTTGCTGATGGCAGTACCGTCGAAATTAAGAAACGCGAGGACGGAAGCACTGTTGAAGTTCAGAAAAGAGCGGATGGAACTGCTGTCACAGTTGCTGTCAGCAAGGATGGAACTCCTGTGGAAGTTCGCAAGGCCGACGATGGCAGTCGCTTTGAGATTAGAAAGCGAGAAGATGGGACCACGTATGAAGTCAAAGTACGAGAGGATGGTAGTCCTTACGAAGTACGCACACATGAAGATGGCACCACCTATGCCGTCGCTACGAATAAGGACGGTACCACCTTCGAGGTGAGAACCCGTGAGGACGGCTCTGTCGTTGAGCTCAAAACTCGTGAGGATGGAAGTGCCGTGGAGGTCAAGACCCGAGCAGATGGTAGTACGGTTGAGATTCGAAAACGTCCCGACGGAACCGCCCAAGAAGTTGCTATCAACAAAGATGGTAGCACTTGTGAGGTCCGTAAGACGGAGGACGGCAGCATCGTTGAAGTGAGAAAACGAGCTGATGGAACTACCATTGAGGTGAAAGTCAAAGACGATGGTACTCCGTACGAGACTGTCAAAGGTGAAGATGGTCATACATATGCCATCGCCACTGATCCCAAGGATGGAAGCACAATTGAGATCCGTACCCGAGAGGACGGAACAACCGTTGAGGTCAAGCGGACTGAGGAAGGAAAGCCACAAGTTGTCCGAACTCTTGCTGATGGCAGTACCGTCGAAATTAAGAAACGCGAGGACGGAAGCACTGTTGAAGTTCAGAAAAGAGCGGATGGAACTGCTGTCACAGTTGCTGTCAGCAAGGATGGAACTCCTGTGGAAGTTCGCAAGGCCGACGATGGCAGTCGCTTTGAGATTAGAAAGCGAGAAGATGGGACCACGTATGAAGTCAAAGTACGAGAGGATGGTAGTCCTTACGAAGTACGCACACATGAAGATGGCACCACCTATGCCGTCGCTACGAATAAGGACGGTACCACCTTCGAGGTGAGAACCCGTGAGGACGGCTCTGTCGTTGAGCTCAAAACTCGTGAGGATGGAAGTGCCGTGGAGGTCAAGACCCGAGCAGATGGTAGTACGGTTGAGATTCGAAAACGTCCCGACGGAACCGCCCAAGAAGTTGCTATCAACAAAGATGGTAGCACTTGTGAGGTCCGTAAGACGGAGGACGGCAGCATCGTTGAAGTGAGAAAACGAGCTGATGGAACTACCATTGAGGTGAAAGTCAAAGACGATGGTACTCCGTACGAGACTGTCAAAGGTGAAGATGGTCATACATATGCCATCGCCACTGATCCCAAGGATGGAAGCACAATTGAGATCCGTACCCGAGAGGACGGAACAACCGTTGAGGTCAAGCGGACTGAGGAAGGAAAGCCACAAGTTGTCCGAACTCTTGCTGATGGCAGTACCGTCGAAATTAAGAAACGCGAGGACGGAAGCACTGTTGAAGTTCAGAAAAGAGCGGATGGAACTGCTGTCACAGTTGCTGTCAGCAAGGATGGAACTCCTGTGGAAGTTCGCAAGGCCGACGATGGCAGTCGCTTTGAGATTAGAAAGCGAGAAGATGGGACCACGTATGAAGTCAAAGTACGAGAGGATGGTAGTCCTTACGAAGTACGCACACATGAAGATGGCACCACCTATGCCGTCGCTACGAATAAGGACGGTACCACCTTCGAGGTGAGAACCCGTGAGGACGGCTCTGTCGTTGAGCTCAAAACTCGTGAGGATGGAAGTGCCGTGGAGGTCAAGACCCGAGCAGATGGTAGTACGGTTGAGATTCGAAAACGTCCCGACGGAACCGCCCAAGAAGTTGCTATCAACAAAGATGGTAGCACTTGTGAGGTCCGTAAGACGGAGGACGGCAGCATCGTTGAAGTGAGAAAACGAGCTGATGGAACTACCATTGAGGTGAAAGTCAAAGACGATGGTACTCCGTACGAGACTGTCAAAGGTGAAGATGGTCATACATATGCCATCGCCACTGATCCCAAGGATGGAAGCACAATTGAGATCCGTACCCGAGAGGACGGAACAACCGTTGAGGTCAAGCGGACTGAGGAAGGAAAGCCACAAGTTGTCCGAACTCTTGCTGATGGCAGTACCGTCGAAATTAAGAAACGCGAGGACGGAAGCACTGTTGAAGTTCAGAAAAGAGCGGATGGAACTGCTGTCACAGTTGCTGTCAGCAAGGATGGAACTCCTGTGGAAGTTCGCAAGGCCGACGATGGCAGTCGCTTTGAGATTAGAAAGCGAGAAGATGGGACCACGTATGAAGTCAAAGTACGAGAGGATGGTAGTCCTTACGAAGTACGCACACATGAAGATGGCACCACCTATGCCGTCGCTACGAATAAGGACGGTACCACCTTCGAGGTGAGAACCCGTGAGGACGGCTCTGTCGTTGAGCTCAAAACTCGTGAGGATGGAAGTGCCGTGGAGGTCAAGACCCGAGCAGATGGTAGTACGGTTGAGATTCGAAAACGTCCCGACGGAACCGCCCAAGAAGTTGCTATCAACAAAGATGGTAGCACTTGTGAGGTCCGTAAGACGGAGGACGGCAGCATCGTTGAAGTGAGAAAACGAGCTGATGGAACTACCATTGAGGTGAAAGTCAAAGACGATGGTACTCCGTACGAGACTGTCAAAGGTGAAGATGGTCATACATATGCCATCGCCACTGATCCCAAGGATGGAAGCACAATTGAGATCCGTACCCGAGAGGACGGAACAACCGTTGAGGTCAAGCGGACTGAGGAAGGAAAGCCACAAGTTGTCCGAACTCTTGCTGATGGCAGTACCGTCGAAATTAAGAAACGCGAGGACGGAAGCACTGTTGAAGTTCAGAAAAGAGCGGATGGAACTGCTGTCACAGTTGCTGTCAGCAAGGATGGAACTCCTGTGGAAGTTCGCAAGGCCGACGATGGCAGTCGCTTTGAGATTAGAAAGCGAGAAGATGGGACCACGTATGAAGTCAAAGTACGAGAGGATGGTAGTCCTTACGAAGTACGCACACATGAAGATGGCACCACCTATGCCGTCGCTACGAATAAGGACGGTACCACCTTCGAGGTGAGAACCCGTGAGGACGGCTCTGTCGTTGAGCTCAAAACTCGTGAGGATGGAAGTGCTGTGGAGGTCAAGACCCGAGCAGATGGTAGTACGGTTGAGATTCGAAAACGTCCCGACGGAACCGCCCAAGAAGTTGCTATCAACAAAGATGGTAGCACTTGTGAGGTCCGTAAGACGGAGGACGGCAGCATCGTTGAAGTGAGAAAACGAGCTGATGGAACTACCATTGAGGTGAAAGTCAAAGACGATGGTACTCCGTACGAGACTGTCAAAGGTGAAGATGGTCATACATATGCCATCGCCACTGATCCCAAGGATGGAAGCACAATTGAGATCCGTACCCGAGAGGACGGAACAACCGTTGAGGTCAAGCGGACTGAGGAAGGAAAGCCACAAGTTGTCCGAACTCTTGCTGATGGCAGTACCGTCGAAATTAAGAAACGCGAGGACGGAAGCACTGTTGAAGTTCAGAAAAGAGCGGATGGAACTGCTGTCACAGTTGCTGTCAGCAAGGATGGAACTCCTGTGGAAGTTCGCAAGGCCGACGATGGCAGTCGCTTTGAGATTAGAAAGCGAGAAGATGGGACCACGTATGAAGTCAAAGTACGAGAGGATGGTAGTCCTTACGAAGTACGCACACATGAAGATGGCACCACCTATGCCGTCGCTACGAATAAGGACGGTACCACCTTCGAGGTGAGAACCCGTGAGGACGGCTCTGTCGTTGAGCTCAAAACTCGTGAGGATGGAAGTGCCGTGGAGGTCAAGACCCGAGCAGATGGTAGTACGGTTGAGATTCGAAAACGTCCCGACGGAACCGCCCAAGAAGTTGCTATCAACAAAGATGGTAGCACTTGTGAGGTCCGTAAGACGGAGGACGGCAGCATCGTTGAAGTGAGAAAACGAGCTGATGGAACTACCATTGAGGTGAAAGTCAAAGACGATGGTACTCCGTACGAGACTGTCAAAGGTGAAGATGGTCATACATATGCCATCGCCACTGATCCCAAGGATGGAAGCACAATTGAGATCCGTACCCGAGAGGACGGAACAACCGTTGAGGTCAAGCGGACTGAGGAAGGAAAGCCACAAGTTGTCCGAACTCTTGCTGATGGCAGTACCGTCGAAATTAAGAAACGCGAGGACGGAAGCACTGTTGAAGTTCAGAAAAGAGCGGATGGAACTGCTGTCACAGTTGCTGTCAGCAAGGATGGAACTCCTGTGGAAGTTCGCAAGGCCGACGATGGCAGGATTTTTGAAGTTAGGAAGCGAGAAGATGGGACCACGTATGAAATCCAAGTAAAAGAGGATGGCACTCCTAAAGAAGTGCGTAAGTTCGACGATGGCACCACCTATGCCGTCGCAACGAATGAGGACGGAACCACCTTCGAGGTGAGAACCCGTGAGGACGGCTCTGTCGTTGAGCGGAAGACCAGGGACGATGGAAGCGTTGTGGAAGTGAAAGTTAAGGAGGATGGAAGTGTTATGACGTTTAAGAAACGTGTGGATGGATCAGAGGCTGAAATTTTTGTTGATTCGGAAGGATTTGAATGTGTTAGAATTAAGGACGGCGTTGATTCTTCTATTTCGTATCGTGTGGATAAAAATGTTAATCCGCTGGAAACACTGGGCGTTGATGACGGTAGAACTGTAGTTTATGCTAAGGATGAAGCTGGAAATCAGTTTGAACTTGAAATGTTTCCGGATGGTAGTAGTCGTCGAACCATAACTACTGATGATGGTGTGGAGATTGAAGTAGTTTCGAATGCAGATGGTAGCAAAACCGCGGTTCGAAAGAAAGATAAAACTGACGAAGAGCTTGTAAATCTTGAAACCGGTTGTAAGATTGTCAACACATCAAGTTCTGATGAGGGAAAATTATTTGAAATAGCTGACAAAGATGGAAATACCGTACGAAAGCTAATACGAAATGATGGCAGCGTGACTGTGGTTACTAAACCAGTTGAATTACTTGACGAAGTTATTGAATCTCGGGAAGACAAAGACGGATCTCTTGTTGAAATTAAACGTAGTAAAGATGGTGATATTTATGAGTCCCGTAGAAAGCCAGATGGTAGTGTTACTGAGATTCGTAAAAATAAGGATGGGGAGGAAGCAGAAGTTACAAAACGGCCTGATGGCAGTACTGCAGTCGTTAAGATTCCCACAGAAGACCCGATTGTTTCATCTAAGCTACTTGAAGATGGTAGTGTGGTTGAGACACGTCAAACTAAAAATGGGGCTCTAAAAGAAGTAGTTGTTAAACAAGATGGAAGCAAGGTTGAAACGGTCGTTGATCAAGATGGGAAGCAATATGAGGTTACCAAGAGACCAGATGGAAGTGCCATTAAGATGGAAAAGGTGGACGAGGAAGCTAAAGAAATAAGCCGAGGTCGTATTATTGAGAAAACAACCTTGGAAGATGGAAGCATTTTAGAAAAACGAGAAAGATTGGATGGCACCTCTGTTGAAGTTCTTAAAAAGAATGATGGTACGATCGTAGAAACTACAACAGAAGATGATGGAAAGAAGTTAGAAATCATACGAAGAACAGATGGCAGTGTAGTTAAGTCGGAAATATTGGATAGCGACGTGGTTGAGAGTAAACGTGGCCGTACCATTGAGTCAAAAACTCTAGAAGATGGAAGTATCTTGCAGAAAAGGGTCCGGCCAGATGGTACTGAATTTGAAGCACTAAAGAAACTGGACGGAACTGTTATAGAAACAACAAAACAAGACGACGGGAAAATTGTGGAGGTTGTTAAGCGCAAGGATGGAAGTGTAATTACCGCGGAAAAGTTAGATGAAGAAGAAGTTGAAAATAGACGAGGAAGGAAAATCGAGTCTCGAAAGTTGGATGATGGAACCATTGTTGAGAAAAGGAAGAGACCTGATGGAAGCCCTTATGATGTTGTTAGAAAGACTGACGGCACCGTCATTGAAACATCAAAACAGGACGACGGAACTATTGTGGAAATTGTAAAGCGCAAGGATGGAAGCGTTGTGAAAGCAGAAAAGCTTGATGAAGAAGAAGCTGAAAATAGGCGCAGCCGTAAAATCGAATCCAGGAAGCTTGATGATGGAACCATTGTCGAAAAAAGAGAACGACCCGATGGAAGTCCATTCGATGTGGTTAGAAAAACTGATGGTACCGTCATTGAAACATCAAAACAGGACGACGGAACTACTGTGGAAATTGTAAAGCGCAAGGATGGAAGCGTTATGAAAGCGGAAAAGCTGGATGAAGAGGAAGTTGAAAATAGACGAGGGCGTAAAATCGAGTCTCGAAAGTTAGATGATGGAACCATTATCGAGAAAAGAGAAAGACCCGATGGAAGTCCTTTCGATGTTGTAAGAAAGACTGATGGTACAGTAATTGAAACCTCGAAGCAGGATGACGGTACGACTGTGGAAGTTGTTAAGCGCAAGGATGGCAGCGTTATGAAAGCGGAAAAGCTTGATGAAGAAGAAGCTGAAAATAGGCGCAGCCGTAAAATCGAGTCCAGGAAGCTTGATGATGGAACCATTATCGAGAAAAGAGAAAGACCCGATGGAAGTCCATTCGATGTGGTTAGAAAAACTGATGGCACAGTAATAGAAACCTCAAAGCAAGACGATGGAACTATTGTGGAAGTTGTTACGCACAAGGATGGAAGTGTTGTGAAAGTGGAAAAGCTGGACGAAGAAGAAGTTGAAAATAGACGAGGGCGTAAAATCGAGTCTCGAAAGTTAGATGATGGAACCATTGTTGAGAAAAGGAAGAGACCTGATGGAAGCCCCTATGATGTTGTTAGAAAGACTGATGGTACTGTAATAGAAACATCAAAGCAGGAGGACGGTACAATTGTGGAAGTTGTAAAGCGCAAGGATGGAAGCATTGTCAAAGCGGAAAAGCTTGATGAAGAAGAAGTTGAAAACAGGCGGGGTCGAAAAATCGAGTCAAGGGAGTTGGACGATGGAACAATTGTCGAAAAAAGGGAAAGGTCTGATGGCAGCTCTTATGACGTTGTTCGACAAACGGATGGTACAGTAATAGAAACCACAAGGCAGGACGACGGTACAATTGTGGAAGTTGTTAAGCGCAAGGATGGAAGTGTGATAAAAGCGGAGAAATTGGACGAAGAAGTTGTTGAAAACAGAAGAGGTCGGAAAATTGAGTCTAGGAAGCTTGATGATGGTACCATTGTTGAGAAAAGAAAAAGACCCGATGGAAGCCCCTATGATGTGGTCAGAAAGACTGACGGCACCGTCATTGAAACAACAAAGCAGGACGACGGAACGATTGTAGAAGTTGTTAAGCGCAAGGATGGAAGCATTGTCAAAGCGGAAAAGTTGGATGAAGAAGAAGTAGAAAACAGGCGCGGACGTAAAATCGAGTCACGAAAGCTGGATGATGGAACAATTGTTGAAAAAAGGAAAAGGCCCGATGGCAGTCCTTATGATGTTGTTAGAAAGACTGACGGTACTGTAATAGAAACATCAAAGCAGGAGGACGGTACAATTGTGGAAGTTGTTAAGCGCAAGGACGGAAGCATTGTCAAAGCGGAAAAGCTGGATGAAGAAGAAGCTGAAAACAGGCGCGGGCGTAAAATCGCATCCCGAAAGCTTGATGATGGCACCATTGTCGAAAAAAGGAAAAGACCCGATGGGAGCCCCTATGATGTGGTTAGAAAAACTGACGGCACCGTCATTGAAACATCGAAGCAGGACGACGGAACGATTGTAGAAGTTGTAAAGCGCAAGGATGGTAGTATTGTAAAAGCAGAAAAGTTAGACGAAGAAGAGGTTGAAAATAGACGAGGTCGGAAAATCGAGTCTCGAAAGTTGGACGATGGAACCATTGTTGAGAAAAGGAAGAGACCTGATGGAAGCCCCTATGATGTTGTTAGAAAGACTGATGGCACCATCATTGAAACATCAAAACAGGATGACGGTACTGTTGTGGAAGTTGTTAGGCGTAAGGATGGAAGCATTGTCAAAGCGGAAAAACTGGATGAAGAAGAAGCTGAAAACAGACGAGGGCGAAAAATTGAGTCTAGAAAGCTGGACGATGGCACAATTATTGAGAAAAGGAAAAGACCTAATGGTAGCCCTTACGAAATAGTGAGGAAGAGAGATGGTACTGTCGTGGAGACCAGCCGACAAGACGATGGTACAGTTGTTGAAATAGTGAAAAGGAAAGATGGAAGCGTGTTTAAGTCAGAGAAGTCGGAAGAATTTAGAAGAGGGGAGAAAGTTATTGCTACCAAAACATTAGAAGACGGTAGCATATGGGAGACCAGAACTAGGCGGGACGGAACCTCCTACGAAGTTACACGTAGGCTGGATGGCATCATAGTCGAAAAATCTAAAGATTCCCACGGTAACTTGATGGAGGTTACGAAGCGAAAAGATGGTAGTGTTGTCCAGTCCAAACGAGTGGACGAAGTTGCGGAGAGTCGTCGAAGGAGAGAGCATACTCTTGCCCGAAGCGTCTTAAACGACGGTACAGTTGCAGAGACAAGAGCAAGACCTGATGGAACAGTGTACGAACTGAAAAAGAAACCCGATGGTAGCACTGTTGAAACCGAGAAAAAAGCGGACGGTACTATCGTTGAGGTGTTCAAAAGGAAGGATGGAAGTGTGATAACGTCCAAGCGGGTCGATAACTCACTTGAAAGTCTCAAACGTAAAGATAGATGCAACATTACATCTGAGAGACTTAGTGATGGAAGTGTAATTGAGACACGTACCAGAGATGATGGGACCTTATGCCAAGTAACTCGGCGGCCAGACGGAAGTACCATTGAGACACTGAAAGAGAATGGCAAAATCATCGAAATTCTGAGGAGACCAGATGGTAGTGTTGTCAAATCCCTTAGATCCGAGCGTTCTCTTTTAAGAGGTCAGGGTTTGAAATCTTCCAACAAGAGTGGCTTCAGTACTGTAGAATTCCGTAAGCGCGATGACAACACCATTATCGAGGTCTACAGGCGTCATGACGGAAGCACTTTCCAAAAGATCCGAAAACGAGATGCAAGTGACTTGCGGGATGAATTTTTATGGGATGAAAATTTTGGAGAATTCGTCCTGACAAATACGGACTCGATGAGTGTCGTTCCAAATTATTCCGGCAGCCGTGCGGGAGATGCATTTAAATATCAGCAAGATCTAGCTATGGAAAGCATGATGAGACGGGAAGCATACAGCGGAGGTAGTGGAAGATACATTGAAGAGACAAGGGATACGTTTGCATGGCAGCGACTGTTAAGTGAAGAAGAAAACTTCGATCGGTTCCGCAGTGGTAGGAGTAAAGATACAGGGTCAGGTTATCACAGTCAACGGCGTCTGACGGAGCCTGATACCAGACTGGAGTTCGATGTTGGTTCCTTACCGGAACCCCATCGACGCAGGAGATTTGGTAGTAGTAGCGACACGGACGATACTGATAGTTCTATGCAAAGTCGTAGACTGAGCCGCTCTGGGGATTATAGTAGTAGCTATTCTCGCAGCAGCGTCCACGACAGTAGAACTAAAACATCCCGAGATAGCTATGACCGGAGCCAGCAGTCCAATCGAAGAGATAGGAGGAAACATTCTGAAGAGTACAGTCATAAAACTCGGAAAAGATATGAACTTCATGATCCCTATTTCCGAAAGAACCAAGAGAGATTCTTCAACCCCTCGAATGAGAACACACAACCTCTTCGGGATAATTCCAATAAGAATTCCAGCTCTGGATCTTTAAAACCTGTGAAGGAGATTTATGATCCACAGAGTATCGTAGAAAAAACTGCCACAAAAATCCAACCCCACGAATCCATTAAAGTCTCCGTAATAACGGAGAAAGCTAAAAAAGCATTAAAAAATTTCGCCATCCATCCGACGGCAAACCTCCCATCTAAATCACATTCGAAAACATTTACTTCCGATCATTTAGAACGGCGAGACTCGTCCGCAACTGCTGCTAGCACTTCCAAGATCTCTTATTCCAAAACAAAAACACCGTACCATGAAAACACCACTCCTGCTTCAGCAGATACCAATTCCTATGAACCAGCCTCCGTTGAGTACCCAAGTTACACCCAACCCGAGCCACCACCTCCTGAACTTAGTTCACCCTACCAGCAGTATTCAGATAAACCGAAGAGGGCACTAAGTCGAGTTTCGTCCCATGACTACGACTCATCCCCGGGATATAAATCGGCTGAAGTTAGTTCTCCTAGTACCACAAACTTCAGGTATGACTTTGACAACGAGGCCAGTAGTTATAGTCCATCAACTTACAAACCCGTAGCAAGTGAAGAACCTGCACTCAAACAAGAACCTTCTGCCTCAAGTACAAGTGAAAGACTGGCTTATTTTGCTAACAAGTATGGCATTGGTCCTCCATTCCAGTCCAGTTCCGATCTCGATAGAGATTGGACGGACAACATCAGCTCAAGTAGTGCTACAAGACGACAGCGTTCTAGATCATCCTCCTATGACCATTACAGTATGACTCCAACCCCGTCAATGTACCCTGAATACAAGAGTGGGGGCTTGTCCAAAACCTCCATTGTAGAAAATGATACTCATGACCACTATGGACGAAGCCATGAGCGCCAACTCAGTCCCATTTCAACGTACTCCCGTAAATATAGATCTACAGAAGCTACTACGGCAACGGCGGAGGTCTCCTCCATCCCAAATACCCTCCTCTCAAGAAGCTATGCTAGTTCCCGAGCAGAAACTCTGCTAGACACCCGAGATCAAACTGGCTACTCGCAATATAGGAGATCCAGTATCAAACCAACTTTCGATCGAGCCAGAACCACAAGGCGTCTATCCACCGTCAAGCCCACGATCTCCAGGAAGAATTCCCTTACTAGCACAGTTAAACCAACTACTGTTCAGTCTGCGTCGAGGCAGCTGGCAGTCAATCAAATAATAGCAGAGTGTCGAGATGTTAGATTAAGGGAGAATAGTACATTAGCATATGTTGCATCTTACACCAGATCCATAACTTCCATTAAGAATGATCTGCTCGATATTCAGTCAATTCAGCGCAAGCAACGACGGGCACACTATGAGCACATGGCAAGTAGGAGGATTCAAGCCTCAAATACGCTAATGTTGCAAATAGAAGAAACTAGGAAACAAATTAATTATTTGC
This sequence comes from Allacma fusca, assembly GCA_947179485.1. NCBI lineage: Eukaryota > Metazoa > Arthropoda > Collembola > Symphypleona > Sminthuridae > Allacma > Allacma fusca. Next base: position 27,427,101 of record OX359250.1, read on the forward strand.
ATAGATTAAATAGGAAATGGAGGTTTTAATAATAATTAGTCATTACAAACTTATCGTTTACAATATTAGTTAATTGAATTCTTAGTTGTTAAATTATACATCATTTGATGGTACTAAGGGGACGCTTTTTTGTGTCCATTTGTTTTAGGTTTTATCCGTACCTCGTATATATCTCCTGCTTAATCAAGTGTTTGTATTTTTAAAGAATACAACCATTTTGAGATAAAAGTTCATTCCGCTTTTACAATTTTGCAGTTTTCGTACTTTTACTTGCAGTAATCCCTTCAAAACTATCTGGCTCAGTTCTTCAGAGAAAATTAATGCCCTCGCTTCCGGTATCCGAATTGAGACTCATAGTAGTTACAAACGGAATAGTGTCCATTTTGTCACTGTCCTGGAGTTGAGAGCAACTCAATTTCAGCATTTATTAATGACCTCCATGCCATAGGCATTGCGTCATTGGTACAAGTTGCTCCACTATTGCTTCGTTTTTGTCACGATTAACATTACAATTCAAGGCTAATATTTTCAAATCAAATCTAGCATTGCCAAAATCCAGCATAGCAAATAAAGTTTGGTCGGAAGATGTTGTAATGTATAAAAATGGAAAAATGGTTTTTAGTTGGCCTTACTGAACGTGGATCCAAAGTAATAATAACGCTAGTTACACGACACATAATTCACACCTCATTTCTGACAAAAGTTTTGCTGCCACTTTTACCTAGCTGTATGAAAATTCTGCCGTCCGGAGACTATTTGCGACTCCTATGCGCTTTTATTCTAGGCAATTCTGTGTCTGTCCTGTTTAGTAGTTTTTGTAAATACACATCTCTCAATATAGCCAGTCCAGTCAAATATCGCTTGGTACTGTCGTTCTGTATTTTGCACGGTCATCTTTCACTTGCTTCACTCAACCAAATAAATAAATTTTTGGAGGGCACACAGCGTGTATATAGTATTTGAGGGCTGCTTGTTGTCATGAGAAAAAAAAATACCACACACAATTTTCAAAAGACTTTTTGGGGTGGGAATGAGTTGGGGGAGGGCTACGTGATGAGTGTTAAATTGAACACTTGAAATGAGCCAAAACTTTAGAAACCATTTCAATGTTTACATGCTATATACAAAAAAAACTGTGCAACGTACGACAAGCACAGAGCTTTCAAAGTTAAAAATGTCCAGTCAACAACGGTACGTTACAATTACTTCAACCATTTCTAAAGATCCGTCTCATGTGTGTCAGCATCTTATTTCTATCGTCTTTACTTCTTTTCTGTGATGCCCGTGTTGCTGATTTTCCTTTTTGTTGTTTGGTCCCTGTATACTCGGCGTGCTCTCTAAATACAATCGTTTTTCGTTTTCTCATCTTTGATTTTTTTTTACATTTAGAACATTTCCCTTGTTTACCAATTCATTGTATCTTGTAACATTAAATTGATTCCAGAGAACCACAGTGCAATCGTTCATGTGGGGGTAATTACCCTAGTTATTTTTACTGCAGTGCCCTCTCGCTACAAGAGAGACCCCGTAGGACAAGCAACTCCCGTTGTAACGTACTCTCTCGGGATAGGTGGTTTGTACCCCCCGTACCCTCCATCCCTTGCATGGTCTATCAGTAAGCATTGTGTATTTAGGGCCTGGAGGCAGGCAGTTCAGTCCTTATACCGAAGGTTCCTCTGTATAGCCATCCACTACAACGAGAGTTGCCTGTAAGAAGAGCAGTATCTCTCCAGGGGCAAAAACAATTGTGTTTATTCCCATTACCACAATGTAGTTTTCCGTTGTTAGTTTTTTTAAAATAATTTCTACTTACATATAAGATGATCTCACTTGAAGAGTCCATTGAAGGTGCCCTTACAAAGAGAGTGCACTGTACAAAGTTTTTATAAATCAATATATTTTTGTTAC